>OZ012681.1:41529902-42760708 GCA_963942445.1 Argyra leucocephala | reverse complement strand
GATTGGGATAAATTCGTTTTACCAGAATTCCATCCATTAGTTGATTGATTTGTATTTAATCCATGATGATGTTGTCGCATGTGTGGTGGTAAAGCTGAATATGGTGAGCGTAATTCATCTTGTTCAGCTAAATTTGTTGACTATTCTGTTGAATTACGACATTATTCAGACCATCCATATTTTCGTTTGCATCTTTTTTAAAACGTGATGATATAAGATCTTTTAGAGTATGATAAGTTTTGGTTACAGCATTCTTTGAATCTTTTGAATCTCCTCTATCTTTATTATTTTCTCGCTCTGCTAACGCGGTAACATCTTCTGGCAAACGAGCTGGAGTTCTAGGTATTGCTCCAGTTAAATTTGTTTGTATTGATTCTTGATGATGTGAAATCGATTGTAATTGTTGACTTTGAGTATTCTAAAAATAAAAAGATTATAATAAATTAAATTAATTATTTATTTATTTATTTATAATTAAGCAATTATCAACCTTTAATTTACCAGTGTAATAGTTATAAAAAACGAATTCTTAAAATATAGCGGAAATAAAGTTAAGTAATGTGATAATAACATCAATAATTGATAAAATTGTTCAACAGCATCTTGAGAAATAAAACTATTTCTCCCATAAAATAGAAAGCGAGTATAATCATCTCTATTTAGTGAAAATGAAATAGAAGTTATCAAATAATAATAATAATAGAAGAATTACATTACTATACATTATATTGCATTACTAACTTGCATAATAGAAGTTAGCAACGATTAGAATGATTTTTGAAAGAACACAACCACTAGATGCCTAATTTATTTTGAGACAACTTTCGAAAAATCACCTCAGTTCGTTTTAAATTATTTTTATTTAGAATTTCTCTTCAAAACTATACAATTGATTGTTATTCCATTTTTTTAGTTATATTGAGTAATTACCGACCTTATGAATATACTTGTAAGAGTGGATCCATTGATATGTCTCTTTTATTTGCTTCTAATTACTTTTATTCGTTATAGTTGTAATCTTAACTAATAATTTTTGTTTCTGATATGTATTTTACACCCAGTGTATAGAAGTTTATTTTGTGCATTATTGTTATGTCATAGCGGAATAGTTCTATTTTTTAATAGTAAAAGAAGTGATGTGTACCGATTTTTCTGCATTGGCTTTGATTCGCTAAAATTTTAAAATTTTTCTATTTCATAAAAGTGTAATACTGATGCTATAAAGTGACTAACTTGCAATGTCAGTATCAAATGTGATGAGAAATAAATTCCAATCAACTCTATTGATGTGCCGTAAAGACGTAAGAAGACCAATAATTTGTACTTCAAATGTATCCTTCTAATTTTAGAAGATAGAAAAAAAGTGTAGAGAATACTATTTGTTTTCTTTATATGTATTACTTGTATTATTTTTTAATGGGTAGTAATACAAAACTTATATATACCAACAATTACACAAAAACCAAATTAAATAATGTTATAAACCAAAAAAATTACAACATCAATTGATATCAGCTGAATTGAAAGTCTCGTTTTAACTTTGTTCAATTTAATCCATATAATGAAAATGACAATAAATGGCCATATCAAAGTTCAAAATGTCAAGAAAAACACTGACATTTTTTTTTAATAACAATAACAATTGATGAGTATAGCTGGGGAAAAAAGGTAACATATTGCCTAATATACAAAAAGAATAACAAGATTTCAATATTAAATAATTAACAAAGTTTTTACAGCGAACATAAGTAGTTCAGTGAACCAATTGATTTTAGAAATAATTTTTATTTAACCAATTGAAAAGTATTCTAATGTATTTAACCATTGGAAATAATCGTGAAACAATTCTAATAATTTTTTTTTTTTAAATATTTTGTTGCAAAGTTTGCATGATCTCTAAAATATTAATTTTATATGTCGTTGTTCTCATCATCGATGAATATTTTTTTGCTTTAATTCCTTCCTACCCGAATTAGTAACACCACCCTATTATTAATATCGTTGTTAAAGCGAACGAAGATTGCGTGATAATATCTATAACGAATGATGAATAAAGATAAAGAAAATAATTTTTTTTTCTTTTTTTTTTATTATTATACTTTGTAAACTTACATTTTCCAATGCAAATTCCACCATTATAATCGCTGTTTATTTCTTAAAATGAATTTAAAGTGAATTTTTATTTTTTGTTGAATTAAATTTGTTTTGAGTATTTGAGTTTTTAATTTAAGTATTTTATTATTTTGTAAATTTGATTCAAAATAAATAAACATTAATATTACACTTTCTTATATACTTTTTTTTTATATTATTAATTATGACTTTAATTTGGTATTCTTTGGCTGGTATAAAAGAGATTCTTCAAAACAAGAAAAACGTTTTTTGTACAGTATTTCTGTTTTCAATAAATTCTTTTATAATAATTTTGTTTTTAATTTTGGCATTAATTTATGAAATTTTATAATTTTTATTTTTTTGTTTAATATTAGAAAACAATATTTTCTTAATTATTTTTTAAGTCATAGTAAATAAAGTTTTAAAATTATTATAAAATTATTACATTGTTAATTTCTTCAAAGTATGTACTAAAATAAAATAAAATAAAATAATAAGAACACTAAATATTTATAATTTAATATTTCTAAATATTATTTGATTGGGCCGAACTAGAAATCTATTTTATTTATTTTTATTTATTTATTCGTTTGCAACATTATACATACTTATATATATATATATATATATATATATTATATAGTAATTGAGTTCAAAATGACAAATAACGATATTTATTAAAAAAAGATATAGAGAATTCTCTATAATATTAATGTATAGAATATAAAATAAACTAAATTAAAATTAATATAAAAAATTATAAAATTAAAATTCAAATTTACATTATAAATATAAAGAAAGTAAAAAAAAATAAGCACAGAACAGATAATAGAAATTCATTACATAATACAATATCTGAAATTTATTATTAGATCCTTGATATATTCAAAGTAAAGTTTACAAAATTTACTATGTGTTTTTAACATCATTTGAAAGAGAATTCCATTGGGATACAATTATGATGAAATAGGACGATGTAGGACGAGGAATAGTATTAATTATAGCTCTGGAGGAGCTACCAACACAAATAGTGTTAAATAAGTACAAACGACTAGCAGAAGTAATCGATTTGTGTAGGCTAAAATAAAAATATTTGAAGTGAAGATATTTGTTAAATCAATAACAACTTAAAACAGTTGAGTAAACATTTATACACATCAAATATTCTATACTGCCTCACAATTTTCTGTGATTGTTATAACAAACCTCAAACATGCATATTACCTCTAATAAAATATAAGATAGCATTATACAATTTTATATTTTAATTTGTATTATTTTATTAAAAAACAATTTAAATTTTTATTTGAATAAAATTTATATAATTATTTATTGGGTAACAATCTTACTGATGTATATTTTTAAGGTTTATTTGATAATATTTAATTTATACATTGAAAGTACATAATGCAAATTGTGTATGTAAATATTAAATAATTTTTAAGTAAGTTGATTATGGAGTAAATATTCAATTTTTATTCACATGGGTTTTTATCATAAGGTCTTTCTATTGTTATAGGTAGTGAAAATATTAGAGCTAAGGCAATTTACGTAATCTACATAGACTTAACAAAATACCTATAATTGTATATTTATAGAATATTTTCTACGTTTGAGTATGTTTGAGAACACTATGTTTACGTTTAAAATGCATAAGGTTTATGAGTAAGCAAGGCTCTTTATAAATAATAATTCATATTATAATAATTTATCCTCTAAATAAATTTAATCATATTAGCAATAAATAAATAAAATTATTATAGTTATATAAAAATGTAAATGAAATATTTTTTTCGCTATATATATGTATATACGTGTGTTGTATATGCACTGTCCTTGCATTGAATTGAAAGTATAAAAAAAGGGATAATTAAAAAAAAATTCTTTTCTAACTGTTAAATATGATTAAAATGTTTGTTAAATGGAATGTTCTTTGTCAGCCATATTAAAAAATTGATTTATTTAAATATATAAAATTTATATACAAATTTGTATGCATACAATGTATACAAATACATATATTTTTATAGAAATGTTTACTAAATTCAATTAGTCAATATAGAATTTTTTTAATTAATTATTTATACTAAAGAATGAATAATTTTTTTTAAATAATTTATATTTAAGCAAAAGTTAAAGTTATTATAAAAAAAAAATTTAATAAATTTCACTATACAAATTTTCATAATAATTATATAATATTTATATATTTGTATAAAACTTTGATTTATTAGTAATTATTTTTTAAACTTTTCATATTTTAGTACTTTTTTATACTTTTTTTTTTTTTAAATTATTCAGTTAAAAAAGTTTGTTTGTTCGCAAAGTGTTAATTTTGAACATTAATGCGAAACTTGATTTTATTTTATTAAATTGAAAAACAAAATTTTATTTTGAAAAAAATAAAATTCACTCTATTCTAATTTATAACAATATTAATAAAAATATTTTATACTAACTAGGTATATGTACTAAACTAAATTTTTCAATAAATTAAGAGTAACAAAAAAAAACAACAAAAACAAAAAAATAAATGATTCATCGTATTTTTTAACTGAATCGGAACCAAACATTTGCAATTAATTTTTTAAATAATTTTAATTACATTATGAAAATTTGCAAAATTAATTTTCATTAATTTAATATTTTCTATTTAAGTAATTGTAACAGCTTTTCTTTTTGGATCTAACAAAAATAATATCATTATTTTAATCGAATCGATTTACAATTTATAATGTATGTGTATACTATATTATGTAAAATTAGCCGTATTAAAAGATTAGCCGACTTGACACATCGATTGTTTCTTGTTGATTTTTATGAACAATATACCCGATGGCAGGTTCATTTCACAACAAAATATTGAACTAAAATGTTTCAAATTATAGGTACCTGCCATTGCAAATGTATAAAACTAAATTATATTTTGAAGTATAATTTATTTGTTGTTGTTCTTCTTCTTTTTAATACATACTATTTTTGAAAAATTAAAAAAAAAAAAAGCAACGAATAATTTTTATTCGATGCATGAATTAAAAAACAAAAAAAAAAAAAAAATTAAAGAGAAAAGGAATTATTTTTTTTTTATAACTAATGTGTAAGTATATTATATTGTTTCTGTTAAATTTAGATTTCATACTAGATATTTAAAAGATATTGTGGAAATTTCTCAAATACCATTGGTAATCGTGATGGCGTTTCGATGTGTTGCCGTTTAAATATTTCATATCTCTTAATTATAAATCCTTTTTTCAATATTCGGTTTTAATTAGGTCATTCATATCATGATTATTGAGCATTAATATCATGATTATTGAGTCAAAACATTATTTATATTTATTTTGAAATTCATTTTTTTTTTCGAAGGGGAGTTCTTATGTAAACGCGACTTTTTCAAATTTATTATACTTCTCCGTCTGTTATCTTAAAATTGCACTTCTATGTGCTTGAACATTTTTATAAAGGTTCTTCAATCAATTCTAGTTTTTTAGGCAATATTAGTTACACAAAAAAAAAAAACACTGTAATTGACTAATTTATTTTTTCTTTTTAAAGGTATTCTTTGCCATATTCATATTTGGTAATTTTTTACGAGAAACTATTCTTCTTTCTTATTGAAATATATTTTTTTTTTATGTTATAAAATTTTTCATTGTTGAATTAAGTATAAATCGTTCAATGTTCCCTCTAAATTTTATTATTTTTTGTTTTTATGTAAAAGAGGAGCACTCAATTCTCTCTTCTTCTCATAATAATTTTGTAGTTCGTTTTTGTTTTTTATTTAAAGTTAAAAAACTGAATGGATTTGAATTTTTTTTCATACTTAATTTTTGTTGTTGTTGTTTTTTAAATAACATTAAAACATGTGAGTGGTTCCCAGTATTGTTTTCATAGATTTCATTTCATTTATTTTTTTGTTGTGTTTTTTGTTTTCGTTCATTTCTTTTTAATACCTTTGGGAGGTTTCTTCTTGTTTCCTCCTGCAAGCTATAGTATCGTATATAAAATCTACTTATATATGTATGTATACATATGTGTACATTGATTTTTATTAGAACTATGTTTTTACTAAATTTTTAGCGATATTCAGTATGATCGATCAAACTCAGCTCATTTTTAAATATGAATGATGAACTATAGGATATCTGGTTGAATAGTGCATAGTAACATTTGTAAGTGATTTGTTAAATATCAGATTTTATTACAATTTGTGCAAGATTTTTCTTTGTAGTACACTTTCAAATACATATTATGTCATGGGTAGAAAAATCCATTCTGATATTAATCAAAGGTTTGAAGTTTTCACAATTACTTAGTGAAAAGCCACACTTGTTTCATTAATACTATCATTATCTTGTTAACTTGCAATAATTTGATAATATTTTATGTAACATCTAACATAAAAACGATTGATATCGGTTTTCAAAACATAATTGCGATTGAATCAAGTTCAATCCCACAATTTTAACAAATTTGGAATAAATGGATTTTATTCAATATTTTAAATAATTGTCATATTATAGGTATATAATGTATTTTTGTAAAGTGTAAGTACTGAATTTCATGAAAATTCTTAAATTAACAGCAATAATATTTCAAATGGAATTTTAACGTAATTAATATTTATCTTTCCTATCATATTTTCATCATAGAAAGAGACATGAAATGACATGACATTATAAACGAAATGTAATAACTGAACATTTTAAAGACAAATTTCAACAGTTTTTTCAGTATAGGTATAGATACTTAATTAAAATATTTATATTTCTCTTAGATTTAATTTTGAAATTCTTTTTTTAAAAGGGATTTGATTATATCACACATGTACACATTATTATTGTATTATACTATGATATAAGTATAAGAATCTATGTGAATTCTGTAATGAATTCAGCCAATTTTGATGAGTATAGCAAAAAGGTAGCAAACCGAAAAAAAATAAATTTGTTTTTTTAATTTTAATATAAGAAAAAGAAAAAAATTTGGAAAAAAGTAAAAAATAGGGAAAGCATTCAGAATGAAATTTAATATATAGTACATATATTATGTATAATAGACGAACTGGCGATTTGATTGCGTGAATTAATGAAACTTATACCACCTCATATATTATACACATCTATATATATATATATCAATACGAATACATCTTTATATAATTCTAGTTAATATCTTGTTAACTTAAAATGGTCAGTGACAATGCAACTTTTCTTTTTTTTTTATAATTCTTTTCAAACAGTAAATCGTGATTCGTGAGGGAGTTTTATATTCAAAAATAATTAAAATTTTTTATAAAGGTCACAATCGTATTAGATGGACATGTAATTAAAAATAATTGTGAATGAACTTTAATAAAAAATTTTAAATAGTCATCATGGGATAAAAAAAAAATAGATAAATAAAATATAATATTTTGGTTACATAAAACGACGACGAAAAAAAGGAAGGTGAAATGAAAAAATCATTGATAATTGATTTAATTTGAAATATTGTGAAACGAAAAAAATTAAACAATTTCATCGTTTACAAAAATATCGCAAAGAACGAAAAAAAACAAACGATTTGTATTAAGATTTTGGATTTAGTAGAGTAATTAAGATATATTTAACTGTGAAAGTCAATCATCAGTCAAATTGTATTTTTCAATTTTATGTATTTTTATTTTTAATATTGATAATTATCGAATATGTGAAGGTGTTAAATATTGATAACAGAAAGATATCTGTGAATGCTTTGACCTACTGAAAACTAGGCTCAGGTTGTTTGAAAATAATTTGTTTGATAACCTAAAGAGATATCTTAAAAATACTTATTTTATATAATTTATAAGCATATTAAAATATATACTGAAATAACAATTGGAACGCAAATACACGAATGTACAACATGAAAAAATTGTACCACTATACGGTACCTATATATTATAATGCACTATACGGTACCTATATATTATTCTGTTATTATGAATCTATTTGGATTAGAAACAGTAATAAACTCGTCTATCAAAATGTAAAACAGTATTCCAATGAATATTAAATTGTAAAATAAAAACTTTTTAAGAACAAAATGTGAATATAGATGTTAATTTCAAAATATTGAACTACTGGTATAGAGAAGTGACCATTCGATTTGCTTCTGGAAAATAATTAGTACTTAATTGTGCCTTTTTAATAAAATTTATCAAAATTTATTCTAATATTACTTGAGTTTTATTTTTATTCAATAATTAATTTGTTTTCATTCATATACGTATATTCTTATTCATATATATACATATAAACAAACATTGAATTATTCACCTAACTCTTAATCAGTTTTTTAATTACATTTTTCATATATTTTTCTAAATTGATTGATATTTTATTGTATATAATTTAATTATATTTTATATATTATTTGACTTTACATAAATTTGGCATTTTAAAATGTATTCTAAATACTCTATACGAAAATCATAAGCTATTTTTCAGAAACTGAATTATTAAAATAAAGTACAAATAAATAAATAAGAAAAATTAGTATAAAGAAATAAAATAAATAAATAAGAAAAATTGTTTCATATAAAAAAAAAATTAAAAGACTTAAGCGAGAAACTCTTTCTATTATTTTAAAAATTAATAAATTCTACGAATTCGGTAACTATAGCAGAACAGCTGTTGTTAACGCTAATTTAAAAGATTTTAAAATTGAATAAATTTAAGTTAATAAGAATTTCTTAATTTATTAAATTGACAGTAAGTTACAAGCTGAAGAATAAGAAACAATTACAAACTCTATTTTGTATATTTGACAAAAGACACACACACACACACACACAATAAACTGAAATGGAAATTGCATTTGTAGGGTATGCCGAATTTTCCCTTATGAAATATGAGAAATCGAATTTCTTGCTAAATATTTAATTATTTTTTTTTTTTACACTCTTGACAGTAACTTAGGTAGAATCGCCTTTTTATGCTTAATTAAGTGCGGCACTGCAAGTTTTATACTACAATATCTACAATATTTCGAGTATTTATTTAACAAATTACTCTACTCATTAAATGTGGAAAACTACTGCTATTGTCAGGAACTAAGCTTCCTTAAATAGAATAGCTTGATTGTATTTAATTTCTTACCAGATTATATATACCCTCAATTATTTGTTATTTGTTATTTATTATATCCCAATGACAAAGAAGTACTAGACCAGGTTGAAAAACCAATAAAGCATTTTTTTGCTTCATCGGGAATCGAACCTGGGATCTTTCGGTTGAAAGTGCGCACCATGCGTGTTAAAGACAATTCAATAAATAATTTACTTTACCCTTATCAAAATATTAAAACTTCACTGGACATTTCTTTATATTTTTTTGTTTGTTTTAACTTCATCGAAAATCAGTTTGCTTGTTGTTGGTTTTCTTTTTTCAATAATTCAACACAATTTTATTATAAAATCTAAAAATACTTATGGTATGGAACATTATGGTTAATATTTTTTTGTGTATTAAACTAAGTTGGTTCGGCTTACAATCAAAAAGGTTATTCTTCAATTTTTAGCAGGAAAGTAGGAGAAGAGGAAAAAGAATTTTTAAAATGAAGACTACTCTTTTTTTCATAACGAAAGAGAATAATTTAAATACAAATACATGTATAAAAATAAATATATTTTATCAAACACATATAAAAGTCGTAATTAAAAAAGAAAACAGAATTTAAAATAAAATAAAAGTACAGGAAGCTAAAAAATTCTTTCAAGAAAAATAAAAAAAAACAAAATTTCAAATGTAAAATACTAATTAAAATGGATTTTGTTCTTGCACAAAACTATTTCAAGGGGTTGTAGTGTATATGACATGAATGTAAGAAAGTTTTATCGTTTTATTAATGTGCATATATTTTTTTTTTTAAATTTTGGGAACATAAAATAGTTTTGTTGTTCTGTGTCTTAACACCGAAAATAATCTTTATTTTTTAAATTCTATTTACGTTTGTTGTGTTTACACCGACTTCTAATTGATTTCAAATGATTTTTTTAATAATACTTACGATTACGACAAAAACATGTATAAATGCGGTATATACTTCTTCGGCGAAGAGAAATTAGTACAAAAATCTTAAGGAAAAAGAAGAATAACAATATTTTGAAATATTAAAACAAATTTAAAAAATATTTTAAGTATATTGGAAATGCTTATTAAGGTGTACTGTTTTTTTTTGGTGCAAATTCTTTCTGCAAATTTTTTTTTTCCTATGTTTAATTTTATTTGCAAAAGAGAATATTTTCACTATTTTTGCAGAATTTTATAATCATATGATTTTTCCTCTCATTTGTAAATTTTTTCAAATAAAAGTATGCATACAGACCTATTAAACTAATTTGAAAAATTATTAATCAAAAAATTGTTTAAAGGATTTAAACTGAAAAGATACTATACAGAATTACAGAATTGCAATTCAGAAAGAGAGAAAGAGAGAACAAAAAATCTTATTTCTCTTCTTTTAGCAATTTAGCGAAACTACATAATCATACAACATGGAGGTATCTACAAAAGAAAAGATTTCGAAAGAAAAACATTAAATGTAAAAGATCTGGAAAAAGAATAAAATTATGGAACAAGAGCTCAATTTCAAATAACAGAACGTTATATGCAGAAACAAATAAATGTTGGTAGAAAATAAAACACTAATATACAAAAGCTGTACTCACATTAACGTATGTTATAGAGACAATCATGAATATGTCTAAAACAAAACAAAAAATGAGAACCACAGAAATGCAGAGCAAAGGTCACCATGAATTACAAAATCAAGATCAAGCGTCTACCAGGAAGATCTAAAAACAAATTGTTGTAACATATGTTGGACATTGTCGATTTTCCTCACAAAATAGATGTAGAGAATAAGATAAATTGAATAAAACAGCACTTAATTCCTAATTCAACAATAAGGTAAAGAAGAGAAAGAAAAACCTTAAGTACATTTCACTAAACAGGTGCTCAGCTTTAGAAACATTTCTATAGAAGTCTTTCCAAATAATATAGAGAATATATTTCAGTGATCAAAATCAAAGATCTTATAAACCTTTTTAATCCCCCTGGTTGGCTTTGAAACTGATGTAGAGTTATGTATAATCTAAAAACAAAACCAAAAATCGCACCTGTCGATAAGTTGTAACACTTAAGTTGAATGTAAAAAAGTTTTCAAGAGTAGCTGTCCGCCCCGCCCCACCTTTATACTTTTATGAAACACCCTATTTTAGATATTTTCAACAATGTTTTTGCATTTGCGACTTCTCTCAAATATTTATTATCAAATTCAAATATCGAAAATTAAAGAAAGTTATATCGAAATTTAATAAAAAATTTATATTAAATCTTGATTAAGGATATCCTTGACTGGATGAATCCTTAATTTTGTTTCTTTTTATTAACGGATAAAAGTTTTTTTTTTTTTTTACCAAAATTTAGTACCTAGTCACCTGTTGTTTTATTACTGTTTCATTATAATATATTCAGTTTTATTTTCTTTATAAATATCTGCTTAATTTAAATGAACAAAAAAATCGTTTTATTAGATCGGACTGGACAGGATAAGGATATAAAATGAAAAAATAAAGAAATAAAAAAAAAAAACTAAAAAAATACAAATTACAAAATATTTTTCCCATAAAAGAACTTGAAAAAAAAAAGAAATAAAAATTTAAACGTTACTATACAAGATAGACATTGAATATTAAAAAGGACGTTACTTAATTATTATTCGGATTTTGTTTCACTTATAAAGGTATTTTAAAAGTAGTGGCTTTTACATACAAACTATTGCATATACAGGTGAGTTAAAAAAGTTAAATTTATAAAATTATTTACTCAAAGTAGTTAAAAGAAGGGGTGTTATATGGTGTGTGAAGAATGTAGTTTGTATTTTTTTTTTTTGTTTTATCAAAGAGATAGAATAGTTCTGAATTATAAAGTTGGTTAGGGAAAACTGAATTTGAATTGACTTCAGGTAATATTATTATATACTATATTTATTATATTATAATATTATGTTAATTAAAATTCTGTTAACGTATTCGTCGTTACAGGTTGTAAAAATTTTATTTTCAATTTTTAAATTAAAAAAAAATATATATATTTTTTTAAATTTGAAAAAATTTCTTTATGTCATAAAATTGTTTTAAGTGACTGAATATGACTAGCTATTCAGTTTTAAAAGAAATTTCAAGGTTGCAACACTTTTCATTCATATTCTTCATCATTGATTTGGTTTCTATTTATATGTAAAATATTTTCTGAAATATTTAGAAAACTGTTTGAATATTAGTTAAATGATAACAATTTAGTAAAATGTTTGGTTAATTATTTAGACATTAGTTATTTCAAAATGGTAACGAGAAATTGTGTAGTTTTAGTAAGAACACATTGTTGAAATATATGATGAGTAATAAAAATCAACAATTAAATTAAAATATCTTTATATCAATAATACAAATTTTTTCCAGCCTAAACCAAATAATGAGCAGAAGGTTTAAAAGTTAATTTCACAGTTCACAGTCACAATATACTTGAGGACATTGGGATGTGAATTACATCAATTTTTATCTTACACTGTATAAATTCAGTAATATTATAGAATTTTCTCCCATTATAATATAGCTCTTGGAAATAAAATGAGCATGTTTTATTTCGGTCTTCTTACCAACTGAATAATTTTCAAAGTAATTCAATTATTATATTCTTTAACAAATCGCTCGAAGTTATCATTCATGTGAGTGAACGATTTCTCTAAAAAATTTTTTGAATACAAACTTGAAATTATAAAATGTCAGGGTAGATTGGAGAGATAAAATATGAAATAAGATCTTTAGCATAGTTTGTACCATCGAACAGATAAGTAAATAAACTTATAGAGTTTAGATAAAAGTTAGAAAACTAAAAAATAGGCTCAAAATATTAACTTTTTTTGATCTGAGACACTATTATTTTAATAAATAATTACAAAAAAAATATTTAAATGCAAATGCAATTTAAAAAGACTATAGAACTTACCCATGCTTGTAAATGTTTTGGTGGATGATCAGGAGCAACAACTGCTGATCCCAATGGACGATTTAATAATAATCCACCGGTTCGATCTGTCATAAGTGGTATTTTGCTAGATCCTTTTTCGTTTGTTAATATAAGTTCTCTCTCAATCTAAAAATAAAAGAGTAAAAAAAAGTATTTTAAACAATTTGTTTTCATTTGCCATAGTTCAGAAAATTATGGATTTTTTTAAACTATATATTGACAAAATTGATTTTTAATCGAATTAACATTGAATGGGATAAAAATAATGACTGACAGAGTTTGAAGTAATTAGGAAAGTCAAAAGAAACAGATGTTTATGCAGGAGGTAAAAGGCAACTGAAGTCTTTAGAAATTATTGTACCTTAAAGATTTAAGCTTCTCAAATTTTTGGTTCCGAAATGTGCTGCTATGGTCAAAATTGTGCTTAGTCGACCGATACGGTGTAATTGTTATAATTAATCTAACGCAATCCGATTTCCTTAAAAAATCTAACGTTACAGTTACTTCAGTTTACGCCAAAAGAGCAATAATGAGAGGCATGGTAAATTATGACTTCGTCAAAATTTTCAAATATGGTAAAGCAAACAGAGTTGAGTTTAACACCTTTAAAACTCAAAGCTGTATAATTACGCAAAAACGAATGCTGTTCGAACCTATTCTAAAATCTCAAGATGAAAGCACAGCGACTAGAAAACTTAAATAATCTCGGAATGCGAGTAAATCAAAATATGCTCTAGGAGTCTAGAATGACCATATTTTCGATATTGCAAAAAGCGCCGCAAAATGATTGGGTTGTTTTTTTAAGTCGGTGCAAAGCATATTTTTCACCTAAAGAACTGCTTAATATCTATAAAGCCTACATACGACTCAAAATGGAGTATAATGCGCATTTATGGGCGGACGCCCTCAAAGACTGCTTTAAGCTTTCTTGACAGAATACAAAAAATCAATGTGAACACCAATAACATAGTTCGCAACTTCCCGCCGAATCTACTTCTTTCTCTTTTTCTTCTCTCTAACTATCCCTTTTCTTTTCTAACAGCCAACGATTAGCAATTATAAAGGTTTCTTTGACCTAATTTTTGGCTAATAATATCTCATAAAGTGAGAAGAACTCTTCAAATCTAACTCAGTGCATGGATCACAGATTTTTAAAAAGTTTTTGTTTTTCAATTATTATTTGAGATTTTATTGTTAAACAATTTGGTTGTCAAATTAGATGAAACTATTCTATTAAGAAGGTGAAGTTACACTATACATACGTCTATTGTTTTATGTATTCAAAAAGCTATTGTAAGTGATTGTGTATGTGTAGTCTCTGCGTGTTTATCTGGTAGTTTTAAAATTATATGAAAGTTACGAGAGGAAAATTTATATAATCGAAGTTAAAAAACAAGTTGTGTAACAATTGATAATGCTTAGATATTTATCTATTATCTAATGCTATATATATTTTATTTAATTCCGTTTTTAAGCAAAATAACACTAAACTAAGTATTTTCAAATTGAAAATATAACTTTTTGCTTGTTTCAACAACCCACCTCACCATGGTTCTACAATATGTTATTCTCAGTCCATCCTATATACAAATGGTTGTGTATAATTAAATTTGAAACCATTCGATTTTTAAATATAATTTTTTAAACATACTTAATTTATTGTATTTTTTGTTTGTTTTTAAAATAACAAACATTTAAATCAGAACAACATTTTGAAAAAAAATAAATGTGCTCATCCTAAACAAAAATAAAAAACGTATAGTGTGATAAAGAGAAATGTTTAGTGTATTACTTTTACTTTTATATAAAATTGTAAATTAAAATATTTTTTTTTTATTTATAAATGTTTGAACGTATTTTGGAGCTTTAGTAAATTTTTTTTTCAATATAATTAAAATATACGTAAAAATAAAAAGGTTTTCATTAAATATTTCCTGAACACATACTTTTGTGAAAATAGCAAGAGTTGATAGTGTTTCCATAAGAATATTTTCAAACAACTGCATGAAGATGAATTCACAAGCATAATAGATAATTTCTTGAGAAAATTTCCCATTATTCTCAGAAAATTTAATTGAATCATTTTTTTTTTTCAGAGATATTAAAAAACTAATCCGTTATATACATGAATAGTACATAAAGCAAATAAACAAGATTAGTTAAAAAAAAAAAAAAACAATTTAAATTTCAGATTGCAAATTTTAAGTTAATTTTTCCTTTAAAGATGACTGCTATTTTTTAATAAGATGGAAATTATAGGTTGATTGTAATTGGGGCTTGATTTAATTATAGAAATAATAATAGAATTATTTTTTTACAAAATTGTTAGAATCTTATAAATTTTTTTTTTTTTTTATTTATAATATCTTATTATATAATATACGCAAGATGAACAACGTGGGGAGTAAAAAAGCAAAAATAGGTGAATAGTAAATTTCACCACAAAAACATTAAAATTTTAGCAAGTCCTTGGTGGTGAATACTTAAAACATTTAAAGTAGTTACACCGCAAACACAGACAATTTTTAAAAAGTCTTCATAAAAATTCTTTAATTTTAAATAAAAACACAAACTTATAGAAAAAAGTACAAAAACGAAAACACAAACAAAAATTGAAAACAAAACAGAAAAACAATAATAAATGTTAGTTCATTTACTTCTGCTATTTCAAAAAAACTATATATACATTAAAACACGGTTATATTTATTCTCTAAATTTCAGTAATATTTGTGACTATAACTGTTTTGTTACTATAGGCGTAGTAAAAAAAAATTGCATCTTTATAAACAAAATTCAATAAAATTTCTTTCGTATAACAGTTTTAAACTTTATTTTATTCATAAATAGCAATTCTGTTATATAACCACAAAATATACATATTTGTAATAAAGAACAGAAAAAGACAATATATAAATCAGTTTTTTAATAAAATAATTCACTTTTGACTTATTATTTTGTTTTATTGAAAAAATTGAATTGAATTGAAAGAATTGGCGTTATATTTTAGTGTGACTATAAGCGACATCGATTGTATGACGTATGACATAACTTATGAAGTTTATTACTTTCTTTCAAAAAATTTGTTGACTATCACAGAATTGTGACTACAAGCGTTTTTGACTATAAAAATACATAAAAAAATATTAAAAAAGATGATGACAGTAAAATTGTTGACTAAAAGTGAATTGTGCCTATAACCTGTAGTGATTATGACCTATTTTTACTGTAATTGATGTCAACTTGTTGATGATGTCATGGTACATATTAAGATTAAAGAAATATAAGGATAAGCTATAATAGCAGGAAAAAGTTAAGCCACTCCAATTCTATGACATTATACTAAAAATAGAAAAATATATTAATTTTTTACACTTTTATATTTTGTTTAATTTTTAAATCACTTTTTTAAAGCTTTTAATTAATTTTAATTTAAATTTACTTTAATATTTTACAAAAAATTTTTTTTTAATTATTAATACAGAAACATAACCACAATTTAAATTATGTAAAAAAAACATCTAATTTTTTTTTTCTTAGAGTAAGAATTCATTAGTCGACCTATCATGGATTTGTTATGTATGAAAGACAAAAAAGAGGTGGCTTTAATGGTTTTAAGGGCCTCTGCGTTGATATGAATTAATGATGATGTTGTTATCCAGGATTGTTTAAATAAAGTTACTACTGTGCAATTGCACTGAGGCCCACTAGTTAACATCAAATTACAAAATTAAATTTACAATTCAAATTTATATTCTATTCAATTTGTTTATTTCAAATTAGTAATGAAATTTAATGATTTAGTATATTTTTAAATATATATTCAAACATTTTTAATATAATTTGAAAATAAATATTTTAAACAATTTTATATTCACTTATATAAATATATTATGTATATTATGTTTAATTCTTATATTAACAATATAGCAACTACATATATTATGTATAATCAACATATTTATAACACGTTGTATTTTAAAACTCTGAATCCGTACTTGAAATGTACTCTTTAATTAACTAAGTTATATTAGGTATAGATTATATCAGTAATTTTCATTAAATAATTTTGCTATTTTATCTTAATTCCGAAAATAAAATTATTTTTAATTTTAGTTAGTAAAAGAAAAATGAAAATAAAATCTAAATATGTAGGTTGATTGATTTTTTACTCTTTCAATATCCTTTTTCAAAATGATATAGTTATTTAACGTATAAAAAATTACAGTACAAAAATATAGTAACTATAAAAATGAAAATAATCGGAATGAAATAAAATATTTGCCAGAATAATGACAACAAAATATACAAATGTTAAATTTTTTTGTTGGTGAGGTGGTATTCGATGGAGGTTCTAAAATTCTATAATTTCGAGAAACATAATTATAATTTCGGATACAATTGAATATATAATTTATATAATTTTTCAATGGAAATATGTAATGAAAATATTCTTGGAACAATACTATACGATAAAAAAGTGATAATTACTTTTACTATTTTCAAAAACTATTTTTTTTTCACTACATATTTTAACTTACTTTTACTATTTTCAAAAACTATTTTTTTTTCACTACATATTTTAACTATAAGTCTTGTAAAACCTTTATTAATTATTTTTTTTTAGAAATTAATTTTTATTACAACTTTTTCTGTTTATCATATTTGAATAATGTTTTCGTTGCGATAATAACATTGACTTTTAACAAATTTGTAAGTTATAGTTTAACTATAAATACTCTCTCTAAGGGTTAATGATTAATCAGTAGAATCTCAGCTTACAGATCCAGTATTTATATGATACTGAGGTAGAATAACAATACTAGTTAGTAAAGAAACAGTATATATTCAAACCATCCGTTTTCAAAAAGAGTCCTGACTTCCAAGAAAAAGAGGAAAGAAACATTAATATAAATAAAGTGTGATGTCTTTTAATTTCTGTTTTACAATAACAAGATACCTTACAACACCTTAATATTCAAAATTTAAAAATAATATTTTAATAGTATTAAATATAAATAGCTTACCGGAAATTTTGTTGAATGTGCACGTAAAAATGTATTTTGACTAAGTAAATTTCCATCCGATGATTCAACAACTGCGGCACCAGGTATATTTGTATCACCAGCATATATTGCTGTACTACCTGGTGGTTGAGGTGGCATTCTATATTCTGGTGGAATTAATAATGGTAAAAGTTTTTGAACGGATTCCTCAAAATTATTTGAAAAATCAACACCAATATTGTTGTTATTTTGTCCTGAATAAAAAATAAATATTTTTGCTTATTAATTCGAAAATTAATGTTATTAAGGTATATAATTTTCAAACAAAATTTTCTTAATAAACATTTAAAAACTATTTTATATAATGTTTTTTAAAATTATGATAAAATAATGCATTTTTCTTTCGACATGTAAACATTTAAAGCATATATATATATATATATATATATATAACTATAATATTTACATAAACATGTAATTTATATGCATTTTATATGTAATTGTTCTTTTACCTGTTTTTTTATAACGTGGCCTTTGTTGTTGTTTTACTTGTCTAACAGTTCTCACGCGCATAATAAATTTTCAAAATTTAACGTTTTTTTTTCTATTATTTGTTCCATTCATTTGGTATTTACACGTACAATAACGACATTGTGAAATAATTAAAAAAACAATTTTTTTTTTTATTTCTTAAAATAAACTAATTTTGAATAATAAATCATATTTTAATTTAATTTTCATAATTAAAATTTTATTCCTCAAACACAATAAATGTACTCGTATAAGTAACATTTAGGAGATTCAGCATAATACACTATTTAATTCAGCCACAAACTTTTTATTAGCTGAATTATTTTTTAAATTTTAATTTCCGGAATATAAAGCTCTTAATAAATATCCATCGTTTCGTTTCATAGTGTTCGAAAAAAATATATTATTATATAATATAGTTATATAGAGAAGTTTTTTCTGTTTAAATTCAAAAACGATTCTAAACGTCAACAAATTAAAATTTTCTATGCACATTGTTTTAATTGCTGAATTAATTAGCATTATTATTATTTTTATTATATTTATATTTTTTTTTACGTTATTATTTGGTATTTAACAACAATTTAATAATAATAACATTTATATTTGTTATTTCATAAGTAAATATAATTTTCTACAGAGTTCTAATTCAATTCTTACATAAATATATCTGTTTTACATACATAAATTATATATATATATATACACATATGCATATAAGCAATAAAATAGTAAATTAAAAAAAAAAATTAATAAATTAAAAATCGTTGGATTATGAAAGAATAGATAAACTTAGCGTGAAGCGTAAAGGTTTCTAACCTGTTCACATTATTATGATTTATTAAAATTTGTATTTCATTTTTATTTTTCATTTTCCATATTATATACATATCAATATTATACAGACAAAATTTGTAGATCAGAAAGGACCTAAACATGTATTTAAAAATACCGTATGTAATTTAGACAGAAATTTTGAAAATTAAAAAAACCATAGAATATAGTTAGTATTAACACTAAGGCAGAACTATAAAGAAATGATACTAAATTATAATAAATTATTAATAAACGAGGGCACAATTAATTAACTAACACAATTAAAAAAAATTAGACCTTAGTTGCAAAAAAAAAACCCAAACTGAACCAAAAATGCGTAACATGTAGTTTTCCCAAATGATGTTTGCATTAAATTCATGTTCGAGATTACAAAATTTTTAAAAATCGTTTAGCCAAAGTAGTAATGTGTGAAGTGAAGAGTTAAAATACGCGGAAAGAGAACGAGTGAAAATATTTTCAGTAAAATAAAATAAACTCATTAATTAATAATTTGATTAATTACATAAAATTATAAAATCTCAAAATTGGAAAATTTCTAATAAGTTACTATAAGTTCTAATAAGTATTCAACTAAAATTTAAAAAAAGTGATTGGTGCTTAAAAATTAATATAAATTATATATTTTTCAAATTAAAATTCAATTTGATATTGTTTTTACAAGTATAAACCACACACGCATATCGTTAATTAATATAGGCTAAAGCATAATTTCATCATTAAAAATAGTAAATTATGAAAATGTGTCAAAATGCACCGTTGTAAAAAACAAAATATGAAAATCAATTACAAAATAAAATATTAATAAAAAAAACTGTAGGTTGTCAGACCTTTACATAAAGCTTTATGTAATTATTTTATTATTATTATTATTTGTTGAAATATTGATTTTGTGAACAAACCAATCAATTTACAAGTGATCTTATATTTTGTTGTCTTTATAATAAAATAATATATCCAAATTTGGTATTAATCCGGTTGTGGTGATTTATATCAATCAATAAAATAATAGAAATTATAATTATTTCATATAAGGGAAAATAAAAATTTTATAGGTCACACCATTATGAGACAATAAGAATTACATTGGAGTGAAACCCAGAAAAAAAAAAATAAAAAATGTAAAAGATTTTATTACAATAAATATTTATAGAATTAAAAAATTGACACGGAAAATTCTATAGTAACTATTAGATACTGAACTGACAGGATCAATTGCAACAATTTAACAATTCCTTTGATCTTTTTAGTAGTAGCTATGTTACCATGGAAAAGTGTAACTGAGAGTAAAAATTAATTAAGAAAAAGTACAACACTAATTATTTATTTTAGAAAATGCTATTTTTTTTTTTGCAGTGAATAAAATAAGATGGGTACATAGTGACATTCTAAAAATAAATTTTGAAATAATAATAAAATTTTAACTATTAACAGTTTATTTTTTGGAATGACAGATTTGTCAACATTTGACATTTTTTTTGTTTTTTCTGTTTTTTTTTTTTAAAAGGAGTAGTTATGTTATGATGTAACATTTTTATCGTTGCATTCCATTAGCAACTGTTAAGAACATAATAATTGTATAATTTATAAATAACTTTAATTTAATTATTTTTTTGTATTTAATTTAAATCACTTATTTAAAATTAATATAACTATATATTAAAATGTTAAATTTAGAATTTCATTTGAAAAATTTTATACACAGTACTTATTTCAATTTTGTTTATGTTATTATATTTTAAAATTTTATTAATTGTGTAAAACTTTATAAATTTTACAAAATAATGATTTTTTTTTCTTCTAATTTTCATTATATTTAGGCTCAACGATCCTGATAAGGCTCATTTGATTTTAATAAATGTATATATTACTATTTACTTAGACATATGTTCTTATTTTTACATATTTCAATTACCACAGTAAATATAATGAAAACATTAAAACACGTCAAATCTAGATCGACAAATTTGCGTAATATATGTATATGACATTTTTTTTAGGATTAATTGAGTTTAAATTCACCTTCACATTTTAATTGATGAAAAAAATACTATTGTATTATTCTACAAAAAATTTTATTTAGTAATACCGGATTATTATTTTTTGTTATTAAACGTCATATTTAAATGTCAATTTTAAATTTTTCGTACATACAAAAAAAAAAATGTAAATATAGACAAAAATAAAGTTAACCGCGTCGCATCGTATCATGCCGTCACGATACTATTTTAATAATTTTTTTTTTATTTGATATTTTTATTTTTCCAGTATTCAGGTGAAAATTTGTTGTTTTTTTTTTTTTGTTTTTTTCGTCTTTCAATGTTTAGAGTAACATTGAGGGCAGTATGAATTAGTAAATAAAATTATATTAAGTCTACTTCGATCCATAATATTAAATTAACTATATATACATAATATATACTTTTATATAACTATATGTAAGTTGTTTATGTATAATGATGATTACGCTATTATATCTAGTATGTGTAATTGATGTATCCGTAATTATTAAAATGTCTTAAGTCATATATTACTCGTATCGAGATATTTAAAGTTTCTGTATTTTTTAATTAAAAAAATTTTTTTTTTAACGATACAGCTATCACTTCATTTTAATGACTGAATTTTTCACAATTTGAAATAATAGTTCCACAATATTTGAATGTAAATTGATATATATAAGGTAAATGATAAATTATTATTTTTTTTTTTAACTTTTAAATCGACTTATACCAATTTTATAATGAGCAGCATATAGAGTACATAATATTATGTTGATAATAATATCTTTAGAAAAAAAATATAATATATACTCATATAAAAAATAAAGAAGCGGTGTGGTGGCGTGGTTATATTTCAAAATTGAGATGTGTATATATATTCACATCATTTATACATTCATATATCAAAATAAACACATATAAGTTTATAAAATAATGATCTTCCCTCTTCTTAAAACATATTTGGTAACCATATAAAAATTTTAACTTATTTTTACTACTTTGATATTTGAATCTCATATGATATTGTAAATAGAATTGTTTCTGTCATAAAAATATTTTGGTACAAAATATTTAATTTTAAATACATTATAAAGTAAGTTAAAACTATATTTAATTTAAAAATTAATAAATTACTATTTCACTTAATTAACTTTAATATCTAGTTTTGGTTTTACTAAGTGGGACTTTGATTTGTTTTTTATGAAATCTATATATGATTTCTATATAACTTTTCAAATTCAAACTACCCAACGTACAATTTGGCGAGAGTTCGTCGAAAGTAAGCATTCGGCAATTATTATTATTTTTTTTGTTTGTTTTTATTCTTGCCAATTTCTTACATATCCTAAGCTTTTGTGGAAAGTAAAGAGGTTAGCAATTATTTTTTTTTTTTCATATTTTTTATTTTATTCTTGCACAATCTTATCAAGTCGAAACTTAATGTATGATTAATTCAGTACTTATATTATAAGGTAAGTATAGGAGTATGATGTAACAACTTTTTCACATATCATAAATTGTGAATTATGTAAGTATTTATTTATTTTATATCAAATAATAAATTAAATAATATATATTATTTAATCAAAATAAGAAAACTAGATTATTATGGTATATAATCAATATAGAAAACTAGAGTTAATATATTTTGGAAAATACGAAATAAAAATGAAATGAAGCTACAAGGAAAGATTGAAGGTAGATGTTTCGGACATCATATTTGGCAGTGAACTGGAAAAACAGAATTAGTGATTAGAGGTTTATCCGGGATCAGGTAGAATATTATTAAACGAAGTGAATTGGTCTCGGACATATTTCGGACATAATTCAATTAAATGAATTAGTCTCGTACAACCAAGTTAGATAGTAGTAGAAGAAGAAGATTAATATCAATACTTTTATATATATTTTTATTTTATTTTATTTTCAACTCAAAAGAGTCATAAGGCTCGTATAGAGTGTTTCACAATTCATAAATTTGCATCAACAAAATAATATTAGTAAGTATGAACTTCGGTTACTATTTATATCTAAGAATATTTTGAATTAAATTAATACCAAATTAGTCAAAAAAACTTTTTAGGTTACTAGTTGATCCGATGCACGAAAATATTTTTTGATATTATATAGAATGTATGGCATTTGGAAAATGAATATATCCTGAAAATTAAATGCATTTCACTATATGGTGTACCTTGATACTCATATTGAGTATAGTGCAGACATTTTTGTGGGAATGTGTAACTTTAATTACAATTATTATTTTTTGGTTTTATTTATGTTTATTATCTTTCTAATGCCTTATTTGTGCTAGGTTGGCATCCACTATACTACTTCCCTACCTAATTAAATAAAACAATTGATCTAAGTATGTATACGAGTAATCGTATAAGTACTGTATAATATATAGAAAAAAAAATAAACTACAAAATATAATAGTGTCGATTCAAATATGTTGAAATATGATGTCATAGAGTAAGTATTCTTGGAAACTAAATGAGAAAAATTATTTAAAATCTAATTATTTTAATTATTGTAAATATTCATTTTCATTTATTAAGTTTCAAAAGTTTCAATAATTTAATGATTTCAAATTGAAAAACTAAAAAATAAAAATAACTTCGACCATAGCAAATAATATACGATTGTAATTGTTACCCACATTCATAACTATCATTTACACAAAAGTATTGTATTAACATAAGTTATACATGTTACAAATGTTTTCATTTGGAAAAGAAAAATTAAAAAAAAAAAAAATTTAATTTATTTTTATTTTATGGTAAAATTTTTATTACACATTTTTTTTTTTGCACAAAATTATGTATAACCCCCTACAAAGCATTAATTTGAGGGTATTTAAACATTGAGTTTCAGTTTAAAATACTGATAAAAGTATTTCTGTTGAATTTATTTATTACATATCGAAAAATATTATGGAGGAGGGGGGGGGGGGGCATAATTACGGAGTATCCTGTCTGATTTTTGTTAATTTAGTACTTGATTTTGGAAGCTGAAGAGTATTTAAATAAGAGCATGTAGCTACTTTTGGCCAAATATTCGTTACACAAAAGTACATGAGAATATGACTATTCAGATTATAAGTTAAGAGGGTTTGATTATTAACAGCTGATATACATTATCATAAATAACAAACTTGATTTCTCTTCCTCTTGTTGATTCTCAATTACCCTTAGCTCCATAATTCATTATTCATTAGTGCACATTGTGTAAAACAAATAAAATTTAAAATGGGGAATATTTTTACTAGCATTTTATAAGTTAAAATTCACAAATACCCTAGTATCAATGTTTTGACGGAGAAATATGGAGAAAAGAGATAAAGGAAGACAATTCTAAATTTAGGTTGTTGTACCAGAAGAAGAATAATCAGCATTAGTTTTTTTATATAATATTTTTGATCCGACTCAAGCTATTGTTTTACTTTGCGTACCTTAGAGTTAGCAAACTGTTAAAATTTTAAATTTTCATTTGTATACATTTAACTTACGAATAATTAAAAAGAAAAAGAAATATTCAGAAATTTTATTCAGTAATGTAGTATTCGTACAATTTTACACCGTAAAATTACTGAATAAACAATATTTCATTCTGACAGTTTGTGCCAAATGAATACAAACACAGAAGTTAATTTATTATCGTTAAGAAAACATTTCAAATTAAAATATTAAATTAACTGAAATAGGTAATGTTACAGTTCGGACTACAGGCAATCACTATAGGCCCCACGTTGTGTAGTATAGTGGCAGAGATGGATACTTGTCACTCCCTTAAAGGTATTGAATTTGACTTAAATTTCAATTTAATTTTTTTTTTCAATTATAATCAAAAAAAAAATTTTTAATTTGGTACAATTACGAGAATAAAAAAAGCCTGGTTACAATCTAACAACCTAACAATCTAACAAACCATTTTGTCTACTACAAAATCAAAAAATTATAAGTTTTAATATTTTATAAGGTAACGCATTTCTGTGTTTTTTTTTTTTTTTTGGTCTTATTTATTTGGCTTGAACTGTACCTGTGTATTTTTTTTTTTTTTTTAAAGAAGAATCAGAAAAAACGGAAAGAACTTTTACGGGCTAATGTCACAGTCCGTTGAATAAATACACATATACCGTATAAAGGGGAAACAAGAAAAATCACCAGCACGATTCTCAAAAAATGCAAATAGAATCTATGAATTTTTAGAAGTCCGAAGAAACGGAAAGAAAAACTATTTAAATGACATGAACAATAAAAACAAAATAACAAAGCCATAAAGGGGTTTGAAACCAGAAAAAATATTTAAAATTAAAAAGACTGTTGATTTCAATGCAACATTTAATGCTGGTTAAACTCATCTATGTAATAACAAGTTGTTTAAAAAAAAACAAAAAAAAAAAAATAGGGACTCAGTTAGTTGGAAGAAAAACATATAAGAAGTTTTTAAAATTAAATTTTATGAAAAAATTTATTTCCAGTTCAATCGAAAATTTGAAAATAACAGTATTTTCAATGATTATCTGGGTGAATTCGATTTTTTGTACAATTCATATTTCTGGTGCATTTTTAGAGGGGAAATTAAAATGTTAGATATAAAATAGTGTTGAAGTGTTTAATTTGTGATTTTTAATGGTTAATCCGTAACAATATAAGCTTAAAATACATTCGAAATTCATTAAATTAATGTTCGTGGCAATTTTCCGTATTTTTACTAATATAATATAATGTGTAATAATGTGGAACGAATTATTAATTTGCAAGATAATTTTATAAATTTAGGACACTATATTTTTCACGTTGTCATAAAAAAAATTGTTTAGATAAAACAAATGGATTGAGAACAGACTTAACAACTTAAATCTACAACAGTTTTACTAAATAAATAAATTAAAAGTCAAATTCTGATTAGATCGATTTAAAGATCGATTAAATATTATAAAAAAATGTTATTTTTAAATCAATTTAAATGATTTTTTAACTGACACGCAGCAGTTAACGTATTTGTTTGCGAAAAGAGCCCTAGATTATTTCGCTCTAATCGATTATTGTACTTAAAATATTCAAAATTATTGTTCAAAAGTATGACAGTCCAATAAAATATTCTTGTGTACTAAAATAAGACAAATATGGAATCGGTTCTCTCTTGTACGATTTTAAGATATGGAAAGTCGATAGATCTACCTCAGCAGAAACCTGCTAACGTTTATCAATATATAGGTTGCATCTTAAGTGATAGAAAACCACCATAAATATAATATCCAGATAGAGATGTATAGAAATCATGCAGAAAGAAAATATCCTGATAAAAACATCACAATATAATATTTTAAATTGAATTTCTCAGGTCCCATATCGCATCGGAAATTTAAAATAAACTTGAAGGACGACAGTCTTATCCAAATAAATTGACCGTAAAATTGAAGGTTTTTGTTTTCGCCATATGCCAAACTGAATGAGTTATAGATCATTGATTATGATGCCGATTAACAACTTTGTTATTTAGTTTAAAATGAGTGACAGTATTCCATCGCAACTACACTATATTAAATAACGTTGCGGTATATAGTCTAAAATATGCTTTGTAGTCCAAACTGGCCATTACTTATTTTTCGAACTATAACTATAACTAATTTGTAGATAACTTTTGACATCTATTCAAAGCACATATCATTCTAATCACCTGTCGCAGAGAATATGCTTGACGTTCAATTAACTCTTACATGATTCGAAAATTATTAGTGCTAGCAAGTTTTACGTTTACGTTTCACGTTATTAAGCAAAAAAAAAATTATCAATGTTTGGTTATTTGTATTAAAAAAAAAAATAGTTTGTTTAATAAAAACAAAAACAAAATATAATTTAATTAACTACGATTAAACTGTGTTAATGAAATTCCCTATTTCAAAGTTTTATACCATCAAAAAAATTACAAATATCGAATATTGATTCTATTGATGTTATTTTATAGATACATTAATGTATTACGTGTATTATATTGTGTAATTTGTTAAAAATCTATATACATATGTAATTAAAAATTATTGTCAATTTGATTAAACATCCATTTGATATAGTTATATAAGAGTAATCAATTTTTAATCAATTCAATGAATTCATTACAGATTTTCTAAATCATCAATTTCAATTTAAGTTTATTTTAATTTCATAAATCGTATTGTCAGTTTGGTTATCTCTTTTTTTGTTTTTTTTTTTGTTTGTAATCGTTTTAATTGCAAATTTTTTCTCATAAAATCAATCAATTACTATAAAACTTAATAAATAAAAAAAATAAAAAAAAATATAAATAAACTATTCAGATCGTTGAATTCAATTAGGAATATAATTACATATAAGTACATATATACAAAATACGACAAATTTGTATTATGTACTAAAATGTATATTTACGAAATTAGAGATGTTCTAAATTTCCGTTTCTATCCATTTTGAATATAAATAAAGAAGTATAGGTATTTGTATTGCATACCTGTATCATACCATCATCATACTTACTTATATGAATCGATGAAAAAATTTTGACAGTAAGTAAACTGCGGCTAAAATTATGTATAAGAGTGGTATTAAATGAAAATTTGTTTTTTTAATTAAATTTCTTACTGAATACTTCAAAAATGATCAAAATCAAGTGAAAATTTTAGTTTTGTGAAATTTAAAATAACATGGTAAAGAAAAAAAAAATCATCACATTGAAATTTATCTTTCAATCAAAAACTTTTTCCATATCAAAAAATTAAAAGATCAAACAAGTTCTTAAAACTTGTACTAACTCAATCTCAATCTATATATAGTTAAATAAAGATATATATTGTATATTTAAAGAATACAATATCATCGATAGATCAATTAATATTTTTACTGTTAAAAAATTCCAGACTACTATAGTAGTTGATTTGCATTATCGTGGATCTAATCAATAATGAGTTTCATATTTTTTCCTTTTCATTTTATACAGTCAAAATAATAGAATAAGAACTCTAGTTGCTTGTGCAAAATTTGACCATATAACAACGTAAGTTAATATTCAATCTAATTAAATATAAATTAAAATAACAGATTACAGAAGATTATAATATCATTGATAATTTATAAGATATTTACTGATCTATTGATTATATTGATATTAAAGCAAAACATATTCAACTTGCTGGAATTCTGACTATACTTAGAAATATTTCGAACATCTAAAGTATTTTCTATAATTTGATCAACAACGTTTGTTATTATTCATAACTATTATATTCATAATGTTATAATATTTATGTCGCTCTAAAGTTGTATTGGGTACAGTATTATCTTCGATTTCAGACAAATTATGGAACCAAATTAAGGAATAATTAAAACCCATTTTATACTGTTGTGTGAGCTAAACTATATGAACTCGCATTTGTAAGCATATATAAATTAGCTCACAGTTATAAATAAAAGATTTGAATGTAACACGATATACACTTATGCTGAACTGTGTTTTTCTCTAACTATGAAAATATAAAACTTAGAGGATCAATTAAAGAGATGGAGAGAACATTTCCAAGAACTGAGCAACGAAGAAAGTACAAATAATGAAGCAGACATAAGAAACAGAGACAATGCAAATATCTACCCAACTGAGGGACTGCCAATATCTACTCAAGCTCCAAATATAGAAGAGATCAAAGCTACAATCAATATCCTGAAGCACAACAATCAACAGGTGAAGATAGAATTCCAGCAGAAATAGCCAAACTGGACCCTGACTTATTCGCAAAAACAATTGAACCCCACATCAGGAAAGCGTGGATAGAGGAGAATATACCACCATCATGGAAGAAAGGAATGATTGTCAAGATACCTAAGAAAGGAGACTTGGCAAATTGCAGCAACTGGAGAGGAATTACGGTTCTAAATACTATTCATAAGATAATAGCAATTATTATAAAGAAAAGATTAGAAGAAGTACTAGAACCAATACTACGGAAAGAGCAGGCAGGTTTCAGACCAAACCGAAGCTGTGTTGACCAGGCAAATACTTTACGGGTCATAGTTGAACAATCAGCAGAATGGAATGCCCCACTATATCTACTATTCATAGATTTTAAGAAAGCATTCGACACAGTCAAGAGATGCGCAATATGGAGAACACTTACAAAGAAGGGAGTTCCTGAAAAATCATCAACATCATCAAAGCGATGTATAAAGATGCAGAGACAACAGTTCAGCACAGAGGTAAGATCAGTGATCCATTCTACACCAATATAGGAGTTAGACAAGGATGTCCACTATCTCCACTTCTCTTCAACACAATACTAGACGACATTCTAAGAGAAGTTTGCACTGGAATAAACAGAATAGAATGGGATCTCTTCGGAAACTTTTCCTCATATCAAAAAATCAAAGGGACCTACAGAACAAAGTCAACAGATTACAGGAAGAAGCAAAGAAATCGGGACTGGAATTAAATATCGAGAAAACCAAGGCAATGAGGACAAACAACAGTTATAGTGAGCCAATAACAGTGAGTACGACAACAGATAGAATACGTAGAAGAATTCAACTACCTGGGGAGCATTATAACATCAAGAGGAGGTGCAACGGAAGATGTCAACAGCCGTATAAATAAGGCAAGAAGAACATTTGGGAGCCTAATGAAGATATGGCGGAGCAACCAAATATCGAGAACAACAAAGCTAACAATATTCAGAGCATGTGTTAAGTCAACATTAATATATGGCAGTGAAACATGGCTCACTTCGGTCAGAATCAAACAGAAGCTACAAGTATTCATCAACAAGTGCTTGAGAATTATATGCAGAATATTCTGGCCGGCAAGAATTAGCAACGAGGATTTATGGATGATAACTGGAGAAGAACCTATCAACAGACAGATAAATAGGAAAAAATGGAAATGGATAGGTCATACACTAAGGAAATCAGAAAGTGATATAGCAAGAAGAGCTCTAGAGTGGAATCCACAAGGACAAAGGAGACCCGGCAGACCATACAACACATGGAGACGCACAATCGATCAAGAATTAACAGTCAACAATTATACCTGGGACGATATTAAGGAAGTAGTACTCAACAAAGAGGAATGGAGGTTCACTATCGAAGCCCTATGCTACCACGCGGAGTAATAGGAGAAAAAAAAAAAAAAAATGAAAATATGTCCCTCTGACTTAAGCTAAGCATTCTAAGTTAGCTGACCTTGCCGATTCTTTATTACGTCAGTTCACACACATTCAAATTAGTTTATACATTCAACTAAATTTCATGATTCTATGATTAAATAAATAAGCTATAATTTTCGGTTATTTTAATATACTCAATTCAAGTTTAATATATCAATATATCAATGTATTGTACTGTACTCATTAATTATACATAAATAATCAAATAATTTAATAATAAATTAACATTTCTCTACTGTAGAAATAAATTTCCAATTTTTATATCCTATTTGATTGACTTCGTCGAATTGCTACCTTGTTAATCCCAAATACTTTAAAAACTCTTTATCCGTCAAATCAAGTAAAAGAACATAAAACTCACCATACCAAAATTCCTATTTTCATCAAAAAAAGTTAATATCAATTTTTTTTTTCCTATTTAAACTTGATAATAAAAGCATCTTTTCAAACTACTCTTCAGACAAAACTGTTGTTTTGATCCAAAACAAATTATTAAACTTTATATACATATTTTGATCTCAATCATGACTATTAGAATAGTAATTAGCTCATATAGTTTGACTGTTGTTAGCTTACATAGTTAATATAGGGTAGTTTACATAGCTTAGCTAAAGTGTGCATCAACGGATCTATAACAATTCCAATTAAGTTACAAAATTCAACTTTACATCGTAAACATCTTTATAACATTTTACTCCTAATTTTACTGATTTACCAATTTCACCAACTTACATTTTTCAATTTTCTGTATTTCATGTAAAAATTTTCAAAATTGCACAAATAAATCGATACTTAACTGTAATTGTTTTTATTGCATATGCGACTTACGAATTTTTCAACGAATCATATAACGATTTTAATCAAGTAGCTGGTTCGTGTTTTTCGAACTTAATTACATTTTACAGCTAGGTTCAATGTTAAATTAATAATATATATATATATATATTATAATAATATATATTATTGGATCTCTAATATATTATATTATTATTTTTGGTTCAACTTCAACAATTTTTGTTTTTTTTTTATAAAGAAATGATAATGATTTAATTTGACAAATTATCATTCAAACAAACCGAAATTTATTTCGAGCCACGGTTCCATGATAAGTATTTGGGATTCTTGACAAACAACTTCTATAACAATTAATATATATAATAATCAAATAACAGTAAAACACTAATCTATAAATCCAACGAACTTCATTGATGTATGAAATTTTTCAAATTATATCAGTGGTCCCTTTAACGAAAGTGTGTGTTGAACGAATTTTTCTAATTTAAAATTAATTTGTAGGGTTTTGGAATAGTCAGTATGACTTTTTAAAATCAATAGGAAATCTCATATTATGTACATATGTACTATGGTACTGTGTATATATATATGTACTATTTTATTTGAAGAAAATAATATGTGAATAATTCATTATATGAGTAAAACAAGCATCTATAAACATTTTTATTATGACCATACAATTGTTTTACAAATCGTATCAATGATATTTTTTTTTGTATCTGGAAACGTAACTTAATAAAAATAAACAAATAAATTTTTTTACGTTAAAAATCTGATTAGCAATAATTTTTTTTTAAAAACAAAAAGCAACGTTATTAATTTGAATTAAAAAAAATCGATTTATTGCAAATACCATATTAAATTTCATTCAATCAATCTATCAATCAAGAATTGAATAAATTGATCTATTTTGAAGTGAAAATTTACATATCACAATGTTCTTTATATGTTTAAAAATTTTCTTCAGTTTTCTCGAGAATCTAACAATTTTCAATAAAATGCTTTTTTTTTTTTGTTTTTCAATCCATACAGAATTTACGGTAAATTTCGTGTAAGAGAACTTTAAATATAATAATAGAAAAAATCAACAATAGGAAATGAATAGTTGATCATTTTATGTATAAGATCAATGTATAGGGTCTGTTCTTTGTTTTTTAACGTTTTATTGTGATTTATTCAATACAATAATATACAATATAAATCACTTTATAGGCAGAAAAAATCTAAGAGATTCAAAAATTGAAGACATTTTATAATTAACATAAAAAAAAAAAATGGAACAGACAGTGGAAGACAGTGGAAAAATTGGGAAATACATCATAAATATTTTTTTTTGCTTTACCAGAACTGTAGTTATTTCAAAAAGTTAGATATTTTCAAATTTGTATCAGCCTATATTATGCTGCAATTGAAATTAATGGAAAAATAAACAAATAATAGGAAATTAGGGTGTTTCCAGTCCTTTTTGACATTTTTTGTTCTGTAAATTTGACTCAGTTAGATTTACACATTACAATGTGAGTAATTATTTCTTAATTTGTATTATTTACACAGAAAAAACTATAGAATAGAAATTCAAATTTATTTAATTAACTTTGAAATCGAACTTGAGTACAAAATTGTAATGGTCTCAGATACTGCTTCATCGAAATTATCTTTGTTAGAATAGTATAAGTATACTGTGATTAGTAAATCTGAGAGAAAATAATTAGCTTGCTGTAATGTTAAGAATTCTTTTCACAAACGCATAATGCAATACATGAATCTTGTAATGTGTTCATACATGATTTATACGTCATTTGTTTACAGTTCTTAAGGTACATTGCAACAATCATCTGACACAAAATTCATTAGTAAAACAAAGTCAGCTACGAATTATGAAATTTCATACTATAATGCATGTTTATAGTGCTAGAAAAGTGGTAGAAATCTACCAAAATTTATAGGTGAGGGGACATTTCGGTAAGGCGTAAGCAAATCTACCAAAATCTAAAATTTCTGGTAGATTTTTGACGTTTAAATTTTTTTTTTGGGAATATGTCAGTGTCAAAATATATTTATTATTTTTTATTCACAAAAAATAAGGAAATTTTTGTTGACAACGTAATTTTCGGATCGAATATTAATCAAATAAAAAAATATAAATTATACAAATAATAATAATGTTGAATTGACACTTGAATAATAATAAAAATTTATTTATTTATTTCTTTGCCAATTTTTTCAATTGCGGCCATCTTGATATTTCAATAACCTGACAGCGACAATGACCGAAATCTACCAGTTTTTTTTTACGTATGAACATGATGGTAGATTTCTGCGGCAGATTTCTGCCTCGGATAAACATGGGCATAAACAAAAAGTTTTTTCTTATCAGTTTTGTTTTTTAGAGATAGATTTGTTCAAATTATCAACCATGTAATAAATCAACCATGTAATAGTATATAATGCAATTATCACGTCATACTACGTTTATGAAAAATTCTTGATGTATCACAATATAAATTTTAAGTAAAGGATTTGCTATTAGATATTAGGACCATGGTAGATCTATAGCAATAAATTGATGTTACTCATTAAAATGATACCATTAACCAAGGAGTCCTACAAAATTCGGGTTCAAATTTTGTGTATTTGAATATCAGGACTACTTAAACCTGTATATTTATTGACTTTTAATCCTATCACAATGTAAACAAAATCACGGAGGTGAAAAAAATTACACTTTCACAGACATGACGTAAATTTTACACCTATTTTTGCAAACGTTTAATGGACCGATCTTTTAAATTAATAAATCTAAAAAATACTTAACGAGATTAAGAATTTCATTGACTATAATAATCAATAAAGAAATTTAAAATTATTTGTATCACAACAGCATAAATTGCATGGCTAGCTGAGTTCTTTGCAAACATTTTTACGAAAAGAAATTTCATCGACGTAAATTTTACGTCACGTCTGTGATCAAAGGTTAAGAAAGTTTAAATAGAAGATTAGATTCAAAATTTGATACTTAAATATCAGAACTATATACTAATAAAGAACTAGTTCAATATACATAAGCTTATTATAGATAATAATATTTTATTATAAAATTTAATTTGAAATCTAGAATACCATCTAAAAAAATGTTTTTTTGTTTTTTACATTTATATTGAATAAAAATTTAAGTAGTTCGTATAAGTAGATTTGTAAAATAACTGTTCTATAAAAAAATTTCTCATTAAGTTTTTTCTACATGTTACACCTAATCCAATATTAGAAAAATAAATCTTTATAGTTAGTAAAAAATTTATTTTTAATCATGTTAAAATATAACAAAGAAAGAAAATAAACATAACAAAACAAGATTTGGCAATATTTTCATTAAAAGTCCATTAACATTTTGTTCTACATTTCAAGCCTACTTCATATACAAAGATAAAAGAAAAAACTACAAATAAAAATTTAAAGATTTTACTGGAGGCTATAATAGTAAATATTACAGGACAAAATTGAGGATAAGATGAAATAATTAAATAGAATAATTCAAAAATATTTTATGTTCTCAAAAGCTAAAACAGGATTTGGAATTTTTTTTTTTATTCAAAATTAGGTTATTCAAAAAATAGGTTGGTTTTTATAAATTTGTATGTTATATTAGGTAAAAAATTAAACAATGTTACTTATATTTTATTTATTTTCTAAAACTCATTTTAATTGCAAAAAAAATGTTTTTTTAAGACTTGTGTGATCCAGGTTTGCTAATTTCAACATGTTCTATACAAACGGCTTATACTTTGAGAGCTTAACTCAAACATTTTTTTGTCAATGTTTATTACTAAGTTTATTTTAAATTTAATTTTCTGCCGTTTGGCTACACAAATATTGAAACTCAGACAATTTTTAAATATCGAAGGGTAATTTTTTTTTTTCGATTAATTCTATAAAATCGTAATTTTTTTTTTTTTTTTTTTATATTATAGCCAAAACTTAGGTTTTGAACCTTTTAGCACTTGCGTACCGTTGACCATTTGAAAAAGGAAAGGATAGTTAAAGGAAAGGAAAGAAAAAGGAAGAAAAGTTTTGTGGGAAAGAGCGAACAATGTTGTTAATATTCGTCTTAAATCTCTGTAAATCATAAATAAAAAATCCTTCTCTCATTGGGAATGCTTCGATTGGGACGCGATTCCACAATCGAGATGTTCTTACTATAAAAGAACTTCCATAGCCGGACTTAAACCTTCTCGGACTTTCCACTGTGAAAGGGTGTGCACTTGATGCCTCTCGTGTTATGCGACAGAATTGCTTGAGAGGAGGAAGAAGTGACTTTAGTTCCTCGGAACAAGTGCCAACACCAAGTAGATATCTATAAAATAGAGAAAGTGCTCCAACAATACGACGATGACCAAGTGGTATATCAATTTCATTTCAACACATCTGTTCAAAACATAATTTGACATATTTTTTACAATGTCGTTTCCGTGTCGTTTTCATTGGACTTCAGATATAATGCACTAACTATAATGACATATAACGCCATATGTAAATGTCAAATTTCCAAACGAAGCTGACATAAGTATTTGTCAAAGCATATTATGTCGACCCCGAAAAATATTTCATAGAAAAACAACAACAAAAACAAATTACATAATATGTCGAATTTGGTTTGGATGGAATTTAACATAAAAATTCTGTTGTTTAACGAAAACATAACAAATTGTCTGATTTAACTTAATTGCCGCATATGTCGATTATGGGCGTTTACATGTAAGTTCTATATACGGAATATGACATATGTCAAGAGCTATATATAGTTAGCGCATAAGAGAAAAACTTTTCATAAACGTCAAATGTCAATATCTGTAAATAACAAAATAGAAGGATCAAAATTTAAAAAAACAAAAACATATAGATCTTGAAAACAGAATGAGTTTTTTTTTTCTTTCTCTTAAGGAAACTATACAGTGAATTTGTTTTATTATTTTAAAAATAAATTCTACAACAAAATTAATTGTTAGTCAGTAGAGCATTTCTTTTTTCTCTCAATGATTTTCACCTCACACTTCCGTAAAACAAAAAAAAATATATCTCAGAATTCATTAATTTAATGACGTATCAATTACACTTTGAATAAAGAACAAAAAACAATTAACGCAACTATGCAATAGTGTTATAGTTACTGTCAAAATCAATATCAAATGACGATCGTTTCGTCAAATCTGACGTTTATAAAATTTAATGATACTAAAGTTACTATATAGAAAATCATCAGTATAATATGATCGTTAAATTACGATCGTGTCATATAATACAATTTTCAGATCACTGGCGGTTTTCATTCTGTAAATTAAAGAAATAATTCATTGTAAATAATTATATAAATAAAATGAATATGAAAATTCTGTATTTAGATAATAATAAAAATGACGTGTGCCGTTATTGTGGTTTTAAAAATTTTTATACTTCGTATCGATATTTGTTTACATCATTTTATTTACAAAATATTTTTAATTAAAATTGCTTATGGTTTTAATTTTTTTTTTTCAAAAATTATTTCTAGTTTTGTACAATTTAAAATACTTATTTAAAGTACAATTTAATAAGTAAGTTGTTTAACACAGTCCTAGTTAATTTTATTATAAGCTTTTCCTAACTTTTCAAGAAGCCTCACATAGGCATAATATTAAATTCTCTGTACTGTGGTTGTTTATCAAACCATATTTACAGTCTTTAATGAAATCTTAGTAAAACTTGATTACCCTAAATTAGTGTTCAATACATAAACATAATATATTTTTATATGTGTATAACGTATGTATATGTATCATTAATAGTTAGTAATTTATTACCACATTTATAATAATTGATGATCAATTTGCTTCTGGTATTTTACTAATAACATCAGAAAGAAGACAAAATTATCAAAAAAATTATAAAAGAAAAATATAAACAAAAAATCAGAAAAATTTAAAGAAAACTGTATTTTCATGGTTCTTTAGTAATGTACGCGGTCAAATGAATTAAATTTTTCATTTGTTGAAAAAACTCATCATGATCAAATTATATATATATATAGTAAGCTTTTGGCTTAGTTCATAAATGTAGCATGCTGTTTGTTTAGTGTTTTCCTATTATTAAAGTATTTTCTGGCTATTCAAATTCTTTTATTTTTTTTTTATTTTTGTTTAATTATGATGATTTTTTGTGTTCTTTTTTTGAACAAATGAGTTTTACAAATTCTAATAATAATTTATTTCAGTAAACGTTCATAACATTAAACGATTTTAACAAACAAATCAAACTAAGTGTAAAACATGTCATAATCATAGTAAATTTTTTACTTTTTTCTGTTTTAATCAGCCAAAGCGTTAGAATATTATCTTTAGCACTTACGTACTGATTGATTTTGATAGTTGACAGCATAAAATTAGATAGACAGGAGGATATGAAAGACATAAGTGCGAGGTTGTAGAATAAAGATATTAATATGTTCTTTAAATTTCTGTGAATTGTAAGTTGAATGTGGAAACACATAGGAGGGAATATATCAGTGGCGGATCGTCAAAAAATCATTTAAAAAAACATCTCACATGACTATATTCCGAACCCTGATTTAAAAGTTATGAACTTTTTTGTAAATGTACTTCCTTCACATGTGCTCTAAATTTTATTTTTTTAAAATTGGTTTGTATTTGTTTTTTTTGAAAAAAAACATCAACAAAAATTCAACTTAATAAAAAATATTTCTACCTCTACACTTCATGTTAAAACGCAAAATCTATTCCCTACACTATGTCATATACATACGCATATACTACTTCATTTTATATATCAAGCATAAATACAAAAAAATAACAAAAACAATTAACGAACGGTCATATTTAAAAAGTGCCCGACATACCTTTTTTGTACATTGAGGAAAAAAATACATAATCAAAATTTTTATTATTACGAACCAAAATGTACATGTGAATTTTTTTGTATTTTATAATTAAGAAGTATTAAAAATTTTTTAGAATTATGGTTAGTTTAATTGGGTGGGCACTGCCCGACCTGCCCCTTGGGAGGAACCGCCGCTGGAATGTGTTTCTTGGTACATATTTTTGAAGTTCCAACTATAACGAATTTTTGTTATGCCATCTTGAGAGTGTAGAGGTGGACTGGACACTTGTGGCTTCTCTTGTCTCACGTTGGAATTGTTTAAGAGGAGGAAGCAAGATTTTTATTTCTGCTGAGATTGTATTAACACGTACGAATAAGCTTGGGTTTTTTTAACATAGTAAATGTCTATTGCAATTACCAACAATATCTTTTTGTCAAGTACAAAAAAAACTTTAACTATATTTTATAAGTTAAAATTGTACAACATAACTTAAAGGACTAGTTGGATACTACTATTTTCTGTTTTAGGATTTTAAAGATAGTCTTGCCATATAGCCAGCTTAAGTCACTTTAAAGAAAGTTAAGTATATTAATTATAAAATTAACAGACTTAACTTGCTTTAAGGTGACTTAAGCTGGTTTACGTTTGATAGTTTCATATTGACAAGAGGAGCTGAATTTCAATAAACATTACTTTCACTTTTGGCATTCATTGTTCAGAAAATCAAAAAACCTGAAAAGAAGAAATTTTTTGGTTCATATGGAAATAATTAATTTTCATGATAAATTCAATATTTAACTGTTGATTTTGATAGTATTATTTTCTTATTTACAACGATTTTCTTATATTATTATTTTTTTTTTTTTTTTTAAATTCAATATTTTTATTTTTCCGTATTTTCTTAATCTATGATATAATATAATTGATATAGTAGGTATATACAAATAATAAAACTAATCTTATAGCTAAAAGTTATATTAATTCAAAATTATATCTGTACAATACAAATTCATTTAGTATTAATTAATAGAAATTGTATATTATTATACAAATTGTATCAAAACACTATTTTAACTGGAAGTGGAAACAACTTCTTTTGAAAGTCAGCTTCTTCTATTTCTACAATGAACTTAATCAATGTTTCGTTAACTTTATAGGACTTTTCGTTAAAACTTTAATGTATACTCTGGAGCGTATAGAAAACTTAGGTAAGCTTAAGGACTATTTGAAAAGGGAAAAGAAAAATATTTATTATAAATAATTTCAGATTATTAATTATTTTTAATTTTATTTGATGTTTTAAATTGAAAATAGTAAATAATTAAACAAATTAATAAAATAACAACTTATAGTTTTAAGCAAATTTGACATTACAACTTACGGTATCATAACGCAATTGTCTACTGTAGTTACCGTTTTAATATCATTTGACAGTTTAATTTGACAGAAAAATGTGGTATGAATATAATTTAACAGCAACGTTTACGGATCTTAACAAGTTTGTTCAGTAGATTTAGAACAGAATCGAACAGAACAGTTTTGGACAAAGACATTTAACTGTTAAACACTTTAGAAACACTTAGAACAGAAAAATATACCGACATATTTTGCTTAATCATTTTTTAACTTTTTTGTTCTAAAATGTCAAGAATTTGAACACTCCACAACATTTAGCTGATGTTAATATCCATTTCAAAGATTTTTTTACGTTTCGAAGTTTGGTTTACTCCATTTTAGGGATTTTTAACTGAAAATTAAAGCCTAGACAAAATACAATATACCTATATATCAGTTTCTAGAATTTTCATTAACCAAAATTGTCTACTAAATCTATTATATTCTAATTTTGAATAATATAAATTCATAAAGATTCCAAAATAATCCCAGAGTTGTCATTTTCTTAAATTACAATAAATAAAATAACTTACTGTGAAAACACTTAACATTCATATATAGTAAATATGTTACGGTATATTATTCCTCATTTTAAGTTTTATAACCGAGATGACTAATGATGGATTTAATTTTCAAATAACAAATAAATATAAATGTGGTTACCTTAATTCGTCATTATTATATTTACACTTACACATATATACACACAAAAACACTTTTTATTTACTAAAATAATAATTTTTAATCTTTTAACTACTCTTTTTTCTCCGACTAACTTTAAAAATAACCATTTATTATTACAAACTTGTAGTTAATGGTACACGGTGATGATTTAAGTTGTCATTAAATTTTTATATTCTTTATTTTCAAATTATAAGTAAAAATTTATATATATACATACCAATCTTTTTGCCTTCATTAATTAAAGAAAATATTATTTAAATTCAAAATATAGGTTATCATGTTACTTAAATAATATAGATTAATCTTTCAACGTTAAAAAATTAAAAAATAGTTATAAATTTTGATATTTTTAAGAAAATTAATGAATTTTGGATTTGACAGGTGAATAATAGAGTTTTGATTAAACTATTATATACCATTAGAGTTATATCACAAGTATCAAATAAAAATTTAAATATACATTTCAAAATATAAACACAAAATTTAGTTAAAAAATGATTGTCATTTCGGTAAATTTTAAGGTAGAGTTAAAAATATTTTAAAATTTTAATGCAGTTAAAAAATTATATTTCCACTTTATATATAATATATTTAACATAAAAACTAAAATTGAATGAGGTGTGAGTTGAATTGATACTTTCAATACGATTCGGATTATTTTGTGGGATTGCTTCAAATATTCGAATAAATTTTTATTTTTAAATGTCGCCAAATCGTAAAAGATTGATCGAATTATTAAGCAGATTTCCATAGGCCTTGCCCGCTGGTTGGGACCTATGCATTTTTGGGAAATAATGTACATAAAGTATATTAAATAAAGTACAAATATATCGTACAATACTTAGTAAGTGCGTTATGTGTAAGTGTAGTTTATGAATCAGTGCAGGATCTCGACCTGTTTTTTGGAATTGATTGTTGCATTTTGAAGTTCATTAAAGTGAGTGATATTGATCGGAAGGGCTACTCTGCGATCGGATAAGACAGTCATTTATTCATTTTGTTGGCTAGTATATATCTTCTATTAAACGTTTTGAAATAACATTTATTTCACTAATAAAATCGGATTTGACGGCCCTTTGCGTGCTCTGGTATCTATCGTTAGATTTCGTTAATGAATGGGAGAACTTTTCTACCATGTGGTTGAAAGCCGAGTGTAAGTGTTTTTATTTTCTAAATCATTCAATCGAAATAGCCTTATTAATAAATTCCTTGTTCATCATATTTACTTAATCCATATCTTCGATGATAGGGTGTAATTTTGAATCTACACGCGAATTAATATCTAAATTTTATAATTACTATTAGCTACTCTTCTTTCTATTAATTATTTTATTTTAATTTTGGACTTTTATATTAATTTAATTTGATTTATTTAATTAAATGTTTATAAGCTATATATAACAATATTGAACGTATTCAAAACTTTTTATTTAATCGGTTGTGTATGAGGACTTCGATAATAACGTTGATTATACTTAATTATTATTCAATACCATCTTCGTTTATAGAGTCCTCCCATCGTTTTCAGCCCTCATTATCAGCGTTTCAATATTTTTAGATGTTGGAACATTTACGTAGGAACATAGACGTTAGAACATATTTGATATACATATAAAATAATTTGCTTGGGCTTCTTTAACTTTTTATGTTCTTTCTATACAACTCATAGTTGTAATGTAATTGCCATCTATAACTTTTTTATACAGGGCCGAGAACTCTTTTTAAAATTTCTCTTTCAAAGGTGTCAATAATTTTTTTGCTTTCATAGCACATTATTATAGCATTATTATTTATTGTCTTATATATTTTCATTTTCGTCTTTCTTTAAATCTTTTGACATTTTATTTTATATACAAGCACTGATGATGAAGTATGTTTCTTCCGAAGTATCAATATTTTTAATGCAGAAATATTAATATTTTTAATATTGATATTTTTAATATGATAATTGTAATAATTTGCAATGTAGGCCAACTCTTTTGCAATAGAGAGCTTAGAGCTAGTATGTATTTCTTTTCTGTGCCATAATTTCTAACCAATCAAAAAATGCCATATTAAGAATTAGAACATCAAAAATATCAATTTAAAATTAGTATGTGGAAGATAAAATAATGGTATAAAACAATTACCAAACGAAATAATTCAAAATAAAATGTTTTTGTTTTGCGAAAACAAAAAAACTTAACGAATTTGAGCTGCACGAATTAAGCTTCAATGAAATAACAAAGAATTCGAAGGTAAGTTAATAATTATTTAGAATAAAAATTTAAAATATTTTTTTTTTATTTCAACACAATATTAATTAAAATTTAAATTATTAATTAATAAAAATAACTATCTACTAACACTATCAACCTAATAAGGAAAAGGTAAAAACAATGTAAATACAGTGTCATAGGATAGATTAGATCACAGAGATAGGATAGCAGATAGCACAGATACAGTGTCATAGGATAGATTAGTTTGTTAAATAACTTGGGACTTTCCAGTACAGATATTTGGGACTTTCCAGTACAAATAGATAACAGATTTGTGAGAGTCAAATTTTAAATGCAGGAAAATATTAAATAAATTTTGTGCGATTACTTAAATTTTGATGGTTGAGGCATTATGTTTTTGACAATCGAAATACACATTTATTTTAGATATTTATATAGTTTAATTACAATTACGAATTAAATCATGATTTACGCATTAAAAAAAAAAATTGTTTTTTAAAGTTAAGTTAAGTAATAAATTACGTTATTTTGCTACAAAGAAATTTTATTTTTACTTATTTTTTTAAAACATTGATTAATGTACACATTAAAATGTTATGTAAATTGAATTAAATGTCAAGCAAATATATTGACAACACAAAAAATATATTGACAATATAAAAAAAAAACACAAGTAAATAAAATTATCGAATTATACTAATAACATTACATAAGACCAGTGTCAATTTTATATGAGCACGTTTTTCCTTTTTTTTTTATCGGATAAGAAAATTGCATTAACAGTTTTTTATGCAATAAAATCTAAACATAACTACTGTTAAATGTCAATTGTCTGAATCATCATCGTAAATCAATATAAATTTATTGTAGTTTTTATCCAATATTTTTTTTTTTTTTTTGTATTGAAATAATAATTTATCAAATTTAATTAAGTGATTTGATTGGATAAAAAATTTAAGTGAAGAATTAAATTTCTTTCGTACTATGTATTAAATATTTTTTGATTGTCAAAGATTATTGACTGATTATTTTTGTGTTTTTTTTTTTTAAATAAAAACAAAACTTATGCAATTTTTCAAAATTTATATTTGAAAATTATGTTTTTATTGAAAATTTTGTGTTTATATTAATTCGATACTAAACTAAATAAACTTTTATTTATTTATTTAATTAAATAATGGTCGATTCAGTGATATTATTTGATATTTTTAAGTATACTACATTTATTATGTATATAAATGATCGATTTCTATTTTTTTTTGCGTAATTAAATCAACCAAACCCATCATCATGTTAAATTAAATGTTGTGATTCGATTAAGTAATTATGATGTGTTAAAAAATTATTTTTATTTTTTGGATTTTTGAATGAATTGTATTGACTTTGAATTTACATTTCAATAAATCTTTGTTTGTAAAAATCGAAAAACAAATCAAAACAAAAATAATTTTTTTGAAAATATTTCTAAATTTACCTTTGTTTTCTGTTCATATAACCTTATAGAGTTGTTAAATACTGTTAAATTTTCAAATATTTTCTCATGATTGGTGAAGGCTTTTTATTTTGATAGATTTAAAAATAAAATATTATTATCTTAATTTTGGAATTTCTGTTAAATAAATATTATCAAAATTAAGAGAAATTTTAAATTGCAACAATTTTCATTTGTTACAAGTGTATAAGGTTATAGGGTTATTGTTATAGGAAATTATATTTTTTTATGAAGTTTTTTTTTTAGCCTCGAAATTAAATAATATTAAGAAATTAAATAATTTGCAAAGTCATTATAATAAGGTATTATTATTGGTAGGTTAATAGGTTAGCATAATACATTGAGCAAGACATTGATATCAAAGATTCTTTCTATATTTCTTTTTAATAATTTAGTATGTAAGAAACTTAGTGGTACGCAAAATTTGTAATGGCTTGATCCCAGTAAATTTTAAATAAATAAGAAAGATTTAAGATAGATTTAAAATTCATTTATTTCCTTAAATACTTATAAAATTTTTACAAACTACATCAAATTAAAATTGAATATTATCAAAACATAAAGCTCTTAAATCTAATAAACTAATATAAAAAATTCAATAAAATTAATAAAAGTAAAAAAAACTATAAATAGTTTATTAGAATAATTAATAGGAACAAATAATAATATAAAATTCATTAAGAAAAAATTTAGTAAAAATAACAAAACTTTATATATGTAAGAAAATAAGTATAGGATCATTCGAATATATTCAAAAGAATACGTGTTGAATGTCACACTGTTACTGTAATCGTATTCATGTCACACTGTTTTTAAAGTTAATTTTAAAATATATATATATATAAGTTAAATTATTTTAATATATATATATAAGTTAAATTTAATATATTTATTAAAGATAATTTTAATTAGACATATTTGTACTAAATTGTACTTTTAGTTATATTGTACTCAAATAAAACAGCTGTTTTAAGCTAAATATATAAATAAAAAAAAACAAATATTTATGCATATATTTAGTTCATAGACATTTATTTGTAATGATCATCAGTGCGATTACATGTAGGCTTAGATTCAGTAAGACTTAAAACGGTGATTTTGATAATGAGTTTTAATAAAACATAATATATTATTTTTAATCAAGTAAGGGATAATTTTGAATATATTTTTATATATTATTAAAATTAGATTTTTAACATCAAAACAATTAAAATCAAAAATCAAAATTAATTGGATTTAAAAAACGGGAGTTTTATAAAAAATTTATTCGACACTGATTGCTTAATTAAAATAAACTAAATTTCTAACTTTTATTTGAAAATAGGAAAATATTATTTTTGTTAGTTATTCTGTATCCACACTTTTTCATATCTTTCAATAAATCAGTATTTTTTTTCTTAATCGATTATGATTTGAGAAAGTTGATTAGGATGATTCAAAATTTATTAGAATGATTACACGGTCAAGAAGAATTAATATCATAATATAAATTCTTTTTAATGGAACAAGATAGCTATTTGGGGTGAGGGGGGAAGTCACAAGCTATATGAATAAATAACATTTTCATTTTAAATTAGGACTTGATTTAACGCAGAGGAAAAATAAAGTAATATTAATATATTTTAAACATTTAAAAAATTATTGAATATTTAGTATAATTAATGGTTGTAAAAATCTCAGATTTTCATTTGATTAAATGCTCAATTCAAAATAATTTTGAATTTTAAATAAAAATTGTTAATAAAATACACTCGGTATGAACGATTTTTGGCTCATTTTGGAGATTAATTAAATAAATAAATAAAAAAAATTGAGTTCGCTCATAGGTTAAGTTAGATCAAATTGTGTTACCTTCGAGCTAGCTCAAGCTCAAGTTCAAAATTTTTTTTTATATATTGTTCCAAAACTATGGACCCTGATCGCTTTTGCACAATAATTTTTTGTTTTAAAATCTTTATGATATATCTACTAATTTTAAATGTCGAAAACTATACCTATCTATTGTACAGAACATAAAATATATAATTAAAATTTTTTCATTTACGTTTTGCTTTAAATCTTCTATTTTTTAAATTCACTCTAAACATTAAACAAAACTTCATAAATTTTTGACATTAAATGTCAACTTAAACTTTCAAGCTTTCAAGATGCGTATTTGCTTAAAATGTTCAAGTCAAGTAAGTAAATTTTTTTCAGCTTGAGTTGAGCTGATTTCAAGAAATTAGCGTATACATGATGTTGCAAATTACTTGAAGTTTTCTTGAAGCTATCATGTATAGGTAATATGTGATTCAAAATGTAATTCATATTTAAACTAGCTCAGCCTTTAATGTTGTGCGTTTAGCTCAGCTAAAAGCTAGCTGAAAATTTAAGTTGAGCTTTAAAATGAGTTTAACATTTGACTTAGTTTTTCTATAACCCTGAATAGAAATAAAAATTGAAAATTAAAAAGCAAAATTTTCAAAATTGAATACAATCATTTAACAAAAGGATTTTGAATATTGTCATAGTATATTATTAACAAAATTTTGATATAAAAAACATCTATAGTTATTTATAAAAAAATTCTTATATGCAAATTAATTGAATTTTATATAGATGGAAATCATTAATCCGAATTAAATTTAGTGAAATAACAAAAATGATAATTCTTAACTCTATCTCTATCAATAACTAATACTTAAGACTGAAACTATTATTATAAAAAAATATTATAATAAATTTATTTTGAAACCTTTTGTAAGAATAGTTATAATACACACACATATATATATATATATACACATAATACAATTTGATATTAAATATAAATAGTAAATAAAATATTCATAATTTGAACTATTATATCTTTAATAAAGGTCAAATATTGTTTTGTTTTTTTTTTAAATAAATCATTCAAATTTTCTCATTATAGGATTTCTCACACTAGTTTTATTTTGGTTAAAAAACATTTTTCTTCTTCTAATCTTTCTTCAATACCATTTTTTATGGTTAATTACATCTTTTAACAGATTTCACCAAAAAATTTCCAGATTATTTAAACAACCTTAATCTAAAACCATCATATTAAACAGCAGTCAATAAGATGAAGAAAAAAAAACAAAACAAAAAAATATAACAAAACTGTTAACATTCAACCATTACCATACTACACCGGATTATACCAAAATAAAGTTAAAAATTAAATCACATCATGACATGACAATCTCCATAAATCTCTAAAATAGCTCTAAAAAAATATTAGAGAAAAATTAACAACACACTCAATGATGTATAAGTGGTTCAATTTAAAACTAATTAAAAAAAACCTTTTACTAAAATATATTTAAATAAAAAAAAATTAAACAATGCCGCCATTTATAACAGTTTTACAGAAAACAAATATCCATTTTTGTAATTTCAAAAAAAAATTTTAACACACTAATGTAGATATATATATATATAGTATTGTTATTTTATAATGAAATATTATTTTCTTCTTGATTTGTTTTTATTAGTTTTATAATTATTCGGATAAAATTTTAATGTTACGGAGTAGATGTGATCTTATTGAAACTTTCCAAAAAGAAAATAAAACAAAACGAGAACAACAACAACAACAAAAATATCACATATGTATTTGCTTATTTTTGATTTTCCTAAAATTTAATAAAAATTTTGATTTCCTGCCACAATATTTCAGTTTTATCATATCTGATCGTAATTAAAAAATTTTAAACAATAAATATTAAAAAAAATAAACTAAATTTTTTAAATATGGACTTAACCATTAAATCGAACTCCTACTATTCCTACAGTGTGAGTTACAGTGAAAATCGTCCACCTAAATACCAGCACAAATTAATTAAAATTTCATTACTTTATTTACAAATGATTAACCAAAACAAATTTTTTGTTTAAATTATTCAATTTATTTGCTATAAAATAAAATCAAACATAACGGTACATTTGAGAACTAAAAACAACAATAATAGGTATGAGATTTAAATATAATAAGATTTCCCTACATCTCGAGCGAAATTAAAAAAATACGGATTAGACGCATTATACAAGTAGCGGCTATTGTTGTCCGACGGATGGCGTTACAGGACAATGTTGAGTGATAATGATGATACAGGTACTTTCTAAGTCACAATAAGAATGAGGTACGTATTTTGGCAGGGATAATAACAGGCCACTGCCTAATAAAGAAACACCTTTATAAAATTGGTCTAATTAAAAACAACTTATGCAGAATATGTGAAATGGAGGAAGAATCTATTAAAAATCTGCTCTGTGGAGATATCAAGAGCATCTTGAATGTGATCACCAAATCAGATATCCCTAAGGACTCAGAGGGGACAGATTCTCTTCCGAAATGCACAATCTCATCTAATCTAAAGATCCACTAAAAACGCAATTGATCAAAATCAAATGACAAAATCGGGATTATACAAGATCAGTTCCAGTCATTATAACAAACCAGGAGAAACCTAGTTATGGAAACACGACTCAAGGAACACCTGAAAAAATTAGATAGGAAAGAGAATTTGACGGTATATAGATACAAAGTACCAAAACAAATCATCCAAGAGTAACTTCCATTAGATATTTGAGTAAACTAGATTGAACTGAAAGCATCAAAATACGTAAAACCAATCCCAACTCATAAAACCAAAAGCAACTCACTACTGAATAAAGGATGAAGGCAATGATTATTTTTCATTGTTTAAATTTACAGAAAGACGTAATACAGTTAATGAAACCCCTCCTACCTGTCACTCTACCGAATTTACAAGAAATTTAAATGTGCTTTTTCTGTCACTTTCGAACGTTCGGAACTCACTAATACTACGATTTTCAATATTATAGATTATCAGCGCTTCCGATACATTATTATTATTGTTAATTCGAAAATATACCGTTAAATTTAAAAACTATTATATAATAGTTAATTTGTCCATAGCTATTAAAGTGGACAATTTTCAATGTCACTCTCATTGTACATTAAAAAGAAGTATCACCATTTTTAAAATTTTGAAATTATTTTGAAGAAGTTAACAACATCAGTAGTTTGATAAATGACATAAAAAAGACAAAGTAATAATATATTATATTTCAAAATGCAACTGAAGAAAATTTAGAGTAAATATAAAAAAAAAAACAACAATAAATAAATACAACAAAAAAAGAAAAGAGATTTATTTTAACAATGACAGGTGGCACCTTACAATTCTTATTACCTGTGAATATTTTATATGCGTTAAATTCGATTGAAGTTGTTTTTGTTTTAAATTCTTCTTCTTCATTGGATTCCACATAATGGACATATCATTTGATGAACCATTGTTTATAGTTTTTACTTGAGAGTATTTTTTTTTAATTTATATTTTATATATGTATGTATTTTGAAACATGTTATGTAATCTTTTGTTTTTCTAGATTGGTTACAGTAAAATCTGACATATGTCAAATTGGGTAATAATATTTTGTATATTATTGTTATTATTTGTTTTTTTTTTTTTAAGATTCAGGAAATATAAATTAACAATGGCGACTTTATGAATATATATTGTTTTAATACATAATATTAAAAAAGTAAGAAAAAAAATATCTAAAAAGAAGTCTTTTGTTTTATGTGGGAATGGAAGTGGCATGTCCTATTAATTATTAATATTTGTTTTGTTTTTGTTTTTTAGTTTTTACTATTTTTTTGCTCTTGTTTAAACTTGCTATTCGTAAAATATACGAACAAGTCACCTTCTAGTTCCTTCTGGAAGTTCTTTTTCTTAATTTGCTGGTCACTTAGACCAATGATTATATATTATATACATAGCCATTGCTTAGACTCATATAATACAATATAATTTGTCATATAATTAATGTTTAAATGATTAATATAAAAAAATTGATTGGGCGCTTATACATCACGCCTCAATATGTCATGCACGACATTTTCCTAGTTCTGCAGTGATTTTGTCTCTTCTTCTTCGTACACGTGCAACTCGAATATATTTTTTTTGTAATTTTATAACCGTATAGAGACAGATTTCAATTAAGAATTCCCAACGTGTCCCATTCTTGAATAGGACAAACCTATCCCCTTATTGAGTAGGGCCGGAAATAATAAATATAAATTTTTCACTTGTTTTTGTAAGTTTCTAGGTTTACATTCATAACAAAGTATATTGGTTTTATTATATATTATACTCTTTTCTATAGTTTCTAAATTTTATTATTGAGAGGATCGAGAAATATGTTTTATTTGTTAAGAATATTTTAAATCTACAATATTTTATATCGAAGTTGTCAATCATCATTGTGTCCAATTCATCATTATTTTTAAAATTTAATGTAAACTATAGGTTTGTTCAGTAAACTGTTCTAGATCGATCTAAATATGTAGATCTATATTGAAACATTTTTTTGTGTTCAGTAGTTTTCAGTTGAACAGTAATTGAATGATTTGCGAATCTATAATTTGTTCAACAAAACAGTTATACTCGTAAGTTGAATTTTTTTCTTCTAAATTTTTTTCCGAACAGTTTGAACAACTTTTTTTTCTGTGTGTTGTTTTTTTTTTAAATATTGATAAAAAATATTTTTGTTGTCTACTTAAATTTCTTTGAAAAATCAGGTCTTTTTCTAAATACAAATTCCATAATCTTTTGTTCTTAGATTTTGCCTATAACGTTTTAAGATTTTAATTTGTATAAAAAATATTTATTTTTTTTTTGAAAATTTATTGATTCTAAAAATTTTAAAGACTTAAGAATATCATTATGTACATATCGTATAACATAATAGAAAGTTATAAAACTAGGGAATCTCTATTTAATAGTTTAAATTTTTTCAATTTACAAACAACGAATTTCTTCTGAATAATATAGATATAAAATGTTTTTATTAACATCCAAAAGCAGAATAAAAAAATCTTAATTGAGTCATCTACGTCTTGTACAATAAGAATATCATGCTGTGATCATAATTTATTTCTATATTTTATATAATTTATAATTTTTTGTTTTTATTTCTTCATTTTGATTTATTCAAATAACATTTGTTTTTGATATTTTATTTCAAAAATTAAAAAATCTAGACGAGAACATAGAGTTTTATAAATTTTATTATTTACCTTTAACCAAAAAAAAAAAATATCTAACTCCCATGATGTTTAAAAGGTTATAATTAATTTTTGTTTTTTGTTCCTGTTTCATTAAATTATTTGAAGGTTGAACATAGTAAATAAAATATGTGTGTATGTTCACTTGTACGAGATGAATTTTCAATTATTTTGTATAATAGTTTTATACAATAAATAAAACATTCTTAATTTAATATAATCAAATAGACATGAAGATGTTAACCTTCGAAGTTAAAGAGTAACTTTAACCAATTCTTAAATATATTTTAAGCAGTTGTTAAATTTTAACAAGTGTTTTTTGTTGTTGTAATTTTGATTAATTACATTCAAATAATAATATCCCTCTATTATGAAAATTATTAATTAAAATAAAGAAATAAAATATAAAACATACATATATATACACAAATTTTTGTATATATGATCATACAACAAATTCCAGACATCATGTTTAATTCCTGGTTCAAAATAATAATTAAAAAGGTAAAAATTTCACATGTCATTGAAAATGTATTGTTTGTGTATTACACTATGTATAATTATTGTGTCAGAATAATAAATGTAACAATGTTTTGATTGATATTTTTGAATTTGAATTACCATAATAACAATTGATTATTGTGTTAAAAATCTAAAATTTTCTGATCGTATAAAAATGCAAATCATCAAATGTTTTTTCTTTTATATCAAAAAGTCTGTTTTACTCAAAATAGTTGTCTCCAAGAGTCAAAATATTAGCATATCAATAATTTTAGATTAAGAATTTATTCAGTTAACTTTGTTGACTGCTGTTCTGAGACATACAAAATAACTTTATTCAAATTATCCATAGTAGTTATCACTTGCTAAAACTAAATATGTTATCTACTCATCTTATTTACTTATTTTTTAGCATATACCCTTTTTGTGTAAAATTTTTTAAAAGTTTTACAATAATAAAAACTGCTTATGACCAACGTTTATACAGGTGTTTTATTTACAAAATGTTATTAATATAAAGGTAGAAATTGCCATGTTATAAGATATACAGGTACAAAATAAAAATGTATTTGAATCAATTTTATATGGAATTTTATCGTATTGTTAAATTTTGGCTCAATTTTCGAGAGTGGCCATGTTGTAAGGGTGACCTTTCTTCACAGGTTTCACTGTATTTATAATAAAACGAATATAAGATATTTTCACAAAAGTTGGGGGTATTTTCAAAAAATTTGGGATATTATACTTTGTTAAAGTATATTTTTAAAATATGGGGGATAGTTTCTTTATACTTGCAGCACTTTTTTAACAATTTTTTGACTAAATGTATATAAAAAAAATAATTTTTTTCAACGATGGTTTTGACGGTTAAATTGTTGTTTTTTTTGTGTATAAAATAAATTTCCCAAATAGAAATTAAAAAATTTTTGCAACGGTTTATTTTTTTCTTACATAAAAATTCAATAAGCTATCTCTCTTTTTCGAGCCAATAAAAATTTTAAGATTTTAAATCTTGTTCAATGAAAATCCACCTTCAGAACCTCATTAAAACTGGCTCATAGAACCACTTGTATAATAATTACGAAATTTCCTCCTGGTAAAAATATATAAGTCATAGAAATTGCCCAGAAATATTTTAGATTTCTAGCTTTCCTTTTACCTGAGATTTAGATTCGGCTTTTTCCGGTGTTATATTTTATAACTGTAAGTTTTCATGAAAATTAAATTTACGGATATTTATATTGTGATATCTAAATAGTGTTATTTATAAATATATATATTTATTTTCATTCTAATATATAGCTGCCATCTATATAACATCATATTTAACCGAATTTCAATTTTCACTGCTCAAATTTTGAGTCTTTGTGAAGAATGCTATATCAATAAAATGTGCACGTTCGTCAAAATTTATATAAAAATTGTTAATTTTCCAAAGGCTCAGTTTGATCAGTTCTTCAATGTGGATTCTTATTTTTGTATTTCATTAAGAAAGCTTCTTTATTTTAACTAGGTTTTGGGAATATTCCCGAAATTTTCATTTTTGAAAAGCTAATTTTTATTGAAATTTTATGATTTTGCCGATTTAGTATGCGATCGCCATCATCCATGACAAGCCCTTAGAATTTTTTAATAAATTATATATTTGGAACGAATTATATTATAATTTTATTTTTGGTTCTCTATGAAAAGAACGGAGGCAGAATATTTCTAACCTAACAGAAGTTATGGTTTTTTTTAAATAACTTAAATTTTTGGATATTGAAATATCCCATAGACAGTAATGGATTAATTAGAAAACATTTTCTCCGAGCACAAAATGTCACCGAAAATACATCGCTTTTTTTATTTATTTATTTATCAGTTGGCCTGCAGATAAATTCCTTTGCGAGATGTAGGCCTTACTTATAAAATAAGCAACTAAAAAGAAAAACGAAAAATTAATGGTTAATCAAATTCAACATTTCTTCATACAAATTGTTTGACAAAATGTTGAATTTGAATGAAAAATTGTTTAATTTGTTTGAAAAAATGTTGAATTTGACTGCAAAAAAATATATATAGATAAATGTAAGCACATGCAAAATGAGAACAATATGTCAATTGTAGTTATACCGTTTCAATAGAAGAGCCATATATAAGAAAATTGATCAAAATTTCAGCCTAATCAATATTACTCACTTACTTATTTGGCACAGACACGACATACAAAGACTTCAGATTGCACATCAATAAAAACAATTAGGCTAGGCACAGACATGCATTTTTGCAACTATTTCATGTTGTTCCAAATCAGTTGCATGTGTGCGCGCTTTCATATTTGAACTAATGGAACACAAATATGCAATCAAACAGTTGCAAACCTAAAAATTGAATGTCTGAGTCTAGCCTTACGGGTAGCTAAAATCAATTTGAAAAACTGATTAAATTACTAGTACTTCGACTATTCCCTTGTTTATCATTCTTAAAAAAAATTTACGATCTTAATTTTAATTTTTATAATAGTTAGAATATAAGTTAGAATTGCTTTTCTTTATTTTCAAATTATATAATTATATGTTCTTTTAAAGAATACTGTTAATGTACTGTTATTAGTACCGTTATTAAATTGAATAAACTCATACCTAAAATTTGAATGAAAAATGTTGAAAGAATTCTCCAATGTGAAAGATTGGATGTAAAATAAAAATCTCAAACTATGTCATTCACTTATTTTTTTTTTAAATAATTGTAGTTTGTAATTGTTAAAGAAAATAAATAAAAAAAAAAAAAAAATATTGTGGGTGAAGAATGTTAAAAATTAAATTTGAGAGTAGTCATCTATCAAAAAAAAAAAAAGAAAAAGAAATTCTTCTAATGAACTTGGCTGTCAAATGATTGTGATCAAGTTTATTTTAACTTTATATTATATACATTTCTTTCATTTATTTAAGTAGATTTTAATTAAGCATTAAAATTAATTAAATAGATATGTAAGAGAAGGAAATGAGATTTAAAAAAAATTTCTTAATTTTAATGATTTATATTATTATTTTTATGAACGTATAATCGAAGAAGACCACACCTTCGTTGGGGAGATGAAATATCGGCGGATATAAGAAAAAACGTCATATTTCCAACTACATAGAATCTGCTCGTAACCGCAGTTAGTGGAGGACAATTTTGTGCCAGGCACAGAATCTTTAAGGCCTGTACCGTCCAGAAAGTAAGTAATTATTATTTTTATTAATATATTTTTTTATATATATATCTTTTAAAAGTATATCTTAATTAATTTTATTTAATCTGCTAAAATAACACTCACCTTAATACACATTTATGTTATCACGTTAACATTCAAAAAGCAGAACACAAAAAAAAAGAAAGAAAGAAAATACAATTTCAAAGCTTTCTGCTATTTTTTCAATTATTTTTTTATCTTCTTAAATCCATTCAATAAAAGGTTGTCAGTTAATTTTTTATATCTTATAACTTTAAATTAAAGTAACCACATTCGTTAAGCTTTCTTTTATATATACATATACATACATATTAAAATACATATTATTTTTTTCTTTTATTAAGTTTTATTTCCAAAATCAAAATTTCGTTATAAAAAGAAGATACAAATCTTCTTTGTAAATTGTAATCCTTCGAAATTATGACAATTTTATATAAATTAAGTTAAAAAAGAAAAATTAAAGGTATACATATATATGTAATATATACAAAACAAACTACATATATATACAAATTTTGTATTAAAAATATTAGCAAAACAAAAAAGGTGCTTTTTTTTAATACATTCACATATGTACAATTTCATATATGGATTAGTGGTATATAATACTTAACATGTCTTGGATTGAATTTCATGTAATGCAATAATGTAATATTATGATATACAATAATGTATATATGATATAATGCATAAAAAGTACTCTCTAATATAAGGTAAAGTTATCTTATTCGTAAATACTTGATTTCACTTATAAATTCACAACACAAGAAAAAAATTACAGCTTTAAGGGTTAACAGAAGGTATTTCACTTTAGTAATTGTTTTTTTTTTTTTTAAATTTTATTACTTAAATTTTTTTTTTGTTTTCTTTATTTATTCAAATTTGAAATATAATTATATTTAAGAATATATATGTCATATACATACAATGTATTTTAATTTAACAATGCCAATTTTAATTCACAATTTTGGAATGCATTTTAATTTAACAATATTTTGACACATGCTTGAAAATTGCTTATTTCAATAAAGTTTGTTTATTTGTATATTTTTTTTAATAATTTATTAATTTATTTTTTTTTATCATTTAATTTATAATGAACATGTTAAAACATTTTTTAATATATAATAATTAATATATATGAATTTATTTCTTCTATTTAATTCTTAAATGTTTATATTACATTTTGTATCAAATTATTTTGCATATTAAAAAACAAAAGACTTGAATGCGCGAGAAACTCGAATTTTCAACTTAACGAATTCGGTATTATTTTTTTTTCTCTCCATTAATTTAGTGAGCAGTTGTTGTTGTTGTTGTGTTGTGTAAATTGTATTAATTTTATTTTTTTGTTTTTTAAATGGCAGAAGTTTAATGAAGTGTTGCATTATTATTATCAATTTAACATAATATTCTATTAATTATAAATATTTTAAATTTATTAAATAAAAGATATATATATTATGTATATTTTTATTTAATTATTATTTTTAGATTATAAAAACTGTCATTACATGTAACTTTTATCACCATATTTACATTCATTTTTTATTTTTTTTATTATTACAACCGTATAGTGAACTTCATCGCGTTTTTAAGTCAACTGAAGATTAAAAAAAGAAAATATAATTTTTTTAATGGGATATTTTTTATTTTGTTTTTTTTTCTTTTATTATATTTTACAATTTAGGAAAATATACAAAAAAAAAAAATTAAAAGAAAGAAAGATACACAATTGACACAGTATGCATGTACATTATATAAATATATAAAAAAATGAGTATACCCGAGGAAAAAAATTTTTTTTAATCATTTTTTTTTGTTTAATTTAATTTTTTTTTTTTGTTGGTTTGGTTATGGTTTCTCAGTACATATGGATGTAAATATATAAATAAATATAAGTTAAAGCTAAAAAAACAAAAACAAAAAACAAAAACTAAATAAAAAAGTATTTTTTTTTATAATAACAGAGTTGAGTGCTTTGCGTTGTGAATAACTTCAATCGATATAAATATACGGAGACATTTTGTAACCACAGAGCAACTGGTAATATAATCTGTTGTTGCTTTTAATTTTTCATGATATAGATATTTGAGAAAAATGAATTTGAGTGGATGTTATAAATTTAATATTAAGTTTTAAAGGTATAGTTTTTTTTGTTTTAATTAATTGAATTCTACGTTTTGTTTTTATTCATTTTCTTACTAATACAATTTATTTTAATAATTCAACAAGTATGCATAATAATAAAATTTTTATATATGGATATATATATATATATATATATATTTTTTTTTTAATTACTTTAGCTTATACCCAAATAAATTGACTAATGCTTCTTCGGCAAAATTTAAAAGTGCAAAATTTTGATTTAGCCTATATTGACATGCTGGAAAATAGTCTAAGTCTCTGATATAATTTTTAATTGTTGAAGATTTTAAATTGCTTCAACTTTTGGCTTATAAGCATATTGCTTATTGATTTTTGTTCTTTGACATGTTGGAAGGCAAATCAAAGTTACTAGATTTTTAACCGTTATCTTTTAGAATATTCAATAAACATTGTAAAACAGTTGAAAAAATTTGAAATCGGTCCACAAATGAAGATCTTAGAGTACTTTTTCATTTTGTTAAATTTCCAAATTTTTAACGATGCCAGCATCACAAAAAAATACGAAAATTTTCAAATTTTCACTTTTTTCAAAATGGTTTTATTTTGTTACTATCTTTTATAATATTCAATAAACAAAGTAAAACAGTTGAAAAAATATTAAAATCGGTCCAAAAATTAAAATTTTAGAGTATTTTTTCATTTTGTTAAATTTGCAAATTTTAACGATGACAGCATCACAAAAAAATACGAAAATTTCTGCGTTATGATTGCGACTGCGTGGTGGCTACGCTCATTCTGTTCAAGAGGTTCCAGCAGTTCAAAGTCAGTATTATTCAAATTATAACAAACAAACCTAGATCTGAATTAAAAGTGTTTTAAAAATTGGACAGTAGGGATAAAATATTCAAAACAACCACAAATTACATTTACATTACAGCTATTCTAAAACTAGTAGAAATTATATAATAATTTCTTAGCAAGAAAGTATGAAATACCAGGTCATCTATCTAGATAAAACATTGAACTGATGAAAATGCATTAAAAACAATTCGGATTAAAAATTTATTAAATTAAACTCAATGCTTTTGAATCATATGATGGACATATGAAATTTATTTTGTTGTGGTACAATAGCTAAAAGGAATTTATAATTAGATTCTCTAAAGTTCCAGATCAAAATTATAATAATGAATTCAGCATGATGGTTCTATGCTTATTAAGATAACAGTAAATTTCTAATAGATTTTCTAACCATATTATAAATTATCTTCTGATAACAAACATTATACAGATTAAAATTCTACCCCAGTTGAGGTAAATAAAATCAAGAAAGTTAAAATAACACTTCAAGCAAACTATAAAGTTCATGTTTGAACGCAACAATAAAAAATAACCCATAACTAAGGCGGTTACGTTAAAATTAAATCCAATAATTATTTTAATACATATTTAAAAGAATTATAAAAACATGAATTTGCAAAATTCGTCAATTTGATTTAAAACATTTTTATCACACATTTAACCGGAAAAATCAGAATCGAAATGTTAAATTGTTTAAAATATTTACTAGTAGTTTCAATATCCTAAATTGAGAATTAAAATAAATTTGCCAATCAACCAAAAAACAAAATTCTTATACTTATCAAGAACAATAAATTTCTAATTTTGTTTTGTTCCAGCATCACTGTAGCACCGGTAGTAAAAGAGACTCACCATCACCACACAACACAACACAACTTGGATTAAATTCTATTTTTTTTTTTTTGATTTTCTACTTTACTTCTTCAGTTCTTCTATTGCTTTATCATTTTACTCTGTTTCACTCTGTGTCTCTCTCTCGTTTTCGATAGGTATGTATTTTTAATGTTCTTTTAATACATTAATTTGCTAGATATTTTTCTGAGAGAATTTTTTTACTGTTCATTTACCTTTTATTTTTTATTTTGCTATGAGTATTCTTTGGTTAAGACTAAAGATCTTAACAAATTTTATTTTTTAGCCAAAATAAAACTTGAAAATTCTTAGATTTAATTTTCTTGATATTTATTTGACTGCAGCCGTTGTCATCATATTAAAAATTTCAGGTTTTTACTTTTTATGTTTTTGTTATTTTTTGATTACCGCTGTGGGATTTTATTTGTGCAGACTCCAAAAATGTGTAAGGTGTTGTTTCTTTTCTTGATTTTAAGCAAAATAATATGCTTTTGTAATTGTATGAGTGTGATTTTATTTTTGGTTTTTTCTGATTTTGGGATCGGAAGACTTGATTAGAATTTTACAACAATATTTTGGTTTAATCAACTGAGAAATAAACGAGGTGTTTCCGAAAAGTGAAGTTCATTGTGATTATAAGCAAAGTTAAATATTTTAAAATTGGAATATAGTTTAGCTTACCACTTAAAATAATTTTTTACACTTAGTTGTAATGGCATCTTTGTTGCCAAAGAATCAGAGTAGTGATACCAACAAATATTTCTTGATAATTCAATAACACAGAGAAGGCTTAACTTTTTTTTTATACTTTAGGAAATTATGAAATGAGAATTTGAACTATAACTTCAATGATTTACAAACTAAAAAGACGTTATTATATTCTCGGAACGAAGGAAGAAAAACTAAAAATAGGAAAAATAACAGAAAACAATTTTAAGATTCTATTTTAACGTATTTTCGACGTAATTTGCGATATCTGACATTTGTTATCCATTACTCACTTACTTAGGTCACCAAAAGACTATGTACATAGGTCCTGGGACTGACTCATCAATATTCTCCATTTTTTTCTGTTACGGGTGGCTTCTGTCCTGCCTTGAGCAGTATCAACGATTCTGATCAGTAGATCAGAACCGGGAATTGGAGCGTATTGTAGATTTGAACAATAGAAAAATAGAAACCACAAATGTGGTTGGTGCTTTGCGATAGGAGCCCGAGATGTTTTATCAAACCGAAGTAGCAACGGATTTCAAAGGATATTTTTCGCCGTCACAATGACGTCGTTTGTGCATTAACGCTCGTTCCAAGGTAGGTAAACCCCTGAACTACTTCGAAATTATATGTGCCGACCGTGATGTTTTGACCAATATAATATTGAGCGGCCTTTTTATTTGTCGACAACATATTATATGTTTTTTTTCGTCACTCACTTTGCAACATTCCGCTTTCTCTTGAATCTGGGTAAAAGTCTCTCCACCACCGCTCGTTATGATCTAACAATGATGTCAATGTCGTTGGCATACTCTAGTAGTTACACAGATCTGAAAAATATTGTGCCGGTCGTGTTTACTTCCCTTCGTCTTACTATAATACGTTCCAGTACTAGATTGAAGAAGGCGCTTGATAGTGCATCTATTTGTCGAAATCTGGTACACGTCTGAAATATGTCAGAAGTTTTATTTCCACAGCACATTTTAAGTTTTCAAGTGTCATCCATTTTTCATTCATTTAGCATCTACATAATCCTGCGACCAAAAAATAATATCGGGATGGAGTGTTTTGTCTATTAATTGGATTGGCTATATGGCTATTGGTAGTATCGGGTTAACATACCTTCATTTACATTAGTTGGTAACAGAATGGTAGAACTACATAACTTTGAGTTAGTTGAATGCGTGAATTTTAATTATTTCTTACAAACGTTTTGATTTAAACAAATCAAATCAGATTAAATTCTTCAATAACTAAATTAATCTTTTATAGATCAAAATTTAGAGATGTCAAAATCAAGAGATCAAGAGATTTATTAGTATTACAAATACTACTTAGGTAGTATTACAAATACTGATAATGCTCTTTTATTTTAAAGTAGCGTTACAAGTAATGCTAATGGCTTATTTTGTTACAATGTTTACAGCTCTGATCATAACCTTTTAATCTATAGTCTAGGTTTAAAATCCATGCAATCAAAAATTCAATAAGAAAGAGAAGTTCAAACATAAGTACATATTTCTAATTATATTCGTAACTTATTCTCAATCTATTTTGTGTACTTCAGATGATTGATTGAGTGTTGAGTGAAAAACCAAACTAGTTACACAAGATCAATGCATAAAGATTATTTACTCAACCAATTGCATAGAATTAAAAATAAATATATAGAAATAAAATTGTCATAAAGATTTCATTTAATTATATTTATTCTTGTAACTGCATATTTTCAATTATTTGTCAATAAATTTTAATTAGAACATGTTCTATTAACATACGTAAACTACTTTATTTATACATTCGTCTTTACTACAACCTGTATTCTTAAATTGATAATAATTTTTTTTTTTTTTTTTATTTCATATACATATACGTGTACGTATATAGATTTTACATATACATATAATATTTAACTCTTTTGCCATTATAAGTTTCCTTCATTTCCCTCAATAATTTACTAAATAGAAACAAACAAGGATCATAGATTAAACAAATAAAATTTATATTTATTATTTTAAGTGTTTTATTTAATTTTATATATTATCTTTATAATTTACTAGCACCTTATATTAGTGGATTCAAATAACTGGATTGAACTTGAACCAATTTGCATACCAAATATAAAAAAAAAGTATTTTTTTTTAACTTGAAAAATATCGAGCATACTAAAATTCAAGTTTATAGTATACCTACCTAGTTAACAAAAAACCATGATTTGGATAAAGTATCTATACATATCTGTACATCATGGGGGATTCTTTTTTCATTTGCTTATATTAAAATCATGTAAGTAACCGCATTTGAAATTCTATTCGTAGAGAAGTAACAGAAGCTAAAAGTACATATGTAATAGAAAAAATATATAACTGAACTGAACACGTTTTTGTGGCTTCATTTTGAATTGAATACAAAATATAGAAATGCGTGACACTACAGGTGGCATTAATTTTAAGACAATTTATTTACTTTTTTTTTTTTGTTTTACTCCCAATAATGAAATTTTTTTCAATTCTAGTCATCATATTTTTCTAAACAAAAGTTTTATATTTGCATCTTATCGAAAAAATGTATGTATGTAGGTACATACATATTTTGTAATGTCAATATGGTGTATTTATTATATACAGTCATATGAACATGGAATAATGTAAAAAAAAACCAAAATCCAAAATATACACTCGTATTTTATTATAATAAAACCTATTTTAGTATCTTGAATTACCACTTATCAGCCAGCCACCTTGTAAAAAGAAAACGTGAAAATTAAAGTAAGAAAACCGGTTTCAAAATAATTGTAAAACATTAAAATAAAAAAAAAATAAAATCTAAAATAGTCAATTTTAACGTATTCGGATAGGTCAGACTTCAAATTATAACAGAAAAAGGAATAAAAATTTCGTTAAAAAATTTCAATATAAATAAAAAAAACTAGAATTTTATTTCTTATTCAATTATTCATCTCTTAAAATATCAACACAAAGAAAATCAGGAGGAAAAAAAGAGAGTAATAAAACTGAATAATTTTAGCAAACTTCAAGAAAAAAAGGCAAGGCAACTACATTCAGTTCAAACTTAGTAGATTGTATAATCTATATGTAATGTCTGTAATATATTTTGAGGAAGAATGATATTTGTAGCAAACTACAATGTAACCTTCAAGGATTTTTAAATCTGAAAAATTTATTTGAAATATCAATATAAATATTTATAAAGATAAAAATAAAAAGTAATGTCAAGTCAAGACAAAAAATAATTTTCAATTGAGAATAATTTCTTATAAGATATAAAATTTAATAAGAATTTTTACTCTTACCAGATTATCAAATTTAACCTTTCAATTTAGTTAAAATTTAAGATTTATATTATATTATATACCAATTATTATATGTATATATAAAGGTATGTATATCTACATAATATTATGTAACATATACATACAGTAAATTTTAAATTATATAATATTATTATATAATTGCATTTCGTATTATGTATATCACAAAAAAATGTACTCACCATTTTCAATTGATTGTTGTTGTAAAACTTCATTTAGCATTGCTATATCCAAAATATTTTTTTTCTGCAAAAAATCATATAAAAAATAAAAAAAATTAAAAAAAACTTAAAATGATAAACCAAGGTACAGCGTATTTCATAATTTTTTACATCATATCATATTCATGTTACAAGAGAAATTCTAATTGTAGTTTTTTTTGCATTGAACTCAAATTTATACACAAGATTTTTATTTAATAGGTTGTACCAGTTGTACCATTGAGTAAATATAATTTCTGATAATAATTTAATTATTTATTAAATATGGCAATATATACATGGTAGTTTTGTTGTTTACCAAAAAACTAAAATTAACTTGATTTTTTATTTGAATTTAAAAAAAAACGACTTTTCTGAACGAATAAAAATTTTCAATATGATTTTAAAAACAATTGCATATATTTAGGATGAATCATCAATAGTCGTTATGTATATAACTTTTCTCACATACACCATAAGTATGGTTTTGAGTAAATACAAAAAAAAAAAAAGAATAAAATTTAGAAGTGAATTTAATTTCTTTGTTTTTAAGTAGTCTGATTTAAATTAAATAATTTAATTGCTGCCAATAATTTTTAATATTTGATTGCATTTCAACACTTTTGTTTTTTTTTGTTTTTAAATTTAATTTTTTCTTTGCGTTGTTATGTTTGACAATGGAGAATAATTTTGAATTGTATAACTATATTCTAAGCACTCTACATGAGCTTACATGTATAGCACTTCTGAGATTATTTTTAAATAAATAAATAAATAAATATCGAAGTTTCGACAGTAACATAACTGATGAAAGGAAAGAAGCATTTCGCTTCCGAAATATCAAAATTTTGCAATCAAATATTAAAAATTATTAGTGAAGGGAAATCTGGCAACAATTAAATTATTTAATTTAAAATATCATTAAAAATAAAAATTCGATTAATAATTTAAAAAATTGTTTTTTTTTCTTTACGTAAATAAAACTAAATGAACATTTTTATCCTTCCTTCTTATTACCTTCAAACTTATTAATTTGTGCTTCAAGTCTTCATGACAAAGAATTTAAATATATTCTGGTCAGCTAAAATACAAAATACACCGTGACCTACACGCTACACCGTGACCTGCAGTAGGTAGGTATAGCGCTTGTCTTTCAATGGGAAAGGTCCCAGGTTCTATTCGCGATGAAAGCAAAATATAGGTTTATAGGTTAGATATAGGTTTATAGGTTTTTGATGTCGTTGGTGCAGGTACCCTTGTATCATTGGGCCTGAAAAAGGTTTGCCTGCATATTTTCTTTTTTTTATATATATTCCTATAAATAAAATGTATAGGTAAACTGATATAATTTAAAAAAAAAAAATGAATTCCAAACTTAAAAATATATTTTGACTTCTATATTTTCAATTTATTTTAGACTTATTTCATTCAACGAACATCAATCCTGATCCGAAGCAGTTGTTGGGTAAGTAAAGATTATAGAGGGTTGATAAAAATAAATGGTACACACATGCAACAAGCCAGATGGAACAGCGAATCGTCTAATAACAAACTAAAATAAATCAACCGGTCAATCGCAAAGTAAAAAACTATTGATTCTGTAAACCGGAAAACCGGTATAATTGCAAGTCTTCTTAGAATAAGACATTCGCGACCTAAGCATAGATATCTGTTTGACGGACCTACCAGAGGTATGTGTACCTATATGTTCCTCCGATGATCAGACGCCAATCAGTGTTCAACATATTTTTGTGGCCTGTCCGCACTCCAAAAATATAAGATGAATACATGGCGGTTTGAGTATCATCGGAGAAGATACTCAGAAAGTACTGGAGCACATTATACAGTTCATAAAGGCAACCGGTTATCTACGTCAAATATAAATACTCTATAATTTTTTTTTTCGTAACTTAAAACATTTTATTTGTTACTTTATGTCGTTACTTTAAGTTTAGCTAATGTATATATTAAAATTTCTTTTTTTTTTACTTTTAACTTTGAGCTAGCTAGACAATTCTGTAGATTTCAATTTATTATTATTAATATATTTATAGCCCTTAAGTATACATTACAGAATGCGACCCAAAAATCCATCGAGGTTAAATGGCATTATAAAATTTAATTTAATTCTTTCCTGTCAAATTACAACCAAGCGGTACGGGTTACATTCTAACATTTGGCTATTTATAAAAAGAAAAATAAAAAAAAATTTGACCTTACATAAATCACATCACATCTTTAGTGTGATAAATTTTTGAAAAATATTATAAGCTCTCTTAAAACATGTGATCAATCAATATCCTTTTTTTCAAAATTTTCTTTTATTTTCGCACGTTATTTTGGACGAATTGTGAACCTTCAGTTTTATAAATTTTATTTTTGAATTGAATAGGATTTAAAGTTATTTTACTAGGATAGGATAATATGATAGAATATCCTAGTAAGGATAATCGCTTGGCTATTACATACAAATGAAATATGTATTTATATGGAAATATCCTACGTTTTTCAATGATGTATATATAATAATAATAATTAGGTTAGTCTTGTGTGTATATTGTTTTTGAAACATAGATATTTGTTGAACAATAAAAAATAATATGTTTTAATAAAAGAAAATTCAACTTTTAAATTAAACATCGTTAAAAACAAATTCGATTATCAACAAAATAAAAGGAACGAATTTTTAAGTTATTGTTTTATATTTTTATTTATTAATTTTTTTTTTTTTATTGGTATTTATTTTTAAAACTAAGTTGATACATAGAGATAGTAGATACGTAGAGTATAAATAAATTTAAATTAATTTTTAATATTACTTTACCTTTTCAGAATTACTGAAATAATCAATGTTGTATTGTGGCAGGTTACTGTTTTTTAATTGCATTTTATTATCCTTTTCATTAATTTCACTTTATTATTTTTATTATTATTATTATTATTATTATTATTGTTACTATTACTATTATTATTAATATTATTGCTATTTTTCTTATTATTATTGTTATTATTTTTAATTATACCAGCACTTTTTGAATTGAATATTAATAAAATAAAATTATACTTAACTAAATAAATAAAATCACTGATTTATTTTGCACTTGTAATTATATTATTTTTAAAACATTAAAATAGTTTTTTAAAAATATTTAATTTTAATACCGTTATAGCTTAAGTCAGTTTAAAAAAACAAACTAAAAATATAATTTAAGTTCATCCAGACCACAAGAGTAACTTTCATTGACTAACAAATTTCAATTGACTCTTAAAATTCCGCTTCCATATTTAACCCTATTTTAACTAAACAATGAATGAATGAAATCATATACTATCATAACACAAAAAAAAAAACAAAAAATAACAAAAAAAATCTTTCAAAAAGTTGTAAAAACAAAAGAGCTCAGAAACAAAATTTTGTATTGTTTTATTCTTATAACTATAGGTTACAAAATTTAAGATTAAAAATTTAATTTCTGAAATTATTTATATTCATATACAAGTACGAGTATACATTCGATCATCGCTTTCATATTTACTTACCATCGTCAGAGAACATTACCTGAATTGAAAAGGTTAGTTTCAGTTTCAGTTAAAAGACAGTGGAAGTTTGTTTTTGCTCCATGCTCTACTGACGGAATTACAAAATATCATCATCATCATCTTATAGTGCATCGTTTTTCACCTTGTCTGCCCATCTGCTTCTTGGTCTTCCTCTACCACGACTACTTTCGGAATTTCTATTCAGCACCATAGCTTTTTTTCGACTTCCGTGCATTCGACTTACGTGGCCAGTCCATCTTAGTCTTTGGGACTTTGTAAAACGTATACAATATGTCCCCACTATCGATCATACTATTGAGCTCGCTGTTGCTTCTGATTACATATTCTCCATTCTGTAAATATACTATTTTTCGCAGAATTTTTCTTTCAAATATGTAGAGGCTATTCTCCTCGGCCGCGTTCACAGTCCGTAAATCGCATCCATACGTCACTATGGGTCGTATAAGAATTTTATATTTCTTGATATTCGTTTTGATTGTATCAACTTTTTGTTTGCATAGTAGCATCTATTTCCGACCTAAATTCTGTTATGAATACAGCACTGCATACTATTATCACTTCTTATTGTTACTCCGAGGTATGTAAAGCTTGTAACTCCTTCAAAATTATACTCTCCGTTTGTTATATTCTGTATATTTCTTATTTGTTCATTTCTTGATATTTTTAGATATTTTGTTTTGTCGTCGTTGATTTTTAAGCCTAATACATTTTTGTCTCGGTTTCTAATTATATGCTCCTATTTGGGTTGTCATATTGAATATACTGCCTTTCTTTAATAATTTTCAGATGGCATAATGTATAGTATTAAGTTGAATAATAATGCAGATAAGGCATCTATCTCCTTGTCGTACTCCCGTTTCTATTTTAAGTTTACGGGTTATTTGGTTTTTTATTACAATTTTAGCTTTCGATTCATGCATTGTCATTATGACTAGGTCTGATTCAAGTTTTCTTTGTATATGTTGCATTGATATTGTGTAACATTCGATTCAGTGTTGAGTTTGTTTTTGTCCCGTTTTATCCTACGGAAACCTCTACTTTTTCCTGCGTTTGATACTTTTTGTCTAATATTCACTGTTATTAGAAAGGATCATTATCGCAGTTTGTTCCTCTGCACCTTCTCTGTTTTCACATTTGTTATTATTGACGATTTTGCTATTAGTACATGATCTATTTGATAGCCGATGTTATTATCAGGAGCTTTCTATGTAGCTTTGTGTTCATTTTTTCTCTCGAATGCCGTGCTTGCCAAATTGCGTAATTTTTGCCCGTTTTGATTTGTTGTTTCATGTAAAAATAATTTGTTTGCAATTTCCTGCATATATTGTTCTCTGCCTACCTTGGCATTAAAATCTCCTAACAATATTAGGGCATCGTAGGAGCTGACTTTTTTGCATATTTCTCCAAGTTTGTCATAAAAAGCGTCTTTATCTTCATTATCAGCATTTTCTGTGGGCGCGTATGCTGATATTACTGTAATATTATAAAATTTATCACAAATCCTAATACTACATATTCAGTTGTTAATTGGTGTGAATCCTAATATGCACTTCTTCTATTGCCGGATATACTGAATATACTTATTTAATTTATAGACTTTGTAGATAAGCTTTTAGATGCTCAGTACCAGATGATTTCTAAGCAATTATAGATTTATAAACAATTATCGAGTAATACACGTCGTGAATTAGCTTGTAAATGGACGATAATATTGCACACATGACTTTTAAAATCTGCAAGTGCCAAAGAAGTAACGAAGTAATTTAAAAATTCAGCTAAAACTAATATTGATCTCTCTGTACTGGCTCATTGGTGGTACAACATCGGCAACCCTGGAATTGAAAGTCCCCATCTACAAAGTGATAATAGAACCAATATGATCTTACGGATGCTAAATTTGAAAAAATTATGTCCAATAGTAATTTGGAGATAAGTCAAAGGTACAAGCATACAAGAAGAAGATGAGAATAATAACAAAAGCTCCATAATAAGATTTTAGCACCTCTTGCAATCATTGCGAATAAGTAAACTCATTTAAAGTAATTGTTATGAAGATTCAATATAATTGCGTAGATTTTGTCTTGAAGTGTTATATCCAATACTGTCAAATTCTTTGTCTCCAGGTAAAATATTTGGATATTGCACCAATTTCTCGTTTGTAGTTATTGATGTATTTTATTAATTCATTGTGAACTGAGGCACAATGAATTAATAAAATACATCACAACAACATGGATAGAAGAGAATATACCACCATCATGGAAGAAAGGAATGATTGTTAAGATACCTAAGAAAGGAGACTTGGCAAATTGCAGCAACTGGAGAGGAATCACGGTTCTAAATACTATTCATAAGATAATAGCAATTATTATAAAGAAAAGATTAGAAGAAGTACTAACCAATACTACAGAACCAATACTACGGAAAGAGCAGGCAGGTTTCAGACCAAACCGAAGCTGTGTTGACCAGGCAAATACTTTACGGGTCATAGTTGAACAATCAGCAGAATGGAATGCCCCACTATATCTACTATTCATAGATTTTAAGAAAGCATTCGACACAGTCAAGAGATGCGCAATATGGAGAACACTTACAAAGAAGGGAGTTCCTGAAAAATCATTAACATCATCAAAGCGATGTATAAAGATGCAGAGACAACAGTTCAGCACAGAGGTAACATCAGTGATCCATTCTACACCAATATAGGAGTTAGACAAGGATGTCCACTATCTCCACTCCTCTTCAACACAATACTAGACGACATTCTAAGAAAAGTTTGCACTGGAATAAACGGAATAGAATGGGATCTCTTCGGCAACTTAGAAGACTTAGATTACGCAGATGATGTATGCCTCATATCAAGGAATCAAAGGGACCTACAGAACAAAGTCAACAGATTACAGGAAGAAGCAAAGAAATCGGGACTGGAATTAAATATCGAGAAAACCAAGGCAATGAGGACAAACAACAGTGACAGTGAGCCAATAACAGTGAGTAGACAACAGATAGAATACGTAGAAGAATTCAACTACCTGGGGAACATCATAACATCAAGAGGAGGTACAACAGAAGATGTCAACAGCCGTATAAATAAGGCAAGAAGAACATTTGGGAGCCTAATGAAGATATGGCGGAGCAACCAAATATCGAGAATAACAAAGCTAACAATATTCAGAGCATGTTTAAAGTCAACATTAATATATGGCAGTGAAATATGGCTCACTTCGGTCAGAATCAAACAGAAGCTACAAGCATTCATCAACAAGTGCTTGAGAATTATATGCAGAATATTCTGGCCGGCAAGAATTAGCAACGAGGATTTATGGATGATAACTGGAGAAGAACCGATCATATCATCCATAATCAGGCAGATAAATAGGAAAAAATGGAAATGGATAGGTCATACACTAAGTGATAGAGCAAGAAGAGCTTTAGAGTGGAATCCACAAGGACAAAGGAGACCCGGCAGACCATACAACACATGGAGACGCACAATAGATCAAGAATTAACAATCAACAATTATACCTGGGACGATATTAAGGAAGTAGTCCTCAACAGAGAGGAATGGAGGTTCACTATCGAAGCCCTATGCTACCACGCGGAGTAATAGGAGAAAAAAAAAAGTGTGGAATTGTACAACAACATTTTGTTGTTTAAGTTTCTCCCTATGAGCCATAACAAGGTTTTTCACTTAATACCGAGCTGTTTCTTTTTGTAGTAATTTTATTTCGACAGTTGAATCGTTTTATTAAGGGTTCATTTTCTTGAGGAATATTATTATTATTTATTCAAATTGTTGGGTAAGTTCTTCTTCTTAACGTGAAAGTTATATGTGTGGATTTTAATTCGTTTACTTTTAACTTCCATTTGTCAAGCCATGTTTGTAGCAGATTTAAATGTTGTAAACAGACCAGATGCCATACTTTGTCAAAGGCCTGACTAATGTCCAGAAATGCTGCAGTACAGAAAAATTTTTCAAAAATTTCAAAACTGATAAATTTTTATTTACATTTCTGAAAACGTTTTATTCATCTCCATAAAAATATTATAAACTAAATTTGAACTTTATTTCATACTGTTTAAAAATTTTTTTATATTTCCGAAATTTAAAAAGATTGAATGAAAAGAAAAACAAAAAACAAAAACAAGGAAATTAACCCTTTGGATTAAATTTCATCAAAATAGTTTGACTGTTTTTTTACACAACACTAGAGATTTTATATCATCACTAGCCAGGAACCACACTCACCAAATTCTTTTTTTTGTTAAAATTCAAAACCAAAAAAAAAAAACAAATTATGTTTTTTGCGTATCTGCAAATGAGTTAAATTTTTTGTTTTCTTAAAGCATTTCAGTAGTTTTTTTTTGATGGATTGAATTTCACACGATGTCTTTTGTTTTTATGAAGATAGGCCTTCAATGTAGAGAAAATTCAAGAAAGATTAAAAAATGCAAACAAAAATTGTTGTCTTATTTTGTGGTTAAGGGTTAATTTAGTGTAAAAATGATTAAATGGAAGTCATTGTCTTTAACCTACAGATTTATATGTAAAAATATATATACATACATATATATATATGTATAAATGTATTAAAAAAAAATTATAGTTGCATTTTTTTCTTTACAATTTTGTTTTATGATTATTTTTGTACAATTTTACCTATTGATGGGGATATAAAATATTTTGAAAATTTGAAATTAATAAAAGAATGGCTATATAAGGCTTTAATACGTCAAGAATTGATTTGTAAAGTTCTCAAAATGTATTGAAATCAATTTTAATTAGGTACATTACAGTTATGGTCAAAAGTAAGTGTATATTATACTTGTATAGACAATTGTTTATGGTTATTGTAGAATAATTAGTAACTTAGACTTCTTCAATCTAGTACGTATTGTGCGACGAGTGAACGTAAGCACGATTGGCACTATATTTTTAAAATCTGTTCAATTAATAGGATATGATAACGACATTGATATCCATCACCAGATCACAAAACGGGCGGTCGTTGAAGCCTTTACCAAGTTTTAAATGAGAAAAAGACAAAATATATGTTGTCAACAAATAAAAAGGTCTTCCAATATCAAATTGGTCAAAAAATCACTGTCGGCACATGTAATTTCGAGTTAGTTCAGGAGTTTACCGACATTTGAAACCAGCGTTAATCCCAAAAACAACATCAATATGGACTATGGAGGTATGGCGAAGAATAATCGTCGCAAACCGTTGCTGTTTCGATTGTTCAACAAAACATTTCGGGTCAAAGTTCGTTTCCCGAAACACCAAAGTACAAGGTGAATGAATGAATGAAAATGATCCAGCCGAAGAAAATCTTCGAATCCAGACCCGAAAGTACAAGACTTAGGGCAGACCAAACCTTTTTTTTATCAGATTTAAAGCAATTTCGCATCTTCAAATGGACTGGCTTGGGTAGCCGAGTGTTAAAGCACTCTAGTGTAGTAATGTAACGATGGGTTCCAAACCCCGTGAGAACCCAAAAAATTTTCAATTACAACCACATCGGTTCAAATATAATTTAATAACTAATAAAGATATAATATAAAACTAATAAAAATAATATAAATAAATAAATAATATGCAAAAATATATTAAATATTAATTAATATAATTTTATAAAAAAAAGGCCCACATTAGTTTGGCCCACAACAACAAATAAAGTTTGCCTGCAGATTTATCTGGATAAACTGTTCAAATAAATAGATAAATCTTCAAGTGGAGAGAATGCGCCTGGGACCGACAAAAATGGAGGACCTTGATGAGTCAGACCCAGGAGCTATATGGTGTGTTGACCACTTAAGTAAGTAAATAATTAAATTTTTATAGGGCATTATTATAAAGACAAAGTCAAGCAACAGATTTAAGGAAACAGATTGCTAATTTAGATTTGAAATAATTTTGATAATTTTATTGGACAATAACTTTTAAGTTGTACCACACAGAATTAGCAGAATTAACATTCAAGCCAAAATTTCTTAAATTCGAAATGAATACGTTAAAATGAAAAAGACAAAAGCTATTGTGAGAGATGGTTTTAGCGATCAGAAAAATAGGATTTAATTTCGGTTAGATTGCATCAGAATAATAAAATTGATTTTATATGTATAATATTAAGCTTAAAATGTTAAAATTGGGAACTGAATTTGTTTTTTATAATATTTTATATTAAAATTTCGTAAGTATCGCGAGAGTTAAATTGAAATAAAAAATAAACCACAATCATCATAGTCACACGAAAGTTAGCTTGGTGCTAGGAAACCAGAGACGAAAAACAAAAAAGTTCATAAATGAATTAGAATTTTTAAAGCTTGGTTTGGACAATTATATATATGTATTTTATATATATTTTATATATTACATGTTATTATAATGGTGATGAATACATATAATCAGAAATTAATTTCTGATATAATATATAATAGTAAATGTATTATATGTATATTCATTGATAATAGTCTTAGGACTAACCAACAATAATTTATGTCTAATTTAAATTATTAATTTTTATTATTTTTAATTTAAGACAACGGCTATTAAGGCCTTTCAATCTCTTTTGTTTTGTATGCCTCTTTCGCACAGTCTTGTGTATAGTATGGATTTGGTTTCACTTCTTTCCAAAATTACTTATATGTATAGGTATCATAAAAAAGAAGTAGAAATAAAGTGTTATACAGTATAATTAAAATTATCTAGATTTCATTTTGTTGTTTCATAAAACAATGTTAATAATATCTAAGATATGAACTTATGATAGCCCTAATATGATAATAAGCATTTTGTAAAGAATTTTATAAATAAATTATTAATAATTAATTAAATCATGTAGTTCTTTAGATTTATTTCTGAAACAATAATTTTAATATGATTTTACGATGGTAAAAAATTTAAAAAATATCAATTTTTCAAATTGGCTTTATTTTTTTATTATGTACTAACTTTTAGAATATTCATTAAAAGAAGCAAAATAGTTGAAAGATCTTTGAAATCCGCCAAAAAACGAATGGTGTGTATTTATTTTACGGATGGTACAATAGTTCTTAACTATAAGTGTAATAAACTCAATTGTAAATCTTCGCAAGTAAAATTAACTTTGAGTACCAATTATTTATGTTCACCTATAATTACATTCAAATTTAATTTATAAATTTGAATCAAAAGAAAAATAAGATTTATATACATATACACATACCTATACCCAATTTCAAATAAAATTCCAAATTGATAGCTAATTTAAAAGTTGATTTTCAAATTAAATTTAATTGGAAGAGATCAAGTAATTATGGCTTTAAAAAATTCTACTACTGTGCTTGAATTTTTATGTAGTTGTTGATAGTTTGAAATTAGGTATTTGAAAATACGAAAACTATTCAAAGTACATACTATGATTGAATAAATTTTACAAAACAATGGAAGTGAATCATGGAAGTAACTTTCATTTGGTTGGATCCTAATATCTGGTTTCATTTTTTTCACTAACAAATATGAAGTTCACAATATTCATCTTACAAAATTAGAAATAAAAAAATATAAACATCGGTAGTATAAAATGATTAACATAATATTATAATCGCAAAAAAAAAAACGGTGGCAATTGATTATTCTTTTTTTATTGATTTTATTTCTTTTTAGAATAATGTTAGGCATTTTAATCATAAAATAAGTATACTGTATATAGAAAATATATACTTACTTATTTGTTGGGCGCTACAGACCTTGAAGATCCTGTGTCCGGCGCAAAATTGTCCTCCACTGATTTCGGTCACGAGCGGAGTTGGTGATTTGAAGTTTTTTCATATCTGCCGATACTTCATCTCTCCAACGAAGGTGTGGCCTCCCTCGACGACGCGTTCCCTGGGGCTTAGATTCGAAGAGTTTCCTAGCCGGAGCATTTTGATCCATACGCTCTACATGGCCTAGCCAATGAACCCATCTTATTCTGACTTTTTTAGCTAGGTCCATGTCGTTGAACAGCTGGTATAGTTCGGCATTGTATCTTCCTCTCCAAACCCCTTCGCCAGACACAGGACCATAAATGCGAGGAAGAATTTTTCTCTCAAAGATACCAAGTGCATGCTCGCTTGCTTTTGGTAATGTCCATGATTCAGAACCATATAGCAACAACGGAAGGATGAGCGTTTTGTATAATTGTGCCTTGGTATTTTGGGATAGGAGCTTTGAACCCAGTTGTTTGGACAAACCGAAGTAGCAACGGTTTGCAAGGGTAGTTCTTCGCCTTACTTCAACATCGATGTTATTGGTGGAGTTGTTGTTGGTTCCAAGGTAGATAAACTCCTGAACTACCTCAAAGTTATATGAGCCGACAGTGATGTTGTGTCCTATATGATGTTGTGAGGACATTTTATTTGTCGACAGCATATATTTAGTTTTATACCCTTATCATGATTCTCGAATCGAATATGAGTCGAAGCGAATATGCTAGTCGAACGTTCGCGTAAATGTGGTCATAATTCGCGAATAAATTCATTCGCTGTGGAAAAGTCGTTGCTAACTTAACACTCGAAAATTAAATATTGAAAAGTAAATAAAAAGAAAGAAACTGTATTTTTTTGTGCTAATAAATTTCATAAACAAATTTAAAGATATTTATTTTGAAATATAAACAAAAAAGCAAATTTAAAGATATTTATTTTGAAATATAAACAAAAAAAAAAATTTTTTTTTTATTTTTGTTTTACGGCTGTCACCTAAATTTTTCATTCGACAAATTGTCGAACGTATTAAGTTCGCTTCGCTAATCATGATCGCATGACAGCGAATTCGTCTACTTATACGTTCGATTCGAGAATCATGATAAGGGTATTATTCTCATTTATGAAAAGACCCGCTTTACCTGCTTCCTCTTCAATCTGTGAAAAGGCTTCGATGACTGCTCGTCGTGATGTTTCGAAATATAAAAATATAGAAAATATATAAAATAATAAATAATATACATCTAATATCATAAGTTCCAATTAAATAATCAAGCAGCATCAACCAGAGTTACATTTTCATTACAAGTGGTGGAACGAGCCAAATTAGAAAAATGTAGGAGTTCCCAGCAAAACAGAGGTTCGACGTTCCATGAAGAAAATTGTTTCCTTTATCACAATGGCGATAAGCTGACGTATCCTGCAAACCGCAATTATCTTTGATTTTACATTATGTAAAAGGTGTGACCCAAATAGAAAGATTTTTAGGTTTCTTTGATGTTGGTGATTTGTCTGCAAAATGTCTAGCTGGTGTTATCAAAAGTGCAAAAACATATAAGTTGAATTTCAAAATCAAAAAACGTTGAAAAAATTCACAAAAATTGATATACGCGACAGCGACAATTGAAATATTTCGATTTTAGTTGAAAATCAAATCAAAATTGAATGTCGCGACACCACCTATAGTTTGTTTTATCTTAATAGGACCGTTCCCGTACTTTTCTGGCAAAAACTTGCAAATGAGAGAAAAGAGAGAAAAAAAAGAAAAAAAAGAAAAAAAAGTTAAAAAAACTCTCATCAGTAAAAGTACTGGAACGCAATTTTTGTAAAAACTTGCAGCTATCAAACAGCTGACAAGCAATCTGACATTCTGAAATTAATTTAATTATAGACAATCATTTTGAATTTCCGGAGGTGTTTTTTTTAAAGAATTGTACATAATTAAATTTAAACGAAATGGCAGCGGAAGATATAAAAAATATATATTACTAAGTAGCGATTCGGATTACATTTTTATTACATTTTTTTAGTGAAAGCGAAACTGAAGAGTTAAGGAATGTAATTCTAAAGCAAGTGCTGTTGGAGAACTTTTTACATAAAAACAAAAGACATTGCATTCGAAACTATTTGGAAGAAATAGTTCCAGGTTATTGTGAAGAGGAATTTGTAAAACATTTTCGTGTAAGCAAAAATGTTTTCAAATATTTATATGAAGAACTGCAAACATTTGAAAGTTTTGCAAACCTACGTGCAGATAAAAAATGTAGCTCAGAAAAACATATAGCTGTATTTTTATGGTTTGGGGGTCATGAAGCTTGCTGTTATAGAGACTTAGCTGACGATTTATCCTTATCAAGTGTATCCGTATTATTAAATTAAATTATACATATATTACAATAATAAAGAATTATGAAATTTATCCTCCACTAAATTATATTTTTCATTTTTTTTAATAAATTTCATTTAAAAAACAAAATTTTGCATAACAGACACATATGAGAAATTACAAAAGTAAATAAAAACATAACCTAAAAAATACAACAACAACAAAAACAACAACAAAAATTTAAAGTATAAGTTTTTACAAGTTAAAACTTGCAAAAACTTATTCGAGAGAATGTTGTTGAACTTTGTTGAACGAAGTTGAAAACATATGTTTTCTGTCGTTTTTAGAAAAAACTCTCAGTACAGGAACGACTTCTGGTAAAAACTTGGAAAAACTTGGATAAGTTTTTACAAGATGTGCGTACGGGAACGGTCATAATATGAATCAAAAGAAAAAAACGTTTTAATTTCTTTCTTCAATCCGTGTTTATTTTATCCACCAAAATTTATAATGATTTGACTATTAAAGCTCTTTTTTTATCTTCTTATTCAAATTAAAACTTGCAATCAATTAGTGTTTTCAGCTACCTAACCATTTCAGATTCGGATATGCTATGCGTATTTGATATTTTTATGCGGTCAGACCGCAGTATTTTAGGCATTTGAAGTATGTAATCGTATATGTCCGTATGTAGGGAATATGTCGAAACAAAAAAGTATATGAGGGAACAGTATTTATGTTTCCAAAATAAAATTTACTAAACTCGAAATTTTTATGAAAACATTAGTGGTTTATACTTTATCGTGGGAAGTCTATGTCAGTACGTAAATTACTGTTCTTTTAAAAACTTTAAATTTGTCTTCAACCTGAGTTATAATTACTCAACAGGTGCCCCCTAGTCTTAGACTAATTTCGATGTTTTCGATGTTTCTAATTCACATAACTGAATATTTTCCTCAATGTTTTTATTTGTTTTCCTCAATGTTTTTTCTTGGATGAATTTTGTAAACTGTTTGAGCTAAATAGAATGAATAAATATGTTCCACTACTTTCTTCCAAACGAATTCTATTTCCTTCATTGCCGTGATTGCAACTAATCGTGTATATTCCCGATTTTCCAATTTAATCCTTAGTTGGTCCCAGAAGAGTGTTTCGTTGATTGATTTTCTTTCTATATTATATGTATGTCCAACCCGTGTTTTTATTTAATTTCTCGCTCAAAGGGACAAAATTTTACAATGCTATTCGTTTTTTGGGCTGTTGATCATTGAGAAGGTTGATGAGGGAACTCTAGCTGTAAAGTTCTTTTGCGTTTGTTGTGTGATGGTTTTCGCTAGACATTCGGTTAATCTAGCAGTATCAAATATGTGTTTAGTATCGTTTACTAAATCTTTCGAACTGATGAGAAGGGTTAAAAATCGATAGCTCATCTGATGGAAATATGTCATCTTAAGATGATAGGAATGGTTTTAAGTGTTGGGAATAACTCTGTCAGGAGTGGCATTATGTAACTTTGTTTTAAACATTTCGGTCGAAACAAAATTTGGATGACATTACGTAATTTGAAACGTTAATTTATTTTGAAAAAAGTGAAACACTTTACATAATTCCATTTTTGATTTGTTTCATTAAAATTTCAACAATTACTGCTACAAAATATTGAAAAAAATAATTTAAAAAAATTGCAACTAGATACAAGTAAAAGAAGCTAATAATAATATCAATACTTTTTTATTTTTTTTTATTCTGAAGATGTTTCTTCTTGAAAGAAAATCATTATAAATTTGCTAAATTTTTCATTTTATTGGGATTTTTATTTCTGTACGTTTCTAAAATAAATATTCCAATAAAAATCATGTATTAATTTATTTTTTTTTTTAAAACTTAGCGTTTCAATCTTACACTATACCGAAATATGTCGTACCAATTTTGAAAAGATTGAAACAAAATAAAATGGTCGAAACAAAATTATGCAATGCCACCTTTTAAAAAGAGCCCAGTAGTTAGTACTAAGACCAGTAGTTTTGATCTTTTTTTTTACCAAGGCAGTGAACTCAACTGTATATTCTTGTGAAGTCCATTAAGATTGTTCAATGTTTGTTCTAAACCTTTTTCTTATCATCTTCAAAATGTTATCCATATATCTTTTCCAAAATATTGATGACAAACTTTCTACTAATCTGCTAAATTTGTATCTAGTCTGGCCATGAATATTTCATTGGAGAATGAAAATAGGGACTTATCAATTGAAACTCACTTTAATTGTTTTTTATAATTTTGAAAATAAATACACATTTTTCAGTTTTTTTTTTTTTTATATTTTGTTTTATAATTTTATTCAAATCAATAAGTTTTTAAATATCTTGTTTTACTTTCCTTTTTAAATTTATAGTTCTATTACATATTTTGTTTTCTTATTTATTTCTTTTTGTTTGTTTTTATTTATTTTTGCTAAATTAATCATAAAACACAGTAATAATTAATTAATTAATTATATCTTAATATAAATCTTTCAATAATAAATTGTTTTTTCTTTTTTTTTTTTTAATAATGTGTATGTATCTATGTTTTTGTCTTGTTTTTTAAATAAATATTAAAATACAAATCACAAAAAAAAAAATTCAATTCTCCTTAATTAGGGTTTTCTTTTTCTAATTAAATTTTATCAATATAATTTAAAGAAAAAAAATATGTATATGAAGCATAATATTTAAATATTATATTTAATTATTAAAAATTAAAAAAAAAATTTAATAAATTCTAATGAAATTTAGAAATATATTTTCTATATTTTAATTAAATATTATTATATATATTATTTATATGTAACGTTAATCAAACTTTTTAATCTATTTTTTTAAATTATGAACGTAATTAAAAAAGTTATTTTTTTATAAGTTGTTACAAAATTATAACAACTTTGATACTAGCCTATCACTATTATTATTATATAGTGCCCCCTGTGATTACCATAAGGTCGAAATTACAAGAATTTTCGTATGTATTTATATTTTACATTTTGATAACATACCAAATCAATTTGTATTAATGATGATTACGATTTATTAGAGTTCATGATAAAACTGAAAAGAATGAAAATTTGAAATTGTCAGATAATGATCACATAAAGCCAATCAATAATTTAAATCTCTGTTGTGCAGCATTATATTAAAATTGTCCTAACCAAGTATTTAGAATGTTGCTACTGCAACAAGAAAAATCAATTTTATATTCTTTTTTATATCAATATGAACTTTATGACGTCTATAATTTTTGTAAATTATTTTATCATTTATATATCAGTTTACTTGCATATTAATATGCAGAAAAAAACTTTCAGAACCTTTTAGCTTTCGAGATGTGGGCAGTGAACCTATTGTCTCTTATTATCTTATCACAATGACACAGTTATCTTTCGATTGAAAATTAGGCGCTCTACCTACTGCGCCACAAAACGTATTTTAATTTATTTTTTATCATTGTTTGAGATTTTTTTTTGCTATCAAATTAAAAAAATTTTGATTTCCAGATCATTAATTGATGAAAGATTTTTTTTTAACAATATTGTCACTTCTCTCAAACTAGGAACTCATTTTTTTTTGTCATTTTAACCCTAATGGTACTTACCACTGTATCACACAGGCAGTTTCTTAATTAAAAACATTGCAGAAAATAATTTACAAGTATAAAATATAGTAAAACAAATGTTTTTTTTTAATTTACAATTTTTTTTTTTTTTTATAAATAAAAATCAAAAAAAAAAAAATTAAAAGAAATCAATAATATAACTATGCAAAATTAATCATAAAAATTGAATTTTAAAATTGATTTTTTTAAAGTTACCATTGGAAAAACTTATCAAAAATAGTAGCTCTTTATAATTTTTTTTTAAATTTTTTGTTTTTTTATTTTTATTTTTTTTTTCATTATTTTATATAAAGCCATAATAATTTTTTTAAATGTACATTTAATTTTAAATATTTTAAGTAATAGCTCTTATTGGTATATTCAAATTGAATTTTCAAAATTTTCTATTTATTTTTTGTTAAATTAAATGAAATATGTTTTCATTTATTTTAATTAATGTCCATTCAAGATCTCCTTAAGAAAATAAAATTATGTATATTATACTAATAATGAAATACATATACAGTATTTCTTGATATTTTAATCTACTTTATTTCGATTTGTAGTAATTAATTTTTTTGAAATAATTAATTTCAAGCTTAAATAAATTACTTTCTACAAAAAAAAAAAAAAAAAAAAAAAAAAAAAAAAACCAACAGATTAATACTGATACCTTAGCGTTCCTTAGTTGAAATTATTTTTAGAATGCATTTGTTTGAAATTTCATTTAAATAATATTCATTAACCTCAGGAGGAGGCCTTTAAGGAGGTCTTGAATTAATTTATTTATGATAAATTATAAAACAAATAAAAAAATTTAAAAAAAATTTTCGCTTTCAAAGTAAACATAAAATTTAGAAAAATTTTACTATTTTTTTTTTAATTGTTTAATAAGCTGGATTAAATATGTTTTATTTTGTTTTGCTTTTTTTTTTTTAAATTAATTTTTTATATTATTTTAAGATAATTTGGATGTTCCATAAAAGCAATGATTATACTCATATTTAAAAAAAAAAATGTTTTTTTTCTTTTTATTATTTTTATTTCTTATAATTTGTTATTTATTCTGAAATTGTTAAATATTATATAAATATGTATGTATTTCATTTTTATAAATTATATTGCTGGAGATTATTAATTAATTCAATATGAATATTTTACAATGTGTTTGTCCCAAATCACTTTGCAAAATATCACTCTTATATTTTTTTCTATTTTGAAGAAGTTATTATAATATTTATAAAAATTTATTTTTTGAATGGAAGTTAATTTTAAAAAATAGTCAATATAAGGGATTTTTTTTTTTTAAAATTGTGTGGGCGTTTTTTGTTTTGTTTTTATGATGCATCATCAGTTTTTATATTTCATTTAAATTTTCTTATAAGTAATTGCCACGTTCTTATATCATTTTACATTGCACTTGACATGAAGAATAAATTGATTTTTTATTTATTTGTTTTATTTTTTATTATTCTTATCACTTTCCAAATATTTTTAATTAATTTACATATTTATAGTAATGTTTGATTTTCGTCATTGTATCTATATCAAATTTGTTTTAAACCTGTGTATTTTTTTTTTTTTTTTCAAAATATTAACTTTACTTTATACATTCTTTCATTTTAATTTCTATGTATTTTGCTAAAGCTGAAAATAAGAATTTTTTAACATAATTTTAAATTAAATTAGTTTTTAGGTATTATGTTTTTTTGTCAATTATTTACAATATCAATATTAAAAAAAACAAATACAAGAAAAAAATTTTAATTTACGTATATTTTAATTACGATTTTAATATTTTTCATATTAAATTATTTTCAAGTGTAAACGTAAAACATAGCAATTGAATAAAGAAATTCATATTGGTTGTTTTAATAACTTGCTAGTTTTATTAAATGGAATTGACTTATCCAATTGTTAAATTTATTGTTTCAAATATAAAATTAAGAAATTAATTGAAATACTATAATCCATTTCGAAATGAAAGTTGATAGCACTAATCTCTTTAGTTTTTATTTTTCAATTTATGATATTGTAGATGGCTTGTGATCTGTTTTCGTTTTCTATAAAAAATAATTTTTATAAATTTAAAAAAAAAATTATTGTAATTTAATTTTGTAACATAATAAAGACTTCCTCTTTTATTTGCTAATGCTTACTTATTCTCCTGAAAATTTCTAATGTTTTCGTTTTTTTTTTTTTTTTGTAAACATTGAATTTTATTTAAATTTGAAATTCAGACAAATTATATTTGATGATTTGATATATAATTTGCACTAGATAGTATCATTAATTAAGAATTATGTAATTCTTATTTAATCATAATATTATATATATATATATAAAAATGATTAAAATTTATGATCACAATTTAATTTACACAAATATAATTTGTTTTCTGTTTTACATTCTTGTTTCACTTTCATTTTGAAGTAATTCTTATTTTTATTACATAATTTTTTCTAAATTACTGTATTATTTATACATAAACTTTTATATAAAATTTTGTTATTAAATTATTTTTATTTTTAATTGAGATAAAAATTAATAATTTTTTTCCAAAGTTTTTATTTTATTTTTGATATATTTTAGTAATATGGTTTTTAAATGTTATAGCGTGTACGCTTTAAGGCTTTCGTAAAATATAGTATTTTATTAAACATCTTATACTGTATTCAGTGTCTAAAATGATGTTCATTAAATAGAATGTGATTAATCAAATTCGATATTTATAAAAAAAATATATTGTAATGAAACTATAAATTAATAACTTGAAAATTAAATTAAAATAGTTAATGTTTACTAAAACAAATATTATATTTCCAATTTGAACATTAAACTTTAAATTTGAACAATTTTTATATGTGAAAAACAAATAGTATATAATATTAGTAACTCCTAATTTGATACTATATTCTACGAAAGACTTTATTTACATTTGTCATATTCTATATTAATACATACAATATTTTAATCATTTGTATTTAATGCAAAATTTTCAGTGAAAAACTTTAAATGTGTTCAGAGAAATGAAAAAAAAAAACAAAAAAATAAATTTCGATCAAATAAAAATTATTTTTTTCTAAATTAAATTTTTAATTAATAATAGTACTTATAAATTGAATGTTAATTTTAAAAATCAAAATAAAATCAAAAACATTCTTTAAATTTAAAATTTTGTGTTTTATGGATGTTTACGAATATTTTAATAAACTTTGAATAAAAATAATTTAGGTGGCAAGGTATTTTATTTAATTAATATTTAATTTATTTTCTAAAATTTCCTTATGTATTAAAAATGTTAATTAAATAAAAAATAAAAACAAAAAAAAAATGTACAATAAAACTGTTTACTTCCTGATGAGTACATGTTTTGTTTAGATAAAAAAAAAAAACTTCTAAAAAACTATTTTATTTAAAATTTTTACAATTTTCAAATGCAATTTTTAATAATTAAATAAAGATTTTATTCAAATACAAAAAACAAATTCTTTTAACATTAATTGATTTTAAGAAAAATTTGTTTCCAAAACGTTTTTCATAGGTATTCTCATATCTAACTTCTATAAAGATCGGAAACATCATTTGAAAATTGAAAAAAGCTTTTTAGAGGTTTCTTGCGTTTAAATTAATAATAACATTTAAAAAATAAGTTCGGATTCAAGTTTTTTTTTTTGATTTTCCTTTTTCTTTAGTTTTTTTTTTTTTTTTTTTTAAATATAAATAAATAAACAAAAAAAAAATTATATATATATATAAAAAAATAGGTATGGTTTTTTTGTTTGTTTTAATTTAATTATTAGAAAATATGTTCTTTTTTGTTTTTATTTTGCTTTAAAATCTATGTTAGCTGAACAAATAAATTCTATGTTCAACGACATTCCCATACTTTGACTGTTTGATCTACACTGCCAGATATTACATACGGATGTGTTTTGTGAAAATCTAAATAACAAAAAATAATTTGAAATGTTTAATTTATTTTGTAACTGATATAAAAGACATTATGTAGTTTAAATAAAAAAATAATTTTGAAAATTACACACGATTACTTACCAACTGATGTACAAAAATGTTGATGAGCATATAATGTTTTCATGCATCGCTTATTACGTAAATCCCATACACGAATTGTTTTATCATCACTAGCTGAAATCATATATTTTCCACTTGGATGGAATGATATTCCTCTTACCCAATTATCATGTCCTGTTAATGTAAATAGACATTGACCAACACTAACATCCCAAACCTAAAAAAGATTAAAAATATTTTTTTTTTAAATTGTCTTATTTTAAATGTTGCTATTGTTATGAAACAAAACATACTCGAATTGTTTTATCTCTTGAACCAGATGCAAGGAATGGCCCTTGATGATGTCCTTTTTTATTATCAGCTCCAGCTGCTTCATTAATTGATGATGATGCTTGTTCTGGTGCCCAAGCAATACATTCAACTGTATGATCATGGTCTCTCAATTCAACCTAAAAGTTATTTTATAAAATTTTTATTCATTTTTTTTTTATTTTATATATTTTTGTTAATAACATTCTTACCTTACAGTCTTTTGAATTTGTAAACCACACTCGAATTGAGTGATCATTTGAGCATGAGGCAAACAAACTACCATCAAGATTTACTCTTACCATTCTAACCCATTCTCTATGGCCTGTATAGGTTTTGACGCAATAACTAAATATTGAAAAATATAAAAAAAAATAAGAAAATGTAATCAATTTTAATTAAATAAAATAAAAAAAAAATAATTACCCTGTAGCAACTTCCCACATTTTAATTGTTTTATCTCGTGATGCTGATAATACAAAATCACCGGCTGGTACAAATGCAACTGATGATACATTATGATCGTGTCCATGCATTGTTTTAACGCATTCATAACTTTGTTGAAAATCCCATAATTTTATTGATAAATCAGCACTGCATGATGCTATATTAAAAACAAGACATTTTTTTTTTAAATTTTAATCAAATCAAAATAAAAAAATAATATGCAAAAATTTACCTAATAATTTTCCTTGAGCGTCAAAAGCGATATCTTGTACTGAATCGGTATGCCCTTTAAGACTTCTTTCGTATTCACCTGTTTCAAAATCCCATATTTTTATGGTAGCATCTTCCGATGCGGATACCATTAAACTAAAAATAGGATGAAATAGTACCTGAAATAATAAAATAATGAATAAATTAGAATAAAGTAAATGTTAATTAATTTGTAATCTACTTTAATTAGAAGTTTTAAAGAAAAATTTCAAATTGATAGACCGTTAAAATAAAAGTTAAATAATATATTTTTTTTTTGTGTTTTATTTGTTTTTATGAGTGTACAACAAATTATCACAACTATGCATGGTAAACAAAAAATTATTGATAAGAAATTGAACTTTTAAAATGTAACATGTCTGTTTTTAATAATTATTTTAAAATCAGTTGATCCACATAGGATTCAGAAAAAATTAAAACTGATAACAAAAGCTACAATGAACTTGAAATTGTAATTTTAATAAATTTTTAGTTTTTTTTTTAATATGAATTTTTATTTAATTATTTAGTTTAGAAAAATTACCCTTGTTATTGTTGCTCGATGTCCAGTTACAGAAAATTTTTCTGGTGGTCTTGGTATCCATTCGCCAGGACTTCGTTTTGCTTTTGTTGGTGCTCCTTCGATTGCTTCTTTTTCAACTTCTTGTAATTTTGCCTCTAATTCCATAACCTTTTTTTGTAAACGTATTACGGATGTCCATTTTTTTTCTAACAAGCCTCCATATTTCTTTTCAGTTTCAACATTTATATCAGCTTCTTTACGAAATGCTTCTAATGCATCTGAATAACCATTAGTGCCCAAGTAATCGGCAATCGCTTGGTTACTAAAATTTAAAATAATAACATTTTATATTATACATAATAATAACATTATAAATTTGTTTTCAATCAATTCAATTCACAATTATTGTTATTGAAGTAGATAGAGTACTTACAGTTCCTCGCGCTGCCGTTGCGACAACACCATTTTCATACTGTTTCTTAATATCCGAGGTTTGAGATATTTTTAAAATATTTAACGGAAGTAAACTTCTACTTTTCTTCAAAGAATTTTTTACTTCCACACTCTAGAAATAGAATATAATCTGAAAATAAAAAAAAAATTACAAATTTAATAAAAATTTCAATTTTTTTTTGTTTCAAATAATTAGGGTTAAGGTCAAATATTCTTAAATTTCATAAAAACAAAAAAAAAGACAATCGAGATGAAAAACAAAATAATGAAGGTTGTAATGCTATAGTAATTAGGTTCAAAAATCAACAATTAAGTTTTTCTTCTTAATTCAAGCAATTCAAGTCAGTAACGCTTACAATAATATAGGTGGTATTACACTAAATAAAAGAAAAAAACTAACCTTTCCAAACTTATAAAGAATAAAAAAAAAGCAAGATTAGACAAGTTCAATGACAGTGTTTTTGTTTTGATGAACGTTTCTTAATGGCAATTTATTGTTTTTTTTCTTTTTATTATTATTTTTGTGATAAAATTTAATTCAAGTTTAGAAATAGTATTATTATGATATTCTTTTATAAAACTTTAATACTATTATTTGGTTAATCTTTGAAAAGTTTTCAGATTAAAACAAAGTTATTAACTTTAGGTAATAGGTAGGTATAAAGAAAATTATGTTGAAAGATGGGTGTTACAATTGAATAGATTGAATTATACAATTCAAATATAATTGTATTACAAAAATATTACAATGCAATTTAAATCAAGTTATATTTAAAAAATATATTTATAATTATTTTATGAAATGATTTCAATTTGTCTATTCAAATAATTGTATTATAAAAAAAGAACAAAGAAATTTTCACTAGAAAGTTAATATTTAAATAACCTCGTCTAATATGCCATTCAATTTAATTAAATTAAACGTTTTCTAACCTTTTTCATTTCATTTAATTTATTGTGACTGTATTAAATTAACATTATTTTCATGATTTGATTCTTGTATTTATATTTACTTAATTTCTATACTATATATAGATTATTTCTGATACTCATAATTTTTGATTCCAATTGTTTTTATTTTTTAATATAAGTATTTATTTGTATTCGTACTTGCAGTTGATGCTCTTTTCTTTTTGTTATAAAAACTAATCTAAACTACTTAAAACTTTATTTGCCTACAACTAGTTAGCCTCTATGGTGAGTTTTTGTTGTGACATTATATGTATATAAAATTGATTGAGACTGACTTATTTCAGAGCTAAATTTGCGCTATTTGTATCACTTACTAGCAAAGTTATTCGACGTTGACTGGGTCGAACACAAAATGTATAGAATTTAATTCAATAAAGTTTGATTTAGGAACCGAATTAAAAAAATTGGTTTATCAAAAATATTCTAATATATTTTTTTCATTGCGATAACAAAATCAACAATACTAGAACTTAAACTAAGTATAGTTAAAAACTAAGTATATTAAAATTATTTCTTTGTAAACAATATTTCGAGTTTTTCTGATGGAGTATAAACAAACACGTTTCTTCCTATTGCTACAAGTGAACATATAACTGCTTATAACTGTCCATGAGAGAAACAATATTCCATGTCGAAAAAAAAGTTTTAGGGTTTGTCTCTTACTGAAAATTGTAAGTCTTAGCTCAGACGGTGTTTTTAATGATATTAGCGGTATTATTGGATTAAAGATATGTTCACCTTTTCCACAATCAATTTGAATTTATGCTTCAATGAAATGAGAATGTAAGGTGCTTGTTATTAATCTAGTATCATAGTTGTGGTTGCCTCAAATTTCGAAGAAGCAATATTGGAGCTGCTACTTTTCAAGTCCAATTGACATAATGGGGAGGATAATGAGGAGGAAACTGTGTCAAGTCCAACGAATAGAGAAACTCTGTTCGATAGTTAGCAGCTTCATTTTCATTGATAACTGTATCTATCGATTTGTATACATGGACTCTGTAGTATTTTCCGATTAATAAAACGAATTGTAACATTTTTTGTAGCGAATCCACATAGTCATGTACATTTTTTTATACTGATTCCTAAAATTCGGAAATACTTGTTCAGTCAATTCTTCAATACTTTCTATGGTTGTACTGATCGTTGTTATTTCAATTTTGACATTTAAGTTTTCCGAAATTTGGCCTTCACCAAGCTGTGTTAAATTCATTATCTTATTTCAAATCTTATTTATATGAAATCGGTAACAGTCGTATTTTTTTATTTTTGGAAAAATATCTAAGTATAAATTTGCATGCCTGTAATCCAATTGCTTTTCGAAATATTCCTGATAGGTACTAGAAGTTGAACGGCAGCGACCCGAACCAGTGCAAATTTTATAAATTCGTATCAATCGTATTTCTTTATTTTTGAAAGAGTATCTAAGTGTAAATGTTCATGTCTGTAACACAGTTCATTTTTGAAATATTCCTGATGGGTGCTAGGAGTTGCACGGCAGCTAGGAACCAAATAAGTGTTTGTTTATTTTTCATAAAATACTTATGTATATATTTTCGTGCCTGTAACATGCCTGTCATTTGATAGCTTTTTTGCTGAATTATTTAACATGTATTTTAACATTAAAGGTGTTATTTTTGAATTTTAATTTTTTAGAATATCTGCGACAATCAAATTTATAATATTTATTCAGACGATTCCTTAAAAATTTCCATTCGAAAACTTGCAGGTTATTTGTATATGTGGGGCGTATATGTGAACCATATTGAGAATTCCGAATACTAAAATTGGTTGTATAAAGTTTTTGTACATCAGAAGTTTACAGTTTACAGTTAGAGAATGGTGATTTAATAGTGATCGCAATAATGCTCCTCCGCTGTATTTATTAACATTAATTTAAGATTATTATTGAATTTGAATAAACAGTTAAAGTGAATTTATATATATTTAATTTCAGATTTGTATGGTACTGGTATATTATTGATATTTAAATAAATTTTTCTACTTTGTTGCACAACATTTTTATGACCTTTTTTACGTTTCTTATGCAAGTTAATTCAGATATATTCGCATTCATACCAATTTTCTATTTTGTCTTAAAATTAGCTACGTTTGTGAAGTTTTTTTGTTGTTGGCATATATGTACAAGTACAACGTTTATATGGATGCTTAAAGGGTACATAAAGTCTACTTTAAACTCATATAAACCAGGATTGACATGAAGCTGGTTTCACTGACGTCAATCAAAATTGACTTGTGTAATTGTACTGTAATTGGCTTGAAATTTGAGAATAAAAACGCTCTTTGAAAGCTCGAAAGCTTGAAAATTACAATATTTTAACAGAGTATATCTTTTATCTACAATTTTTGCGTACAATTTTTTTACATTATATCAAAGTAAACTTTTTTTTAAAACATAATCATGTCAAAAAGGAAATATATGAAGGAACGAAGAAACAAAGGAGATGTTAAAAGTATTTAATAAATAGGAAATTATTGAAAAAATAGATGGGAAAAATTAAGAAATAGCGAAATTTATACAATGGTAGAGATAGAAATGGCAACAAAAAAATGTAGGGAATAAAAATGCGGTGGAGAGGTAAGATGGAAAAATTTAAAGTTTTATTACATAAAAATAAATAAATAAAATAACAAAAATGGAAACAAGCCGAATCATTTTCAATTTTAGGAGGAAATTCAAACACCCCTCTATTAACAACTTTTCCACCAACATTTTTTTCTTATGTGTATTTCTTTAATAATAATTTACTTAATAATTTAATTTTCTTTAATTTACACTGTAGTTAGTAAGATATTTCAAAAACTGTCAAACTAAAGTTGATTTGCAGCCAAATGTCATTTTTAAGCTTTCAAGCTAACATACTGAAAATGCTACCTGAAATTCGAGCTGATTTCAAGTGAAGTACTCATGTTGCCATATAAATGCGATAATCTATATCCCTATATCTGCGTAAAGAAAAGATTTAAACTTGTTTTCTAACAACGTTAATACTAAATTAATATTTTTTAAGGTAGTTATTCCGTTATCATTAACAAAAAACAGTTAACCTCTTTTCTAAAAAATTTTCTATTTCAACTTTTAATAGTCTATCATTAAATTTTGTTGTAAATGATCTGTAATTTAATTTAATGTTATAAAAGAATGTTTATATTAAAGTTTTCATGCCTTTCTTTAATATCAAATTTATAAATAAAAAAAATAAAAATTCTTAAAAATCAATTTAATGATCATTATATGATATTGGAATTACTTCAATAAATATAGATCATCTTTAATCTCATTAGATAGATATTAATGTAAAATTAATATTATTTGGTGGAATCTTCCAATAAATATATACCTACTATGTACATACATTAAATACGCATAAGTTTCAAATCTACTTTATAAAAAAAAAACTCTAATTAATTTGATGCTATCATCATACAAAAAAATACATTTTTTTTTCATCTCTTTAATATTCATTTGAAATTGAAATCTCTTTTGTGATTGATGGTCTATAATTAAACATTTATGTTTGAATACAAATATTTTTAATTCTTTTAATTTTTATTATGAAAAAAAAAAACAACAAATAAATAAATACCTTTATTATTATTTTAATGAATGAATTGCTGACTGACTGAATGAATGAATGAATGAATAGAGATTTTTTGAAGAAAGTTTCAAATTTTAAGTATTATCATCTGATGTGAAAATTAGGAAAACTTAAAAAAAGAAATATATATATATATATATATATATATATATACATATATTTTGTTTTAAGATATAACATGCAGGTTTGAGTAAAAGATTTCGCTATTGTATTAAAAATATTCAATTTTAAAATAGCAAAAAACAAATTAGTTTTCAAATACGTCCATTGATTAGATATAGGTTTAAATTAAACAAAATAAAAAAAAAAAATAAAACTTTCATTTTCATAATAATTTAATAATTTTGTAATTTTTAAATTTTAGTTTCATTCATACCAGATTTAATGATTCTAAAAAAAATGTAGGATAGCTCCTTTAGATCAAGCGATAACTACATTAGTTTATATAGCGAAAATTATCAAAATCTAGGCGACGAAGAACTAAATCTCAATATTTAAAACACATCATAACTTAAAATTAAATAATACCATAATACGTTAAAATAAATTTTTTAATATAACTATAAATAGTTTTATCAAAACAAAATTAACCCCCTAAAAAGTAGAAAAAAAATGAATGGTGGTCAATTTTGACATTAAACTTGTTGGAATATTGTTGATTAAATATTTGAGGCTTAAAAATTCATTAACGTTAAAACAACCATGCTGAGCTTTTGAGATTCTGTATTTTGGTCTCATTAACATACATATTGGGTACAGACAGCAACAAATTATATTAGATGAACCAACAAATTTTTATATCTGGAAACAAAAATTTAACTTTAAAGTTTGTAGTGTTTGTAATGTTTGTTTATTTGAAAATCATTGCAAAATCTTTATTCTATAAAACTTAGTTATACAACATTGAGAAAAATTAAAGAAATCACTAACACAATCTATATTGATTTTTTATATTGGCTTGAATTGAACACATTTACAAACCGTGACATCGAAAATGCAGTAGAAACGTCAAATTAACAATGTAATATGGATCAAAAATGTAGTTTTAAAAAAAATTTACTATGTTTTGATATTAAAAATGTTTGATATTGGTTTTAATACCACAGTGAAACAGCAACGTATGCAGCAAACAATTTGAGTATACATTTTATAAAATCTACTGCAATCGGTGTTTCCAAATATAGCGATATTAAAAAAAATGTCAAATGGCATATATTTAAGAAAATTTTAGTAATTTTCATTTAAAATTTTGGTGAAAAATTATTTTTTATTAAGTTTTTGTAACAATTTAATATGCCAATCAAATCAGTAGGTAAGCATAATTCAGTGGAAAAGTAAACAAGGTAAAAAAATTTCATACATATACATTATTTTTTTTTACATTTTTATGATTATAAGATGAACTTTGCAAATCAATTATAGTATTTAAAATAATATTACCAAAAATATTTAAATTTACCTTTTTAAACACAAATAATATAAATTAGCCGTTTATAAACGTTAATGCAGTTTAATTTATGATCAAAAATGACAAAATTAAATCAATAGTATTTAAAATAATATTACAAAAAATATTTTAATTCACACAACCTTTTTAAACACAAAAAATATAAATTAGCCGTTTTAAACACAAAACGTTAATGTAGTTTAAATTATGATCAAAAATGTTAAAATTATAATTTGTATTTTTGTTTATATTGCAGGCTATGCATCTAAACAATGTTTCGATACAGTATATTAAAACCATATTAAAACCGCAGCGAATTTTTTTTCACTGCATTTTCGATGTCACGAAAATTCGTATAAATCAAATTTTCTTCAAATATTATCAACATTGGTTTTGTTTTTGTTTGCAGTAAGTTGGAAAAAAATATCTAAATATTCAAAAAGTTAAACAATTAGATTGGTACCTAAATAAATAAATAAATTAATAAATAAATAAAATGCTAATGCAAGTTAATATAAAAACATATAAAAAATAATTCTCAAATAAATTTTTTTTTTGTTGTGCAACACAAGAACAGACAAATTATTAATCTATTATAATTATTTATTTATTACCGGTTAGAAATAATTAATCTTATTTTGATTTTAATCAAAATTTTGATAGAAACGAAAAAAATTGTTTGTTATTGCTCAAAAAAATTGTTTATATAATTTTCTATAATAAAGATAGCACAATATGTCACAAAATATGAATAGAAATGTTTAATAATTAGGGGAGTAAAGTTTAAGCAAATTTCATATTAGAAATTCATTTCAACCTTTGTTGCAACAACACATCCAGATCGGAGCTGGACTTTTCATTATTATTATATCATAAAACTGTTTTTATGTTTTAAATTTAAATTAAATTTATTTCAATGTTTACAACATGTTTTTTACAGCCTTGTCAAAAATTGAAAATATTAAAGAATTTAAAAACAATAAATTTAATTACGACTAAAATAAAGTTAACAAACAATTATTAATATATATATTAATATTACTATAATTATTATATATAATAATTATTATAGTGCGATTAAATTTAGTAATCCATAGAGACGTATAAGGGTTGTAAAAAATAAAATTATGGACTAAAAGCAGTTTTCATCAAAAGTAACTTAAGTTAAAGGATAAAGACAGTAAGCGTTGTTTCCAAAAAATTGATATACATTTGTAAATTAGTTAAAATATAATCCCTAACATTTTTGTATTAAAACATCGTAAACATTGTAACAATTATTTTCTATTTACAAATTATGAATTTTGATTAATAAAGTAATAAAAAGTTTTTATACTTTTTTTTTATAGAAAATTAAAAAAACAAAAAATTACACATATATGAAAAAATCAAATCGCAATTCTTATATATTTCTTAATACTTCATTAACTTTTTGAAATTGGTTTACAAAATTTTTAAAGAGTTCCACTTGAATAAGTCCAACAAATTAAAGTTATTTAAACACATTATCTATGGACACTCAAATCTCCTAAAATGATGAAAAGAAGGCAAGATTGTACAAAAATTGTTTTAACCATTTAAAATTATGTTAAATTCCAATGTACTATTAATAATACACTGTAATTTTAAAAAAAAACTGTGAGTTCATTCAAGAATGACTGACCAGAAAGGTGACAAAAAACAGTTCAATTCTCATGTAAAATATTTTTTTTTGTTTTTGTTTTTTTAAAGGCAAACATCAAAGTCACGGTCATTTAACTGTGCGATTTCTGATAGCAAACAAAAAAAAAGACAACATAAAAATAAATAAATTTAAAAGAGTTGCACAATTTATGAATATTATAATAATAATAATAATAATAATAATAAAAATAAGAAAAATAATAAAAAAAAAAATAAAATAAAAAATAAAATGACGGTTAACCGTCATAAACAAGTAATGTGATTAAAAGTATAAGATTTTCTTTATATGGCTATGATATATATATAAAAAATACTGAGAAGATAATAGAAAAACAAAAAGAATAATAAAATCAAAATAACAACAAAACCAGGTTATTATGAAAGTTTACTCATTGTTATTTTGATTTGATCAAATCATAAAATATTATAGTTTAACTGAGAATTAGATACTATTTTTCGCATAACGTTCATGATTGAATGAAATAAATTATATATTTACGAATGAGAATATTTCAGTTTTACATTAGATCACAAATGATGACGTTTAAAAATATCAAGATCAATAATACATAATCGGGTATATATATATATATATCACATAAATAAAAGTATTTATATTTCAAATAAGATGTTATTGTAATCAGAATCTTAAACCTCAGTGGTGTATCAGACTGTAAGAAATAAAATGCAGTAACTAGATATTAATTTTTAAACTGAATTTATTATGTACTACATACAATAATAATTAAAAATATAATATATTACAATGCTGATGGAATCTGTTATCATTATTATATTTGATATATGTTATTTGAAAAATTAAAAATTATACGTGACATCCGAATTGTTAAAGAAATCTAAATACGGCATTTATTACTTTGTGAAAATATGCCAAACGTAATGAAAAAACTTGATATATGTTGCATTTACATTGAAACAAAAAGAATATAAATACGTAAATATATATATATATATATATATATATATATATATTATCTATATTCTATACTTTTTTCATTCAAATTAAACATTTTTTCAAATAAATTCAACATTTTTTTAATCAAATTCAATATTTCTTCTAACAAATTGTTCCGAGAAAATGTTAAATTTGAATGAAATAAAGAATACACAAAATGTTAAAAGTGCTAAGTACTACATAAATCATAATACTCAACTCAATACATACTCAGCATTAAATTTACATTTAGGATCACAATTCACAATATTTTGTATAACATTTTTTGTTTATGTTTCGTTATCATAATACTTTGGTTTTAATGTGTATTAATACACATATTTTGCATTTTGGATGTCACACTTATCAATTCATACAAACATTTTTAATATTGTATTAAAATAACTCATCAATTTTGATGCAAATGTATAAGAAAAAATATTCTATGGTCAATTACATTTTAATACCGTATAATTGTTATGAACGATCTATTAATAATCTTTCCCTCTCTGAGATTCAAACAGAGATATATACTATTATGTGTGTTTTTAATTGTTCCTTTCTTCTAAAGAAAAATAGAAACCTGTTGATCGCGTTATTTTTTTCCTTTCAATTTCTTCAATTTGTATAATTAAGAGGCTAAAAGAAAAAAAAAACAACATAAAACAAAAATTATTATATAAGTGACCATACAATCTTCACAAATTAATTACTATAAAGAAAGTAAACAAAACAAGTGAAATTTAAATAAAAAAAATAAAATTACTTTTCAGATTGCAAAATTATTATAAGAGTTTAGAAGAAAAAAAATGTACAACAAAATATTCTCATTTTGAGGTCGCATTTTTTTTGTTAGCAATACATCCAGTTAGCCATGTAATTATGTAAGAATATAATAATATAAATAATTCTTGATAAAAAATATGTTAGTCAACTTAGGTTTCGTTAAAATTAAATCATATTTAATGTACTTAATTAAAATATGTAATTGATCATTATAATTCATTCTTGAACGAATATTTTAATTACAAGATAATTTTTTTTAAAAATTACTTAATTAGTCGTCAGTACTTATGAAGGAAAATACTTGTGAATAAAAAATACTAAGATGCCGAAATGCAATTTTTGTAACCTAAAAGATATGTATGTACGTACCTATATTAGTTGAAAAGAAATTAGACTTTTTACTTCAACTTTAAAACTTATCTTTATTGCTTCGTTTTGTTAAAAGTTGGGGTTATTATAGAGAATGTGAATTATTTTTACGAGAATATGACTACATGTATTATATCAATCAATATGTATATTTAACGGCAGGTTAATAATAAATATGAAATTAATGTAAACATTTTAAGTAAAACCTTGGGTCTTTAAAGATTTGTATAAATAATTTGTGAACCAATTAAACAAATAAAAATAACCTTATAAAAATTTACCACGATAAATATCACTTAAACTTATTTTATTATAAAAAAAAACATTTGACATTTAAAAATACACACAAAAAAAATCTATCTTTACGGTTAGCATAATATATTTTTTATTTAATTATAGTTTTCTTTAAATTCATTATTTAATAATACCTATTTTCTTCATTTTGAATGACATTCACTTCAAAGAAGTCGCAGTAATAATTTTCTTAAAATCAAACAAAAAACAAAAAACAAAAAAGCATTTTTAGATTATTTTAAATGACATCACTTGCAAACGTTTTTTTTTTGTTTTTTTTTTTTACATATGTACACTCACATATTTTTAATATGAATTTATTTATTTTAATGAACTGTTACAAAAAAAAAAAAAAATTGTATGTGCAAGCATATATAATTCACCTGGTATGTAAATTTAGTACTAGAGCAATATTTGTTTCACTGTTAAGGTTGCGCAAATTTTAAATAAAAAAATATATAAAAATAAAAACTGAAAAAAAAAATTTATGCAAAAATTATAGAAAAAAAAATTCAGTTGAAGCAAAATTAAAGCATGAAACATATGAAAAAAAAAATTAGGAAACTTTTTTTTCTTGACAGTGACATTACTGTAATGGTTTGTCTACAACAACATGGAAAATTCTGCATTAGAAAATAATATTTCCTCCTAATTATTTTTGTATTTGTTGACTTTTTGTTTAACTTTATATTAAAATTCATCATTTCCTATTCCCCACTTGGATAACTTCCCTTCTTTTGATTTATTAAAAATTTACGTACAAACACATAAGTAATACCCTGTTAACAAAAAAAACATGATATTTTTTGGCACAATTCCAATACAAAAAAAACTTTTAAAATAAATTTTTGGTTCTCATTTTTATCTAAAAATATTTTTTTTTTTCAATATAACACTCAATGTTGGGTAGGCGAGATTTATCTCAAGTTATTACATATTCAAATATGTCAAATTGTTGTTTTATCCTAAAATAGTTCAATTATTTTTGGGATAATAAAATAACAAAATAATGTATTACAAAAAAAAAAATCTAGAAATAGAATATAATATAGAGTTGTATCTCCCGACTATAAGATAATCGATAATATTAAGACATTTTAATTTAAACTAATAACCTGAATTCAGCTATTTAAATTATTATTTTATAATTTATTATATTTTTTTCGAATTAAAAAAATAATTTTCGTATCCCGTTCTATTTTGCATTCTTATTTCCAATTGTAATTTCATAAGTAGCCAATGCAATTCAGTCAAATACAACATTCAGATGTAGTTATTTTGTAATTTAGAACTAATTAACTGACAATGTTTATGTAAAACAAAAAAAATAATTCTATTTTGGGGTAAAATTGATACAGTTTTTTTTGTTGTTAATTATATTAGTTATGAAACTATTTCTGTGGTTTTACAACGAAAGATGATAACTGCATTTTTGGCATTTCTTGTAAATCGCAATTGAATAAAATTAAGTATACTTTTCTAGTTATTTTTGTAAGATTTGCAATATTTTTAATGAAAATCTTTAAAAAGACATGATCTTTGAAATCATTTCAATAATTTTTTAATTTTCGTAAAATTTTTACCTTTTTTTTAATTTTTAAATAACTTATTCATTTTTGTTACATATTAGTTATTGCTTAAGAACTTGATAACTTCAGTTATTCAGTTTATACAAAAAAAAAAATGTATAATACGCAGTAAAATTTTTCAAGATACATGGAAATATCTAAACATATTTTTTTTTTGTTTTGTACTTTTCGGTAAGTGTTGCCTCCATAGCTGGATAAGTGAAGTATATGCTTATGTTAGAAATATTTTCAACGGCAGTTGTTAGTTATTCAGTTTTGAATTCATAAATTACTTAATGTTATTAAATTTTTTTTTTTATTTGAAAGAGCTTAAAATTTTATATAAAATGGCATTCATAACTAAAATTCGACAAAATTGCAGTTATCATCTTTCGTTGTAAAACCACAGATTTGAAATCAAACTAGCAGTACTTAAATTAAATGAATACTTTTCGTCAAACTTATACGCTAACTATAATGAGTATTAATGACATAAAACTACATATTTATGTCATGTTATTATGTCATATTTCGTATATGGAACTTACATGTAAATGCCCATAATCGGTTATTAAGTTAAATCTGACATTTCGTTAAATTTTCGTTAAACATATAGAATTCTTTTCTTATGTTAAATTCCATCCAAACCGAATTCGACATGTAATTTATTTTTGTTGTTGTTTTTCTATTAAATATTTTCTTATGTTACTTATGTCATTATAGGTTGACATATACAAATACCTATGTCAGCTTCGTAAGGCAATTTCACGTTTACATATATAGTTCTATGTTATTATAGTTAGCGCATTACGTCAAAACTTAAAGCAACTTAAGGTTAAGTATAGCCAACTTAAGCTACACCTACTAAGAGTGTAAACAACTTCATTTGATTTGACAGTTTGAAAGAAGATGCACCATTTATATATATTGATTTTTATTCACAAATTAAATGTAATTTCATTCTAACGTCAGTAAGTAACTTACGTACTGAATCATACCAGTTTGAGATGAACGAAAAGTAAATTTTTTAACGAAACTGAAACTTAACTCGACTTAAGTACGGTTAGTTGATTATATGCAAGCCCATAAGAACGTACATGAGTTTGACATTTATTTAAGTTAACTTGGTTGCACAGGTATAGTTTAGTTTCAATACTACAACACATGAATTCAGTAGTGTTGAATGAAGGAAAAATTTCTTGAATAGGCTCTTTTAAGTTCTACCACTATTTTGATTTCTATAATCCTTTTAATGGCAGTAGGTTTAGGTCTAGAAACAATGGTTTAGAAATAGTCAGATAAGTTTGATTACATAGCAGTCACTAGTCTATTGAATCATTTTTGATTGGAAGGCAATTGCAAATGTTGCACATATCTAGCGGTGTTCTATTTTTCTAGAAAATATTGAAAACATTTATTTGAATAAATCAATGTATGTTTGTGAAAATAAAAATCTAGATAGAGAATATTATTGAGACAATAGTGCCATTATATCTATATTATTTATATGTATAATAGCACTGAAGTTCAAATCGAACCTTGGTATTCTCTTGTATAGTATTATAAAAATCTTTGAACTATGTAATAGTTATATGTTTTCAATTACAAAAAATAATTTTCACAAAACATTACATATTAATTGTGGACCTGAGTTTATATAAAAAAAGAACATATCTATCTCTCTACATAATTTTCATAATTTGTAAATTATGTTTTCAATTTTATACATAAATACATGTTTGTTATTATAATTTGACTAATGAAAGAAAAATATTTATCTATTTTAGGAAATTCTAAATTTAAAGAAAGTCTAAGTAATACATATAATAGATAAAATTTTAGAATTTAGAAATTCATTTTTTATTTTAAATTATTTTATCTATTCAGATGCAATTTAAAATAAAAGAAAAAATATTAATGATCCATACTAAAAGAAATAATTTACTCAAATGATAGTGTCCGAAGGCAAATCTTACTAAAAAAATAAAAAATAAAAGGAAATTAATTAAGTTGTAACCTGGTGAATGATGAGGGAATGATGTTTTTTTTTTAAAAAACACAAATTCTTACTTTGATTGTCAATTTTAATTAAAAAAAAAAATTCTATGTATACATATTTATAATGACCTAATTTTTATGATATGCATTTTAAAAACCTTTGAATCAAAGATTTATTTCTTTTTAAAAAATTAAAACAATCACAACAATAGGGAAATTTAATATTTCATTTTATTTTGAAATTTTTCTTAATGAAAATTTATTACTAATTTTATTTTTAATTTAAACTAAATAATGTTTGTGTTTCGAAATTTTTTTTCCATATACGCCGGCATGTTTTAACATTTAAGTTATTTAAATATACAAATGCAAAAGGTGTATCAGAATTCGAATTCGACATGGATGTTTCAAAATAATTCAACAATTCAAGACATGGATGTTTCAAAATAATTTTAAATAACTGTACTAATACTTGCGGTGTTCAAATCTGGCTTAAGGCATAGATGCTTTAGTAGAAATTTACATAGACAAAAGCATAGACTAGCCAGCTCTCAATTTGCAAACAAAAAAAAAACAACTAAATTTATTTCATTTTCATAATAATTTGGATTTTTATTTCCTAGTTCTTCCTATGATGTCTTGTCTATGTAATAATCAATTCGTGAGTAAACATATTTTTTGACAATATGACATTTACTAAATGTCATTTCATTCTGATTACATAAATTAAAATTTTTGTAATAAATAATTTTTATAATTACAAAAAATACATTACAACTATGTTACAGAGAATGACATATATATATATTACGCGGTTGATTATGCATACTCACCGGTGACTATGCAAAATCACCAACAATAATGGTGAATATGATAAATTAATCAAATTCATATATGATTATGCATAATTTCCATTGTCTGGTGATTAATTCAAATTGATATAATTTTTCAAAAGTTATGTTTAATTTTCTTTTATACAAAATATATATTATTTTTTTTTAAAGTAGTAATTATTATTCTACATATAAAATAAGATAAAAAAAATAAAAAAAAACATGAAAATAAAAGATATAAATGGAAAATATATTTGCAATCGTTGACTGGATTCGAGAATGCAAATATTTAATTTGTTTTTATTATTAATACAACAATTTTTATGCGTAATTGTTTGTTGGATAAGAGCTCATTTCTACACTGTACAAATCGCCATGTGGTTCAAAACTTGGATTAAAATTTTGGATTTATTGCGAAAACCACTAAAAGGTGTACATGTCCATCAAATATGTTCCCCTTCGATAGAAATGCTCCATTTTACAATTTAAAAAAAATAACATGTACAGGTTCGTCTCTAATTTACCTACTTCTCCCCTAGTATTCTATTTCTTTTCCAATTCTATCCGTATCTACAATAATTTTATATAAAGGAATTCTTTTCTAGTTTTTGGTTGTGTATAGGTATTTGTTTTTTTTTGTTCAGAATTTTTTAACCCAATTCTAAAAACAAACAAAATGATATAAAAGATAATATATATTCATCAATAGACACCAGCACCATGCACCGGTCATTTTTATATTACATAATATTAATAAGATTATTTAAACCAAATTATCAATTCTCTGTAACATAAAATTTTTCGAACAAAATTTTTTTTAATTAGTTATTAAAAATTAAATCATGGACTAATTAAATTGATTTCAAAGAATTAAATTTGAAATTTATTTGTTAATCATTACGAAAATCTGTAGCAAAAAAAATAAATTTATTATTCAATCTTAATCTAAAGTATTTAATTATATTACAGTACACCCTCGTTAATTGTAACAGTGAATTTATTTTTATATAGATACATGATTATAATAATGCAATAGAAATAAGTTAAAAAAATTTTACTTGATGATTGTCAACTTTGTTTTTGTAATGAATTATATTGTTAGAATTCGGCCACAAATAATGTTTATCGACCATTTCTATTGAACTGTTGTTGACAGTTGATGTTTACAGATTTATGTTGCTAGTAAAACGAAAAAGGGAAAAACTAGAAGGTTTTTTTTTGCTGTGATCTGTTGTGTCATTGTTTAAGAATTATAAACAGTGTTTATTTTAAAATCTGTAGTAAAACAAATTAAAACATTTTTTTTCTGGAGTTAACAACAAATTGAAAGTTTGACTTTAAACTTCTTCTCAACATTGATTCACTAGTACGAAAAATAAATATCAAGATTGTTCTAGCTTTGAATTTTTTTTTGATTCGATAATAGCAACAATTTTTTTTACTTACAATTATCGAGAGTGTACTGTATACACTATGTGTATAATACAATAATTGAAAAATCAAGAATGAATAAATTTTGTTATGATTAACATTAAATTCAACTATAAAAAAATAATGGTAGGCGATTAAATTTTGCTTTTTATTAATATAATATAGTTTTCAAGTGATAACAACTTTTTAAAACAACTTTAAAATACCTACATAACTATTTAAATAAGGAAGTACTTTTTTTTTTACTGTTAATGACGGTAATGTTCCTACAATCAACTTATATTTTATTTTCTGACCTAATTTAAATTTATTTTAAAAATTTATTTAAAACAATAAAAAAAAAATTGTACAATTAAAAGATTCAACAATTTAATTAGATTTTGTTTATATAAAAAAAAAAAAAAAAAAAAAAACGTAATATCGTATTAGACGACATCATTTCTAGACTAGACCCTTGCTTTTGAGATTCATATATTTCTTTTTTTTTCATTTTAGTTTGTTGCCTAAAAATGTCACATTGAAAATAGAAAATAATAAGAATAAAATCAACATAAAATTATATTCACCCGTTGGGTTGTTTTTGTTATTTTTTTTTTTTTGAATAAAGAAAATGAGGATCGTGGTATGTTAATCCTCATTTCTTGTGCTATTTCAATGTTGATGGTTGTTGAATTTTTTTTTACATTTTCTGTATACATAAGATATATATAAGTATATATATGACGTATGTAAGATATATCAAAACAAAAACTTGGGTGGGATACTGGAATAAAAATCGATTTTAATCTCTATAATTTTTATATGCATACATACATATTTATATAATAATAATGTACGTACCAACATATTTATACATTTTTTATATGTAAATTAATTTATATTTACTAGTTTTATTATTATTATACTACTAACGCAATTCTATTATAACACGTATTTGAATATACGTTAATATGTTTGTAAAAAATGTTAAAGTTAATAAATAACTTGGATTTGTATCGTAGTTACTATTTAATTATAATTAGTAATTTAAATAGTATCGTAGTAACTATTTAATAGAAAATATTTAATTTGTAAACGTAGGTATTTTATTTTTCTTTAAAATTCTAACCTTTCTATAAATTAAAGCTTTATTAATAATTAATATCATTCGTGTAGTCAGTTACGAAAGTATAATAACTGTTATAAATATATATGATACATATTTTGTAATATACAATACATACATATAAATGTTAAAATACTGTTATATATACGTAAGTATATATGTACATATTAGGTTTTCTTAACAAATTACATTCAATAAGTTTTCTGCTAGGTTCACTCAAATCAAGACTTTATCAAAATTCATCTAATAAATTGTAAAAGACTTTAAAGAAACCGAAGGGCTTATTGCAGTTGCTTGTGAAAAATATAATTATTAACACTTAATTTTGTCTTTTTAATGCCACAACTAGAGTAATTCACTTGATTTTATTGTTTGTTTGCATATGATTATATGTTTGAACTGGATACTACAGTCAACCTGCGTAGATGAGGAAGTCAATTAAATCACTTATGAGAAATTTAATAAGATCACACCTTGACATTAGTACAGTGACAAGGTACCATAGCACGCTTACTGTAAAATAAATTAAATAACTATAGCTGTAAGTTCTTATTACGTTATTATTTAAATGAATGGCTAACATTAAGATGAATTCCACTGATTTTTTTAGAATGAACGTGTACTCAAGATTATTTCACTGAATTTCCAGTTTTGCTATTTGTTATTAATAATTGGTTTTGAAGTAACATTTTAATTATACATATTTTAATTAAAGTTTATATTTAATTTAAGTTTTAATAATTTTATATATTGTAATTGCAAATATCGATATGGAAGCAATACATGTAGGCCCTCTTTATCAGCGTTTGCTACTAAGCTTTAAAATGGAAAATTATAATAATGTTGAAAACACAATCACGACGAATGACGAGTGTCAAATGACAAAAATTCGCCCTTAGAGACACAATCACGACGAACTATACGCGACGAACAAATTTTTGTGTTTTGAAATTTAAAAATTTGTTTATAAAAAAAATTAATTTAAAAAAATTTTTATTTGAATTTGAATTTTAAAATAAATAAATTTTTGTGTTTTGTGTATAATATTACATTTTTTTGTACATTTTAGTATTAAAGTTGGATTATAGAAATCATTATTTAAGCTGATTTTAGAATTGTGCATTATATAAATGCTGTTTATACAATATCTCATAATTTCGAATTTGAGAGCTTATTTGAAAAACGTTTCAAAAATTTCTAAAACCCATAATTTTAAAAATCTATATAAGTATATATGTACATATTATAATCAAAATATGTATATAATATCATTGGTATCAAAATGTAATATTGTGTATAAAATATATACACATATACCTATACATTTATACAATTCGTGACCTTATACAATATTAAATATGTAATTTTTTATCATAAAAGGAAAATACAATTTTATGCGTAGCAATTTAATGTTAACTGGAAAATTATGAAATTTTATTTTATATAAGAAGCAAAAACAAATTGAAAAAAAAAACAAACAAAAAATATCCTGGAGACAAAGTAACGAGTTTTATTTGTTAAAAATCAATAAATATCACCATATAATAAAAGCAATGTATATATTTACGATAAATATATGTACATATTTGTAATTAAGTTTTTATTTTTCTTTTACTTTTAAAAAGAAAATTATATACATTGATAATCTTATAGGTACAATTATAGTATTTATGTGGTTCATTTAAAAACTAAAATACAATGACTTTATTGTAGATTTAATTATAAAAATCTAATAATATAATTTAGAATAAAATCTGTTATGATTTGAAAATGCTATATGTGAGAGAGAGAGACTAAACTAAACTGAAAAAAATATATAAGTAGTTGAAAATATGAATATAGTTTTCTTGGAAAAACTTGGGTGGCATTGTGTAATTTGAAACGTCGTTTTGTTTCGACTATTTTCTAAAAGTGGCATTGCATAATTTTGTTTCGACCATTTTTATTTTGTTTCAATCTTTTCAAAGTTGGTACGACATATTTTGGTATTCCGTAAGGTTGAAACGCTACTTTTTTTTATATTTGATACGACAAAATTTTGGCGATTGAAAAATTGTTGACCCTTTTAGGTAAATTTAAAAAAAAAAATAATAAATTAATACATGATTTTTATTGGAATATTTATTTTAGAAACGCACAGAAATAAAAATTCCAATAAAATGAAAAATTAAGTAAATTTATAAAGATTTTCTGTAAAGAAAAAAAATTTTCAGAATAAAAAAAAAAAAAAATGTTGGTATTATTATTAGTTTTTTTTACTTGTATCTAGTTGCAATTTTTTTTAGCTCCATTTTTTTGTTTTAATATTATTTTCTAGCAGTAAATGTTGAAATTTTAACGAAACAAATCAAAAATGGAATTATGTAAAGTGTTTCACTGTTTTTTCGCGCATTTCAAAATAAATTAACGTTTCAAATTACGTAGTGTCATCCAAATATTGTTTCGACAACATTTTGTTTCGACCGAAATGTTTGAAACAAAGTTACATAATGCCACCCCTTATAACTTTTTATTATTTATACGATATTGTTAGATATGTTGTAGTTAATGTACGATAATTAGATATGTTCCATTAATTGTTCAACTAATGAACTAGCGTTGATAATTGATAGATACACTATTCGTTATACACTATACCGTTTTTACTCGTATAGTGAAGTGATTAAATAATTTGATTGTCAACTGATCCTGAGTTCGAAACTCGCTCAGGTAATTGATGGATTGATTAAATTGTAGTTGAAATCGAAAATTGTTTATCATTAAAATAAAATGTTACTATGCCTATTATGAACACGAATTTATTCTAAAATAAGTGTAGTATTGCAAATTTAAATTCGTTAATATACCAAAAAATTTAAATCAAACAACATTATTGTGTTTGCTTGTTTGTATTCCACAACTCGTAAAAGCAGTCGTGCCAATTAGAAAAAAATATGTGTATATATACAATATAAATAAATTCTTATTTTGGGAAAATAAATTAATACTAAAAAATGATATTTTAAAATTAAAGAGATTCACACCTTTATTAGTTAATTTATGACAACATTTCATCCATCCCTTCCCAGTGCAAGACATAATAAGGAAATATTTAAAATAACCTAATTTTCATTACACACCTAATTTTAATCCTGTCATTTTAAATTTTTATTTATTTAATTTTTTCATTCACATTATAGAAATGATTCATATTAAAATAATTGTTAAATCAACGCACTTTGATTTGTTTAATTTTGAAAAGTTATTAACAATTCTAGTTTATACCAGTATAATTAAAAAAAAAGTTTATTTACGTGATTCATTACAATATTGTAGTACGAATATAATTCAATATAATGAATATTACTTATATAACAATAAATGTCAATAAATTGGATATTCGAAATTATAATGTACCTACTTAAGAGAAATAAAAATATTAAATTATTACAATTAAGTTAAATAACTAATATTAGAAATAATTAAAAAAAAAAATTTTTTCTTTTAGTTTTTAGTTAATTAATTTGTTTTCATTACCAAAACGAAAACGTTTTCATGTTCATCATTTTTGGTATTTTGTTTTCAAAAACAAATTTTTTATATGTACGTAATACTACAATATTCGTTTAAAAAAAAATCGTGATAAGAAATTTCAATCAATCTCAAAAAAAAAAAAAACCATTTTTGATATTTTTTAATGATATAAAATGTAGGATACATTTTAATATTCTCATAATGTTTTCCAATTTTAATCATTTGAAAAAATACAATTTTCATAATTAAATATTATGTACATGATTATATGATTGTATGACTAACACAATACAGTATGATTTGAACCTGTCAAAGTTATGTTAATTTTTTTTCGTCTAAATTTGATTTAAATAATTTTGTATTTATCTTTAAAGATATTGTGATTAATGTCATTTTTGTGTAATGTTAGCTTAGTAAATGTAGTTTAAGTGCTAAAGATTTAATTTTAATTTAATAAAAATTAATATTTAATGAAAGGTTTTTTTCGCTCAGTTTTCATTTAAACTAAAAATTATTTAAATTTAAAAAATGTACAATAAATGAAAAAAATTACTGTTGTAAAGGTATTGCTAATCTCTATATAAAAATATCAAGAAAAAGAAAAATAAAAATTGTAAAATTTTTAGAAATAAACTTAAAAAGTGTGTGCCTAATCTAATTTTTATTCTAATTCCCTAGACATCAAATGAACAATTTTTTCACAATTTAAATTTGTAATAAACAACACAAAACTTTAAATTATTAATTAAAAATATATAATTTAATTGAAAAAAAAAATACATATACATATATAAATTCATTTTATCTTTGATATATTATAGGTTTTCATAGAATTGAACTGTCATTAATTAGAAACATTTCGAGTTGGATAATTTCAAAACACAAACCAAGCTAATTACAAATTGCTAAATGTATAAATTTAACTTAAGTAGCTCAAAATATCAAACATTGTCAAATATTTTGTGGTTGCTGCTTTTACTTTAGTGGAAATAAAAACAGCAACCACATCAGTTTTTATTTATAACACAAAACTGCAAATGTAGATAATTCAAATTTTACTAACTCTTATTAAGAACAAAAAATTTTTCTGCATTATTAGGTTTTTGCAGTATGTGTTTATGAAAAGCACTATTGTGATATCGATAATATATATATATATATATATATATATATAATTGTGAAATTTCTTATTAATTTTTTGAGATGCAACTTAAGCGATTGTGAGATGTGATGAAATATTTTCATTACTTTTATTTAAAACCCACAAAAACATCAATCCATCGGTCTTCGTTTAGTTGTGTAAAATACAAAAAATATTATTAAGTGCACCAGTTACGTATGTATTAAATTTTAGTTGTGTAAAACCGTTAAAAATTTTTTCTTGAGTTTTAAAGGGATAAAAGGAAAGTAAGTAGTATTGTACTAAATTTTAATTATTATTTTATTCTAAAAAAACGGAGATTTTGTTTTTTATCTTAATTAAAACACCTTCTTGATATTACTTTTTTCTATTCATTTATTAAATATTAATTAAATGGATTTCGGTGCTGAAATCGCATCACCTTCAGCAATTTTTTCTTTAAGACTAAAAACAAAAACAATAATAAATTTCCATATATTTATCCTACAGTTAGTTTTTTGCTGGTTGACTGGTTGATACAGGTTGATACTGGTTGACTGACAACTATATAATAATATCCATTATAGTATTATTATTAATTTCATAATTATTATACATTAATTTCTACAACTACGTATATAAGTACATATTAAGTATTTAATAGAGTTGTCACTTTGGCTTTTTAATTGATTTGTCACACAAAATTTATTATTGATATAAATCCATAAAACTATATGAATTATATATTGACTATATAAATCCATAAAACTATATGAATTATATATTGATTATATGAATCCATAAAATGTTATAAAATTTAGATTTAAAAATTATGAATTCATAAAATTTTAATTGAATGATAACTATTTTGTTTATTTTAGACATTATTTGATTAAATCAATGTCATAAAGAGCATCATTTCTTTTTTCCTCTTCAGATGCATTCCGAATTTTTAAAATTGAATGTTTGAATACGTCTTCGTTTACAAGTAGTTGAAATCTATACTCAAAAGTTATCTGTTTTCAAATGAGCAAAAATCATGCGCTTGAGAGTTAACGAAAATAAAAATATTTACATTTATTACTGCATTGGCAATAAGTCAGAAATAACAAATATTTCTTAATCATTTATATTTGTTTTTTGACTGCAGCACTTTCATTTTCATTTGGTTGCGAAGTTATCAAGAAAAGTGTTCATTAATTTTTCTGTGGTGTGGTTGTAAAGTGTTTGACAGTTAATTGCCAATTTCCAAAACTGTTCTGTCCGATTCTGTTCTAAATCTACTGAACAAACTTATTGTATCTGACAAACTGACAATTTATAAGTTCTACGATACAATCACATTTGAAAAACTTCAATTTTCAATTCCGACTGAATTAAAATACCTATAAGTTATTTAATATGAATAAGATAAGGATTTAGAAAAATAAAATTATGACATTATAATCTCTCTCTTCCTTAATCCATTAATTATTAGTCTCAGTTTCAGAATCTTGAATTAAAGTAAATATAAAAACAAAAATAAATTACTTTCTGTTCGTTAAAAGTGAAATTTTATATAGTTTTTATGAAATAGTTGAAAAAAAAAAAAATTAATCGAGATAAAGAGAATCATAAAAATACAGGAATAAAATAAAAATTTATTTTTATTTTTTTGCTTTAATTTTTTAATGACTTTAAACAGCTGAGAGATCATCTTCTTGATTTTTGTTTCAAATTCTTTCTTCTCTTTTTTTTTGGTTTTTTTTTTGTGTTAAGTAAAAATGAAATCGAAAATAGTCGTTTTTTTTTTAAACCTCCTAATTTGAAACTGAAATTCAAATTTTTTAAATACATATTTTATTTGTGTATACATGAATAATATTAACTTAAATTTTATATACCTACAAAATGTCATCACAGTTCTAATTTTAAATAACAAGAATAAAATTAAAAACAAAAGTAAAATAAAAAAAAAAAAAAAAACTTCTAAAAGTATTAGCAAAGAAGCTTTAGTTTTTTTTTAGTAGACATTTTATAATACGCAGAGGTTTAACACTAATACAAATTCATTCATTTATAAAGTATATAAATAATATTAAATATACAATATTTTGTTGTTATTTTTTTTTTGATTTTATTTAATATGATACCTGTTAGGTTTTAAGTCTGATATCATGTTAATGACAATAAAAATTAATTACCAACAAGGAAACGACGTATCTGTATAGTAGTGACAAAACTAAAATAAATCTAAAAAGGAACAAAATAGAGTGGGGGTGGAAGTGATATAGATAGTTAATAGATAAGTAAGTACATAGTTTACATATTGTGATACAAGTAAAATCAAAATAAATCGATTTTTATTCATAATTTTGTATTCGTCGTAGATTTTATTATGACATTATATTTTTTAGCCTAAGTATGAATAACTATATTTAATTATATAAATTTCTAGTCATTTATTAATACTCATTTGTTAAATTTTTAGATAATTTTAAAAAGCGTAAGTTTTATTTAAGTATGGTGAATGTACGGGCGAATGCTCAAAATAAATTGAATATATTGAATAAGGGTACTTACGAATAGGTGTGGAGGTGTAGTAAGTAGGTGTAGACTGTAGATCTACAATGATTTGTACAACGATTTCGTGAACGCACCATTGTACTTTTGATGTTGTACTCTGATGTAGAATTGTTACATCGATTTGTTTACATATGCATTTAATTTATAATTATGAGAATAAGTGAGAAACAACTTTTTTTTTTTTTAATTTGTAAAGATACATTTATAAAATAATTCAATTAAAATTTTTTATTTAAAAATTATCTTTGTCTTTATCGTAGCCATTTTTCAAATATATGTATTGACCTTACAATAATTTCAAACTAAAAAGGTACAATAGCAACTAAAGTACAATACTAAAAGCTGCTAAAAATACAATAGGTTTGAGTCTTGTAAAAATCTACAAGTCTTGTAGAATATTTTTTCATATAAAATTTTTACAATGGATAATACACTTCTACACGTAGTAGAAGACTATACACTTTTAATCTACCACCTATTCGTGAATATTCTTATTATGCAATTATAATGATCAGAAGTGGCATTTTATAACTTAAAATAAACATGTTGTTACAATTTTGTGTTAAATTTTTTTTTTTGCGAAAAATTGTAATAAGTGCGTTTTATGTCATAGATTTTTATTCCAGGATAATTCTGGTATTGTCTTAATAAGTAAGAAATAATCATCATACGAGTAAAACAAGGGAGTTGAAATTTTTTGGGCGAATTCTGCACAATTCGATAAAATATGAATTACTTATTGAAATATGTTATAAATAAAATTAGAAATTTTTCAAATGACTAAAACTGACTTTCTATAACTTACTCTGTTCCTTCAAGCAAGCTAAACTTTTACAAACATTTCATTTATAAAAATTAAGTAATTTTTATATGATGAAGATGATTTTATATTAAAACACAAAAAATGTTTTTTTTTTTTTTTTTTATAAAATGTAATGTTGTTTCTTTGCATCACACTGCTTTAAAAAAACGATTAACTAGGTACACCTAAGAATATTATTTGCTAATGCCATAACAGCTGTTTGTCTGGAATTTACTACATCGAAATAAAAGTTGTCAGATGTCAAGATATTACTGCCAGAAAACAACCAAAACTACTTTAAAAGTTTATTAAAAATTAAGAACTAATAATTAGTATGTAATATTATTTTTAATTTATGTTATAACAAGCTGTGAATTAAAAACCTGTACAATTTTTTTAGTTTTGTTATATTGATTTTTTTTTTAATTTTTATATTTAAAACAATGAATTAAATAAGATATTTATGTATATTAGAATAAGATTATATTTAGCATTAATTATTTAATTATGAAAATAAAGCTGTAAATTAAAAGCCTGTAAAATCAAATTGAAATTTATGCTTTCTACTTGAGATTTAAAAAACTGAAATAAACTTAATTTATTAAATTGATGTATTAAAATAATTTTACCTATTGAAGAGAAAAAATAATAGGAGGTTATTTGAATAATGGCAATCTTCTCTAGTTAAAAAGATACACCAACACCAAGTTGCTGTCAAGAACTCCTGATGACAAAATTAAAATATAAGCTAATAAATGTCGGAAGCAGATAAGGAATTAAAAGAAGAAAAAATAGTTTTTACATGTAATAAATTCAAATATGGTTTTTTTCTTACTATATTTATTTATATTAATGACTAAACGTACATTTTCTCAAAATTTTTTGATTTTGTATCAAGCAGAAAAGATTTATCATAACTGTCTATATATAAAAAAAAAACATTATTATATTATCATGGCATGGCAGCTAATCATTAAAATATGATGTATGTATTTCATAAATTATTTTCGATATTACTCGCGTATATTAAAAATTTATTCCGGAGTTGACATTATTAAAGTGGATCAAAAATGAAGTTATTATGGTGACAAATATTTTATTTTATTTTTTTATAAAAAATTATTGTCAAAAATGTATATTACAAGTTACAGGAAACAAAAAAGAAAAATTTTTTTTTTATTTCTATAATATAAATACTTAAATATAAACTGAAGTGATATCAACTGAAGAATTCTATATAGAACAAATTTTATTATTATTATTTTATTCGTTAAAGTTTAGTGGGTGTTACTATTTTTCATCATATATTTTTCAACAACAAAAATTTATTTTTTACTATAATAAAACACGTAAATTTTTGACCAATTTTTACAATCGATTTTTATTATATTTGATTTTCGATTTCAATTGTTGTGTTTTGAAAAAAAAAAACTGGTTTGAATTATAAGGAAAAATACAAAAAAGTCATAATAAAAAAAAAAAAAACATAACTTATCCATATATCACACCATATGGTTGATTTTATAATTTTTGTTATTTGTATGCTCGTAATTTAATTAGAAATTTTGTTGAAAAAATTCAAGGATATCGGTATTTTCAATTTGATGAAATTTTAATAATGGTAGAAATTTAAAAAATATAACTTGTTTATATATAATCTATGTATATTATTGAAAAAAGGTTAGTTTTATGATGTGTACATTATAATCTAAATTAATAAATTATTTGAAATATTTGAATTTAAAATAATAGAATAGTAAATACATATAACCCGTATATGAAACAGTTATTAACAATCTTATTTCATTGTTGAAAATAGTCAAACATTTTCCTTTTAATTTTACTAAATATGCTTATCAGACAGATACACGTATTTTGTCCAATATTTTACTCTAACACTAAGAAACAAGTTTTTATAAAAACTATTATTTCATTTTGTTTAGGAAATCTGTTATAAAGTGAATCGTAATAATTATATCCTTAATTGCTTAATATACTGAGACATTAATAGAATACATATTAAAAATACACAATTTGTTGCCATGCTAAATGTCTGTTCAAAATTTACATTAAAAAATATTTTTTTTTGTTTTAATTACAAAACTATGTGATGTTATGATACTTCTTACGCCAGGATATGTCACAATCTGATACAAAAATTTTTACTTTTGTATTATGTAATTTGTTTAATACAATTGTAAATTTTTTAGACTTAAAAATAATTTCATGGAATGACCACAATTCTTTTAATAAGATAGTAAAAATAATCTAAATTGCAACAAATTACTAAAACTATCTTTAGATTAGATTAAAATTTGTATAACTATTGAAAATAATAGAATATATTTTTCTTTGAATTTTACTAAATATGTTTATATATTTATTTACTTATTTACTATTTAATTCAAACAGTTTACAAAAAATAATACAATTTTTTTATAGATACGAGGTCAAATTGCTAACTGTCCAGTAAAAATAAATAAGACAATTTTAGATTTGCTTACTCAGTCAAGTACAAAACACCGAAGCAAGTCGTAGACAAAATACGCATAGGATAAGCATATTTAGTAAACATCAAAAGAAAATATTCAACTTTCAACAAAAAATTTCGTTTAGACAAATTTTATTGATTTGAATCTTACATCGTTGGAAACAAATTTAATTTGGATACATGTTATGCTCCTGCCAATACTAGTAATTATATAATCCCAAAACGTGAAAAATTCGATATAAATTGACAGAATTTTATTGATTCTAGGCACATATTTAATGAATTTTCATAATAGTCAACTAGTCAACCGGTAATAAATTATTCATTTTTATTTACACACAATTTTTAATGTTCAACTTGTATAGTACTTTATGAATTGTACTGATATCAGATATTAATTGAAACAACGTTTAACGGTAACACGTTTCATTTTTTTTACTAGAAGTTATAATTATTGCAAGATATAATTTTTGAACATGTTTTCTGTTTTTGAAGTATGTGTAGTCATCATATAAATATTTATGTAATTTTTTAACATTCATATAGTTTTGTTTTTTACTTGTCAAAGTCTGTTTTAATTTAAATAAATTTTCTTAAATTATTGAAATATCAATTAAATATTCAAAGTAATAACTATAAGAACTTCGGTTTTTGCTTTGTTTTATCAAAAGAATTATTTTTAAAGCTTTAATCTTGAATTTTGAAACAGCTTTTAAAGATTTTAATTTTAATAAGTTTTTTTTTTTTTTGATGAATTCATATGACTCAACAAAAAACAAAACTTCTATCTCATGCGTTATTAATTCCCTGATATCAATATGTTCTATTCAATTAATCATACCCCAATTACTTACACTAAAACAATAATGTATAAACGTATGTATATATACATAATACATATAATAGTAGATATTTAATTTTATAATTTAATTCAAACACGTAGGTTGGAAATAAATAAATTTAATATTATTTACAATATATATCATATACTATATGGGAAATAAACATTATTAAAAAAAAAAAAAACAAAAAAAATAAAACATAATTTACAATATAGATTTTCCTATATATGAAATATGAAGACTTAATAATTTTATTGAAATTTATTCAGGGAAACAGTAGGTACATACTATGTAATACAGGTGAAAATAAATCAATTCAAGGTCAAATTTTATTAAGTACACGTTTATATTTTAAACTATAATTAATATATATTAAAAATACCTACAAATTTATTGTCAAATATGTAATATAACCGCAATATTGCGGTAAGTTTTTGACCAATATTCCATTTATAAATTAATAAAATTTTAGAAATATGTTAAAACAAAAAAAAATATTAAATTGCGGAAATTTTCTTGAATTCATTTTTACTGTTCCTATTCGTAGGGAGGGAAAAAAATTAAACTAAAACTGAGCGATTACAATTATAAATTTTATTTTATAATAATAGTAGGAAACAGTGGTTATATAATGTCATAAAAAAATGTCATAAAATTGATATTAATAATCAATGAAGTTGAAAATTTCTCATAAAATACAAAGTTTGTTAAATGATGATTATTGATTTCTTGTTTATATTAAGCAAAAAAAAATTAATTTTTTTTTTTTTAGTTATTATTAAAGATTAATTTTTTTTCAATGTAACTACATATTTATATTCAACTATAGGGGATATAATACAACAACAATAACAACAAAAATAATAATAATAACAATAATAATAATAATAATAACAATAATAATAATAACAATAATAATAATAATAACAATAATAATAATAAAAATAAGTCTCTTTTTCATGAAAATCTATATATTAAAACTTACAATTGAAATTATAATTTATATACAGAGTGAATCATGATTAATGCATTGCTAACACAACCGCGTTAGTAATTTAAAAAATAACAATAAAAAATTATTAGTTTTATGATATCGAACTTTGTTGGCTTTCATTCTAAGGTTATTAGTTTATCCTTTAAAACTGACTTTAAAACGTAAAATATTTACAATTCACATAAAATAGTTAGAGACAACTTTGTAATGCAAATTTTAAAATATTAAACCGACCTTAATCTAGATCAAACATGCTTTCTCGGATTCTAGATTAAGCAATTTATCCTAATACACTATATGAAATTTAAATATGTACTAGAGATTCATCAAATAGCATTAACTATATTTTATCAATACTTTTTTATCTTTTTATTTTAGATAACTAATCTTAATTATCATATACAAATATCTCAACTGAATTGTAATGCTAGAGAGCAATTGATTCGTTATCTACAATAAAAATTCAAAGATTTTTAATTCGAAATTTAAGTTGATTGATTCTCCAATCAATTTTAATGATAAAATCAAGTTGTTAATAAAATTTTATGTCAGCAAAATTTATACCTCTTTTCCTCTATATATGTCAGTCATATTTAATTTCAGGTTAGAAAAACTAAATATGGTTTTAAACTTTATAATTACTGTCGATACAACTATTGATAAAAAAGTTATTTTAGTCTACCACAGCGAGAGAGAGAGTTATAGGTTTAAATACAACGAACACATTGTCATGCGCATTTTCTAATTTTTTCAACATTTATTTTCTTTTCTTTTTAATAATAAAAAAAATCCATAATGTCTCAAGTGATTCAAGGTTGTTGTAATTAATATTATCAAATTTATTTATTAAATTAAAGTATAAATAAAACTATAAAATATTAAAAATTAATTGTGGTTCTTATTTAGTTTTTATTTATATTTTTAATGACATGAATTACAATGGATTTGCAAGTATCTTCATCCAAATGAGCAATTTTTTATTATACCAAAATTGATAAAAATATTAAAAATTTGTTAAAAAAATAAAATACAATAATTAATTGCACAATATGTAATTAATTTTTTTAAGCTTTTAATATTTCAAAATCAATATAAATTTATTGATTCTGTTATAATTTCGTATTATACTTATATTTTAAATATCCTAAAATTTAATTAATTTTTTAACAATAAGCTCTATATTATATACTCTGCAATACTATTATAGGCATTATCAATATTAAATTACCTTTTTTATATTATCTTATTTACTAATAATTCTAAAATTTTTTTTTTAGAATTGAATAAATTCTAACAAAAATTTTAATCGTGATTTTGGTCGTATCACGACAAAGTAATCTTACCAATTAATTACTTATCCATATTCTATAACAATATTTACCTATATCTATAGCATTTATATACGAGTGTAATATACAACATTATATTATGTATAGTTACCTAATTTTAACGGTTTTCAGTTGAACAAAATAATATAAAAAAAATTAAATGACCCACCATCACCTTATTGATATCTACGATACTATTAGTTCATCGTGTCATAACTGTTAATTTGTATTAAATTACTGTTAATTATATTCTACAAGATTTTTGGATAAGAAAATAAAAAGTTTTTGTTGAAAAGTTCTATTAAGTGTTTAGTAGAGAATGAAACAAATTTGTAGCTTATTCTTTTAAGTGTTGCCAGATTGTATAAAAATTATGAATTAAAAGTACAAATAATGTTATTTACTTAGATTTAATTTTTTTTAATGTTAAATTTGTTTATTATGTATATTGAGATATGAATGCTTGTAGACAATTTCAGATTTTGAATTTTTCACTCAATTTTTCATTAAATTTTTTGACATTTACGTTGCCATCTCATTTGTTCATTTGAGGAAAAAAGATATAGAGGAAATGTAAAAAAAAATTATATATTTACATTTTACAAATTTTCATATTTTGTGCTTCTGAGGATACAAGCATTTACTGATTAAATTAAAATGTATGAGAAAAACTTAAAACTACCTACGTTATGAGAACTAAATGGACAAAAGATTACAAATATTATTAAATGTCAAATATTGACGTCTGTCAAAGTTCTTGAAATAAAAAAAAAATTTAATGTAGGCGTATAATTTTTTCCTGAATAATTTATTTATTTTTCTGTCAATATTTTTCAAGCACTTACATTGACTTATATAACTAATAAATTAATTTATTATGAAAAAAGAACAGTTAATGGTATCTTACATTATAAGAATATTGTTAAATAACATTTTGAAGTTTTAAAGCATCATTATTGACGTTTTAAAATATCAAGTTTTAAGACATCGAAAAAATTGAAAGTCTTTGAGCAAATCCTTTGTCTTAACTAATTTTTTTTTTAATTTTCGTATATGACAACATTTGGAATTAACGAAGGACAAATTTAACATTTATTCTAGTAATTAATACAATAAAAAAAATCTGTGCTAAAACTATAAAATATGTTGCGCAAAACTTTACGTTAAACTATAAAATATGTTACGCAATTCAAAAGTAATTTTAAAAACTAGTATTACAAGCTTTAAATTAATAATTTAAAATTATTAATTTAAAATCTTTATTATTCTTATCTTTATTATAATTATGTATATCATGTTAATTAAAGTTATTAATTCTATGTAGTTATTCCAATTTTTAAATCATTCTAAGGGTTTTTTTTTACATTATCAATTTGTAACAAGTTATTGGTAAAAATATATTCTAGTGAATGCTAAATTTTAAAACAATAAGGTTTAGGAGTTGTTTCGTTCATCACAACCCTATTTGAATTCATCAGTAGGTATTTGTAGTGTTAGACTACCTATACAACTCTGATTTTTGCTTTGGTTGATTTATAACTTAATAAACGACGTTATTAATACATCTGTGAGTTATAAAAACCGATTAAATTTTATACCAAATACGAGTTTTTCCTATTGATTAATAAAGGTCACATAATAATAGTATGACTTAATAACAGCAAAATTAGTCGCGGATATCTGAAAACTGATTGTATTAGAAGATAGATAGATAAAATAATTTATAAAGTATTCGAGAGTACTAAATTATATTGAAGAGTATATTCTGATAGTTGCTTTATTTGGTACAAAATATAAAATATGAGCTATTTAGCACAGAAAAGTAAAAAAAAAGTTAAATGTGAATTATTAATCGGATTAAGTATTCCAAAGTTCCATTTCATTTATATTTTTTTATATAATCGTAAATAGAAAGCAACGTACTTCCTTAGCTCTGTCTTACGACTAAATTTTAGTGTAGTTAAGTTATAGTAAAATTTGACTTTTACTGAATAAATAAAATAATATTTTCCGACAAATAAAGTATAGTTATATATTATAGATCTTTATCTAAAAGCTGTTATAAATGTAGAACAGCCTCATATTCTAATTTTTCTCAAATTAATAATCCTTATCTTGTTTACTAAAATAAATGCAACAAAACTGAAAAATATAAAACATTCCAATTTTTTTTATTAGATCCAAATATCAATAATGAAAATGTAAAATTTAGTCTTTAAACTCTACATTGTATTTAAAAAAGAACTCCAATTTTTATTATTTAACTTTTTCTTAATAAAATAAAATTATAATGTTCCAGAAAATTGAAATTTTTTTCACAATAAAAAAAAAATCAAAAATAAATTACAAATATTTTTTACATAAAAAAAATATACATAAAGGTGGCGGTGGCGACGATAGTTCCATTTATAAAAAAAAAAAAAAAAAAAAAAAACTGTAGATCTTGTAAAGTGGGATTTACTACAATTTAAACGTGATAAATTAATTTCAAAAAATCAGTTTTTCTTCTTAGCTTTTTTGTTTTATGTTATTTTAATATAATTCGTGCCTCATATTTTATTGGGTTGGTATTATTATTTCTTAAGATCTGATTTAGTGATATTAAAAAATTGACTGACTATAGAAAGAATTTTGAGATCTAATATTTTTTCATTTCTTTTAGGCTATTGTAACTGTGAACAAGTCTTTTATGCTCGAACAATAACAATAACAAGAATAAAATTAAAAAAAAAAAAAATATTTTGATTTTAGCTGGCCTTACATTTATTTACATTATTTACTACCAAGTGTATTTTAAAGTAAAGGTTCAATTTGAAATTAAAATGACTCACCTATATCGGAATTTTTCAAAGTAAGTAGAATAGAGTTCAATATAAGTAAATCAAACATCAAATAATAATAGTTAGTTATATTTAATTTTGTTATTTTCAATGTATTTGTTTGTTGCTGCTGTGTGACATAAGAGTTGCGGTGAGATTAGAGTGTGTATGGTAAAAAACAAAAAATAAAAAAAAAATCTAATTCACCTGAAAATGGGTTGGTTGGGTTGAGAATAATAAAATATTGAAATACTGATGTACTAAAAATAATTATGTATATTATAATAAATATTTACAAAAAAGATTTGTTAATTTTTATATATATATATCGTTTTTAAGAACTTATATAAATTGATGAGTTTCTAGTTCGAATATAATTTAACTCTAAAACACTAAATACATAGATCTGTGAAGGTTTAACATATAAAATGTTTTTTTAGATATTCACATTTACATAAAAGTTAAAATTTTGTGTTTAGAAATGTCGTATAGTTAGTCTCACGATTATTTACCTTAATCTAATTTTGATAGACTGTCTGATTGAAATGAAATAATATCTTCTACAATAAACTGTCAGATTGAAATCAAATTTATTTATAGATTCTTTATTTTTTTCTTTATAGTTTACCAAAAGAACATTAAAAATGTTTAAAAACAAAATAATAAATACACAAAACAAATATTTCACAATTATTTCATTATTATTTAACGTTTCACTATAGTTTCACAATCATTTACACTTTTGTAAATTGTAGCAAAAATTTTTTTATTTATATTTCTTTACGTGGATTTATTGATGTACAAAGATTGTTATCTTAGAAATCATTTTAGGAACTAACTATTGGGAGCTCGTTTTTGATGCAGTAATTAAATTAGAAAGAATTAAAGTAGACAATTTTCCACCTTAATTATAAAAACGATATTCTAATGATTGATATACAAAAAACTATAGGCAATTATCGGCGCAATGTTTTAGTGAAACAAAATTGTTTGAGTGCTTATGAGTGCATTTGTGTGCATAAAATGTTGTATGACGAATTCATAATAAAATATTAAATAGTACATTATAGAAGTAGCAAAAGTGTGATAGAAGTAGTGTTTTTACGAAATTTTCCATATATGTATAATCATAAATCTCCATATATGTATAAACTTTCAAAAATATTTTAAAAATTTATCCACAAGAGTATAATATTTTGACATTTGAGTTGACGTTTATTTCAGAGACAATGTGTTTAGAGTGATAGGAATTGTAAGCAAAGTTAATTGTGTCGCCAACACAATATTGTCAGTTCTTAAAATTTGACATATTGTATTTGTATGTACCTACATTGTATCGGTTGAAATTTTTTGGATACATTTCCGATGTCACCGTCTGCTCTAGTTTTTTAAGTATACGTATATTTCTTTCCAGCATTTCAAAACACATTCATTACTTATAACAACATACATGTAAAGTACAATTAAATAAATAAATTGATATGCCTGATGATGTTAAAGATCCAAGAGATCATACACTAAGCATAATGTACTTTTTTGGTTACCAGAATACACTAGAAAATAAGCAAGCGGACAAGTTTGTCAAAAAAAAAAAATACATATATGAATCCTGATTCTCAGAATGGTTAAAAGAAACGTGTCAAACGCAAATAAAGTTAATTGGAATAGGAAATCTAGGACTAATAAACTAAAATAAATAATAAAATGTTCAACTAATCGTTGGAGAACTATATTAACTCGGTAAACCGAAAAAACAGATACATAATGTAAATCACAATATTGAGAATGGGAATTGGTGACTGATGAATGAGTATTAAACTTTTATTCTATTATATATTTCTTCTTATTTACTTTTGAATGTTAGCGTTTACATTATTAGATATTTGCAATGATAGTATATTCATTCGGGATTTTGCTTCTTGGTTCTCTTTTTTTTTGTTCTTGTTGCATTCCAATTTTTGTATTGTACAGTAACAAAATTTGCTATCAGCTAAAATTTCGTTTGCCTTTGCTGGATAGTTAGAGCAATTTATAATTGAAATTTAAGATAACCTCATATAAAGCGGTATAAAATTACTTAAATCATATTTAAATAGCCTGATATCAATGAATAATCATCTTAGGAGATGTTCCTCTGCTATTCATCATAAGAAAAGATGTGATGACTATGCACCATAGTCCATATACCATGCACAACAAATACTGTTTCAGTTAGAAGTGGAAACAAGATCCACCTTAAAGTCGGATCAGGATATATCACTATGAGTTCAAATGAAAATCTAAGAAGCAATCAAAAACTGTGGAACGACTGTAAAACTATAAGGTTCGAATAAAAAATAAATTGAAAAGCTCGTAAAATTATTATTTCGGGAAAGTTATAAAATAACAACATTAGTAGTTATGAATTTATACATTAAAATATTATATTTATAAGAATCGATACATACTAAATACATATTTTCACAAATTGTATGAAATCACCTTACTTAATTTTTACAAGTTTATGCACTTAATCGAATGCAATTATGTATTAAAAAAATTATATTTCATTTCTAAATTAAGTTTTTTATTGTTGCAATTTTAACTAGTTTTAACAAAGTCAATCCTGATCTAAAACACAAATATTTCCATGATGTTATTTTACTATCTCTTAATTTACAAAAAACATGAGCATGTTATTTATTTTATAGCAATTTTAACAACCTTTGAAATTAGAGATTTTATTCTTTTTTGCAGAATTAGTGGTACATTTTTGAAAGTAAATGTATTCGAGCAGATTTATTTCGAACATTCCAAACTAATATATAGCTATATATATATACATATTGCCTTTTATATACTCTTTCGAATAGCAAGTACCATTTACACGATCAACAAAAATACCTTTTAAATTGATAAAACAACAATAAGAATAAAAAAAAAACAAAAAAGAGAAAGATAATAATTACCTATAATAATGTAGGTGGGTGGTTATTAATTTAGGTTACCTACATTTTTAAATATTTTTTTTTACTTGGATTGAATAATAGTATATACTTGTAAATAATGTATATAATTGAAAAAATAGGAGATGAGTAGTTCAAGGAATTTTTTATTGTAGTGATCTTGATCTCTTCTAATATTTGCTTTCTATATCTATTTTTTTTATGGCTATTTAATTTCTTAGTAAAATTTTTGTTATTTTATAACTGTAATTTTACCATAACAATGTTTATTTGTTTATATTATCCCAAAAATATGATGAGAGACAATTTAGAAATTGAGAGCATGATTGTTTTTTTTTTTTTGTTTTATTTCAGTTATGTTATTCAGCAGCAAATTTATCTTCTCTATTTACGTTTTAAATAAAAATGAAGTGTAAAAAATTGTTTATATACTTTTTTATTTTGGTTAATAAATTTCTAAATTTGGTTAGGTTAAAAAAAAAAAATAATATAATTCTAAAAGTCAAAATTATTCAACTGTTACAATGAGTTTTTACGTTTATTATTGTAGAGAATGGTCAGTTAAATGTCAAAAATTAATGTATTAAAAGATATTAAGGTTTTGACTTTTTGCTGAAATTAACAGGAAAATTTTGAAACATTTTTGTTTAAGGAATATTGAGAAATTTGGAAAACGGGTGAATATTATAACCTTAATTTTTTTGTTTTTGTTTGTTTTAATTAATTTATTTATCTAATAATACTTATTACTTATTACTTATATTACTTACTACTAGTTGAACATAAAATGTAAATTGATAATTAATTTAAAACAATTAACTGAAATAATATATTGTATTTTTCTTTACTTATAAAATTAAAAATAAGTGTTGTAAAAAATAAAAAAAAAATTAAATTCATAATTAGTGCTCAGAATATGAATATGTCGTGATGAGCAATATTTAAAAAAACATTATAAATTTAATTTTACATTAATTGTAGAGTTGAAGAGTATTTTTGTCTTCCTACTTCTTCTTATATAGTTTTCTTATAAATGTGTTGGTGTTTAATGACAATTAGAATTTAAATCAAATTAAATCAAAAAATGTCATCAAATGAGGTAATATGTTGTCGAATGTGGTATAAAATTGGAATATGTGTCTACTAAAAATGTGTTTTAAAGTTTTTAAATTTTAAACTGATATTCAGCTATTCATTATTAATTAGTGTTGATTTAGGTGACAATAATGCCTATTGTTTAATTGAAGTAAAATCACTGCGAATTTAATAAAAAAATATCTTTTATAGAAATTTGAAATCAGTTTGTTTAAGATGTATTTGAATACAAGTAGTGTAGGTGTGTAGGATTGTTGTACATAAATTGTTTCAATCTATTTATTTACACTATAAAAATGTACTCCATTCAGGTTTTAAAAAAAAATATCTACCATTTTTTATTACAAATATCAAATTTAAAATGAAATTATGTATTACTAATGAAAAAGTTAAAATACATATTTAAAAAAAAAAACTATTTCATTTTATCTTTAAAAGCTAGATAAGGTAACATAACTAATATTTTTAGTGCGTTTTTCATCAAATATTTAATGATAGTTACTCTAAATTGTACTTATTGCTTCAACAATATGCTCAGAGTCGATACAATAACAATCCTATTAACTATAGTTTATATTATTTTTGCTAATATATATTACAACAATTTAATGTATTGTTATTCTGGTCAAAATGTATATTGTAAAAATATCAATGTCTTTTTTGATTTACTAGTAGTCACAAATCCACTTCAAACTTACTGAATTATTTTAATATTTCAAAACAAAATTATTTATTAAAAAATGTATTTAATATATTAAATAAAATTAATGAAATATAACTATTTAGAGTTTTTAAATCTTTATTTTTATTAAAAATTGTTCTTGTTGTTTCGGATTTATTTGAATTTGTGGTGTACTATTCAAGTACCAACTATAAAAAACAATGTTTACATTTTTTTTAATTAGCCAAAAAAAATTATATATATATATTATTTGACACAGTTCTTATATACAACTATGATCAACTTTTTAATAATCAATGGACCATAATATGCAAACATCATAACCCAAATATCTAATAAAACTATTCTATAGAGCAAATATAGTAAAAAACCATTGTTGTTTAATAAAGTTTAATATTTTTAGATTTCTTCATTCCAAGTTGAAATTTCTTAAAAAAAAAACCTAATTAAAATTTTTTTTTTTAATTGCAACACAAATACAACAAAACAATGTTCTTTTACGGAATTTCTTTGCAAAGTGTATATATAACACAGGAAAAATAAATCTCAAAAATAGTTTCAAGAATTGAAGAGAAAAAAATTAAAAATTTAAACTTTAGGTACACTACAGGTATATAATGGGTATTCACCTAAATACAGAATATCTAATAGATTTCTTAACACAAAAAAAAAAACAAAAAAAAAATAAAAATATTTAGTTACCATTGAAATTTAAAAGAGTAAAAGACTTTAATACAAAAACAAAAATTCTGATAGGGCAATCCACAACACAAGTTTAATTACAAAATAATCTGTTTTAAATATATCAAAGACACAAACCTATTTAAAAAATATTTATAGATTATAATTGCTGCGTTTAACAAAATAATCTGTTTTTAATATATCCTATTTAAATCTATTTAAAAAATATTTATAGATTATTGTTATCATTCACATGTATTATCACAAATATTATCACATATGATATACATCACATATATCATTAACAGTTATCATTAATGTAAAACAGGCATGCATTACGTGCTTGTTAATTGCATTTAAATACCATCTTAATTTTCCTTCTATTAACTTGAAGCATTTTCCTAGTATTTCCTCCTTAGTAAATTTCCGGCCATAATTTCCTGAAAGTGGTAATAGGTAGTTAGTGGCTAAAGTTGTCACTAAATCCAATAAATCAAATGTAATCAGAAATTTGTATCGACAAAAATGAAACGCAAGATTCAGAGAGCAGACAAAAGTAGAAGGTAGAAAGTAGGTCAGTTCCAACACTATATAGATATTAGGTTTTTAATAGATCAAATTCTGGACCTATATGATCTCTATATGATTTTTAGTGTAAATTGGTATATGCATTTTTTTTTAAATATTTTTTATGGATTAATGATTTCTCTACTTTGAAAACTTATTTCAATAACAATCTGAATGAAAATAACTTGTCCAATTTTCAATTTCTATCATAAGATGGACAATTTAAAATTTTTTTTGTTGTTGTTTTCAGTTTCTTTTTGTTTTGAAAATTCTTTAAAGAATTGTGGTTTTTTCTCAGATAAAGACACTACATTCACGTTTTTTTTTTGTTTTTGTAAATATGTATATATATATATGTATGTAATATGTATACATATTTTTGTTTCTTCACCAGCACATTATCACGCTTTAAGATATACCTAATAATAATAATAATAATAATAATAATAATGATGAAGGAAACCGAAATTTGTATTTTTTACCTATAAATAAAAAGCCGCGATTTAATTTTTTCTATATTGCTTTATTGTAAGTAAGTTTGTATATACAATATGAATACATGCTCCAACTAAAAGCTAAGTTGTATCACAAGAAAACAAAAAAAAACCATTATACCTCATTTACGATTTATGAAGGTAAGGTATAAGACCACTGTATATAATATATGTATATATACAAGTATATAAAAAGAAAAAAAAAATACCTGTATCTTACCTTTATGTGTACTTAGATATTCGCGTATTAAAGTTTTTTTATTTTTTTCAAATTTGCTGTTATATAGATTTTTGTGTTTTGTTTTTTTACTTTGCGAATTCTCTTCTCCCTCAAAAACCGTTTACATACCAGAGAAAAAGGAAAAAAAAATGATCATCAATTTCTACTGTAAAACATATCTTTACAAATCCATTTACATTTACTTAAAAGACAAACTGAGATTTAGGTTAAGTTATTTGAAAGGAAAATGCATTTTTTTTTTCACATCACTTCATAAACTGTTTAATACACACTTTATATTTAATCGACTAAAATTCAAATTTTCAAATTTTCAAATCCAATCTCTATTTAAAGAAATAAATTCAAAAATATCTAATATTCGAAAATGTGACAGACAGAAGTTGAAATCAAATCATTCTGTTATGTGTCAAGATTTAATCTGTATTTATGAAATGAGTGAGGCTAAGTAAGGGACTGCTATTATTATTACTAAGGGAATGCAATTTAGTACTAACACTAAGTTAGTGAAGAAGTGAAGATTTCTTTTAAAACTAGCTAATCTTTTTTAAAGTTAATTAACTAATATTCAAAGTAGATTAATTAGGATTTTATTTAATCCCAAGGATCAACAATGAAAGTCTACAAAATTGAAATGGAATAGATTTTCAAAAGTCAACAAAAAAAAAGCACGTAATCATGAAAGTCTCTTGAAATGAATAGACTTGATAATAAAAATGTTGCCATATTGTTGGAAAAATTTTCGATATCACAAACATAATGAATGATTGAAAATCATACCTAGCTTGTGTTTTGAGTTGATTGGTATATTTGTGCATTATTAAACAATAATTCTTTTTTTAAATAATAAAAATTAACTATTACGATTTCATAAATCGTATTTTTAATCTTTTTAATAATTAGTTTTGTCTGGAGTTTCATTTTAAATGACGAAATTAAATTTGTTACTGAATATTTTCCTCAAAGATTTTTTTTATTCATTTTTGATAAATAATGATAAATAAACATTTTTTTAATTTAATTTTTTGAAATTTGGAAATACTTATTTTTCTTTATTACTTCCCCTCTTTATTGTTGAATGACAGCCTGCGGTAAAAGTGCGGTAGATTTTTAAAGGGCTAAAATATTGACATAATGTCAACCAAGTGGACTTTCATGATGACGAAAATTGGTTTTTTTCTATATTAGAAAAAAATCTATTCCCAGTAGACTTTCATGATGAACCCATAAGCGTTTGAAACATTTTATGGAACATAAAAAATTGTATTTTTAGAAAATAAAAAAAAAAAAAACCATTTAGAAGAAACCGATATTTTTACGAAATCATTCTACGATCACGTTGAGATCGAAATAGTATTAAATTTATGATTAGTTGATAAAAATTTTGTTAATATGAATTAAGTAGAATCAATCAATAATTATTGGTTCTATTTAGGTGCACCTAACTGATCTAACACGGTTTTGTGGAAGAGCTTTCATTTCCTTCTGTTTTTTTTTACATTATGCTTCCTTTCGCAACAATTGCTCCAAACCAGCTGGTTTTAGTGAACTACGCTTTCTTTGATTTTAAAGCTTCAAATATATATGCTCGATGTACGTCAATTTCTTACTTTTTACTATCTCAGGAATACTTTTGATTCCCTTTAGTTCCCTCAATTTTTTTTATTGAAAATCATGTAAAGTCAGAAGATACGAAGCATTTATTTACGTATAAATTAATCGTGATCTTGGGAAATTTCAACGATCAGTTGTAATTTTAAATTGCTATAACTAATACTAATTGCTGGGTACAACCTATTTGATACGAAAAATCAGTAATGTTCGTAACTACCGTTGTCATATGACCAGTTTTAATGACCCAAGAAAAAATTAATGAAAATTATTTCTGGGGAAGCTTTTTGTTATATAATATATAGTGTTAATTAAATGAGTAATAAAGCCGATAGTTCTATTATGTATAATTTAAATTATATTTAATAATTATCATTTATTATAAATAATAATAATAAATTATAATAATAATAATAAATGAGTAATAGAATATTTTTTTACATTTGTTTTGTAACTTGGATTGTGTAAATTTAATAGCCCAGAACATAGATTATAAGAAATTTACTTTTACTTTAGCAATCCAGAGTTTAGGCGTTGAATATTCAGGGTAATGTGTATTTTTAATATAAAATTTATTGGTTTTAATAATTAAATTGAAAACAGTTAAATTAGCTATATTGATCAATTAAATATAATTAATACTAAAATGTTAATTCCTTTTAATTTTGTATAACTAATACAATTTTTGAACACAGTTTCACATGTTAAATTTTTTTTTTTATTTTATATTATAACAACTTTTTCTTGCATTTTTTAATATCTAAGCTATATTTTTTGTACTTTTAGAATTATTATAAGGATTGAAATAAAAACTTAAATAAATATGAAAATCTATGTATATGATAACTCTATTTATTTTATAACTTTATTATATTATACAAATACTATCTTATTTTTTATATTTTTTAATCGGACTTTTATTATTATTTTTAGTGATAATTTACTAACTGCAGTTAGTCACAAGCACTGATGAAGGAAGTATGTTGCTTCCGAAATATCGATATTTGCAATCAAATATTAAAAATTATTAGTGAACGGAAACCTGACAACAATTAAATTATTTAATTTAAATACTATCTATTTTTTTTAAATAAAATTACACAAAAACAAATTTTTTTAGTACTTTTGAAATATAAATTAAAATTAAGCACATATATCGATTTTTTAACTAAATTTTTCTTCACCATTTCACCGCGGAATAAAACATTTAAATTACAAAAAAAAAATTATTATTTAAAATAAAATAAGGTGAACATTTTATTTTTATTATGTATTTTTTATCAATTATAACTACACATTTTTTCTTTTGCATATTTAGATTGTATGCAAAATAAAAATGCAAATTTTTTAAACTTTTGGATAACTTAACCAAAACATGCGATATGCGATAAACTTTAATTAAAAACAAATATTTAAATATGAGTTATAATACTATTAATAGAGAAACGAATCGAATAAAATCTATTACAAAAAAAAATGGGTAAAAAATCCAATTATTTTGTTTTTCTTTTTCAATGAAATTTTATTTATTTACAATTTCTTATTGTATTTAAATTAGTTAAAGACTTTTTAAGATAACTTTATTGTACTAGTTTTGATAGTAAAAAATTAGTTATGTAACTTATAAATATTCAATTATTTGATTTTGAAAAGAACAACAATTTTTTTTAATCTTTTTTTGTTTATTTCTACTAAAATAGTAAATAAATATAGTTAATATATTTACAGTAAAATATAGGTTACAGACACTTTGGAATATTATTGAAAATTTATATGTAACTTATATGAATTAAAAATAATTTAAGAAAATTTTAACTAGGAAAAATATTATAAGAGTAGCATATTTATAATTAAATGCAAATCGCCTTGTACTGTTATATCGTAAGAGCAATATGATCAAAGCACTTCTTTGACATTGCAATTTGATATGCAATTAATCTTGAATATTAAATACAATATTACATATTTCTAAATTATTTATCAATACGAAAATAATCCTTGACATATTGACGTGGTTCATATTTAAGATGTGATCGATCTGTAAAATCTTGTTAAATATTTGAAGGTTTTCTTATAATTGTTCCATCATGGTGTTATTATGAAAGAAAACATTACAATTTTCTATTCTAATGATGACATTATACACCATAGTTTACGAAATGTCAATTGAAAAACAAAATCAACTATTTTTTAAATGTGAAATAAATTTCTTTTTGCAATGTCATATCTTCTATACACTCAATATCAATATGTTAATGATATTATTAATATGCAAAATATATAATTTGATTAAATTTATTTAATTTTATTGTTAAATAAGTACGTTTTTTATTCGTTTGGGCTTGTCTTGTTAATCTTTTTAATTTTTCTTCTAAGGGTGGTTATGGCCGACTTAAAAATTGCATATATAAATTCTGTCTAATTACAGTGTAACTATGTTGTACTCCCACGTAACATTTTATTGTTATAAAAACAAAATTAGTCCTATATGGCTCCCGATAAGCCCTAAAGATGTTATAAATATATTTTTATGGGAATAATGAGATTAATATTGTTATAAGAATGTTCTTATAGCAATTGCCGGAGTTTTTATAATGAGATTTTCAGCAAGTACAACAACAAGATTGTTATAAGTCTAAAAGTCCGTAATCTCTCCTACAAGAATTAAAGTGTTGTTATAAGAATAAACTGCTAGAATAAAAGTAGTATAGTGTTATTATTTTACTGTATTCCTATAATGTTACTGATAAGCTTACTGTAACTTTTGAATAAATATTTTGCGACGGCCATTACTTTCTACAGACATGGTAAAAAAATTTTTCGCAACAATCGCGGCACAACTTAATTAACACTGATACTTGTATAAGAGTGTTTATAAATGTTATAAGAGTGCGCAAGAGTCTTCTAGCAATAAAATTGTACGTGGGCTGCAATGTAGGCATAAACAAAAAATTGTTGTCATTGCATACAAATTTTTTAAAAGTAGACAAAACGACAATATTTATATTTGTTCTACACATTTTTAATATTTGCTACTAATAGATATATTATTGTTGTGATGTAATAATGTATTATTGTCACTACGCCCTGAATATGGTAAATAGAAGGAGAAGAACAATAATGTATTGCTTTTAAATCACCTGTTAAAATGTAATACATGAGGAGATAAACATTTTTGTATAGAAATACAAAAAGAAAGAAAGCTGCAACTAGTACTTATAAAATTCATCATAATTTAAATTATGGTCAATTCAATAATAATAATAATATAATTTGTATATTATATAACTACTGATTTTATGTGGATTATAGCGCATCATGACAAACATTACTGAAATTATAAATTTGTAAACATTTGTACATATGAACATACCGAAGTTAAAACTGTAGTAATTTAGTATAGTTATAAATGCAATTTGAAGCTATCATGATATTTTATGTTTTAGTATGCTGATCTTGACAAATTCTATTTGAAATCGTTTTTTTGTTTTGTTTTGTAAGTTTGCTCAACTGATTTTATTCTTTTAAAGAATTACAAAAAATTCGTTTTGAGAAAATAAATTTTACTTTGCACAAAATAATTATGACACTATGTTATACACTGTAGTTAATTAATTTTAATAATTAATATATATTAATTAAAATAATATTTTTATAGAATTGAACATAAGTAATAATAAATTATGACAAATTATATAGTTAATGCTTAGACAATGCTACATAGAATTTAGGTTTTAATTTAATAAATTAATTTATATAATACAATTAATCAAATTCAATTAATTTTAATACAATACCAAATTAATAATTTATTTTTAATAACACAAATCTCTCTTAATCTAACAATAACGTCAAAAAAATGGAATTTAGTTAGTATTTAATGTACCCACAAATTTATTAAATTTCATAGCACTTTGAGAAGCACTTGTTAACCTTAATTTCAAAAACAATAACAAATAATCATTTTGAAAGAAAAAAAATAATAATAAAATAAAATAAACATGACAAGAGAAAACTGGGAGATTGCAAATCTCTTGCCATTTTGCAAGTGAAAACACCAACTAACATTTTATATTTTTCTTTTTCGAAAATTTAATTAAGGAAAAGTTGATGTTGCTGAAAATCCAAACAAACAAAAAAATAAAAAATAAAAATAAAAACAACAATAATATTATTACTAAAAATAAATGTTGAAATTATGTTATTTTTCATGGAGCCCTAAGAAGAAACTTTATTATTTATTTTCATAATAAAATTTAAGCATAAAAAAAATAAGTAAGTTCAAAATTCAATTTTTTTTTTATTGAATTCTACATAATTTTAATCATGAATTTAAATATTATACAGATTCACTAACTTATTATGAATAATTGCAAATTAAATTCAAAAAGTATTAGCTTAGTAAGTTAAGATTTAAAGTATATAGGAATAATATAATGCAATGCAATCAAAAGTTAATCAACTAAAGTAATAAATTATAAAACGAATCAAAAAATGATATTGTGAAATTTATTTGTTTTCCTGTTTCACTATCGATTAAGGATCGCAAAGACAAGCTACGTCGAATGTATTGTGTGTGTAATAATATGAAATAATGTTATTATAAGCTGATAGGCTTACAGCTAGTGCTTGTAAATCACTATTGTGTATTAATTAATTTAAATTATATTCAATAAAAAATAATCATAATGATGTTAGGAATTGATTCATATAAAGGAAAAAAAATTGAGAATGCACATAGCTAGTTGTATGCATGGTCACATATAGTGTCCTAGAAATAAGCATATTAGCTTTTCATAAACACATACTGCAAAAACTAAAGCCTGCAAAATTTTTTTTTTATTTTGACCGAGAATTTCAATTAAAATTTTAATATTTGTGGTATAAATAAAAAAAGCAATACTGATATCTACTATATACTTTTGCAGTTTTCCAGCTAATTTAGAAATGTTTATGAACGAACTTTATTTGCATAATTTTGTTTATAAACAAAATACTTGTCAATATTGACAATATTGCTTGTTATGAAAATCACGATTAGATGTTTTTTCTCACAGATTTAGATTTTGATTTAGATTTATTACATATAATATCTTTTACGAGTATTTATTTATCAATTTTCATTGTACATCAACTAATTAAATGTGAAAAGCTACTACTATTATGATGAACTAGACCTTCTTCAATAGCGTAGTTTTATTTTAAATCAATATCAAAATAAATACTCTTATAAAACTTTATTGTTTTATGAATAATAAAAATACGATTCAAGTAACCATCCATGCCCTGAGCGGGATTCGAAACCACGATTAGTTGTCAGATGACATAATAATTAGGGCGACATTAATAACATTATTTTGCAAATACATACAAATTTAAATTTTTCAATGATTTCTAATTAAAGTTAGTCAATAAAGTTAGAAATCAATAATTCAACATGGATGTGTATAATAGCTTATCAATTTAAATAGTCAAATAGTTGACAATTAGAATGATACAAATATTGATCTTCATTTCCGCCACTAATAGACCATGACAAAATAATATCAGATTCGGTTGGAAAAGCAAATTTATTTGCCAAATTGTTTTCTGCTAATTCCACTCTTCCCCCAACGACTCAAAATCCACCTTCAGTTCCTATAAGTAACTCATCCTTCGGAAGAGTCTACTTCAGAACTCGTGCCGTTGTTAAGGTACTTAAGAATCTCAATATCAGAAAGTCTACCGGTCCCGATGGCATCCCTGCTATGGTTCTAAGACATATAGCCTTCGCTATTTCCAAACCATTGCGCAACTTATTCCATTTATCCTACTCTACAGGAGTATACCCAACCCAATGGAAGATTGCGCATGTTAACCCAATTCCCAAAAAAGGCGACAAAAGCGATCCCTCCAACTACAGGCCTATAGTTATAATATCGATCCTCTCCAAAGTGATGGAGATCTTAATAAACAAAAAGCTGACCAAATATCTTGACAGCCAAGGTATTGTCCACGATAGGCAATACGGATTTAGATCCCACCGGTCCACCGGTGATTTAATGACATACCTTAACGAGAAGCTAAATATTTGCTTGCACAATTCGGGTGAAGCAAATATTGTGGCTCTAGATATTTCCAAAGCTTTCGATAGAGTATGGCATAGCGCATTATTAGCAAAATGTCAAGCAGTAGGCCTGGGTCTCTCTTCTCTCAAATGGATTGAAAGTTTCCTCTCGAATCGTACGATTCAAGTCTTAGTTGACGGATTTAAATCCGATCAATTTCAAATAAGCGCTGGTGTTCCCCAAGGATCAGTTCTCTCACCTCCCCTATTCCTTATATTTATAAATGATTTGCTCCAAACCACTTTCAATCCAATCCACAGCTTTGCAGACGACAGCACCCTAGTAGCCTCCTACGATTTTCATAAAAAATCTGAAGCTACATCCACCGCTGTGTCAACCAAAAGAGACATCATGGCTAGTTCCCTCAGCCACGATTTGGTCGCAATAGCTAATTGGGGCATAAAAAACAGAGTCGAGTTTAACTCTTCTAAAACTCAGAGCTGTACAATCTCCCGAAAATATTCCATTTTTGATCCTACTCTTTTGTTTCAGGAAGATAAACTTCAGCGGTTTGAAAGCTTAAGCATATTAGGTTAGCTTAAGCAGCCAAATGTTTAGGTTTTCTTAGCCGCTGCAAGGCTTACTTCTCCCCCTGTGACCTCTTGAAAATCTATAAAGCTTTCATACGACCCAAAATGGAGTACAATTCTCACATATGGGCTGGCGCTTCTAGTATTGCGTTAAAACATTTGGATAAAGTCCAAAAATGGGCTATTCGTCTAATCAACGACCCAAATGTGACAGCCCATCTTGCTCCTCTTGGACATCGTCGTATAGTCGGAGCTCTCTCACTTTTTTATAGATATCTCGTAGGCATCGGCACATGCTCAGTGGAAATTAAATCTATATTACCTCCACTTAAGCGTTTCCCTCGCGAAACACGAAGGGCAGCATGTGCTCATCCCTACACCATCGAAATCCCTAGATGGCAAAAGACAAGTTATGGAAATTCGTTTATAACTTCAACATCCCGAATGTGGAACCAAATTCCATCTTATGTGTTCCCAAAACATGACAAATTTTATATTTGTGACCTAAACAAATTCAAGACGAACATTAACACCTTCGTTCGTAATTGTCCTCCTTCCCTTTTACCATCCTCCTTTCCAAATTTTCCTTTTTCTCCCTAGCCAAACGTACCAATCGGTATAAAAGGTTCCCACCTAGTGTTTTGGCTATGCATAAAAAAAAAAAAATAAAAAAAAAAAAAATAAAAAAAAATGTGTAATAGGCTTGTTAAGGTACGTTTTTGTTGTTGCGACCAACCACAAAATGATTAGCCATAATTGAGTTGAATCCCAATTTTTTTTCTGTTTTCTTAGTTGCAGCTAATCGCATCGGCTAATATAAAAAAAACAGCTGATTTTGATGAATTTATAAATAGAATATTGTTGAACTCAAATAGAAAGTATACTACTTACACTACAATACATACTACTGAGTACTGAGTACTAAGAAAAAAGAAAAAATATAAATTAAAGGTATTAAGAAATAATTTTATAATTAAGGAGTATATAAGTGTTAAATTGATACAAACTGCTACTACTATAAATATTTTTATATTTACAAAAATTAAAGATGAATGAAAATGTTCCGCAAGTTGTAAAAATTTTGATTGAAGAAAAAAAAAATAAAGAAATAACATAATATTTCAACCTCAAAAATTTAGTGAACTATTAATAAAATAACCTAATGAAAAACCACAAAGAAAAACCTAATAACTATTATGTATATTAATAGTTTAACTATTGGCTTTGAAATAGTATATACGTATATATTTATTTTTAAGAGTTTTTTTGATTTTCATTTTGTTATTAATTATTATTGTTTATTATTGTTATTTTTATTTTAACAATAGATTATTCCATATTTAATAATAGTCCTCTTCTTTGACGAATCTCGTCCAGTCATTGCAACCAGACCCAAAATTTTATGGCTAAAGTTATGTAACAACAAAAACACTTACATTCTGGCCAACAGTAAACCGATAACTGAAAAAATTAATCAGAAATGGAATCGTGGTACTGATACTGAAATATACTGATAAATTTACTGAAAAAAATTTGCTATTGTGAATATTGATAATTTGACATTTTAAAATTCATTGAATGAAAGTTTCAAATAATTTTTTTGCTATAGTTTTGTGAAATAAAATGTAAAATACTTAAAAGTGTAAATCAATATAAATATATTTATTAGGATTATTTTCCATTAAATATGTATAACCATTGACCGTAGTGTGATGACTCATTGAGGCAAGGCATCTTAACAAAAATATACCATTTTCACAAATATATAAACTTTTTTATTCCAAATTTTGCATTTTTTCAAAGTACATAATTAAATTTTAATCTTACAATTATTGATCATAAAACAAATTGGAATTGTTTTTATTTTTTCGACTTTGTGACTTTATATTATTTTTTTAGACTTGCTTAAAAATTATTTCTCACAATAATGTGCATTTTAAAATTAAAAAAATTAATTTTGAATTTTTTTTTTTTTTTAAATAACCTTTATTCACTAGTTGAATAATTAAAAATATATAAAAAATATTTATATGTATATATATTTAAATTATATATTAAAGAAATTTGAAGAAATATACAAGACAGGAAATGAATTTATTTTTAAGGTTTTAAATATTGAATCTGTCAAAAATATTTATCAATATTTTCGCTTAAACTGTCAATTTTTAAATAGATAACCTTAAAAAAAAAATTCATAATTAAAGTTTTCATAATCTATAGCTTCCTTAACTACTTTGTTTATAATTTTTTTTTTTGCTTACACATAACCCTAATTTATGTATACCACAAAGATATTTTAGAAAATAATGAACTAGTTAAATTTAATCATCAATTTATGAATCCGTGTATACCATTGTAACAATATATAGCCATATAGCCTATAAAGGTAACGAAATTAAAAAAAAAAAAAAAAAAAAAAAAAAATTTCAGAATATTTTATAAATTTTTTTGATTATTTATGATATAATATAACTAACTAGTTATTATTTTATAAAAATAAAAAGAAAATACATGAAATAAATTTTATCTCATTATTATAAAAAAAAAATTCCCCAAGCCCATAAAATATTTAAAACAAAAGAAAAATGAACTTTTTTTTTATTTTTTTTAAACATATTTAAATTAAAAAAAAAAAAAAAAAAAAAAAACATATTTAGTATGTAATATAGGTGCCATAGTTGTTAAAATAAAAATGGTGCATTCTCCAGAATACAATAATTATATTATTAATAAAAGAAAAGTATTCCGATCTATAGGTAAATGCACCTATAGATTTGAATTCATTTACGAGCTGTGAAGCAATTCCAATCGAATGAAAAATGTTGTCCATGACAGTATAGTTGTTGAGTTTTTTTATTGCTTTTATTTTGAATTTTTTTTCACCATATTGTGACTAATTATTTGGTTAATTTTTTTCTACTAACCCTTTCATAACTGCTAATAACAAGTAGTTAACGGTTTAACTTTTGAACTATTGTGTCTGACTGCTGTATGTTTTTTTTTATAGAAAACTGAAATTAAAGGTGGATTTTCTCTCAACGACTTAACATCCGGACAACTTTTTTTAACCAATCAAAAAATTTTATTTTACCAATACATCTTTATTCAGTTTCTTAGTTAAAATATTTGTATTTTTTGGCTGAAGACTAAAGTAAAAGAAAAGGATAAATATATATGTAATTATTTGATAAATATTTATTGCTGTCTCGGTTTTTGTTTAAATGTATTTCTATAAAATTTCATATAAAATTTCAAATGTCAAAATATTTTTCATTAAATAGACATGGATAATAATGATTACACAAAAAAAACATATTAAATATTATTAAATTTTTTTTTTTGCATTTTTGTTTGAAATTTCAGTTGAAATCACTTCGAAGATTGCAATGTTTTTATTATTATCCATTATTACTTTTAACAAAACTTTTAAAAAGTTCAAACATTAATAAATATAAAATCCGCGCATATAAATAATTTTTCAAACGTCAAACTTTGTTGATTGACATAACAAATGTCAGTGCCCTTCGCGCATTGAGAGGCAATCATGATATTTTCTTTGATTGTGTTTGTGTTTCAATTATAGTAGTGTTAAAAAAAATGTCCGATCGTTCGTCCATGAAGAGGAAATCCACCTTTATAATATATATTTACTTTTTTAACTTTTTAGTTTGATAATTTCCTACGCATGAAATTGTTGCTGTTTTTTTCCTATATATAAATTGAATTTGTCAAAATATTTACAATATTCTTTTTCTAGAGTAAAATTTCATGTGCATCAACTTTTAGGATATTTACTTTTTGTACTTTCTTTTAGAAAATTTTGTACTATCAAAAAAAATTTTTTTGTTTAATAAAAAAAAACAAGTAAATTTGTATAAAAATATAAAAATACCAAATGGAACAAGAGCAAAACAGAACAAAATAAATACGACAAAAGTTCAACGAAAATGGGACAAAATGAAAGAACTTGGAATATATCAGAAAATTTCATCTACAGCGTCATCAACACCTTCAGTTTCTAAATAAAAATAAAATGCAAAGTATATATACATATACAAAATAGTACCTAAGTAAGGAAACAGTTTAATGTCTCTATTTGATATAAATATACCAAACATTTATAATAGATAGCTCAATTATCAAGATAGCTCAAAAAATTCAATTCAATTAACAAAAAAATTAACGTCAATTTAACTAACAAGAAGTATAATTGACACTTGAAAATTTATACAACGTTGGAAAACAGTCACAAAACGTGAATACCACCTATATTTGAATTTATGATGATAAATTTATAATTTATGATGATAAATTTATGATTTATGATTATAATGAATTTAAATTTTTGGAAAAGTCAGTAGAATTTAATTTCATGGGAACAGTCCCATGGCAACTTTAACTTATACTCTAATTTGGCAACTTTAAAACTTTAATCCACTTATATTTTTTTTAAAAATGAGGAATGCTTTAAAGCAACTTTCAGTATTAGCTTCTAACAGAATAAAGATTTTAATGCAATAACATGTTTTACGTCAGAATTTGGTTTAAGTTTATAATTGTTAATTTATAATTGAATTTTAATTGGAACTATACTCTATAACAATCTTTTCACTTCAATGGTAATGTTTTTAGTGTTCAACAAGATCTAAAAGTTCAACAGTATCTAGATATGCTTATAATTTTGATCTAGATACGTAGTTTACATGATTTTTGACATTTTCATATTGCTTTTTAAGTTGGAATAATGTCGATTTGGTTATTAGTTCTTTATTATTAAATGTTTAAGTCATTGTAAAACTAGATTAATTTTTCTCATCTTATAAGTAATTTTGTTCATAATGAACTCGTACTTAAACTTTAAACTAAACTAAGGAAAATAGAATGATATTTCAAAAGAATTTCAATATAATACAAATTGTAATGAAGTACCTAAAGGAAATTTATTTTTCAAAAACATATTCTAACAAAATAATGTCATTAAAACATAACATTAAAGTTATATATATATAATATATACATTAATAATAAATGAAGTCGGTTTATTCTACTACAATTGGTGCTCTGAATTCAAACACGTACATATGTACCTTTATTAGTTACCAGTTTCTTTAAAGTATAAAAAATAATAATAATAAGAAGATAACTGCAAGTAATGTAAAATTAAAAAAAAAAAATGAAATGGTGGTATTACAACAAAAGAAAAAATAATTCAATGGGTATAATAAATGTACAAGTTAAAAATTCTAAATATATATATATATACATTACATACCTATATATATATCACAGCACAACAAACTTTAAAACAAAAAAAAAAAATAGTTCATATTTTCAAATAGTAACTTTTGTAAGCTTGTAGAATTACTAAATATTTCCGTCATCATTAGGTAGGTACTTGTAAAACAAAAATACCTGGTAAAATTTCAAAAAAGTCTCATGTTATAGAAAAAAAAAAATCTTGTTTTTCATTAGACACATTTTTAAGGCTTTTTTTTTTGTATCGCAACGCAATTACTAGTAGGTATCGTATAAATATTGCAAAAGAATGGACACGGACACACATAATGAGTTTCAAAAATAAAAAAAAATAAAAATAATTAACGTAAAAACAAAACACACGATTACCGGTATTATTTTTCATTTCTATTTCGAAACGGTAATTTTACAATAACAGTTAGTTTTTTGAAAGCAGTCTATTCTATTCTTTAATACAGTTATTTAACTATACAAACAAACTAACACATATAAAATTAAAATTTTTGTATATATATATATATATATATATATATATATACTTTGGGTAATATGATCTCAGCATTCAACGATTCAATATTATTCACCGTGATTTAATTTTGATTTTGTTTTTGTTTTTATATTAATTTTCATGAGGATTATCTATTCATCCTTATTTGGCATGTAAATGTGTTAATAATATTGAATAATAAAAAAACATTTCTTTGAAAATATTCCTATATATGAGAATTTAAATAAAATTCGGCCTTTGAACAGCATTAAAAAATATTTGAAATAATGCAAGACTTTGCAAAAATAATTTTTTTTTTTTTTATTAACCAAATAAGCAATTTTAATGTTTACTTTAATTATTTTTGATTTGTTTTTTAAATTTTCTTTATTATATGTACGTACAAACACCATATTATCTAAAAAAGTAAAGACAAATAGAAGTTGACAAGTGGCAGGAACAAATTTCAATTAAGAATATAAACACTTCAAGTTACTTGAAAAGAAAAAAAGGTATAGTGCATTCATTACTCACCATTTATAAAATATACAAAAATATTACCATTATGTTAAGACAAAAAAAAAAAAAAAATTAATAAAAAAAAAAATAAAAGAAATATAAGTGGCATTAAATTTCTGAGAGGAAACCATACTAAAGGCAAATACAACAGACAAAAAAAAAAACAACAACAAAACAAAAAAAGGATGGGAAATCATCATTTTTATATTTAGATAATGTGTTTTAGTTAATACACAGCCCATTGTCTTGCCTTTTTTTTTTTTTTTTTTTCTAGTTAGGAAAACAAAAAACAATACATACGACTGGATACTGGACATTATACAGGAAATGCTTTTGTTTTCCTGTGTTATTCATTAGGCAATTAATAGGGAATTTAATTTGTTATTGAATTAAACTCTCTTGTAAAGCTTCTTTAAGATATAATGAATTTTCATTTTATTTTCATTTGTTGATATCATCATAAGTATAGAGGTTTTTTTTTTGTTCCCATAAGTTTTTATATACAGTAAAAACCGGAATATAACGTTTATTACGTCGATATGAATTAAATGACAAAATTTTATATCATCGCTTTGTTAATTTTGTTACGAATATTCTCCTATATTGAGGAAGATTCATAATTTTTCCACTACAATTATAATATATGTGTTAGATTTAGATTTACTATATTGTAGAATCTTTCTAGAATGATAAATACATTATCTCACATGTTTCACAGTATCGTTTATAATTGATATTTCGTAAACATAGGTACCTACTACCTACATATTTATTTTGAAATATTGGGTCAATTATGAAAGTCTATTGAGATTTGACATTTTTCCACATTAGGAAAAAGTCAATTTTTAATATTATGAAAGTTATTTTCTTCTAATTTTCGATTACTCTCAAATTTCTTTGTTTAACTGTCAAAATTTAAAGAAAAAGCAATAACAAAAGTTGTCCAAAACTGTTCTCAAAAAAATTCAGAGAAAAAATTGAAAGAAAAAATTGAAAGATTTGTACTATTTAAGTAAAATATCAAAACACCATTTATAATATTAAAATATGAATCTTTAAAATATACCTCCTCCTATCTTACGTTTTTTGACAAGGAAACTTTTTCTTACAATGACAACATTTTTAAACTCGATTCTATTCCTTTCAGTGGACTTCCATAATAGCAGTAATTTTTTTTTTTTACTTTTGAAAGTCAATTCCATTTCATTTCAATGAATTTTCATAATTATTGACCCCGATATTACGTTTATTACTATAATGAGCTAATTCAGTAAGTCACTAGAAAGTTCTTATAAACAGTTTCTACTGTACATATACATGACTTTTGTAAAATGAAATATCTATGTACTTTATTATCTCACAGAAACAACGTCATAACTCAAGTATACCAATTAAATGTATTTAAATACTTATTCCAGGAAAACAAATTACATACATACATACATACTAATTTTATTTTATTTTCAATCTTTAAGAAAATTTGAATTCTCGATAATTTTAGTGACAAATTAAGCAGCCTTAAATTAATCAAAATTTGAATTTATTATAATAGTTAGTGTTTCTTGCAAATTGAATAAATTGTAAACATTAAATACAATTTCAATATGTATAACAAACTTAGAATGTAAATTTTCTATACATATACCTATATACATAATTATAATTAATTTTTTTTTTACATGACGCGACATTTTGTAGTCTAAGATAACAACAATATCAAATTACGAGAAATTTTGTTTTGTATAGAATATCTTGCAAGTCTAGTGATGTTAGTACTCAATGTATATTATAAACCAAGTATTAACCATGAAAAGTTCAAAAGATTCTTTTAAGAACAATAATTTAAGACTAACATAAATTATTGTTTTGTTTAAATTTTTATATTCGATATTTCGTTTTTCATTTGTAATACACAATATTAAAATAAGAATAATTAATAGATATGAATTGTGTGTATGTATTGCCTGTCCTACAAAATATTTTCTGTTTGAATAACTTTTCTAATATTTTTTTAAATATTATATAAGTATATATACTGATACATATGTCGTATATATCTTTTTATAGTTTATCTTTTTATATTTTACTAAAATCAATAAATATCTATAATAAACAATTTTTTGGAAAATAAATCAAGCATTTTTTTTTTTTTTTTTTTTAATCTAATTTTGTTCAATCCATATTTCTTATTTCTGCCTCACTTTGTATATTTTTGTTTTTCCTTCATTACATTAAAAACAATTTTTTTTATTATTAATTATCAATTTATAGAAGCAAATATTTAATAAAACTGATTGCATGTGAATTAAATTTATATTATGTACTTAGTTTATAAATTCATAATTATAATTCAATATTAGAAGATATGTAAGTAGTTAAATACTCAGAACAAAAGATTCACAAGATAAAAATAATAAGAATTCATTTCAAATATCTCAATTAAAGTTACTTGAGTAATTAGTTTTTATCTCATGAAGAGGTCTAAAGAACAATGAGTTTTTGTTTTAAATAAAATAATTTTAATAATGCGTACATAACATAAAGCCTATTAAAATGTATAGGTATATCAATATTAATTGTAATTTCTAATACTAGCTAATTATATTAATTATTATTTAAAAAAATTAATTTTCAAAAATAATAAAATATATAGTTAGTTATCCTTATTGATCTAACTCAAGAAATATATGAGAATTAACATAACCCTACTCTCCTTAACTCCTAACTCAGGAAATTCCTAAATGAATATAAATAATACACTTACACCTAATAATTTTCTTTTATACACAAACGAAAAAAATAAAAACAAAAACAAAAAACAAACGAATCAAAATATTTTCTTACAACATTTAAATAGATGTTAAGTGGGTGTATTTTAACGATTTTTGTTCAACTTTCATGTTTTCATATAAGTATCCTAGAATTGAAAAAAATTAATTTTATTTTTTCGTTTTAAAAATAACTTTGATGATACTTATTTAAGGGCGTGTATACGGTATACCACAAATAAAAACAAAATACGTATTTTCAAATTATATTCTAATTATAGAATTACAAAAAAATAAATAAAAAAAAGCAAGTTACTTCACTTATCAGTGAAGGAAGTGTACTAATAATTTTCTAATATGGTAAAATGAATTTATTTTTAATAAATTTCATAAATGTATGAAAAAATGTTATTAAATTTTTCAACTTCTCTAATTTTGTCATTAGGGACCTACAAAACATGTTAAGAAGACTTAAAAAAGAAAATATGTAAATTAATGAATAACATTTAAACTTATATTAAATATTCGATATTGTAGGTACCTACTTAAGTATAAATACTTAATCAAATTTACATTAAACTAATTATTACTATTAATACAATAAACAATTTATATTATACCTTATTTTAAAGTACAAAATTCAAAAAAATTTCAAATTGTACGTAAAAATTATTTTGGAAAAAATATATTATCCTTTTTATTGATTTTTTGTTGTTGTTGTTGTTATTAATGTAGTTTTTCTTAGACTATTATAAATGTGTAGGTGAAATTATATCCATATCCTACGTCACTAAATTTTTTAGCTTTAATATCAATTTAATTTAATTTTTTTTTTATATATTTATAGAATATTTTTCAATGCAAAAAAAAAAATTTTTTTTTTTAATTTTTAAACTCTTTAATTTTAAAAGAACATATTTTAAAACAAAATAGGTAGGTATCAATATAATTTTTTGTTTTGTAAATAATAATTTAATTTTCTTTTAAATACATAAATATGTATTGAATAATTTTTTAAAATAAAAAATATTATTATTTATTTAAGTATATATTTTTAAAATAATAAATTTTATAATTTTGAAACAAATTATTTTGAGAAACAGAAAAATGCACTTTGCCCGATCACGATAAAGAATTTTAAAACCTCGAAATAAAAATTTCAATGATTCACTCAGTCGAGAAAATCGAATCAAAACTACACAATCTCTCTCAAAAGACTGACACAATATTTTTCGATTGGAAATTAAAAAAAAAAATATCTCCACTTCTCTGTTTTTAATATTTATAATATACATTTACAATATTTATTTTATATATACATTCTTATATACATTTTTCTTTTAGTGTTTTTGTTTTTCATTTTCAATTTTTATTTTCTATTTCTCTTGCTTATTTTTAGTTGAAGTTTTCAACTTGTTTTATACTAACTATATGTACCTATGCTATACCTACCTAACTATATTATTTGATATTAGCAACTCTTGCGCATTTTGCTCATAAAAATTATGAGATGAAAATATATAAAGCAAAAAAAAAAAAAACAAAATAAACGTACGTAACATTTATTTTTTATTGTGATTGAATGAGTGAGTGAGTGGTTTATTGCGCATGTGTTGTCTAACAAAAATGAAACAATAATAAACGGAATGACAAAAAAGATGGAGTTAGAAAAATAGTTCCGAATTAAATTAAAATGTGCATAAACCCAATTTTTGTTTTTGGAATTGGTGTCTGTCGACGAAATGAAAATTCTTAATTTATTTAAAATGAGATTCAAAATTTGATATTTTACGTTTATATTTCAAGTTCAAAATAAGAAACATTTAGTTGACTATTCAGAATTTTCTAGAAATGTAAAAAAAGGTCCTTTTGAACTATAGTCAAACAAACAGTACTTTTCAACAGTACTTTTCAAAATAGTGAAAACAAATAACTCCCTATATATAACATACCCAGGTCTTATGGTAATATTTACCTCGATAGCTTACATGATAGCTTCAAGTAAGCTTCAAAAAAGCTTCAACATCGTGTATACGCTAATTTCTTGAAATCAGGTTCACTCAAGTCAATCACAAAAAATTACTTACTTACTTAACTTGAAAATTTCAATCGAATACGCAGCTTGAGAGCTTGAGTTGACATTTAATGTGAAAAATTCATGAAGGTTTGTTAATATTTAGAGGGAATTTAAAAAATAGAAGATTAAAAATGTTAATTTAAAAAAAAATTTAATTTTATATTTTTTTATATCTTTAAATTTATAGGAAATTTTACAAATTTTATGCGAAAAATTTATATCACAAAAAATATATATAGTGACCTCGGTAGTTGAGTGGTAAAGCACTCGAGTGTAGTAATGTAACGCCCAAAGGAGCACGGACTCAAACCCCGTGAGAACAGAAAATTTTTTCAAATGGTGAAAATTATTGAAAATGTAATTTTCTATACAATCACATCGGTTCAAATATAATTTAATAATTAATATAGATAAAATATTACTAATAAAAAAAATAATATAAATATATAATATACAAAAATATATACCAAATAATTAATAATTTAAAAAAAAAAAAAAAGGCCCACATTTCGAAAGGGAAAAGGACTTATAAAGTTGGCCTACAGATTTATCTGTAGGATCAACTGTTAAAATAAATAAATAAATAAAATATATATGTCAAACTCAAGTTATTTTCAAGCTGACAGCAACTCAAGCTGATCAACCGAATACACAGCTTGAGATTTCTAGAAGAGTTCAAGTCAAGTACTCAAGCTATCATGTATACGTAATAATTGTTTAAATCGTAAGTTCAAAAAGGAGTCTAATTGTTCAATTGTAATCGAAAGTCCGAATTGTGAAAGTACAGTAATGCTCTACTTTTTAAAAGCAGTAAAAGCAGTTACCGTGTTATCGCATAGTCTTGCAATTTGAAAAGAAAAACATTACTATTTGAAGCAAAGTGTGGAAAACCGTTATTCGATAAACAATGTTAAATTGAAATTGGATTATTTATATATTTTTTAATTTAACTTTTTTTTTCTATCTAACATTTGCACATATCTTATTAAAAATTACAGCTGTTAAAAGTTTGTTGCGAACGCAATTAATGTCAAAATCTAATTATTTGAAATTATTTCATTATAAAGATAAGTTAAAAACAGATTTCATTAGAAATATTTTGAAAATAATTTAAAACTACTGAAAAAATTAAAAACAAAAAATTTAAGTAATATAAAGATAGATGTAGTTTGTTTTACCGTTACTTTATCAATTAACTGTTCTTTGCTACCGTGTATTACAACGGTAAGTTCAAATGAATGTTCAACACATACTTTCTTAGTGCCAACATATTCCCTTAGCGTGAGTGTGAAAATATCACTGAAGCGATACTTTTCTATTCTCTTAGATACAGACGTGACAGTTTTAAATTGATGAGGCCAAATGTCAAAACTGTCGTGTGTTTAATTCAATTTCTGGGGTGGCAGCACTTAACTTGTTACAAACATGTTGTCACGGTATTTTTGAAAAACGGTAGGACGTAAAATTGTTTCGCCAATTTTAATTTTGTTTCGCCATATTTAATTTTGTTTCGCTACTTTTGGCGCACGTAACATTTGAAACGCCAATTTTTACTAAGCTTCACAAATGAAAATTTCCGGTATAAATAGTTGACGTGTGTTAAAAAAAATTTGTAAAAATGTTTCATAAATTTTTTTTTGTTTCAATCCCAAAGTAGCGTTTCAAAGTACATGCTGTCAAAAATTTTTTTGTAACGCTGGTGTTTTGTTACAAAAAAAAGCGTTTGTAACAAGTTAAGTGCTTCCCCCCCGGTTAAACTTTTTTTACGACGTGACAGCCATTTTGTATAAAGTCAAAATTTGTAATCGATGAAGCATCGTGACAAATCATATTCAGATGTTGTAAATAAGTCAAATATAAATAGATAAAACAGTTAAGGATTAATAAAAAAAATTTCATATTTAGATTATTAAAAATTGTGTTTTTGCTTTTAAAGAAAAGAGGAAAGAACTCGTCTCTACTATTACTGTCACTCAACACTTATTTATTATAATTTTTATACTATTATAATTTCATTAAAAATGTGTAGTTCCACACTAATTATCCACACAATATTATCCAAAAATATTATAAGACTCTTTTTGTTTATATTTGTTATACCAATAATCTTTTTTGACAGTAAAAAAAATGCTCAGTACTGCCAATATAATAAAATTTACTGCAACTATTGCAATAGCTCGGTTTGTTGCAGTAATTGTTTTTAAATTTTTTATCTCTAGATCAATATTATCTTTTCATCTATTAGTGGATCGAATTGCCTCCACCAAAGGTAGTTTGCTCAATCCATTATTATTTTTATTACAAGCCCAACCTATCTTGACTTGTAAAAAATCCCTATATTTTACATTAATTGTAAGTTAATAATTAACTTTAGTTGTAATTATTGTAAATTACTTAACCAAACTACGAAGTAATGTGAATAGTTCAAATTTAAAAAAAATAAAAATTTTTTCGAACGGACAAATTGCGCATTTCAGTAAATTTTCTGATTACCAAAAATAAAATCAATTTATTATGAGAAACTATGTGTGCACAAACACATTTTTATTTATCTTTTTCTCTTTTTTAATAAAGTTATGCGATGCCTCTACAAATATTTTATAATTTTTTTCTAGTGACTCTCTTTGGATATAGGAGCTGGTTATTTGATTGTTTTTATGACGTTTGCAAATTTTAGTGTGTGTGCTCAAAGAAAAATAGAAAATAAAACAAAATCCGATGCAGGGAAAGGAATTCTCGTTTTTTTTGTTTTTTTTTTATATCGAATATGGATTTAGTATTTATATTATTTATATATACAATATACATATGTAAATATCTATACCTGAATAGTGAATATTGTTTTTCATTTTCATTTTTAGAGAAAAATCGATGGTCAATATCAATAAAATTATATAGGTACATGTGTATATACAGACAACGTATTGAACGAACGAACGAACGAACGAACGATGTGTCATTCTTATATTTTTTTTTTATTTCTATACAGAAGTTTCAACGAAAATTTTGTAAATACAATTTTTAAACAATCAATTTTTTGCATTATTTTTTCATAAAATTTTTAAGTAAACATAAAATATAATTTGTAAATTTTTTCTAAAATTTACTCAAATTGTATTAATTTAAATTTTTTCCACTATGAGGTTTTTATTTTACAGTTAAATTAGAAGGAAAATTTTAGTGGCCATTTTCTTTGTCAAGAACTTCAGACAACATACAAGTTTAGTTTTGTCCTAGTCTTCAAAATTTAAAAATTTTTCATATATTTTATAAATTTAAAAATATATATATACACTTACTTATTCAATTTAATATGTTATAATTATAAAATAATATTATTTACTGAATTAGATAAATCACAATCACTTAAAAATCGAAAAATGAAAATAACTATTTTTTTACTTGTGCAATGCTAATCAAAAAATTTTTTCCACTAACTTAACTGACAGTTGATGTCAGTTGAATTGAAAATTGGCAAGTAAAACCGATTTAACATAAGTTTTTGACATTTTAGTTGTTTTTATTCAATTTTAAATACGTGAAGGTGAATTTACATAATTTACTTTTATTAAAAATGTGATATATACAATATAAGTAAATTTAATTAATTAAAGCTTATTTTCTGTGATATTTATCTTCTTATAAGATAAAATATATAATACTTATGTAAGAGAGAAAATTAATGAAATAAATAAAGAAAAATATATCTATGCAAAATGTATTTTGTATATTAATCTGATAATTTAAAATAAATTTAGAAATTAATTTACAATTTTATCTTAATAACACGCTTAAAACATAATCACAAACATAATTAAGGCAATATATGTGTAATATATGTTCTTATAAAAATACAAAGAATTAGAATGCAATATTGTATTCTAATTATTTGTAAAAATCATATCTTAAAATAAAATAAGAAAAATTTTTTGCTAGAGTTTCTTCTATTGATATCTAGATGGTGCCACCATAAATTATGTGTATTTCAATTTACAAATTTGAAATTCGAGAAATGTCAATTAAAATTCGATAAAATTGTCACTACTATTTGTTTGATTTTATTATTGTTTTCTTTTTAACTTTGTTTATTTTTATTTCTTAAGAACACACGTGAATCTGAATTGTTTATTATATTATATAGATATTAGTTATGAAATGGAAAAAAACAAATATGATATTGATATTTACAATATATTAGATATACAGGAAAATGGTTTTCAAAAGTTGTCAATACCAAATGAAAATTTTGTTGACGGACTTAATCCTGGAATTTTAGCAAAATGTGAAACAGATTGTAGTGAAATATTTTTGTGCTATGTTTTTTCACTTCGAAATAATTTTCCTAAAAAACATTGTTTCTTAGATGATTCGGTAAAAATTGCAACAAAATTTAAAGCGAGAAAAGGAAGTAAAATCATTAATATTAAGCCGGTACGTGAGGAATTGATTAACGCTATCAAGCTAAATATCACTGTAACTATTAATGATAATTTGTTTGAAATTATGATAAGCAAAGCTCAATTGCGAGATATTGTAAGAGAATGGCTTACAAAGTTTACTTTGTATCAAGATTGCACGCTTGATGGTGACAAATTTTTGAAATATCTAGGAATAGAAAATATTGTAGTTAAATCAGGCTTGCATGGTCCGTTTAAAACTGTAGAAACCACTGATATAATTTTGGATGATGTTCAATATAAAGGACCTAATATAAAATACAAAGAAACGAGGGGATTAAATTATATTACCGCAGAATTCAATAAATTTATTAATGATTTTAAAATTCGGAATCAAATTAATTGGAAAATCAAACCATCTTTTAATGCTCTTCTTATTGGTGCTGCAGGAAGTGGAAAAACTACGGTATGTCATAATTTCTTTTTAGAAAATGAATGTAATGTTTTTATAATACAACCAACTGAAATAATTCGACAATATCCGGGTGAAACAGAACAGGTTTTAAGAGATATTTCTCGCAATGCTGAATATTTTATAAATACATTTAATCCAAAATGTAAAGTCTATTATCTCACTATAATCTATTTTTCTAATCAATTGATTTCTAATTTTAGTCACAACAGTAATTTGTATTGAAGATATAGATATTTTGTGTCCAGCTATTCTATCTGAATCTAATTCATGCAATTTAATGCGAATTTCTTCACAAATTTATTCTATATTAGATGATTTTCATTTGCGACAAATCGAAATTATGGTAATAGCAACCACTTCACAAATTGATAAGGTCAGCCCACAATTAAGGAGACCTGGCCGTTTCGATAAAGAACTGCAAATTCATATACCAACAGCAAAAGATCGTGAAAATATATTACGATTATTATTAGAAACAACACCAATAAAAAATCTACTCAATGACGAAATGATTTTAAATATTGTAGAAAAAACACCAGGTTTTGTTGGAGCTGACATAATGCTTATTGTTCAAAATGTTGTCCAATCAATTGTATTAAAGAAGAAATCAGTGGAAATAGATGAAACCGATTTAAATAATTTATTTAATGATGTTTTGAAAATATCAAAAACAGCTTCGATACAAGGTAGTGACATTAAAGTTTATAAATGTGATGAAACATTTGATGACATTGGAGGTTCAACTGAACTAAAAAAATCTTTAAAAGTTTCAATTTTAACTCCATTGAAAAAACCAGAAGTTTTCAAAAAGTTTGGTTTACAATTACCAAAAGGTACATATTTATTTTTCGTATTCAATAAAACAATATTTTACCAACTCCCTTATTTCGTAGGTATTTTATTGTATGGTCCACCAGGTTGTGCTAAAACAACTGTTGCAAAGTGTTTAGCTAATGAAACAAATATGACATTTATTTGTATATCTGGAGCTGAGGTATATTCTCCTTATGTTGGAAATGCTGAAAAATATATTACAAAAATTTTCGATACAGCTAGAAGAAATTCACCTTGTTTAATATTTTTCGATGAAATTGGTAAATTAAAATCTCTAGATATTTTAGTTATGTGAATTCCTTTTGTTGATAAAATATATTCTTTTTCTAGAAACTTTGGTTGGAAAACGTACTACTAATTCAAAAAGTGATGTCCAAACACGTATATTATCAACTTTATTACAAGAAATGGATGGAATCGGATTAAAAATTGATGAAGGAATTAAAATTCAAAATAATGAAAATCATATATTAGTTGTTGGTGCCACAAATAGACCAGATATGATTGATAGTGCTTTAATTCGACCTGGACGTTTTGATAAATTAATTCATGTATCAGCACCGGACGCAGAAACTAGATTAGCTATATTAGAATTATGTAAAAGTAAAATGCCATTCGAGGATAATTTAAATTTAAAGAATATAGTTGAAAAAACTGATTATTTTTCTGGTGCTGATTTATGTAATTTATGTAATGAAGCTGCACTATATGCATTAACAAAAAACAATGATGTTGATATAATTTGTGAAAATGATTTTAATGCTGTTTTAAAGGAATTGAAACCTTCATTATCAAGTAAACAAATAGATTGGTATAATACATTTGAAAAGAATTATATGAGTTGATTTTTTTGTTATTTAAATAAAATAAAACTTTGTTATATTCAAATAGAACAAGAAAATTTTGTTTTAGTTACCGAATATAAAGAATACCTATTTTCAACAAGTATAGATAATTGAATTTCTAAGTAGCTGATAAAGCTTTTTTAAGCGATATTTATTATTATATATTTTTTACATTTAAAATTTCTATATTAAAAATATATTTCAATTTATTTATGTACTAACTTCCAAAATTTCATTTAAAAATTTCATTTTCAATATATTTTTTTTAAGTTTTGATACTTTCTGATAACAATACATATTATTATAAATGTCTACAATAATTTTGAATTTGTTACGATACTACAATTATTTGCTCCTATTATATATATACTTGAGTTTACTTTAGATACTCAAATTAAAATGCACAATAACGATATTTCAAATTTTTATTTAATTTTAATAAAGTTTAATAATTTGTTATCTCAAAAAGAGTTTTTTATTTCTTTTTGTTTTATTCTGATAAACGTAAATGTATTTAATCAGAATGCCTCTCCATATTAAACTTTTAATTTTAGTCAGTTTTTAAAGAATTCTGAAACTATGTAGAACGAGTACGATTACGATCAATGTTATTAGCGTATCAACTTTGAAATATTTTAATATATAATTATTTACTTTAAATTACAATAAAAATTATATTTTAATTGATATATATGTACATATTAACAATATTAAATATTTTAATTTTTAAAAATAATGTGAAAAAAAAACTTTTTGGAATTAAAATTTCCGATTTTATAATAATTTCCACTTTAAATTTTTATCATATATTTTTGATAAAAAAAATGGTACTTTAAATATAAATTTAAATAAAATACGTGATTTAAAAAAATATATGTATATATATATATATTTCTAAATAAAACCCTGAATTGCATGACGTGTCGAATTTAAAATTAATAAACAAAAAAAGAAATTACAATTTTTTTTTTTAATTAAAACAAGAATATTTTTTTCTTTTCTTTATTTAATTGAATAAAATAGTCATACCTATTGATATCTGGCTACTACAAAAATTTTAAGTTTTTTTTTTTTTTTTTAATTTTATCAAATTGTTATCTTAATAATAAAACTAAAACAACAGAAATTTTTTTTTATTTAATTGGTGGTGTAATATAAAAATTAATAAGATTTTGTAATTAAATTAATGTACTTACTTAAATAATACAAAATCAAAAAAAGTGTTATATAAAATTTTATTTAAATTTATAGAAAAAAATTACGTAGAATTTAATAAAATATGTTGATTAATTGATTGAGGTAAGTTGTATTATTTTTCTTCAAACTTTAATAATTTTTAGAATCATTTTGATATAAGTTATAAAACAATTATTTTAAGAATTTATCAATATTGATTATGATTTATCAGTTACGAGATCTTAAAGAGCGATATTTATGTAGTTGAATTCGTTCATTCATAATATATATATGTACGTATATTATGTTTTTGTAGAAATTCCAAAATGACTTCCTTAAAACTATTTGAATTGCTACTTAAATACATACGAAGTTACTAGTATCAAGAATCTGAAATAAAACTCATTTGATAATGCAGGCCTGATTGTATTATTTTTTTGTTTTTTTTTTGTTTACTTCTTCATTTTATTTACAATCTGTATACTAAAATATAATAAGTAAATATTTTTTTCTGTGTAGATTTTGTCTTAAAGTAGTATACCCATACCCAATGGTACAGCCACATACATAATTAATTTCACCATAAAATATCTAAAGGTAAAATTCTTTTAAGTCTCCTAATATTTTCTCTGACTTGTAAGGAAATCCACAATAAAAATTAATTTCTTTAATCTAAAATGATTTTCTTTGATATTAAAGAGTTTAGCTTAAAAATTTTATAAAAAGAATTTATTCCATATTATTCAGATTATATAAAATTTTATAAAAATAACTTATATTCCTTCTGCACTGAAATAAAAAGAGTTTGGATACAATTGTTTAAATTACTTAGAATCACTTAGGAATATATTAGGATATAAGTATATTGTAGCTGATGGTGGATTTCAATGCGAAACATCCCTATTGAGAATCGAGGTTAGCAACATTTACAGGAAGGCTGCTAAGATGAAACTAATCCATGAAAAGGGTTATGATATAGCATCGTGTGGTAATCCTACGTACTGGTCAACTGATATTGGAAGAAAATACCTGACCTAATTGATTTTTCAATCACCAAAAACTTGAAGCGCAATCAAATAATGACAACAACAAGCCATGACCTGTCTTCTGAACCTTCGCTAATTATCCTGGAATATAATACCGTAATTGAAGTTATCAAACCGGAGGCGAGTTTAACCAACAAAATTACAAATTGGCTAAAATATAAGAACTATATTAGTTCACATTATATAAACTGATATTGACTGTGCTTTAATTCTATTCAACAATATATTAACACAAGCCTTACAGGTCGTAACTCTGAAGAAAATTCCAAAAACTCACCAAAAAATTAAAAATCTCACAAAGTATTAAAAGTGCAACAGAGATTCAAGAAACAATAGCGAAAAAACGTAGTCAAAGAAGAAAATGGCAAAATAGTAGATCTCCAACAGTTAAAAAGTTCTTCTATAAAAGACCCGAGATAATTTCAAAAACTACCTTGTAAACTTAATTTCAACTAGTGAAACAAATTATTCACTGGAAAGTCAAATTTGAAGACAAAACTTCACTAGGATATCAACAAATTAATGAAAAAATACTGAAGGAATTACCTGGTACAGCTTTTATTACCCAAATTTTCAATAATATCTTCAGAAAAAGCTATTTTCTCTCTTTATGGAAGCTTTCGAACATCACAGATTATAGATTCATATACTTTTACCAACACTAGCTAAAGTATTTGAAAAGTCCTAATACACAAAATAAAGCCTAAGATCAAAACTAAAGGTGTAATCCAGTCAATTTGAATTTCAAGCTGAACACAGTACAATAATAGAGTAGGTACACAGAATAGCTGCACAAATTAATAGTTTTCGAAGAGAAGAAATTCTGCTCAGCCGTCATTCTCGATATCGCACAGGCTTTTGATAAAGTCTGGCATGAAGGCCTAACCTTTAAAATTTAAACTAAGCTACCGTTTAAATTTAATCAAATTATCAAATCATAAAAGCTTGTGTTGCTTCCAAAAATCTCCAGCACCATAGTCAACTTATTAAAAATTGGATTAATAAATAAAAATAAAAGTGTTCATGTCACCTTTATTTAAAATAAAGACACATGTTCCACAGTAAAAATAAATGGAATCAACATCCAACATGCAAAAGCTGTAAAGTATCTTGGTTTACTTGGAAAAAGCATATAGAAACGAAACGAGAACAAATGAAACATAATAGTATATATATATATTGGCTAATTGGCAAAAACTCTCCTTTCGATATTGAATCTCGATAAAGTACTTTTATGTAATTAAATCTTAAAACCAATCTAGCCATATGGCTGTCAATTATGGAAAAGTATCTCTAAAAGTAATGTGGAAATTATACAAAGACTACAATTAAAAATATTAAAAATCCATTACCAAAATTCCTTGGTACGTAAAAAATTGCAACATACACGTAATTTGAACATACCTATGGTCCTGGATCAACTTCAAAGACTAACAAAGAACTATGCTGGTAGATTGCTAAGCCCTTAAATACATTTAGCGAGCAGATTAAAAAGCAGTGTAGAACTGGTTAATCTGAATTGTTGTCTGTAATCACTGGATTATATACGTCTTAATTTTTAGTATGAGGGATTTGAATAAACTTTGAATAAGTCAAAATGCTAAATTATTGTCAATTTCTATAATGGAAAGATTTAAGAAAAACTTAAACTGTAAAAAAAAAACTAAGAATGGGGGCTTTTAAAAAAATTTTAGTTGTTAAAAAAAGTAGAATTTACAAAAGAGAGTATTTTTGAGTAATATGATTTATTTCGCCCTAGACTGCAAACAAAATCAAATTAAGTACAGTTAGTTTTTTAGTTAAATTCTGATTAATTAATCCTTTTCAATTTCGATTACAAATTATTTATTCTTTGTAATATTATACAAACTTCATAATCCTAAATTTAGCATTAGTAACTTTAAAGAGCAAATTAGCCGAAACTTAACATCCACACCTCCTTCAAACTATTCCTCGATTGATGATCAATGACAAAATTGTGACAGAATCATCAAAAAGGTGCGCCACAAACACCACAAATCCGTGGTATGACGAGGAATCTGCATCAAAAACGTTGAAGAAGAATGATAGGCATATAAAAAACGCTGCAATGGAAAACAAGAGCAGCTAATGAAGAGTATAAGGCTAAAAGAAGAGATGAGAAAAAACTCATAAGGCAGAAAAAACGAGACTTTGAAAAATTTCTGCTCATAAATATCGAATCTCATATAAATAAAGGCGAAATGCGAATCCCTACTACTGAACTACTACTACTAAACTACTACTGAAACCCTAGTAGTTATCAATGCGGTTTTCGTCCTGGCAAATTAATAAGCGATCAGATGTTCGCACTTAGCCAAATTCTGTAGAAGACCCATAAGTTTCAAATCGATACACACCACCGCTATTTATCGATTTTAAGTAAATAAAATCGGTCTGCATAAGATAGCGTACACCGCAGCGAGCTATAGGCTGCTATGTCGGAATCTGGTGTTGTCTCAGCTGGAACTTGTATCAGCCAAGTTCATCCGATTGTCAAAAACGACACTTGAAAACTCAAGATGTACTGTCGTGATTGGACATAACATTTCTGACTCTTTTCAGACCTGTACCGGATTTCGACCAGGAGATATACTATCATGCGAGTTCTTCAATCTAGGGCTGCAACGTATAGTGCGACTAGCGGAAATACACACGGCCGGTACTATATTTTTCAAACCTCGATTTCGACATTTTGCAAACATATTTGATTAATTTATTTTATTTCTTAGTACAAAAATGCTTGACCACAATATAAAGAGTACACAGAATATTAATTAATAAATTATTTAAAATAATAAAACCAAATTTGGAAAACCAAATTTATTATAGGGAAAGTGCTTCACCCTCATACAAGCATAGTTAATTTTTTTTTAAGTGATAATCAAGCTGTCTGTATTCCGAATTAATTTAAAAGAAAAATTGAAAAAAAAAAACATTATCTTTCATTGGCCATATTCATGTTTTGAGCGGCATTAAGCTCCCCACCTTCTAATTAGTTGTCTGATAACATAAGCACTAACACCATATCGATCACAAGTATTATTAAAACTTTAACTTGGGAGCCGATCTTTTTGTCGACAAAAAAATGTTGAAAAAAAAATGTCGAATAGGAAAAAATGTTGAAAAACCGGTTCTGGAAACAGAAAATGTTAAAAAAAATATCGAATTTCAATGTTGAAAAAACATTTTCGACATTTTTTTTAAAGTAGTATATCTTAGAGCTAGTTACACAAATCAGCTTTGTACATAAAACAATATAAGAAATTCAATAATAATGTTTAGCGGGGGCTTCAACGCATGGGCTTCATGTGATAACCACACTGTTATAAATTATTTTTTGTGAAAATGTAATAAAAATAATTATAGGTAATTATGAGCAGGATTCATAATAAGTAAATCAAAATATTACGGGGTATTCCCTTTTTCCAGAATATTTATGCAAGAGTATAATATGCAAGATCTTGAACTAGAAGACACTTTAGAGTGGATTCTCTTTTTCCAGAAAATGTATATATATATGTGTATGCAAGTTTCTCAATTAGCAGCAATTTTATTGTTGGTTACAAAATCAGGGTTATTCGCCTTTTACTGAATATTTATTATCTTATACGCAAATTTGCGGAGTTATTTAATTATGAAAATAAAATTGATTTTTTTAATGTTTGACAAAATGTTAAGTTTTAATATTATTTAAATGTTTTTTGAGTCTTGTAGTCTCCGAAAATGAATTCTCCTGTATCAAGAGTATTTACTCAAATCATTTCGCTGTTGGATACAAGAAAAAGGCATATCTACTTTTTCTAGAATATTTACCTTCATTATTTTAATATGTAGCTGTTGTTGGATACAAAACAGGGGAAGTCTCCTTTTTGCATAATATGTACTTAATTTCTGGGATACTGGACCTCTCCTAAAATGACTCGAAGCTGTCTTGATTATTACGTGTGTGGTAAGTTTGAAAAAAAAATATTTTTTCAAGGACCTTTGATCTCAAATACTGGGATTTGGACCTATTTGACAATTTCTCTAAGCGTTGTTCATTACATGTCACACGTTTGATAAAAAAAAATTTTCAAGAACCGTCAGCCCCAATTTCTGGGACACTGCACCTTTTCAACAATTTTTCTAAGCGTTGTTAACAACGAATTTTTCTAAGTCAAGTTTGGAAAAAAATGTTGAAAGTTTGAATTTTAACCAATTTGAGTTTGAAAAGTTTGGATTTTGAAACTTTGGGTTTTAAAGTTGAGCTTTTGAGTGAGATCCAGAAATTTGATAATTTTGGTCAGTAATAACGAAAAGTCGCTTCGTATCTTTTCTAAAAATTTTATAAAATATTTTTAAAATTTGCAGTGTCCGAACTAATAATGGTTAGGGTCGTATGAAAGTAGATAAATAAAATAAAAACAAAAATTATTTTAAATCTACTACATATTTAGCATATTTCTATTTCAGCTTTTTTTTCAACATTTTTTTTTCGAAATTTCTGCATTCAACATTTTGTTATTCTGTTATTCCACATTTTTAATTCGACATTTGGCTTTTCAACCAATCGACCCAAACCCCTTTAAATATTCTTTAGTTCTGATAAATATTTATTAAAACCAGCTTCTTCAAAATTCAAGTACTATTCAAACTTCAACAATACAATCGGTAAATTTTTTTATTTCAAATTCACTCGACATTTAAAATCCATTTTCAAAAAATAGATTATTTTAAATGGATCTTATATGCATCCAGTCAACAACACTGGAATTATTATTTCGGCTTAGTTATACTCAGCTTTCTTAAAATTATTGCCAAATGATACAACTTTGTGTTATATTTAATTTCATGCTTATTCATATTACAATTGAAGGGTAATGAATTGTAAAAAAGATTAATTGCAGTGATGAGCTCGTAAAACAATAATGGTTATAATGGTAATATGAATAATGAGTTTAAGGCATCGTTTAAAAATGTGAACAGATATTTAAAATATTTCCTTTAGACACCGCTAAATCAATGTTTCATCGTTTCGTTCAATTTAAGTAGTGGAAAGAAGTTTTAAATGCATATCGGTCAATCATAAAATCCTAATTGAAGTAAATGCATACGCAAAACAGACTTTTGTGGATCTAATAAGAGAATAATTAAGTTTCTTTGAGAGAATATATGTGAGGTGAGACATGAAGGAATATTCTTGGAAGAAAGCAAGTTTAAGCTTCATATTGGCGATTGGAGGATATATTGTGTTTGAATAACAACTAATAAATTCATCCAAATGTATCCACCAAAATGTGAAGATCTGGAATCATATTTTTGTTTTGTTTGTATAGTTTTTTATTGAATCTTTTTAATGTGGAAATTCATAATAATTAGATCAAATCTTAACCTAAAGAATTGGAATATCCCAGCCATTTTGTATTAATTTTTTCATATAGCAAAGTAAGTTAATTTATAACAGTGATAAGTATGATGTCACTTTGGTGTAGTCTTTTCCCGGTTTCGGAATCATTATGATATGTGACCACTTTCAATCTTGTGGAAAGTATCCTACCGTGGAGAATCGCATTAAATATATGCATCAGGTATGATACCGCAATACGAGATAATTCAGCAATCATTCTTGTTTTTTGGTCGTAGCCTGGTGCTTTTTTTTATCTAATATTTTGTTAATAATTTCAGTGATATCATATAACTTTAATTTTAGTTTCCAAATTTTTTAATGTGAAATAATCACGAAAATCTCTATGAAATATGTAAATAAAAACAGATGCTGCGCAGCTGCGGCCGGAACATTAACAAACCCAATTTGTTAATACCATATGATCGAAAATAGTAATTTTTTTTGTCACTTTAGTTATGTTTATAAAATTAGATCTAAATCACACGAATTGTCGAAAATCGCGTAATAAGTCTATTTCAGGATTTCATTCTTGATATATATATTATATATATATTTTCACCTTTTATTTTAATTTTCTATTGTATATTTTAAAAATTTTCTTATCTTGATTGCGTATTAAATTTTCATCGATTCAATTAATTAATATTCCGTCAATATTTTAAGCTTTTAATCTTAATTCTTACCATTTTCAAATATTTGGTTAGTCATTAAAATTAATTATACATTTTGTTTTTATTGCAATTTGAAGTTAAAAAATATCAACTAAATTTTTATCGTTTTAAATGGTTACGGTAGTTCACTTTTGTTTACATATTTGATAAAAAATGTTTTCTATAACAAAGCACTCTCTCTGTACATACAAATATATACAAAGTACAATAATTGCAACTAATCAATAATTTTATCAAAATAATTTGTTAAAAGTTTATTGCATCCTTATCATAAAATGGTTCGGTTCGTATTGTATTAACAATAAAGGTTCTATTGACAACTTCAATTAAGTCAAATTTGGAAATATCGGCGGTTAAACCGTTATCAATATTATTATTGTCAAGGTAATCTCTTTTAAGTACCTAGAAGGCTTCAAAATATCTATTTCAAAATAATAAAATGTTTGTTCTTTTACTTTTTAACTGGACTATTACTACTTATCTGTGCTAATACTGTTTATTGAATATAAATTTTTAATGAAAGAATACCGAAAAAAAATCTCGCGTGATAAAAAACACATTTCTACATCTCGAATACCTTAACCCTAATATTATCCTGTTGAATAGAAAATGTAATCAAATATCGACTTGGAATTACTTCTTATGCTGCTGCAAGAATTCACAGTATCAAAAATGCATTTGAATTGTGTTTTGATTCCGCTGTTATAAAGATTGTGGTGGATAATACAAACTTGTAGGGAAAACGACTGTATGGGGAGAGGTGGAATAACATTGTTTGATGATGTAACAGTAACTATAGAAAGCTTTGTTGGATTACACATTTTAGCAAGTTAGATCAAACTGCTTTTCAAACTTTCCCAGAGCCAGCTTGCAACTGTTGAACTGTGTACTTTTTTATAAGTGTATATAAGTCAAGAGACGAATCTATTATGCATTTATGGAATGATAAATTTGGTCAATCAATATTTCGTGCAGTAATGTATACTAAATTTTGCTTATAGATAATAATCGAACACAATACCGAGCTAAGGACAATTTTGCTTCAAGTACAGAGCTATGGGATAAATTGGTAAGCAATGCTCCATGTTTATATACTTCTTATAAAAATGTTTAGGTTGATGAAAAATTTGTTACTTTCCGGAGTCGATGCCAATTTATTAAATATATGCCATCATTCAAACCGGCAAAGTACGGAATAAAGTATTGGGCATTATGTGATAGTAGAACCAATTTTGCATGGCATATGCAAATATACGTCGGTAAGGAAATTGGTGCGGCACTCGAAAGAAAGCAGGGACAGAGAGTAGTTTTGGATTTAGTCAGAAATTTGAAAGGTTGAAATATTACATGCGATAACTTATTTACCACATGGTTGAACCACTTAGTCGGGCCGTCGAACTAAAGTTTTTTCAAAATTTCAATGATAATTCGATTAATTCGTTCTACTGGGCCATTAGCACGTGCAATGCCAGTTGTTGTTTTGTTGTGTGTGATATTATTCTCTTGACAATATGTGTTGTAAACATGATGTGTCCAGCAAACGTGTTGTAAAAAAAATGTACCCCTCTATCCGTTATAATTCTTGAAGGGTTTCCAAACACATCTGCATGCAATTTTAATTTTGATATGGTTTTTAAAGCTGTAGTCGATTTTATAGGGGGAATTTGCTGAAAGCGTCTACTGTTACCAAGAGTTGTTGATATTTTTTTACTGTTGGTGCAAATGATCTTACATGATCTATATGATGGGTTTGCAGTGGTGCGTTGCCTTTATCAATTGGTATAATAATGGATGTTATTATAAAATTAGTTTAATATCATGATCTCATGTAACAACTAATCTCATTGTAAATTTCAATAATATTTTTAATCGAATCGGTTAGGGGATTTGTATATGTTTTTTTATATTTAACAAAGAATTAATGTATTATTTTTTTGATTAAGTATTTTGTGTTAGAAAATATGGTTGTAGCTCTTTGTAGTCTATTTTTTAAATGCGGCTCTGAAAATTATTTCGGTTTCGGTTTCAAACATGCAACCGTAATGTTTGCTGCATTCGATATTGTAAGTTCAAAAGTCTAATGAATTGCGTTTTCATGAATTGATTACCTTATCACCAGCAGAAACCATATATTACATCAAAAAGCATCATAAAAAGAGTGGAAAAAGCCTTAAAGAAGTGTAAATGAAGTATAGAAAAAATTACTTAATTAAGAATGTTGAATCCAACCTTGCCTCGGATTCGATGTCAACCAGAGATCCATAAAAAAGGTAATGAAATGAGAGAAATCATTGCGAACTCTAATACCCCAACGTACAACATAGCAAAATGGTTGACAAAAGAATTCAAAACCCTAGATAAGGAAATTAGCAAGAGATCAATTAAAAATACGGCTGATCTTATCAAAAAAATAAAAGAAGTAAGAGTAGGACTGTAGGAGACAATGAAGGTATTATTTCCAAGCATACCCCACCATATTTAAAGTGATTAAATGAAATAAACAATTCAAATGGTTGGAGTAAAAAAGAAAAAAAGTTATATTACTTTAGCTTCTCAATGCATGAATGATTATTTCACTTTTAGAGGCGACTATTATAAAACTACAAGAGGAACTAGCATGGGTAACCCACTTTCGCCAGCTTTAAGAGAAATATTCATGATTCATATTGAAGACAGAATAGAAGAAGAGGGACTTATACCGAAAATTTGGATGCTATACATACATAATATCATTGTAGTAGTATCAAAGGATAAAATTAACCGCATATTAGATCAACTTTAACAAAATACATCGAAACATAACATTCTCTATGGAGATGCAAAAAAAAAAGGAAATACCGTTTCTTGACATAAAAATAATACATAAAGATGGAACTATAAAATTTGATATCTATACAGAAAATATACTACTGCCCAACGAAGCATCCCCAATGAGTCAAATCACGTACATTGAATAAAAAATGGCAGCATAGCATACGATGATCGAACAGATTGGTGTTCAAAGACTAACTTTTACATGATATAACGAAAAAATCATAGACCGAATGATAAGAAAGAAGCTGAACCGTATCTAACTCAATAACATGACGAGCTTGTTCCAACAAAATAACGACGCAGAAAAACTTAGAAGGATACTTATAGATACTTATAGAAGGATATTTATAGATGGTGATATAAATTTATATCTATGTATCAATGTTCAAATATTGAATATTAATAGATCGAACATGTTCTTTTTATTAAAAGTAAAATGCTATGGAAATTTTAATAATTTCTAATTAAATTTATAATTACATAAATTTTTTTTATAGTACTTAGAAGGACTTGCGTGACGTGACATTCACTGAGAAGTTTGAAAAAATGTGCAAAAAAACACAATTTGGAACTGTCAACAATTAGCAGAATTAGAAAGATGAGCAGCATATTTGAATCAGCAAAGGATGTTAACGATATATATAAAATATCATATTACAACTGTTCAAAAGTATATATAGGGCAATCAAAATGGCTAATTACGGTGGGATTACAAGAACATTTAAGAGAAGCCGAATTAGAAAGAATAAGAGGTACTACAAATTTTAGACAATTGCTAAACATAAACGAGGAACATCATAAAATTGATAAAACTAATTTGTCATTGATAAAGGAGGTACATAAAATAGACAAACTACATACGAAAGTTTAGTAATTTCGAAGGAACAGGTATATATCAGATTGAATAATGATTTAGGGAATGGATATTCACCGCTATTTAAATTAATAAAATAACTTTAATAAAAGAAAATGCTTGTTTCTCCGAAATATCGATTTTTGTCAATTAAATATTAAAAATTATTACTGAACCGAAACTTGGCAACAATTAAATTATTTAACATATATTACAAAATAGGACAGACAAATTGATAAAAGTTAATAATTTTTTTTTTTCTTTTGTTCTTAAACCTAAATTCAAAACTTAAATTTATTTATGGTTAGCTATTAAATTTCTATTTTGAACAAACAATATTTTTGATTGACATTATCAATTATTTTAATACACTCTCGTAAATATGCTATTTTTTCCCCAAAATCATCAATATTTTGATGATAAGAAATGGATAATACTTTATTGTCTATGGTGTTTAACTACTAAATTCGATTATATTATTAATATTGATTAAATATATTAATTAATTCTTTTATAAGCGTTTATATTTGCGCCTTTATTTTTACGTAATGTATATATACATACATACGTAAGTAAGCATGTATAGTTTATAAAATAGCTTCTGCTTCTTATCATACAATTTTCAATTTTGAATTTAAACAAAAAATATGGAATGAATCTTTTCTTTAATAGGCAACGATAAAAAAATAAAAGACAAAAACAAAAATAAATGTGAAATTATTTGATTTCGTAAATTTTCTTTTAGCTTCATATGGAATTTTCCAATTGAGGAAATATTTACTGAAATACAAAAGAATGAATCACATCGTTTCCTTAATGGAAAACTATCGATGTGTAAATTTCACAACTTTCAGGAGGACAAAAACAAACTTTAACCTTTCGTGTAAAATCAGGTTTTATACTTTTCGCTTGGATTTTTTCGGTATAGCCTTCAATGTAGCAGTTTTTTATTAATTTATTTTTTAAGTGTGAATTAAAGCATAAAAATTGCTATTTTGATAGTTTGCTTAATAGTATTTTGATATTGAGTGAGTTTGTCAGAGCTCCTAAAAATACATAAAGTAGCGAATCTGCATATAGTTTTTGAAAAACTTATAAGTTAATATTCAAAAAATGTAGTAAAGAGTATATACATATAGCTATAATAGAAAAGTACCAAAAATCAACAAAACAGCAATTCAAATTTCTATCTCTAATAACGAAAAATAAACAAAACATAACAATTTATTTTATTAAGTATATACAAGTTAAATAAGTTTATTTATGAAAGGTTTTTAATTTTGAAGCTGTTCATAGTCAGATTCTTCAGAAATATCTAATACTGCCCAAGCATCTCTTACCAAACCAGAGTGCGCAAATTCTCATAAAATGCGTGATAGGCTCAAGTTCTAAGGACGATCTCTACTTTGCTTTAAGTATATTCAATTTGAATTTGAATTTATTAAATCTTAATATACATGAGACGATTAGTCTCTACAATACAAGCATATGTTTAACATGTATACACACCTGAAGTCGTTTTGCCGTCAGATATTTTTTGGACGTATTGAAAGAGATTTGAATAATTTAAATAAAAAGTATTCCATCAAGCTATGTTCTGATTCAAAATACACGTGATTTATCGTTTTAACGTTTGGTCAATGTGCAATGTTCTTCTGCCCTCCAAAATTATCAGATATCATAAATATAGTTTCAATATACTGCACAGTATATTTATATTTACTAAGTAGAAATTTCAGTGTTTCCTCTTTTTCCTTCGGGTTCATCCTAGAAAAAGCATTCTACTGAAGCATCACCTAAATTGTATGCTGTTAAATTATATATTTTAGCTTCCTGACGTAGAAAAATTGAATAGTAGCTCCCTTAGGGGTACTCAAAACGGCTTGCAAATCAAATTCAAACGCCAAAAGTGAATTATCTTTTTGAGTCCCATTTCCTTTTGAATATTTTTTAAATTACTTGCCTATTTCTCTTCTTTTTTTATGTGAATGCAAGTTGGTATTTTTCGTTATCTGGCAATTCATCTGCTTTTTGTTTTTCATTATATAAGTTACATATCTTACAGCAACCTATTCATGGGACATGGAAAGTAAGTTTCTATTGCCGAAAAATTTTCATGTAGCATTCAAAACTTCCACATATTTTATTTGCCTCTTGGAATTTTGCTTTGTAAAAATCTTGTATCTTTCTAATGTTGAGAGCTGTAAGAGCTGTAATGTTGACCTGTATTCATTTTTTTCTTACAATAATGTGATTCAACGCTTGGAAAAGACAAAATGTGTTCTTTAATAAAGTTTTCATCATCATCGTGCAATTTGTGTTTTAGTTGTAGTTTACCTCTCACCGGTTTCCGGTAATAAAATTCCATATTTATTCAGCTTACTCAGCTTACCCTGTTACTGTGTTTTCACTTATATTTAAGGTGTCCAAAAAAACACACGAAAAACAGTAACTTTATCATTATTGTTTGCGATAGTGTAAATATTTGCCATACTTCTTCTGGAAGGGGTTTCAGTTGTTTTTGTTTTTGTAGCTAAGCTTGTAATGTGCTTGACAATAAACTCAAGTTGTGCAGTAAGAGTAGGTAAATTACCAAAATCAGCATATCTTTTGTTTCTTACTTCCTCTGGAAAAATTTCGGTACACTTATAGTTTGATTTACCGATGCATCGTGGGATTTTTAATGATCAATTTCCTTCCGTTTGATATTAAACAAATAAGTAAACAAATTTTTAACCAAACATTTTTAAACAATTTCGAAGATCAAAGAGATAATAATAGTTATTTATTTTGCATAAATAGGGATTATTGTAGAAATAAACTGATTGGAAAGCTCGTCACTTTACTGAGTGTAGATACCTAGTAAATTTTAAGTTTAGTTTAAAAATTCACAACAGTAAAGACATGAATCTGACACTTTCGCTACTTTTTAAAGAAAAAACATTAGCATTTTCGAAAATAATGATAAAAGCAAATTAACGCAAAAATATATTCGACAGTTTTGTATAGGTGATAAATGTTTCACCAAATTACTCTGAGCATGTAAAATATACAATTTCCAAAGGTAACAAATCCTTCATGGTAGTAAAAAAACTTTTTTACAACAAAAACATAAGTAATACGGTACAAATAATTTGTTATCAAACATTAATTAGGCCTACACTTGTATATGGTATACCTGTATGGTATAATATCAGCGCAAGTTTAATGGAAAAAATCTGCAAGTTTGAAAGAAAGTGCATAAGAGTTTGTATTAATAAGATCTGCAAGCACGAATCCACAAAGAGGAGTACCACAATAAGGATTACATAAAAAAAAAACTTCGTGCACAGGCTTCATAGCCCCTGTGCTTTTTATATTTCTTGATCCCTGAGCATTTTATTATTCTTGGTTTTATCCAAAACCAAAATCATGTCCCCATACTATATCACTATAGTAGACATGTAAAGCGATAGAATATGAAGTGGACAACAGTAACGGAGATAATCTTCGATTTGATATGTCCACACCAGACAGAGACAAAAACTTTAAAAGAGCATATTGGTGGTTAGAAAGCATATTCAATACGTAATAGGTATTAAACATGTACATTCTAGATTTAAGAACTAGTTTAAGTTAATTTAGATAGGGTTAATTATTAGGTTAAGTTAGGTTACCTAGGTATATGTTAGGTTTTATTTAAAATAACAAGACATAATATTGATTTTTTCAGCCTTATTTTTACAATATATTGATATTAGAAAGTTGTATGCATGTATGAATGGACAAAACACAAATTAATAAGCAATTACAATTATCATAAAAACTTAAAAATAATTTAAATGTTAATAATAGCTAATTTCATTAAAGCCGTTTTTCTTCAACTTTTTATAGGCTAAGATATTTTTCAGTTTGTATACTAAAGACACATAATAAAAGTTTAATTAAAAAAAAAAAAAAAAAAATGTACTTTCACCAAATTACATTAGGCAATTACATTGATTTATAGAGGTCAGATAGAGATTCGGGACTTTGTTATATTTAGATAAACATATAAAATTATGATGTCGGCTCAAAATTGCTGATTTTGCATTCAATAGCTCGTCCATTGCAGGGACGATCATATAAGACATTCAATACAAATAGTAATACAAAGTAGGAACGGAAAGTATAGCTGATGGCTAAATATTGTATGAAGAATAAAAAAAAAATTTGTTTTTCTTCTTTAAATACAAGATCTTAAAAAATATATTTAAAAAAATATTTGGTCTAAAATAGAATTTTTCAATTTTTTACTAGACTAATTCACTATCCTATCGATATAATATATGTCATATAGGACTAAAAATGTTATCAATTTCATTGAGATGTTAGAATAGATTTATGAAAATTTATTTTTATTTAATGAATTGTGAAATTTTATTTCAGCTTCAGGCAACGCATTAACATTATAATTATTTTATAAACAAAAGCCCGCTATAAAGCGTCAATTAAAAACTATATAGATTCTTATATTATATTTATTTAGATTAAGGTTATGGTGAACTTGAAAATGAATTTATATTATGCAAAAAATGATTGACAAGGTGGTACAAAAATTATGTTCTCATATTATCGATGCCAAAAAATTAAATAAGACTTTGTGCATCTAAAAAGTGGAATGTACGGAGTATCTAAGGATAACGTGACTGTTTAAAACACATATAAATTAAATTTCAATTCTATTTTTATTTTATTTAAAAGTTTAATTTATGAGATTTATTGTTTGAGCATAATTTTTACCATGACTGACTCTAATAAATGACATTTAGATTACTTACATTTTTGACTAAATTTGGTAAAGCAATTATTCTCTTATTTTCAAAACGTTAATGATTGTTATTGGTTTATCCAGTGAATTCAAATATCCCCAATCTAATGACTTTAAGTTACACGCGATCTTAGAGACCTACTCAATGAAGCATTTCTTGAAATAATGTCGTAGAATTTGTGTTTTTTAAAAATTTATTTTTTGGATTGTTTTATGGTACGTATAGCACCAACAAAAACTCTACCAAATCAGTATCAAGTAAATTTGGAAGGAAATAATTATTTATGATGAATCTCAATTAAAGTTTGATCCGACTTCATTTTTAAATAAATAAAAATCAATTATGTCTTCAGCATGTAAATAACATCAAAACAGTATATTTTTCAGAAGCGGTTCCATTTTGAAGGATATTTTAACTCAGTGAACGTTAGTTTTGCTTGTTAAATTTACCATAAATAAGAAATAAGCTTCATTACGGAACTGATTTTTTTTGTTAATATTATGATCATGCAATTTACTCAAAGATGGTCCGGCTTGAAATCTTTAACGAATCAGATGTTGTGTGGATGCAAATTAAGTTTTGCCATATTTTTTTTTTAAATTTTATTTTAGTAAAATTAGTTTTACAAAATAATTAACAATAATGAAAGTAACAAATTTATTCAAAATATTCCTAGTGATTCCTACTGATGCTACAACTACAAAGGAACATTTTTCTTTCTCCATTCCTGAATTGGTCGTTATACTTAGTATAAAATGTTCGAATAAACCAATAAACTTTTAATGAAAAAGTGATAAGTCGAACAACTAAGAACTAAGAATGCATGGAAGCTGGTTTTCATACAGATGTATGAAGGTATAGCCATTTAGGTCCGCTTCTATTTATTATTTTCATTAACGATTTCATTATTTTCATTATTAATATAGTAAAATTACTGATGCAGATGACATGAAAATTTATAAAAAAAATTACATCAGTAAGCGACACATCTCTTTTTCAATAAGACTTAAAATCTTTTTGAAATTGATGCAAAATTAACAATCGGACCTGAAATATTATTAAATGTGTTGATTGATTACACTTTTGAAAACAAATCTATTGAATGCGTCTCACACTTTAAAGACCTTGGTGGGGTGTCCTCTTTGACAATAAATTGTGTTTCAAACAACATTTAAATGTCATAATAAATAAATCTAACTCCATGCTAAGGCTTCGTCAAAAGATTTTCTAAAGAATTCAACGATCCATACCTTCCTTAAATCACTTTTTGCGTCTCTTGTTCGACCTAATCTTGGATATGCCAGTCAAGTGTGGTCGCCTCATTACTTTAATCATATAAAAAGAGTTGAAGGTATACAACATTTTTTTTTAGATTCGCGCTGCGTAATTTAAACTCATAAAATCCAGTTATTCTGCCACCTTATAGAAATCGATTTAATTTATTGGATCTTAAATCATTAGAATCCAGAAGGGAGGTTGCTGATATCATATTTATGATTAATGATGTGATCCACTTTTACATATTAACAACGGAAACCGCTTTAGATTGAAAAATCCGCTATTTCATTGTACCAATTATGGTAAATATGAACCTGTTAATAGAATATTTTTTGCATTAAACACAGCCCAATTAAAAAAAAAAAGGTTCACTTACACATATCTTAGGTTTAGTATAAATTTATAATTTTCTAACATTCTTTGGTAACAAACTATAAAATTGTATAATTGTCAATTTGTATGTTATAAGATCTAGAATGATATTTAAAATTATATTTTGTTTGTTTTCTTTTGTACACTTATGTATATATATATATATATCTTTTTTTATTAAACGTAAATAAATAAATAAATAATAAATAAATAAATAAAGAACTTAAATTGACATCATTTCTGATACCAGTTAAACATCTGGTATAATTATACTTCTTAAGGGATAATTTCAGTTATTCGTTAACATTTCAAAATAACGGTCTCTTAAATTTTAAATTAAAAAATTCATTTAAATCTTTTTGTGCCACTCTTCTTTTTTTTATTATATGATATTATCATGTTATAATGTAAATTCGATAAAATTATATTGCAAAACTGATAAATTATTTCTATTGTAATACTCGTTTAAAATATTGATAAAAATTTGATAACATTTGTAAAACACAATTTTATTTTTGTTTTTACTGATAAAAAAAAAAAATAAAAATAAAAAACGATATAAAAATGTACCTGAAACAATAATTTCAATACAAACAGAAATCGGAAGTGATTTTTCAGGAAACTATCTAAACTATGTAAATATCTATTTTGGAAAATGAACTCACTTTTTATTAAGTGTTATCATTGTGTTATATAAATACAGGGTGTGTAAAATTAGGATCAATATGTGATCAAGAATTTTTTGAAAAAATTAATAACTGTAGAATGTCTGTATATGTAAACTAACTTCCTCTTTAATATTTTCTTGCTTTTCTGATGTTGTTGAAACCTCCGATCAACAGTTGATATAAGAGAATTTAATGAAGAACTTAAAGTGTTATAGTTTTTTGGTATTAAAGAGATGGTTACGATTTAATAGATATATATAGCTAAGTGAAGGTATTTCAATATTTAAAATTATTTTGAAACCCCATAACTACTAAATAATTTTATTTTTTCATTTTTCCGTTATTTATTGTATCTTTCTTTTATATAGAAATTAACAATTTGTTTTTTAATCTTATAATCTAACTTTAATTAATGATCACTGCCATTGCTAGATCATTAGTTTTCTAGTGCAGTTTTATGGTCTTATTTGATTGTTAAGCACATTTTTTCTCTTTATTCGGTGGTGACTTATGTCAAATAGTATAGATTTCTTGCTAGTCTGTTGGGATGGTTTCCCAGCTTTGATGTTTATTTTATTCCAATTCTATCTATCTCTTCTTCGATCGCAGGGATATTTAAATCGGCTCTTCTGAGGGAGATGTTGTATCGGCGTAGGATCTAATGACCATATACCATGGATAGCTGGAATTGCTAGCTATCCAAAAATATATGTCTTTAGTAGCGCATCTTATCCTTTAAGGACGAAAAGGACGTTTGAAGATATCCTTGTGGTTCTTATGTTTTTATATAAAAACCGTTATATTCATTGATCTATTAGATATATATATATATATTCAGTTATATATTCTAGAAAGATAACGGCCTGTAGCATATTTTAACAGTTATTTGATGATGATTGGTGCTGCCGTTGTGGAGATATTGTAGTTCAAAATTGAAAGGTTTTGAAAAAAAAAACAATCTTTCGTACCTTTTCGAAAAAACCAGATATTTCAAAATTTTGCTAAGGAAACGTTTCAAATTTTTGTCTCATTATAAGAGTCAGTTTCTCTTCCCTTATAAGCTTTATTTAAAGAAAAAAAATATCCATTTTATAGGGCTTTTATATAAAAAAGTAATGTTACGCCTTTTACATAATAATGTAATAAGCTGGTGTAACATTTACTTCAGATTGTTGTTTAAAACAATATAAACATAAATTCTATTTATAGAAGATAATAAAAATGACATGATTTTCATACCTGTTTTTAAGATATAACTTTACCATACTACGTTGAATACACCATTTCTCTGATCAATCAACGTCCGGCTTGGTTTATACTTAGACTGGAGACCGCTTGGTAACACCGCATATTGTTGGCACCAATCAACTTTTTGATTTTTTATTTAATTTTTAAATTACAAATTGCCCAAAACAAGGTTGTAAAAATGATCTTAAATCTTCCATGGTCTCACAGCATCACGACGGATCTTTTAAATCAAAAAGCTGCTTTCTGATAGCTTATAAAACTACAAATAGGCAAAACAAAATACAGCGCTAAGTGCGAACGCTCAAGTAATTGCTTAATTCAGAGGCTGGTTATAAAGTGATCAATGGTAAGCTTTTCTTGTATAGGTTATGGAGTTTAGTTTCAATTCTAAGTTAAATAAAAATGAAAATAATCAAAAAGCTTTGTTTCTTCAATTTCCTTTTGTCCAAGTTAAAGTTTTTCGTAATCTATAATTAAGCAAGAAAGAAAGCAATGTAATAATATGTAACAAAAGAAAAAAATTGAATTGTAGTTGATAAGATTGTTTTTAATCTAAGCTCTAAATTAATATGAGTTGATAACGTCAGTATATATGTAAACTATATTTTGAAATAAATAAAGATTAAATTAATTATACTATTGTAATTACATATAACTTTTGTACTTTATAAGATAGTTATCAAGTTTTTTAGAATTTATAAAATATTGATACATCTTTGATAAAAATTAGAGACTTTTAAAATGTGGTGTTACCGCAAAATGGTGAAAATCAGTTGAACGGAGGAAGTAATTAATGAATTAGTACTGTTGCGGATAATGAAAAACAAAGTAATCGTAAACAATATCAAATATAGAAAACTTAAGTATTTCGGGTACATTGGCATCCAGAAAAGTATCAACTAAATGAAATTATTCCCGAACATTAAATAGAGGCCCCAATAGGCTACAATATTATGGCTGACAAAATCATAGAGTTGCAGCAGATAAAGTTTAAAATTGCGATCCTGTTAGCTAACATCCGTAATGGATAAAGCATAGGAAGAAGAAGAAAAATAAATAGTCATAATCGAAGAGTGACCTATGCACCATGCACCATACACTACAAACATAATTTTAAACGCATATGATTCGCAGATATTACATTTTTTGTGTATCGTAATTTAAAACCTTAATTCTGCTGTCAAAACACTAGGTGTAGGGCACCTTTTATACCGATTTATACGTTTGGCTAAGGTAAGAAAGCAAAATTAGGAATAGGTAGTAAGTTGGGAGGAAGGTAGAAGGAAATGAGGACAATTACGAATGAAGGTGTTAATGTCAATCTTAAATTTATTTAGGTTATAAATATAGAATTTATCATGTTTTGGGAACACATAAGATGGAATTTGGTTCCCCATTTGGGATGTTGAGGTTATAAACTTCTATAACTTGCCTTTTGCCATCTAGGAATTTCTATGGTGTAGGGATGAGCACATGCCGCCGTTCGTGTTTCTTGGGGGAAGCGTTTAAATGGAGGTACTCTAGATTTAATTTCCACTGAATATGTTTCGGTGCCTACGAGATATCTATAATAAAAGTGAGAAATGTGACATTTGGGTCATTGATTAGAGGAATAGCCCGTTTTTGGATTTTATTGCAACCCAAACCTGTAACCCAGACTGATAGCTTGCATTTTGCTAATAATGCACTATGTCATACTCCATCAAATGCTTTAGAAATATCCAGAGTCACAATTTTTGCTTCACCCGAATCGTGCAAGCAATGATTTAGCTTATCGTTAAAGTATGTCATTAAATCACTGGTGGACCGGTGGGATATAAATCCATATTGCCTATCGTGGACAATATCTTGACAGTCTAGATATTTGGTCAGCTTTTTGTTTATTAAGATCTTCATCTCTTTGGTTGGAGAGGATGGATATTATAGGTATAGGCCTGTAGTTGAAGGGATCGCTTTTGTCACCTTTTTTGGGCATTGGATTAACATGCGCAATCCTCAGTTGTGTTGGGTATACTTGTGTAGAGTAGGATAAATGGAATACGTTGTGTAATGATTTTGAAATTTGCGCAATAAAATGGTGATTGTGATGCATACGATATAATGAATATGTTGTAGTAGAAGTGAAACAAGTTCAAGGAAGTTGTAAAAATTTGCATAAAGTTACACTCATTAGACAAAGTACGTTTGCTACGTCATTAAAATTTGTTTTGAATTTTTTTTTTTTTTTTTTTTAAATCATTTTTCCAAAATTTTCATTTTTAAAATTTTTTTTCTATAAAATCTTGTTTCCTTAAATATCATTTTCGAGATTGAATTTAAAAAGAAATTACAAACGAAAATATATTTTTCAGCCGTAAAATAGCAATCAAGCACAAATCTCCTCCCCTCTCTAATTTAATGGAATACTGCTTGTTCTGATGGCGGGAAGAAAATGTAGAATAATAATCGATAGTTTTTTTTGGGACTTTAATGATCGAACAATTTTTTGTTTCATCTCAGTTTGACCCAACTTTCTCACATGTGAAAAAAAATTAAATTGTGGAGAAACACCCTGTATACATATATTATAAACGTACATATATAATAAATATATTAAATTTAAATTTTCCAGTACATTTCTATTAGTTCTTGAGAGAGCAAATGGTTTTCATTTCACCTCCAGTTTGAAAATAACTGTTCTTAAAAAGAAATGGAGTACATACAAAAAGTCAAATAAAGATCTTTTAAGCTCAATATAGTTGGAAAGGCTTCGGAAAGAACTACTATATTAACATAGAATTTTATCTTCTTTTGATTTTCTCAATTACTTACCCAGATCAGATAACAATCGTGTATGCAAATAAGTAAAGTTTAAAATTCTATACTTATAATATGTGTGTTTCATAATCAACCGACAATTAAGATTTAATTAAAATCAAAATTTAATTTATTTTTATACTTTTAGGTCCAAATTTTGAAATGAATTCATTCAAAATTAGGTAACAGAACTCCTCAGAAAAAAGAAGAGAAAAAAGCATCAAAAGAAACAAAATATGAAAAAGTTAATTGTATTTTTTCTTTTATTTATCATATTAGAAAAAAATCACTGTCAAGACACATCACAAGAAGGTAATACAACTTTTTTCTCAACATTTAAGATATCTATTGCAAAAGTCAGTTTCCAGTCACTTACTTTTTTTTATATATGGATATAAAATTGAATTTAAACCGTTCTATATTATATACTACTAATTTATACCGGTACTCGTTCTATATCTATTATTTACTGCTGATTTACTAAAAAAACTAGATACCATGGTTGAAACTTTTGCAGACGATACCGCAGAACTTACTTGAAGTATCTTCCATCAAATGGCATCTTTTAAATTTTTAAAAAACTGGTTAAAGTAGCTACAAATTAGAAGCAAATGAAGTCAAATCTGTCTACGTAATTTTTACTACTCGCCAAGGATTCGGTCAAATATTTGCAGGTTCACCTGGACCAAAAATTAACATAGAGTCAAACAAAAGTAAACAACTATCACCCAAATTTTTCTATTGACAGAAAAACGTAGCTCACTCTTGGAAGCATGGTCATACACTACCAAAGTAAATGAAACCAATATGGTCTTATGGTTTTGAACTGTCATCAAACAACACAAGCTTAGCAGTTAAAGAATGTTTTCAAACAAATGTACTTAGAGCAATAGTCAGCACACCCTGGTTTGTTCGAAACTCAGTTGTCAGAAATGACTTACAACTGAAGTCAGTGAAAAAAGAAATAACGGATTCAACTAAAAGATATTTAGCTCGATTAGTAAACCACTCAAATCTACAAGGTAACAGAAAATACAAATCTAGAAGGATAAGACGTTTCTCAAACGCGGACCTGACATGGTTTACCACTTAATGATGTCAAATAGGGTGTAAATACAAGGAGTATATTTTGCTGGATAAAGCTAAGAAAGCCAATATACCATTTCAAATTGTATAGATTGATTTAACGAATATCTAATGGAAGTGTTGTTTTGTTTTTATTTTAATAACATGGTAAAAAAAGTGAGTGACTAAAAATGGACTTCTGCAATAGCAATTTAAATTTATTTTTATTAAAAAACTATATTTTAACTTAAACTGTAATTTAAATATAAAATTTTAGATGTGAAAATTTATTATTCGGCTAGTTCAAATAAAATAGAATTTTGGTTAGAAAATGACAATTACAAATTGATAAATGTTAGTTGTTTTAGTAGAGTAGCAGTTTCTACACCACTACTTCTGCAATTGGATAATACTATTTTGCCTGTTAATAATAATAATGATAATGACAAAATTATATGGTAATATATACATTTTTAATATTATATATAAATATCATAATTAATAATATAATAATTTAATAATTTTACAAATATTTTAGTGATAATTTATTTCCATGCACTACATATGATGTGAAAGCTTTTATTCAAAATCAAGAAAATGCTACTTCGGAAAAATTACTTAGGGTTGATACAGCATATGCAAGTAATTAAAATACATTATGTTAACAATTAAATGCAGGGTGGGTGCAAAAATAATCTGCCATAGCTTCAAAGGTAATTGGGAGAGTTGTCAAGGACAAAAATTGCAATGGTTGATGTCAATTATATCAAATTGTCTATTATATCGAAATGTTTTGGTTCAGATTTTTACATATAAAGTCGTAGCCGGGAAAAATAAAATTAACTAGCTATAGATATAGAAAGGCCTTTAAAGATTTTATTATCGAAATATTTTGGTTGAAATTGTATGCCTAGTTTACATATGCTAATTATCAGCAGCATGGTAATCAGCATAATGTAAGCCATCAGGTATTAACATCTAAAATAGCAGCCAAGTAAGATAAGTTTAACTATTTACAACTACAGGGATATTTGCTAAGGAATATTGCAGTCTAAAATATTTTTCAAATTTAATTTAAGCCTATTAAATTAGGTTAACATCAATAGTAAATGCAATTTCAGAACGCTGACATGCTTTAGCACATGACTCAATTTATTCAATAAACATCTGTTCAAGATTGCTAAGTTCAACAATGCAGCCAAATGCAGATTATGCTTATAGGAAGAGGCTCTTTCTCCTACTATTTGAATGCGATGTTAAAGCTCGCAAAAGATTTAAGTATTTCCAGGTATATATGCATCACCTGATTCAGAAATCGATATTATCGCAATATACGCATTTTTCAAGGACATATACCTGTAATTTAAGTTTGTGTTTATTACATAGAACACCCCACCGTCAAAAATAAAAAAAAGCTTAAATCTATTTGAAGTCCTGTTCCAAACTGTTATCATTAATTTTGTTTGATCGGTAGTTATTTAACTCTAAAACCAAATATTATTAAATTAAAAAAAATAATTGTAAACATTTTTTAAACAAACGAACTACAAGTTATATTTTGTTAAACAAAATTTAATAATATTTAGGACCAAATAAATGTTATCCTATATTTATAATGTCCTACTTCATATAGGGTTACGATCTTAAAAGTAAAAATCTGAAGAAAATCATTCGACATTATTTTCCTATAACATCGAAATGAACTGTTTGTTCAATTAATACTGAAGCTATGGCAGATTATTTCCGAAATCTACTGTGTATTATTAAATTATTTAAAAATTAAATTAAATTAAATATTAATTTTATTTTTCAGAACCAAGTGTTAATTTTACAAGCATTATACCTGACCAGCTTTTTATTATTGTTACCTGGGAAGCAAAAAATCCAAGATGTATACGTTCATATAATATAAGAGCTGAAACTGAAGGTGATAAAAAAGAAACAAACTTCCCTAATAACAATGCAATTGTGGAATATAAATTTGAATATTTAAATCCCTGTTCATTGTACAATATTACATTAACAGCTACTGATATCAATAATACAATATTACAAGATCAAGGTGGTGCTCAAACAAAATTTATTGGTAAAAACTTCAATTTTATTATTGTCAATTTAATCAATTTTTTATTTTTATAATTTTGATTATATATTTTAGAACCTGAAGAAATTAAAGGATTGCAATTTTCACCATATTCGCAAAAGAATTCAATGAAAGTAACATGGGAGTTGCCACACTATTCAACATGTATCAATTATTATTTTCTACGATGGAGTTGTACTAGTTCCGGTGAGTTGATCATAATATTGATTAATAAATGTTTAAATAAATGTGGAAACAATGTGCTTCTGTACATTTGTATTTTCACTGACTGATGCTTCACTGCCCGTCGAGTGTACATTATTGGTATTTTTAATAACACTCAAAGCTATAATGTGTAACCAAAATATTTTATTGCCCTTGTGTATGTATTAGTAAAAACAGCCCGAGAATACTAAACATTTTGTCATTTTTTAAGCTAACCTGTAAAGCTCTACCTTTGTAGATCCAAAAGTGTGTAAGGGAAAGAATAACAAAATGTAATAGACAGTCAAATTACCAATGTACAGAGGCCGAAAGACCAGAGATAAATTAATCGATGCGAATCGTTATTTAAGTAATCCTTTTTAATAATGTATAAATAATCTAAATAGTAAGCATTTGAGGCGAGGAGCGGAACATAGTAGCACAACTGGAAAGAATATTTCAAAAAAGTATTAAATGTTTATTACTTTATGAAAAGTATTAATAGTTTGAAAAAGCTCCAAAAAAAGGATACCAAATAGTTCACGTCCAGCCAATTCCAAAAAAGGGTGCCTCAAGCTATCTCTCTAATTGCTTTGACTTCAGTATTATCAAAAGTGATGGAAACGATTAATTTTCAATTCAAAAAATATCTAGAGAGCAAACAACAGTCTTATAAATTACCAATTATGAGTTACCAATATGGCTTTTGGTTGAAAAGGTTAACTGAAGATTTTTTGACCTTTATGACGGCAAAATGGTACCGATGTATAGAAAAATACGGTGAAGCCAAAACTATAACCCTAGATATATCCAAAGTTTTTGATCGCGTCTGGCATGCTTTATATATTACTGAAAAAGCTAAAAGCAATTGGACTGGAAAACATTTTCAATACGTGGAATGAAAATTTCCTTTCAAACAGTTCAATACAAGTTGTATTGGATGGTTTTATATCTCTAAAATTTACTATCAATTTTGGTGTCTCTCAAGGCTCAATTCTTTAAGTACTATAAATTATTAATATTATTTTTAATGTTTATAAATTATCTCCTATCTACGATTTGAAAACAGATTCACAGCTTTGCTTATGGTAGTACCTTGATTCATTGTATTTCGTTGAAAAAGCTGTGGAAGCGACCTAGACTTCAGTACACAGAGAACGAAATAACATATCTTGTTCTTTAAACAGCGATCTTCAAAAAATACATGACTGGGGAAGTGTAAATATGGTAAAATTTAATGCTTCGAAAACCCAGAAATGTTGCATATCAATAAATCAAAAATCATATATTCTATTCCGTCAATACCAATCCCATCAATACCAAATATTCTATTCCGAAATGTAAATATCGAAAATTTTTAAACTCTCAGAATTCTTGGAATGGAAATAAACAGCAAACTTTCGTGACACGATCACATTTTTTTCTGTTGCGAAGGATGCTGCGAAATGTTTAGGATTTTTAAGCAGAAGTAGAAAATATTTTACATCTTTCAACCTCCCAATTAATATAATAAGGCATAAATTTTATTAGTTCATGTGACAATTTTACGTTGTTGATGTAGGATCTCGTATTGTTTTAAGAAAACTGCATTTTTTTAACTTAGAGATCCAACGTTGTTTTTATCGTTTCGATGATCGTTTTTGTAGTCGTTTGTCATCTGGGTATATATCGTACATCAATCTATCAGTCTAGTCTGTAGTCTATCTTCATTTAATCTACTAATATGATCTTGCCATTTTTTTTATTCTGCATTTGTTCATATTTGCAGTGAACCTACCTTGATTGATATTATGATTAATCATCCTTCTATTAAGCTGCAATCGATTTCAAACCCTTCTTTTGCTAATATATCCACTACACCATTAGCCTGTAATGCGGAAATGTTATCTACTCGTTGTAATTACATTTTGTTATATTTTATTTGGTCTGGTTAATATTTAATTATACTTTTAGCGTTGACCATTATACATCGCATATAAGTTATGCAATAGTTATTTCGCTGGTCATACGATAAATAAAAATTATATTTCAATAGAAAATTTGTAGTTATCTAAAATAGAAAATATTATTATTTTTTTTCAGATTGCGTTGAAGAAACAAAAACAATAGATAATTCCAAAATTAATGAATATATTATAGAGCATGCGGATGCTTGTGCAGTATATAAATTTACAATAGGGATTAATCAAATTGAATCTGGTGTTACGAAAGAATTTGCAACAGATTTTTTATGTAAATTATTTAAATATTAATTTTTTTTTTGTTTTTTTTTTACTTATCATATGATTGTTTTTTTAGCACCATCATCAATTGTAAACTATCAAATATTAAATGATACATTTTCAAATGCAACATTTTCATGGGATAAACCAAAAGAAAATCATCGTTGTGTAAATTACTATGAAATCAATATTATTGGACCAAATCAATTTGATACACCTTTAATTAATAAAACAATTAAATATTATTCTACTATATATACTATACCTGAAGTAATTGAACCATGTGGTAATTATAGTATAGAAATGCGTGTTGTTACAAAAAAAGCAACTTATGGTGATGTATATCGAAATGATTTTCATGTTAGAGAAGAGAGTAAGTTCTTAATTATTCAACTCTTTTGATTATAAATGATTTTTATTTGTTTTTTGTTTTTGTATTTTTAATAGCACCTAAAGGAATTGAAGAGATTAAAGTTAAATATATTTATCCGACTGAAATTCTATTAAAATTTGTTAATTCAACAAAAGCTAGCTTATGTGTTGAAGAATATCGTATAACTTGTTCGCCAAAAGATAATTCTGAAGTAAAAACAGATTTTTTCCCAGTAACAAATAAATCATTTATTATGAAAAATTTAACATCTTGTATGAAATACGAGGTACAAATAACTGCTGTAACATATAATAAAAATGATGGTATTAGTGTTATATTACCAGTTACAACATCAGCTAGAGTAACAAGTAAGCCTGTGTTAGATAAAGATGCTAAAATAAATCATAATAGTTTACAATTACGTGGTGGTAATGAAGATCAAACAAATCGTTGTGAAATTTTATTTGCAAAATTTGAATGTAGAGCACAGGAAGATGCAAGAATTAGTGTGAGTACTAAATGTTAAAAAAATGCTTTTTCTTGTTATGATGAAATTAAAATCATATTGTTTTATACTGACTCTTTATTGTGGGATTAAAGCCCGGGGGAGTTGGAATTCTAACATTGGATATAATATTTGGGTGGTCATTCTGATAAGCATTTTATGGGAATTTATAAGCTACCTTCACCAACCTATACATGATCCACTGCATGCCATATGATTAATAATCAGAAAGGTCTTGAGTAAACTTAAAGCATTGATGTTTAAGTAAATTCGATTATGATATAGAAAAATACAAGTAGAGCTTATAAGCTATATTTTTCTCTCCCGTCATCTCGATTTCTTACAATAGTTTCAATTTCCATTTTAATATAATTATTTGTTTTAATCAACATTTTTTTGATAGATAGATCTAAATCCGGCTTATCTTAGATCTATTCTTTAATGTTTACTATTATTAGTTTTAGTAATTTGGTAATATTTTAAATAAAATGTTAGGATGAGTAGGATGTAGGGTGTTTGAAGGATGGGTAGGTATTGGATGAATAGGAAGTAGAATGAGTTATTTTTTTTTTATCTTGTTGTCAGTTTTGATAATAGTTGACATACCATAATAAATAAATAAATTTCGACCATATTTTTGTTATCGCGAAAAGAGCTGCCAAGTGCTTAGGTTATTTAAGTCGATGTAAAGCTGTCCTTTCACTTTTGGAACTCCTTAAGACTTATAAATCATTTATACGTCACTTACTTACACAGATTTAGGATAACTTGACCGCGTTCAAAATCGCGCCATTCGTCTAGTTGGCGACCCAAATGTAACTTCATCTCTAACTTCTCTTGGACATCGACGTGTAGTCGGAGCACTTTCACATTTTTAGAAATACTTCGTATAGGTGTGAACATATGCTCAGCAGAAATGAAAGCACTGCTTCATCATCCTCTTAAACAATTCCAACGCGAAACGATATTTGTATAGGTCGGTATAGGTCGGACATTTTATTACTTTTTTTACCTACGAGATGATTTGGTAGAATTTATAAATATCATCAATTATTAGTTTACTATATTGTTCCGATGTGTATCTCAACAAATTTTTTTTTCAAAATTATGTAATTATTGTGTAAAAAATGTCTTCTGTTATATCTAGTAAATAATATCCTCCTTCTCTCTTAAAAAGCTGATACGCATGCTTTGGAACACCCGGTATACGTTTAAGTTTTTTTATTGGTTTTTTTTTTATATCAGCATACACCTAAAGCTTTGTAGTAGAAGAAAGGGATAAATTTGATACCTTAAGATTTTTCATTTTCAATTTAAATTATTTTAATTACATTTTTCGGCATACAACTGCTGCAACCAGAAATTTTCTTTTCATAAGTTGATGAAGCTAACATGTGAATATAATGTTAATACTTAGTACCTCGATAATAGATCATATTATGGCTTCTTCTTTTGTCTCTGATATTACATACCGCTTTCAGATTTCTGCTTCAAGAGGTAATTCTGGTAATTAGCTTGTATTTTACAATATAGGATATTGATCCTATCTCGAGCTTTACCTTTCAAGAGTTGTTGTCATTAGGTTATTGAACCTGAAATATAAGCAAAGATATAAGCAAGATAAACCGTCAATACTTGATCTCAATTGTCTCATCTGTCTTAAACAATTTTCACCATGTGAATAAATTGAAGTTGTATTTCGAAGATAAGAGGATATACCGTTTCTCCACCCTTAAAGCAGACCACATTATTTGTAATTGAGAAAGAAAAATATTTCTATTTTTTCTAAATAAATTTTTGTTTCACATATTAAGAAAGTTATTTAAACTTTTTGTTTTTATTGAATTGTGATTCGGTAGAGGAAGGTTTAATTATACCGGCTGTTCCAGAGCATGCGTATCAGCTTTTTAAAAGGAGGAACCGTTATTTTAAAAATAAAAAAAATTATTAACTAAATCGAGGATGCTCTATCGATTGGTGATATTTTTCACTTCCGGGATGGGCCGGAAAAAGGTTTTTTAAGACCAAAAATCGCCGAAATTGGCCAAAATAGATTTTCAAATGAAAAGGGGTATTTTTTTTTTTGCAAATTCGGATTCTACGACAAAAAAAGAAATAGATTCTTAATAATAAGAGTATTTTAATTTGAATTTCTTAAACATTTTTTTCACAATAGTATGCTGAAGAAATAGTTCAACCAGATATTGGTGTATCGAAATTCACAGCAACAATATATCCTTTATCACCTCTTACAACATATGATTGCACAATAAGTTTATTCAATGAAGCTGGATGGTCATCTTCAAAAGTAAGAGGAATTTGGAAAACTTCTTCATACTGTAAGAATTTTAAATATAAAATTTTCAAATAATTTTTGTTGTCGGTTTTTGTTTTTCTTATACACCAAACGAAACTTTATAGATCCAGAAATGCCAACATCAATTCAAGCTGAATCATTATCTAATTCAATATTTAATATTAAATGGTCACAACCAAAATTTTTAAATGGCGAATTTCCACTTTATAAAATTTATATACAATCAATGGGTCCAGCATATGAAGTTCCAAAACTTTGTAAAATACCACCAAGTAAAGTTGTAAATCAAGAGACTACCAAAACTGAATTCAATCAAACTGAAGCATATTCATATAGTTTGTATAGTATTCAAATTGCAACATCAAATGATTTTGCAACCGGATCATTTTCTTCGCCTACATTCATTGTAACAAAATCAACTGGTATAATTTGTTTTTTAATTTTTTTTTTTAAGCTACATTGTATCTGTTAAAATTATAATTATTATTTTTTTTTTTAAATTTTAATAGTCTCAGAACCAGTTGAAGATTTTTCTATACTTCCGATTGAAATTCCAGAAGTTAATACAAATGAATATGAAGCAAATGTTACAATGAAATGGCTACCACCATGTCAATCGAATGGTATAATCAAGTCATTTGATTTATATATTTTAGGTCAACGTGAAGGATCTATGCCCATACGAATTACAAGAACTATTCTAAGTCCATTTATAAATGATTCAGGTTATATATACTGGTCTGAAATGATATATTATCCAGAATATACATATACAGCTATGCTAACAGTAAGTGTTCATGATGTTGATGAAAGCAGTGAAAGTAGACTTATTGAATTTGATGCACCAGCTGGTGGTAAATTTTAATTTCTTCATATAATATTATATTGAAGTTGTTGTTTTATAATTATTTTTATTTTCAAAGTACCCGAAAAAGTAACTGAACCCGAAAAACTTAGTAAAGTTGACTCATTTGCATCAAGTAATCCAACAAATTCAGCTGTAGTGAAATTTTCAAATAAATTATTTGAATCAAAAATGGGTAAAATTGTTTATGCTGCTATTTTAATATCAGAAATGAATTGTCAAAAAGATCCAGAATTGAAAGCTGAAAAATATGATATGGAAAATGGATGGCCAGAAATTAAAAGATGGAAAGATGTTAAAGATGATGAATGTATCAGCCAATATCAAACAACACCAATCAAATGGAAACCATTTTCTATAAGTAAACGAATGAAATTATTGAGTTCAAATGCTATTGGAAAAACCGAAGTCATTGATGATGTTAATAATAAAAGTGATGATGAAATGATTGAATATATAATTGGTGCTGAAGATAAATGTGAACCATTTACTGATTTTTGTAATGGCCCATTAAAATCAAATACAAAATATAAAATGATTTTACGAACATTTACAAAGAATGGTTATCGTGACAGTGTTGGCGTAGAATTTAAAACTGGTAATTTAATTTTTTTATAACAGAATGTGACAAAATATATAAATTATTTCTTAAATAATTATTTTTTTTTAGATGAAATTGTTCAATTCTATTTAATCCTTCTAATCATCATAAGTGTTTTGTTAATTGCATTTTTACTCGGTTTCATATATTTGTGGACTATAAAAAGAAAATCATGGTAAGTTTTTGTTATAAATCTATGATAAAAATACTATAAAAATAAAACTAATACAATAAAAAAAATAAGTTGATAACATTCTTCTAAAGAGAGAGAAGTAAACTCACTTATTTCAATACACCTCACTGCATATTATCTATGTTCTTTTTTACTGTAGGAACCGTCAATCTTTAAATGGTGTTGAAGATTCAACAGGTGATGTTTCAACAAAAAATTTCCTTCAACATTATACTGAATTATCAGCAAAAGATAAAGTTCAAAGAGAATTTAAAGATTTAGCTGTAGTTGCTCAAGATGTTTGTATTGCAAGTACAATTTCAAAATATAATGAATCAAAAAATCGATACAGCAATATATATCCATGTGAGTTTGCATGTTTATTTATTATTTAATGTAATAAAATTATATTAATTATAAAAATATTTTATTACATTTTTAGATGAAAAAAATCGTGTTATTCTTACCGTTGATTCAGAAGGGTCAGATTATATAAATGCATCTTTTATAAATGTTAGTTTTGGTTTTGTATTGAAACATTTTAGCATATTCTATTAAGTGAAGTATTATGTACAAAATTTCATTTATATGTATATATATATACATACGCGCAACTTATTATGGTAAACGCGAACGTAATGCAAAATTGATATAAGGCTTCAAGTTTTTGCAGTATTTTCTCCCTTATGTTTACATTTGTTTTTTTTCTTTCTATTTTATTCTTTTTTTATTCTCTTTCTATGCAATTGGAAAATTTGATTTTTTTTTTCGAAAGATAGAAGATATTTGCCGGAGGATACAAAAAGTCTCAGTCTGAGTGTACTTCTTGGTAGTGTGATAGTCGAACTCATTAAAGCCCACAAATCTGTTTTCTGTTATAACCAATTTACGTTAAATCGACTAATATTTTTGTTCTTAAATTATGCCGATTGTGTGTTTAGAAAAGTATTATTGAAATAGTTTCCGTGGATGATTGCTATCACAATACATATACTATGCATACGGTGGATGGCCCAGTGGTTAGAGTATCAGTCCAATTGGAGCATTTTTGATTGTGCAATATATCATCAGCTAGTAGAGTAAAAAAAAACACAGCTCTTGCGATGCGGGACGAATGCCTTTTCCAAATTGCGCTTTTTAAAAATCCAGCTTTTTAAAATCACGCTTTTCTTAAAAAAAAGCCGCTTTAAGTGTATTTATACCAAGAACAGTTTTTTGGACCGCTGTTGGACCCATAAAAGTGAATATTTGCCTTTTCCAGAATATTTATTTTAATTTAGCGTACCTAGAGCAACTTTTGGACACAAAAAAAGTAAATATCTGCATTTTCCAGAATATTACTTGTTTGAAAAATTAAACAAAATAGATAGGTTTTGGAAAAAGATGATTTGAAAAAGAAGTTTTTGATAAAAATACACTTTTTGACACGAAATCTCGTAACCCATCTAAACAAACAACTAAAAAAGCGGGATTTTAAAAAGCGGGTTTTTGAAAAAGCTGAATTTTGAAAAAGCGGAATTTGGACACGTCGGTTCGTCCTGAATATATTGCACAATCAAACGTAGCAAGCTTTCGTCTAGTAATTGACGTCTGATGTGCTTGCTCTAAAGCATTAATCTAACAGTATTGTAACAAAAATGCTCTAAAAAAACAAAGTCCCACCTATACGTACATTACTCGTTTTTCACAATTAAAACACTTAGTTGTCGATCAAAACAATTATAATTTATTTCTCGGAGCTTTCTAGTGATTGGCTCGAATCTACAATATTCAGTAGGGTGGATGGGAATGTGGAACAACTCAACGGTTCTGACATTATTCCGATTTGTTCTTTCAACCAAATAATTTGACGTCTAAAACGAACGTCTTGAACGAAAGGATCTGATGAATAAAAGAGATATTTGCAATTACCCGATATGATCAGACAATGACTGTAAGTCAATGAGTTTAAGACGGTGGAAATGAGTTGGAAGTCGCAATTGATCATTGCACGAAAATATGCTTAAAGCAAAACGTAAAATCGTTCGCTGAACCGATTCAATTTCAACCGAGTGATTTCAGCCTCGATTGCTGATAAAAGCAAAATGCTTTAAAAACGTCTGGGATGGGTGAAAGAATCGTTTTAAATCATATGAATCAATAATAATGTTGTTAACAAACAATTTTAAATAAAAGAAAACCATAACTGTTCAATGCACAGGGCCCCATTAGTGTGCAGTTGATAATAATTATTTTTAAATCGCTACACAAAAATTAATGTATTTTATGCAACACCAATTGAAAGTGAAATAAAATTCCATTTCCAATTCCATTCTTTGCGTACATTATGATATGTTTACCATAATAAGTATGTATAGGTATTCCATATTATATAAAAATATTATAAAATTTTTTTGTTTATATAATCACGATTTTATTCTCATTAAGGGTTATAAACATCGTAAGGAATACATTGCAACTCAAGGACCAAAACCAGAAAGTTTTATTGATTTTTGGAAAATGGTTTTAGAGTATAAAGTAAAAGTTATGGTAATGGTAACACAATTTGTTGAAGAAAATAAGGTAATTATATATGTATAATTATTAGAATTTAAATTGCATTTTAATATTTTTGAATTAACTGAAGCTTTTTGGTTTTATTTATAAGAAAATTTATTCAATATAAAATAAAATTTTCAATTTGAAATAAAATATAAAAGCTGTTACTAAGAATAATAATATATTTTTTGAAATTAATTCAAGTAAGTCTTTATCATTATTATCATCATTCGGGTCTTATTATTTCACAACAGAATATATTAGCTGTCAATTGTACATCCCAATAGATCAAGATTTATTGATTATACCACAATCATGTATAATAATCCTCTTCTAAATCTTACATTTTCCACTCTTCTTAGCTCAATATAAATAAATGTAAATGGAAAAAATAAAAAAGATGATGATAAAGTTATTAGATTGCTAGGACTACTGGTAAAACTGTGTATTTGGGTGGTATCAAAAAATAAACACTGCGGAAGTGTTTTATAATTCCGTATATGCTGAATTATTAAGCAGGGCTTATTTTTTGATTTCACCCAATTATTTAATAACAATTCAAATATTATTGTTTAAATTTTGTGTAAATAAGGATGAAATACCTTCTATACTAATGGAATATTCATTTTAGATTTATTTTTTTTTGCTTATTTTCCCAGCCTCATTAGTACAGAGGCATTTAATTCTTTAGGGTTGTACTTTATTTTAAAAAAGTTTAATTTTAATAAAAAACAAAATATTTTGATAAGAATTAAATACTCTACTAGGTATGTTTCACTAGGTTTAATATATATATCGATCGGTTTTGGTTATTCGTTTAACATCAGAAGCCAGACAGACATCTGTAGTCTAAGAGTATCTAATTTTTATTATTAAAATTGCTTTGCTTAAAGCCTACAGCACATTAGTTTAAATATATAAAAAATGTTTTATTTAATTGGAAATTGGTTTCTAAATAATAAAAATATTCTTTAATTTTTATTTTTTTGCTCTAGATAAAATGTCATCAATATTATCCATCAATTGTTGACAAAGAAATCAAATTTGGTAATAATATAACAATTTTATGTAAATGTCAAACAGATAATCAAATTTATGAAAGACGTGAATTAGTTGTTAAGCATGGTTTTGATGAAGTTCAAACAGTTATACATTATTTATTTAAAAGATGGCCAGATCATGATGTACCATCAGATCCAAATGAATTAATTGAATTTGTAAAACGTGTTAAATCAGAAAAAATACCATCACGTACACCAATTGTTGTACATTGTAGTGCTGGTGTTGGTCGAACTGGTACATTTATTGCATTAGATTTAATAATGCAAAAAATTAAAAATGAATGCAAAGTAAATATATATGATATTGTTAAGTCATTAAGATTTCAACGTATGAAAATGGTACAAAGTATAAATCAATATCAATTTTTATATAATTGTACATTGGAAATTGTTAAAAAAAAATATGAAAAAAAATTATCAAATTCAAGAAATATTAAATCATTTTTTTGCAAATCAAATTCTGATATATTTCCAGAGAATAATCAAATTAATAATATTAATGGTAAAATGATGAATGGTTTAAATGGTGGCTTATCAATGAGTAGTGCATCAATACGTGATACAAAACTTAAAAATAATTTAAGTAATAATAGTATTATTAGTAATGGATCAATTAAAGGTGGTGGTCACAGTTTTAGTAGTAATGGTTTTAGTAAAAATAATTCTAGAAATAGTTTTAATCCAAATGATATAGAAAGTGTGATGTAACAATAAATAAATTATTATCATTATTTTTTTTTTTTTTTTGATAAATTTACTTATTAATAATTTTAATAAAAACAACTACTAAGACCTAGCTATAGTATGCTGAAATTAATTTATAAATTTTTAAACTATATATAAATAAATAATTTAATAGAATTGAAAATTCAATAAATATTCAAATGATAATGGAATACTTTGTAAAAACGTCAACCATTATACAACAATGAAAATATTTTAATCATTTTATGATCACGAAGTTAATTTTTACAACTCTATCAAGCATTAATTCTAATTCCATAGACACCAAATGGATAATTCTTTAATTGGCAATAAACAATACAAAATTGTAAATTATCAATTAAAAATATATAAATTAATTTTGTCTTTGATTTGTATGTTTTCAATTAGAATTTGTTTGTTAGTAATTAAAAACATTTCGAGTTAATTCCGAGACACGAACCAGGTAAATTTGAAATATTATAATTTATATACATATCTGTTACAAAATTCGTAAAATTAGTCATTTCATTGGGCACTGACAGTACACGCACTTAGTATATTTTACAACCTACTAAGTGCGTATGTTTGAGGTGCAAAACATTTTGAGTGTGAAAATATTTAGCTGGCTCTAAAAAGGGAGATAATGTAAAAAATATTCACCATCATCAAATTATTTATTTTATTATATTAAATATTTTTTTTTATTTTTTTGTTTTAATCAATTAGAATAATGATTATTTTGACGTTTTGTAAAGGTATTTTTTTTTATTTTGCCAATTTCAGAATAAATTTCTAATGGAATTAAGAATTTAAAAAAATATTTTTAAGATTCACTTTTGTTAATTTTAAATGCACTCCAGTGTTTTTTAATTAATAATTTTAAAATTTCATATTTAATTTTATTTAAGTTAGCCATCGCTCTTACACATTATTATTTATATTAATAAAGAATAAATTCAAAAAATCAATGATGTGATTGTAATAATTATTATTGTTATAGGTTTTTCAAGACATTTTAATTGTTGTATTTTCCAATGTCAAAGTAAAATTTCACTGTAAATATTATTGAAGTGTGGAAAGTCAATGAAAAATCTAATAACTTAAGCTGCTTTTAATTTTTTTTCTCTTTACATATATGTATCATCATCAATCAACTAAAAAAAAAAAGAAAACAAAAAAAAATGAAATTAAAAATAGTTTTAAATTTTAATTGAGTATAAAAAATGTTGAAACAATATATTTTTTCTCTGCGGATTAAATTTTAAAAAAAATATGCAGACCACATCTATTCTGATCTAATTAAAAAGCTGTCAACTTTGGAATGGCTTAAATTTGATATTTTGATAAACAAAAAGAAAGAAAACTTAAGCCAGCTTTAATAACTATTTATTGGCTTTATTGTAAAATTATTTTTCATTGACTGAATTTTTAGATTTACTCAAACTTATACCAATATCAATATTGATTAAGAATTATTATTCTTAAAAACTGTAATATTATATAATTTATAACTGTAATAATTGTAGTAAATTAAATTAACTGCTCAAAAATTCTTGTGAAATAAAACCATATAAAATGTAATTCTTATATGTATTTCGATTATTTATTAGAAACTGTTAAAAATAAACAAAAAATTAAATACATTTTATCACTGGTTAATAATGATTTACTACATAATTAATGTATATACACATTAATTAATGATTTAAGATAAATACACCATGTATATAAATTTAAAAAAAAATAACTTTCAGATTAAAAATAAATTTAATTAATTTGAATTAAATTTTAATGTGGCAAATTGGATTATATTTTGTCAATATTTTGATTTCAATCTCAATTGCAATCTATAAAATTAAAACTCCCACTACAAATATCTCAGTATAAGAAGACTTAAACAAAAAAAAAGAGCAGTAAAAAAAAATTAAAAAAAAAAAACAAATAAAAGAGTTGATAGAAGTAGCTACATATTTTGCAATTTTGTTAGTCCTATACACACATTTTTAGTCATTTTAAGCTTACCACGAACGTGATAATAAAAATTGTAATAGGTAGTACTTCTTCAGAGTTGAGTAATATTACATTTTATTTTAATGTAAAATTAAATTTAAAAATTAATCATGAAATTATATATTGTATTTAATTTAAAAGTATTAATTGTGTATTATGTATATTAAGAAATTAATTGAATTTTGATATCAAATTTTGTATCAAATATTATATTTTTGATGTCTACGGTCTTTTAAATTAAGTGATTTGTTTAATTCTTGAATAAAGCATACAATTTACGTTTTATATAAAAAAAAAGTATAATGTCATATCATCTCCACAATTGTCAATAAATTGTCAACATTTTCGATATAATTTTTTTATATACACTAGGCTTGTTACTTTCACCCTAAGGCTTGTTATTTTCAAATAATTGAGTTATTTTGAAATAGTTATTTAATTTTTACCTCGTGAAGAGACCTATTATTTCATTAAATTTTAATTGATTTTAAAGGGTGCTTATTATATTTTCCGCTGATGGCGCTAGTATTGCGGTAAATTTTTAATTGCGATCAGTGTATAGATCCATGGTACATATATCCAAAATGTATTCCAGATCCACCGGTTAATGCTACTGAACCAACCCACCCTTGCGTTTTGTCAGTGTCACTATTTAAAATTTCATTTCTTTCATTAGAGTAAGCTTCAACGTTTATCGAGTAATGTTGATAGCCAAAACACTCGCGACCTTAGAACAATATGGTTCTATACGCGCCAAGGTATGTTTTGAGTAAACGACGTCTGAATGTTTCAACGCTGTTTCTATTGTCATGTTATTTTTTATCGCAAAATAACTAAAAATTAGCACACAAAATCAGATCAATTTCAAAAATTTGAAAATTTCAAATTTTTAACTATTTTTTTTATAGGGTCGGAGTCTCATTTGATATATTCGCATGACAGCAGTGAAACTCTACTGCAGTCGGAAAAGAAGAGATATAAGGGATATAAGGGACTTCTGGGATTTTTGCTTCTGGAATTCGTTTTCTAAATTTTGAAACTTTGTTTTTAATAACTCCAGCCACAATATTTTTTGTGCTGTGTGCATCATAAACTGGCTTTTGTGAAATTGTAAAAGTTCTTAGTCAATAAGGTTTGTATACCGGAATTAGATTTCCAAGTATATCAATATAAAAGCTAAAATAATAGTTCCGACGAGATTCACAGAATTTCTTAGTTTTACGAACTGTCTCAGTTCTGATAGTAGTTCTTAAGATATAATTAGCTTTTTCTAGTCGATTCATTGAGTAGAAATGTTTTAAATAATTCTTGCCTTTCAGTTATTATTACATTTAAATTTGCAATTGTCTAGGCAGTTCTTTTTGTAAATTATTTGTTTCGCAAATATCATTTTTCCTCGAGAACTGACATTGTCTTTGTCAAAAATATTTTTCAATATAAAATAAAAAAAATAATCCTTCTTATTAAAAATCAAGAACCAACTAAATATTTCTAAAATAAGCATTTGGTTCTATTTGAAAAAATAGTAACGGAGTAATTTTAAGCAATAAAGTTCGATCTACATTACTTTTATTATGTAAAGTTCTAGAATGTTGGCCCGAATGTAGTTAGAACTATGTTTTATAAAATATCTCAGGAACAGAAAGAGATAGACTAATTTGGATAGCGGTAATCGAAAAAGCAAGTCCAGTTATAATGATTATATGATTTATAAATAAATTTCCAAAAAAATGTCAGTTAGAATCTTTTTGGTGTAAGGTCGTGCACTAGGTGGGGACTTGTTATACCGATTGGTATGTTTGACTAGGTTGGTAAAGCAAAATTGCTGTTCTAATTCACCATAATAAAAAATCTTCTTTTCAAAAATCGTTTTTGGATCATTATCATAGATCTGACTTTTCATGTAACGAACAGAGTAAATATAGTCGATTTAACATCAGCGTGTTCAGAGATTATACTTCCAGAAAATTTTCCCTTACAGCGAATAAATTAATATAACAATTTGAATGCGATTGTTAAATTGTATACGACTCCTTTTTTATAAATGTTATACACACTAGAGGCATATTCGCAATGTCAATTATTTTATATATCACATGAATTAAAAAAAACAGTTAAATTTTAAAGACCCCATTATAATTTTACTCTTTTATGTTTTTCTAAATTTTATGAATATTATTAAAATTCTTCTATAATTTAAATTTATAAATAAAATATATAAATTATTTTTTTATATTTGTTGTATAAATATTTAAATTAACCCATATTCTTAAAACAACTGTTTTAAAAGTAATGTGTATCATAACAATATGTAAATTTTAAAATAATCAAAGTTAGTTCCAACTCCAAGGGATCGTTATGTCATAGGATGATATCAAAAAATAAAGTTGCGGAAGTGTTTAATAATTCAGCTTATATTTAGCATATGCTGAATTGTTAAACTCTGCTGCAAGTTTAATTTTTGATTTCATCCATATCATTATAATGTTGTGTCAGCAGCAAGCATACATTGCAGCTTTGATCTATTTTTAAATTATAACTAACAAAATAATTTATATAATAAACTCTTAAATAAATTTAATTTTTATATAATAAAAATTGTTTGCTATGTTTTCATGTATTATTTAATAATTATTATCAAGAGTATTAAAACATATGTAAATGTAAGTTAAGAAAACTAGGATAAGCAATTTTTAAAAAGTGTACTCAAATTAAAAAAAATTAACACAAAATTAAAAAAAAAAAATTATTGATATGTAATACATTTATTTTAAATTTGTATATAAATTTGAATTTTCAACTTTAATGGTTAAAAATATAGTTTAACTTTCTTTTTAAATATCGTCTTTATTTTAAGACTGTATCGAGATTTTTATTTTGAAATAAAAAAAAAATATATTTGTATATAAGTTAATATGAATATATATATTACATTAAAAGTTATATAATAGTTGAATTAAAATTATGTGAATGTGATGTGCTTATATATTATGTAAAAAATAAATTATTCATAAAAATAATAAAAAACAAAAACTAAAATATACAAAATATCTTTTTTTTAAATGTTTTTGTCTACTTGGGTGTGTACCTAACCTATAGAGTTCTGTTTTTTAATTTTAAGTACGGTATAGAAGTCCACAAATTTACTTATTAATTTATTTACAGGCTTAATTCAAGCAAGTTACATGTCTCGATTATATTTATGTGAATTCAAACAAATCTTAAAACTTAAAATATAAATATTAAAAAATTAAAACTAAAAAAATAATTGCAAAAATTGTTAAATAATTAAAATGTAAACCAGTGGTTAATGAAATGATAAATAAAAAAAAATTTAACATCTGCAAAAATATATATAAAAAATAAAATACTCTGTAATAATATTTGAAAATTAGTAGTTATGGGTTAAAGTTAGAAAAAAATAGCAACAATAAGAATATTTGGAGAGATGAGATAAAAATTAAACTAAAATGAATATAAAAGCTTCTTTAGAGTGTCTTTGGAGAGACAGAAATAAATACGGGTCTTGTATTTGTTAGCCAAAAACATCATTCTATGGATAGGTTTGTTCATTCCATAGTTGGCTCGATGAAATGTAAGGGTAAATAGATTAGCAAAGCGGAAGCGATTAGAAGTATTAATCTGATGGACTAAGTTTGAAATTTATTGGGAGTTAATGGCCTATATTTCGATAGTCATTTCACTGTCATTTTTTGTGAAAAACAAATTTTACGATTTCAGTAGTCGTAAAACTGCCAAAAATCTTAAAAAATAAAAACAAACTAATTTCGATAGTCGCGTTTTATGAATATACTCGGATAAAATGACAAATTTTGTCATTTTGTTTGTAAAATTTTGTTGTTTAAAATTCAAAAAATGGACTTACAAAAAAAATCGTAAGTATTTTATTTTACATTTATAAGTTTATGTTTTAATTCAAGTTCAAGAAATTGAACAGCCTTCAGCAAAAATAGGTCCGGATCCCATCCCACAAAACCCTAGAATTTTTTTTTTTTAACTTGTCTTCAGTACAATGGCTCATAAGCAAACAAGAGGTCCCAAGTGTCGGGACCGAAGAATTGCAATTGCCTTGAATTTTTTTTTTCATCAGTACAATGGCCCTTAAATGCGATGAAGGCAATAGGTCCGAGTAATTGGGGCCGAAACTCTATATCACAGGCTTAAATTGTATTTTTCTGGGAAAAAGTTATTAACACTTATTATAAATAATTTTAAAAAAAAATTCGGATTGGACAATCCGGAAGTCGGGATCAAAGGACCTTGAACAATATTTTTGAGAGTATCCCGAAAGCAATACGGGCTTTACTGATGCCGGCTTCAATGCTCAAATCGGCACCTTCATCTGATTACACGGTGCTGCCCAGGTAATTGAAAGTACCTCACCTCTTCAAGGAGGATCGAATGTTGTGATTTGTGAGTTGTGCGCATGATTTTGGTTTTTTTTTTCTTTTGTAAGAAATCTTCTATTGCGATTGGGTACGAAATCTGAATGTTCAACATTTTGTATTTTAAAAACTGGTATAAAGTTCAGATCTATTTTTTTCAAAGTGAAATTTCTTAGTCCAAAATTCCAATTTTTTTTTCATTACCCTAAAAGTACTTTGATGTTACAATTTTGGTGACATTATCTTCATTACTTATTTTCAAACATTTCCCGAAACATTTTGTAAAGCAAAAATGGAAGAATAAATTACATACATACATACATTGTAAAGTATATTTTTATAAAAAAAAAAAAAAACACTGATTCATAGAATTTTGATTAATTAAATTCAAGATTTTAATTATATTGATAAAATTTAAAGAATCTAAATTGACATCGTTAATCATTCATTATTACTTTTTATATTAATTGAAATCTCTATAACACTATAGACTATAGAGTATAGACTATAGTTTAAGAGATTTAATTTATAAAGAGAAAAATTAATTTTTTTAAGCATCTTAGTTTCGTACAATGTAACAAAATATAATTAAAATTATTTATTGTAATATATTTTATATAATATAATTTAGTTGTATTTTAATATGCATTTTTTAGACATTCTAGTTAATCTCAAATCGTTAATTTAATTTGATACTTAATTATTGAAAAAATATTTTAGCTCTCATTAAAAATGTTTAGATTGGATCTATATCTAGTATCAGAAATTATATATGTGTACATTATATAAATAGGTGCCTGTATAATTTCTGATAGTATTGTTTAACATCTTAATAATATAAATGCATATTTAGTAAAGTAATACAAAAATTTATATGAGAGCACGTGTTTCAATTATTAAGAATTGCAGTTATTTACGGTCTTTGGAAGCATATATCTAAGCTCCATCATAACAATCTACACAGTTCCATCATCGCAGTCTATTTCAAACTCATTATTAATTTTCGGCTAATATTTTTTCACTACTCTCATTATTCCATTGTTAACAGAATTTTCTCCAAGTTAGTTGGGTTCTATCTGTACTTCGTACTCTTTCATTGTCCCTTGTTTGGTAATTTTTACTATCTTACTATGCTAATTTTCTGATTCATTTCAATTTTATCTTTCTTGATTTAAGATGTTTTTGCTACTAACTCTTTTTTCGGACCGTATTTCTGTGCTAGTAATTGCAGAATAGCTATTACAAGGCGGAAATGGAAAATTGATAGTCCGACGACAAATAAATTTGGCATGTGGATATAAATATAATATAAAAATGATTAAACAATAAAAAAATCTGATTTAAAAACAAAAAAAAAAAACAATTCTCAGCAAAATTTTGATCTTGTTTACAATAAAAAGTGATGCTGAATGCATAGAAAAACTTCACTTTTTTCTTATTTAAACCAAACAATTAACGATTTTTATTTTTCAAATGATGATTAAACCCATATTTAATTTGATATAAATTGTAGAATAGTGTCTACCAGCTGAAATATAAAACATTGGTACATATAAAACATTTGAGTACTTTCGTACCGTTGGCTATTTGAAAAAGAAAAGCTAGTTAAAGGAAACAACAATGAAAAAGTAATCTGCCCATAAACGTGAGTTATACTCGAGCTTGGGTCATATATATATACGCTTTATAGGTTTTTAAGAGGTCTTAAGACGAAAAACAAAATATATAGCGGCTCAATAACCCCAAACATTTGGCGGCGCTTTTCGCAAAATCGAAAATATGCCCATTCCAGTGCATATTTTGATTCACTCACTTTCCGAGAATGTCCAGGTTTTTGAGTCACTAAATATTTTCATTTTGAAATCGGATAATTGGTTCGAATGCTGTTAGCTAACAAAACAGCTTTGAGTTTTTGAATTGTTAAATCCGACTCGGTTTCGCGCGTCGCTTTACTGTCGCGCCCAATCTGACCTACCTACGCACACTATATCGCTTATTAATTTTCAAGTTTACTCACGTGTTGTGGCATGGGCAATATTCCATATATTAATTCTATAATTGTGTGTACCAGCATTTTTGAACCCATCCAATAAATAGTAATGATTTTCTTCATTAATTTTTTTGTTTATTAATTCTGCAATTGTTGATGACATAAAAATTTTGTAAGCAATATCTTCGTGATCTTCTTCGAATCCAATTAACGAATGGGACTTTTTGACTCAGTTGTTTTGGGATTTTTTACCATATTAATGGGTGAAAGTTAGACAAAACTTCCATGGGAATTTTGACTCACTTTAGTGGGACATGTAAATCCCAATGGGACTTATGTCTCTGCGACTTATGACATACCACCGTATTTTCACCAGTTCAGTAACTATAGTTCTCAGTGATAAGCTTAGTAAATCATGTCTTCGTACCAATTCAATTATTAATTCTTACTAATGTTAGAGCAAGACATTGATTACTTCGTAAGACATTGTATAGGACATCATGTGTAAATTGTAATGCTGGATTTACATTAGAGTAATGTAGTTTTAGAATTTGTTTGTAAACTACTTGAATTTCCTACTGGGAAACTTTCATAATATACACTAGATATATCAGAATAATTTAAGTATAAAATAAAAATAAGAACCAGTAGCTGCACATTAGCGACACATGGCTGGTAATCAATAAAAATCTAACAAAATGATTTCTAATCAAATTTTCCATAATGATTCAATTAATATGTCGGCGCTATTAAAGTGATTAATTAATTTTAAAATATTATATGTATATATATATATATATATATATTTTTATATGCTATATATTATATTGTATGTATTATTGTTATTATTATAATGAAAAGTTTCCAATAGAAAAAATAAATACGTACGTATACAATTTATAAAAAAAAAAAGATGAATGAATTTATATTTATAGTAGAGAAGAGGCATATGGCGATTATAAAGAAAAAGAAAATTTTCAGGAATTCATTAGCCAAAGATTATTGTTTTTTTGTAATATAAATATGTATGTTTAATTTAAAAACATTAAAATTTGTAATACTTTTGTTTTTAAATAGTGTTATGAACTTGAATTTAATTTTGTTGATATAAACAAAATTTTTAACAGTGCTAAGAACTAACTTCGCTTTGTTAACTAAATTTTCTTTGTTTTTTTTTCCTTTTATAATATAATGAGTGGGTGGATATTCACTGTACAATAAAAATTTTATAAAAAAAAAAATTGAATTTTGCAGATCATAATCTTGTCAAACGATATTATGCATTTTATCATGAATAGCAAAGCAACTATACAGTACCTATGTATGTATTTTCTATGCCCTTTAATTTTTTACTCGACACCCATTAAATTAAAATACATTATTGCTTATCTTAATATTACATCTATATATATTTTTTTTTTGACATATATATATCTCTTAGGCCCCCGTTCACTATTAAAGTGATAATAACTTTTTTCTGGAAGAAGTAATGAAAAATACAACAAACGCATATGTGCGATAGAAACGAAAAAACGGGGTTTTAGAATTTCTGTTTTTCGAAAGTGATTGTATATGAAAATTTAACAACTTTTTCCTTGTTTTTTTTTTTCATTGATGTGACGAGAATATCAATGTTTTGTATAAATTTTTGTAAAACATCAGCGACACAATTTTAAATCTATTTTGTGAAGAAATGAAAAAATGTGCAGAATTTAATTTGCCAGAAAAAAAACCAATATCACTTTTAAAAAGAGTTATATGGAACTGGTTCAGTCTAAGAATAACTTGCAATAACCCTAAGAGTGTTAACCAGAGGTAAAAGAGATCTGCGTCAACACTTTCGAATATGGTTCAACATTTGATGAAGGCAAGAAACTGCACTTAATACGATTAGAATAACAAAAAGCCAGTTACTATACGAAACTATAATTGCATAAATGAACACATGACATATAAATAAAGTATATATAGTAATTTAATATAAATAAATAGTAAATAAAAATACACAATGCCACCGCTAGAAAATAATTAGCTATAAATAATATTTTTATATAAGTATCTAAACTATCAATTGTTTTGAATACAATACACGTTTTCAAGTTTCACATAAATTACATAAAAAACAATAAAACATTGAAAAACCGCCAAACAAATCTAAAAATTTCTACAATCATCTGAGTTGAAAACATGTATGACGACACATATAACCCTTAGAATTAATTTTAGGTACATTATTTATTATATGTGTACTTAAGTTTATTTTTATATGTCCAAAAGGAATAGATGGTAAATTCAATAAAAAAAAAACCAATTATAATTAATTATGTACTCTACTTCATACGTAGATATTATTTCATTAACACATTTAGTTCTACGCAGGATCGTTTTGTTATTCAATGAAGAATAAAGGCACACTACACCGGAACGTGACTACACCGTGACGACGATATGACATGATTTTCATTCATATACTATTCCGTTCTTGTGAACATAATATATCACATTGAAATCAACCGAACACCGACACGGTACCCTGTCTTAAAATATCGTTCTGAAAGACTGACACTAACAAAGATTTTAGATTCTAGTTTTAAATTTAATTACAAAATTAGTGTACTAAGAGGGTCGTATATTTGAATTTTCGTAAAATAGGATATCTCAGTACCGACAATAGAAATGATATCGTTCTAAAAATCAATTATTTGTTTGTTCACCCTGTATATTTGAAGTTTATCGATTAAAATTTATTTATTTATTTTTTTTTTAATTTTCTTAATTTATAAAAAAAAGATAAAATTTCAGAAAAAGTAAAATTAAAATTATATACCATCACTATGTATGTATATTTAGCCTTTATTTAATATTAAAAGAGCTGAGATATGATTAAATAAAAAGTAATATTATAATAATGTGTATCTACAACACATAAAATAACAACTGTAACTAATCTCTGTCCAATAATCAAGATCCATAAATTTAAGGAATTGTTTGATACAATCAATCACTTGAATGCGAGTGTGTACATACATATATATATATATATATATATATATATATATATATATATTTGATTTTCTTAGACATGATTATCGGAAATTTACTTAAAAATTGTAATCGCGTCCTCTATAAAAAAAAAAAATAATAATAATAAAAAATAAATTGTATGTATGTATTGTACGTACATAAATGAAAATAAATAAAATTCTAAAATAAAAACTAAAAGAAAACATAATGTATACCTATATAATTAACCTACATTAAGTATACATATATATATTTTTAATAAACTTTCAATAATAATGTTGATCTGATCGGCAAGTAACAATTACTTTTTTTTTAACTAAATATTACTAAAAATAAAAAATCTTTAAAATTATTTTTTATATCATTTGTAAACTTTATTCATTTCGGTTAGTTTTCGATTAGACTTCGGTAATAACGGTACGATATACTTTTTCAAATACAAATAAAAAATAAAAAAATAATTTTTTTTTTTTAAATTTAAAAATGGTTCTTAACTATATAAATAAATATTAAATAAATAAATATTAAATAAATAAATAAATGAATTAATTATAATTAGTTAACAATAATAATTGTTTTTCGAATTTATTAATTTTTTTGTCGAAACTTCTAAAAAAAAAATTAAGCTACGTAAAATTATTTTAATTAAATAGTATAAACAAAAAGGGTTGTAATGCTTAAAATTTTAAAAATATTTACCGTTATTTTTACAATAACATTAATATTTAATGAATCGTATTCATCAGAAGATGACAATGAAATAATTGATTGGTGTGATAAAGCTAAATGGTGTGAATATGCAGCTGGGCAACATATTAAATGTAATAATAATGGGGTGAGTTTTCGGTTAAAAATGAAAATACAAGTAAAATGTTTAATAATTAATTGTAGTTCTTACTTAAACTTACTTAGATAGTCAACATATCATGTAGGTCCAACATATCATGTACGTACTCAATTTTTGTCGGTCACGACATCTTTTCTACAGTTGAAGATCAAAATTGTTTCATGTCTGCCAATATTTCGTCTCCCAACGAATGTTGGATCTACCCCGATGTCATGTACCGTCGGGTCTGGATTTAAATTGTAGCTCTTAGTTTGTGCTAATTTTAGAAATTCATATAATATATGTATGTAGTTGACAAATTTATGTTCCCAATCTATTTTCTAACAAAATAATGGATGTTATACAAAATCTCAATTTTTCTAGTTAACTTGAAATTTATTGCAAAACTATAGTTTTTTTTTTCTAAAAGAAATTATGTGTTCATTTTTACTAAAAGTTAAATCTCTATTTTCTATATTATGTAAAATCTTTCATATTTACATATAAAATCTATATATATATAAATTGTTTTTTTTGTATAAAATTAATAAATTTTTATATATATATATATATATTATTTAAATATATACATATATAAATCATATTTGTTATACATATTTATATATAAAATAAACCTTTGTCTTTGAAAATGTTACTTTAATTTAGCAAAAAAATTAAATGTGAAAACATCCAAATATTTGGGTTCCAAAATAATAAAAAAAAATTTGCATTTGTATTGCAATGGTTTCTAATTTTTTAAATTAGTATGGAAATGGAAATCGCCAAATCAATATCGAATCTAACGAATCTATATTTCAGCCGATCTCAGAATCATTATAACGAGTATAATAGAGATAAGGTGAGTAGACAGCAAACCGAAAACATCAAACCGAATTTAGGAACCAATAAAAAAATAAAAATGAAATTTGACATACTAACTAGTCAGTCAACAAAATTGCAAAATTGCAAATAGCAAAAAAAATCATTAAAAATAAAGCTTGTATCTAATTTCAATTTTTATTTCATATTTAAACAAAAAGTGAAAGATTGTGATAGGCACTTGTTCGTAAATTACATTAAATGTATAGTTAATATATTTTGCAAAGTTGATGGCTCAAATATTTTTTTGAAAAAAAGTAGGTATTTCCTTATAAAAATAACCACCAGATCTATTTACAACAAACTTTATCAAACCAAACATTATTTTTTCTTTAAATTTGATAGTGTTTCTGATCATTGATATGACAGATAAGTACATAATTCTATAAAATTACTTATCACTGTGTTAATATATTCAAATTATTTAAAAAAAAAGAAAAAACAAAATAAAAAAAACAAACAAAAAACTAAAATAAAGTAAAATAGAAAAATTTTCAATTTATTTTTTATACTTCATATTTTTGGAAAAACAAAATTTTATGATTGGAATTTTAATATATTTTTAATAGACCACAGTATAATTTTAGTGCTGGTTCTCATAAATTTCCAAATTTGAAATCATTGAAATGGAATTTTAAGCAAAAAATTAATATAAACAAACTATGATTTTATTAAAAAAAATGTTTTTCCTAATATTTAAAAACAAAATGTTTATTTTTGCAATTCATTCATTTTAAGTTATTAAATATGGTGAAGTGTTTGGTTGGCTCTGGTGTGAAATGTGGGATAAGCCTGATTTATCCGTAGCACTTAAGCGTCTTGACCCTGTTATAAGACCTGTGAATGATCTCACTATTAAATTTTACCAGGCCTACTGTAAAAGAATTCTTAAATAGAGGTACTTCTACTTGACCTAACTAAACTTCTTTGATCAATTCATTTTATAAATACCCCAAATTTTTATTTAGCTTAATTGAAATTGTGTTCTTTTGAGTTATATGATTTTATTTTATGTAAATTCCCTGCCAGCTTGTCATTTATTTTATATTAATGACTAAGGAAACTGGATAAAGTATTTTTTTGTTTGCTTCAGCATAGTTAAATTACATAACTACTATAGATAACATAACATTAGGTGTAGTACTGTAGTAGTTTTTCAATTACTTAATACAAAAGGTACGAAAAACGTTTTAGTTGTATGTTTATAAAATATTTAGTGTTATATTTACAATTAATACACAAATACAGAGTGATAGACCTCCGAGATATTTTAATTTAAATTAAATATAATTAATTGGCATTTATAGGCTCAAAAGTCTACAACTAATTCAAACTAAATTTATTTGTCAAATTTAATCTCATGTATATATCTGGTGTTCCAGAGTATACGTATCAGCTTTTTAAAAGAGGAAGGAGCCGTTATTTTAGAATTAAAAGAAAAATCCATTGACTAAATCGACGTGCTCTATCGATTGGTGATATTTTCAACTTCCGGGAAAGACCGGAAAAGAGTTTTTAAGTCACAAGATCGCCGAAATTGGACGAAATGAAGATTTTCAAATGGAAAAGGGTATTTTTTTATGCAAATTCGGATTTTATGTCAAAAAATAAGAAACTTTTGTAAAGTAAATTTTTTTTTTATTTTTATTTTAATTTAAACTTTTTAGGTACCCAAAACTGATATAAAAAATACGATAACATGATAATTTTAAGGAGAAAAACTGAGAAGACCAAAACAAAATCATTTAAGATAAGTTTCTTATTTTTTGTCGCAGAATCCGAATTTGCAAAAAATAATAGCCCTTCCGATTTGAAAATCTCGATTTCGGCCAATTTAGGCGATTTTTTGACTTAAAAATCCCTTTCCGGTTTTTCCCGGAAATTGAAAATATCACCCTCGATTTAGTTAATAACATTCTTTTTAAATTTTAAAATAACCCTCGTAAAAACCTGATACTCATGCTATGGAACGACCGGGTATATAAGGGGAAGCAGTTATTTTAAAATTTAAAAAAATATTGATTGGCTAAATCGAGTGTTCTTTATCAATCGATGATATTTTCAAATTCCGGAAAGGACCGGAAATAGGTTTTTTAAAGCGAAGAATCGCCGAAATTAAGATTTTCAAATAGAAAGAAGCACTTTTTTAAGCAAATTATAAAAATATACGTGCCACTTACTTGATGTGAAATATGAAAACTAATTCTGAAAAACCTAAATACAAATCTCTTCTTTAAAGTTAAAAATAAATAAAAAAAATTTAGAAAATATTTTTGAATTAAAAGCTTTAAAGAATAATATCTTAAATTCATTTTACCTTGCATTTTTGAAAATTTATTCATAATAAATAAGCTTAACTCTTTCGATAAAATATCTTATAATAAAGTATATGTATGTATGACTTAGGATAATTTTAATTTATTAGGCTATTTATTGTATAGTACAACAATAATTGAATCTTGATGTATCGCAATTCATCAGAGAATTTTAAAAATTCACATTCAATGTAACTGTCATAGATACAATTAAAATTATAATACGAGTACTTAATACATACTCCATTAAAATAAAAATGAAAATAAATTTTTCCAATTAATTAATGACCTTCATTTAAAATTAAGTAATTTATATTAGAATTATTGTTTTTAATAATAAAAAAAATTTAACTAAAAAAAAAATAATATAATAATTTCAGAAATTTGCTTCCGGCTGTCCCAAAGAGGTTGAGATGATTAATTTAAATAAAGGAATGAGAATGGATATTTTAAATGCTCACAATAAATATCGAAATTTGATTGCATCAGGTAATTTACCTAATTATAAATCGGCTAGCCGTATGGGACAAATGTGTTACTGTCATGATTTAGCTAGAATGGCTGAACTAAATGTTAAGACTTGTGAACATGAGCACGATGCTTGTCGCAGTACAATAAAATATCATTATGCTGGTCAAAATTTATTTCGTTGGTATGCGAATTATAAACCAAAAAATATAAAAAAAATTCTACTCTCTGGCATCACCGATTGGTTTGAAGAATACAAATTAACAAATATGAGTATTATTGACAAATATAGAAAAGTTGAAGAAAAAATAGGACATTTTACAGCTTTAGTAACTGATAGTAATCGCTGTGTTGGTTGTTCTGCAATGAAAATGATTAAAAATGGTTTTTATGAAATATTATTTGCTTGCAATTATGCTATGACAAATATTAATAATATGCCAGTATATAAATCAGGTAAGCCAGGATCAAAATGTAGAACTGGAAAAAGTAAAAAATATCCAGCACTTTGTAGTAATCGAGAAATTTATAGTTTATTTGGAAATGATGATAATGATGATAATGATGATGATGATAATTCTAATATTTAATTAAAAACGATTAAAAAAATAACAATTTTTTTTATTAATAAAATTAAAAATAAAATATGAAATTATAGAATAAAAATATTTATGAAGTTGAAATTTTTTATGGTTGTTTTATTTTAAAAAATTAAAAAGGTATAGGGTGAGTTTAATGACAGAAAACTGGTTTAATCAATATTATTTGAACAATATACAGCATTACGTCATAAAAGTAACACAACACCAAAGGCAGTAATTACAAAGAAAGATACACAAAAGTAGATTGATCGAAAAATAGTCAGAGTTTAGACTGGATATTTTTACAATCACATTCATGGTAAAAATCAAAAGCACATTGTAAAATATGTAATAAGAATTTGTAACATTGGGTGATTTTTTTTATGCGATCAGATATTGCTTAGGACAAGCAAATCAGACGTCTATTATAGACGAAAGCTTACATCAGGTTGCTAAGCGGTACGATCATCATCCAGTGGGTTATCCATATCCAACAACGTTAGTTAACTAATGTTAGTAAGAGATAAATAGCTAACATTTTATAGTTAGTAGAATGTTAAAAAGATAAATTCAAATACAAACAGAAAGTAGAAAAAGACCAAATATCAATTACAATAACTATTTATCAATTATACAGCTTTAATTTTAAGCTTCTTTTACACTAAGATTAGTATCAAAACAAGCTGCTTTCGAGTTAGATTCACGTACAATTCTTGACACAGGCTCGAATTCGTCGTAGGCAGTACTATGGTTAGCAATATTAAACAGGTCAACGAAACGTAAATCATGCGGATTCTCTATGAAAGTTATTAAATCCGTAATTTTAAATGCCAGAATATTCCCAGCAATAATTTGGTAAATTAAAGTAATATCAGCCACCAATCGTCAAGATATTTCTGGTCTATTAAAATCTGCCTATCTTTGTATTTTTGCGATGCGTTTTTGATATATGATAAAGGCCCGGGAAGTTGAAATTTTCTTTACATCGATGGGAAACATAAACTAAGCCTCCGGAGTAAAACACTGAAGAAGTCTGCAAGTAGTAAACGAAATACGCGTATCTGTATGATAAGCATATCAGTAAATTTAAAACAAAAATATTCGACTCTTTACGACCATTATACAAAAAATTTTAATGTTATTTTAACGTTAGAAACCTGGTTTTTATAAAAAATAAACTAAGCGTTATTTTTTTTTGCTGAATTTAAAATTTTCTCCTTGAACAGGAAGAAGTAAATTTTCTTCTGTTCAATTACATATATATTTTTCTCAGATAGTATAATAAAACAGGTATATTTAAATTTCTGATATTCATCCTCAGAATGCACGTCGGCATCATTGTTTTTTTTCCCTCAATTTGTATAAAATATTTTTTTTTCCTATACAAATTTATCAAAATGTAAATTTAATTGTTTCAGATATTGCTCAACTATTTTTCCATTTATTTTGGACAATGTTAAAATTGTTGACAATAAATTTACAGATAGATTTAATATAAATTCTTTTAATTATTATTTTTATTAAATCTTAAAAGATTTAAGGTGCAAAGGTTCAAATATCAAGGTTCGAAAATATTCAAGAAAAGAAAAAACAGCATCAGCGATGAATTGTTTAGAGCAGCATAAAATAGAAAGTAGGACATTGTTAATTACACTTAACAAAAATACAAATTTTTTAAAGTTGTCCGAAATCGATTGAAGTACAAAAAGAAAATTTGATGAAAAGTTTTGGTAGAATGCAAGTAGCACGGATAAGTAATACTAGATTTCTTATTAATTTTTTATTGCAATATAAATTGAACGGCGTTAACGCAAAGTGAACGTAAAAAAGTTGAAGACCGTTCCATTTCATTTTCCTTAAAAAAAAATTCAATTAAATCTGCTTCAATGTCGTCAGCTCCGTCGAGACTATTTGAGTTGTTACGTTTTATAAGTAACCGTGATTTCACACAAAATGTCACTTATTGAGAAATATATAACTTAATTGTTAAAAAAAATATTTCATCTTTTTTTTTTTTAACATAAGTTTAAGTTAAATTATTATTTTCTAAATCTATTATAATTTTTTCGTTTTCTGTGATTCGTGTTGTAATTTTTTTACGGATTTTGAGTATGAATTCTATTTAGTTTTTGATGCTACAAAACAAGAGAATGCTTTAGTCAGTAGTTCGATTATGATACATGAAATCATAACAAATAAACGAGTTAACGGACTATAAAAATCCACTTTCGAACTCTTCCCCACCTAACCCTTTTTAATCTTTTTTTTTTTAGAAAACAAAGGGATGTTAACAAATTATATTAGAAGAAATTTAGCACAAGAAGTCATAAAAAAACGGTTACGGGACTAGGATTTTCAGTAAGGACAAAATTACTTCCAAATATGAAAACGCTATACTTTTATTCTATTGCTGATTTCTTTATTGAAACTGCAAAATAAAATTAACTCTTACAAATTAAATAAATTGACAGATATAAAAATTTTTTAATTTTTTATTTAACAAATTTTTCAAAAATTTCAAAATAATTTTAATTTATATAAATTAATATAGTACAACGAAAAAATGTATTTCTTTTTTGTTACATAAAATATAATGAAAAAATTATAACATTTGAAAATAAAATAATAAATTATAATATTAATTAAAATTATTAACAAAAATATCAAATCAATAATTTATATTTGATAAAAAAAAAAAAAAAATTAAAATTTTCAATATTTTCAATCGTGTTTTCACAGCTCCACTTTCGAGTCTTAAAAAAAAAAGTTTATTAGTTGTATTTCAGATTTATTTATCGGTGATTGTATATTTATATTTAATGTATTTAGTAGTAGTTAATAAGAAGCCCCTATACGGGATATTTTGACCAAATCACAAATAATAAATAACTAAATTGTATGTATATTATTTTAATTGCAAAAACTTAATGTTGTTAAAATTAAGACTTATATCATATAAAGTATATTTTTTCAATGTATGTATATATATATATATATATATATTTATTTTAGATAATTACTATTTAAGTTGGAGCCGTTTAAATTAAATATTATTCAATTTTTTGATTCAAAAATTTATATTTTTAAAAGATAATTAGGAAGTAAATTCAAATTTAAAGAATTTTTTTTTTACTTATTGCAAAAAAGTAATATTTAAATTGTTCTTCTAATTACGCAAAAAAAAAAAAAACAAATACATAGATATAAAATTTTCTAAAAAGGGTAGAAAATATCTATTTTAGTTACAATATTGAACTCACACAATATTCCGATAAAAATTTTGTTAAATAGTATTTATACAATTTGAAATATTTATAGATATATTTTAGAGTATATTATAATTCTAGAATTAGCTATATTTTAAATGAATGTTTTGTTTAATATAACATTTTTTTATTTATTTATTAATAATTTAGAATAAGTAATGATTATGATTTAACTGAATTAAATCAGAGTATGTAGAAAGCTATAATTATACTTATATTTTCGAGTTTGTTTTTTTTTTTTTTTAATTTTTTTTTTTTGATGTATATTAAAGTGGTATTTTTGAATATAAATTATTAATTATTATGTTAAATATTTTATTTACTTTAATATATTTTAAATTTATTGTCAGTCTAAAACAAATGAATTTTTCAATATTATCGTTTTTTTTTTTATATATATTTCTAATACAATTTAATAACGATGGTATTTTAATTTTTGGATTCCTAGATATAGATATTGCAAATTTGTAGACTTTTACAAAATTAATATAATTTCATTTAATTTAATGATTATTTTTGATATTTTTTTTTTTATGTTAAATTTAAATAAGTATAAGAATTTATTTAAATATGAAAAAAAAAATGAAATTATTAAAAATATTAAATATAGAAAAATAACAAAATATAAAATTGAAAAAATAAAAACAAAAACTTAAATATTTATATTTTTATATAATTAAATTGATTTAAAAATAAAGAACGAAACGTAAATTTTAATATATAACATTAAAACTATTAAAAAAGCGCAGGCTCCTTAGAATTAAGTTTTTTGCATTTATTTGAAAATGTAAATTAATAAATCGAATTTGAATTAAAAAAAAAATTAAAATTATCATAATATTCGATTTAAAAAAAAAAAACAAAAAAATAAATTTACTGAGTGTTTTTAGTGATATGACTTTGAATTTTATTATGTATTTATAAACTAAAAATAATTATTTATTGTCAAAATTAAATGAACCAAAACACTGTAAAAGGAAAATTCTCTAAACCGAATTTTCACTGGAATGTTTTATTTTATTATTTTTGTTTTTTTTCTGGGTATGCTACTGGAATGAATTGTTTTTATTTTTAATTTTTTTTTAAGAAATTGTATTTTATATACTACTTAATTATGGTATTCTTTGATAATATCATAGAATCTCTTTGTTTTTGTAGATTCAAATATTAACTTGGTGGAATGGAAAAGGCATGTTGACCACTTCGATGATCTGGTTTAGTACCAAACCAACTCATTTTCCAATTTAATGTATCATGTAATAATTTCTCTTCATCTGTTGTTAAATGTAATAATGTAGCTACAGCTCGAATTAAATGACGTGCTTCAACCTTAATTTACAAAAAAAAAAAAAAAAAATTAAATTTGTTATAAAAATTAATAAATAATGTCTTACTTCACGACTAGTTAAAAATTTCACAATCACATGTTTTAAATATTTAAAATTAACTTCATCCATAATTATTGGCCCACCATTAGTACCACTAATATTATCACTAATTGGTTGTGGATTATAATTACTATTATTTTTATTATTATTATAATTATTATTAGTATTTATTGAAGGATTATATAAACCATTACTACTTTTATAATGTTCCATATTACTAAAAGTTTTTTCAATATTTAAAATTGCTATAGTTGGTGCTGTTGTAGTTCCCATATTTTCGAAATGCGCAGAATTACTTTTAGATTGCAATTCGTTTTGAAGTGTCTTTTTTAGATCGGTAAGCCGTTGATTTAATATTTTTATTGACTATAAAATAAAATTAAAAAAAAAAATTAAACAATATTTAGTTAATAATAATTTTTTATAAATATGTATATAAATATATATATTTTTTACTTTATTTTTTTCATTTAATTCGTTAGTTAAGCTATCAACTTGCGATATACGATCACTTTGGCTATTAATCACAGTATTTTGTTCAATTAATTTTTGGTTAATATCATTCAATTCATTTGTTGATTGACTCAAATTATGTTGTAAATCCTCAACTTTTTCATGTAATTCATTGCATTCATCACGTTCAATACGTAGATCTTTTCGTAAAATTTCTTCACTTTGAGATAATTCAGCAATTCTTAGAAGAGCAGCATTTTTTTCTTGTTTTTCTGTTTCTAAATTAACCATTAAATTTGATATTTGCTCTTGAAGCAGTGCTATTTGTTTTCGTAATGCTAACGTTACTTGTTCCGAATTATCAACATAGTCATTTAGTCTTTCATTGGCTGCTGATGAACGAATTTTTAAATCTTGAATTTCTTCACCAGCTTGTTCCTGAAAATTTAATCGAAATTTTATTTATGTGTTTATACAGATTTTCTTCGTTTTGTTTGATAAATAAAAAGATTGATTCTAAATTTTAAAATTCTTACAAAAGTAAAACTAAGAATAAAATAGGTTAAATTAAAAAAAGAAATTCTTGGTTTAGCATTACTAGTTTTTTAAGAAATTGTTCTAGTTTGTAAATTGTGCTTATATTTGGTAATACCATTATGGTCGAACAGTAAATACAATATATTATTTTCAAATGAATTAGTTATTTTAAGAACTTCCGGGCAAAAATCAATTGCATTTTGTAGTATTAAACCAAATTTCCGAATAAAAGATTCAAAATATTTAAATGATTTTAAATTTCATTTATTATTTTTAAATTGTTCTACAAGTAAGCATTTTTCAAACTTATCTAGTTATTTTTAGTATTTGCATACAAAATAGAAGACTATACCACAAATAAGTAATTTTACTACTTATATGTGCTTATATTATAAATCTAAAAGTGGAAATTTTTGATTTAGTAACTAAAAATAATTCATTCAAAATTAAAATGATTTTAAATAAAAAAAATTATATAATATACACATATTATAAAAAAACAAAAAAAAAACCCCCAGAGGGAAAGATTAGGAATTAAAAAATTTTTTTGATTACCCTTTACCATACCATTATCTGAAACTAAATAAATAAAATAAAAAAAAAAACAAAAATAAACATAATATTTATATAATATGTTATGTAAGTATTTTATGACGATCCTTGTAATTAAGATAATGCCGAAGTTGTTTTATTGTACACGATATCATGCATATGTAAAATATTCTTTATAAAAAAAATTTAAATAATAATTAAAACAATTTTAAGGGATTAAATATTAAATACTAATTTATTGAAATCATAAAATAATAAGAGAAAAAAAAATAAATTCTTACTTTTAAATAAACTTATTTCTAGATTATTTGTTTTAGATACAAAATTAAAACAAACAAAAAAAACACAATGTTTTAATTAAAAACTAATACATACTTAAAATAATAAATACTCTTCAACCAAAAATTAAATTTAAATTTATAATTAGATATAGTTATATTATATATATATATATATTTATTTTGATTGTTAGTAAAAGCTAATTTGTTCAATATACATACGATATGTAAATACATTATACATATTAATGTTTTTCAAAGTTTTATGTGGTTTGACTTAAATTTTGGTTCAATATGTTCATGCCTTACTTTCAGTTTATCTATCAAAATTTATCTTATGATCCATTCGATTTACTTACAAGTTTACTTTTAATACATAAAATTTCTTCTTCACTTTCTTCACGACATTCTCTCAAGGCTAAATTTAATTCATCAATTTCCTCTTCAAGTAATTTGATCTAAAATTAAATCAATTAAATATTAAATAATGAATAACATTTTTTAATTGCAATTATTGAATAAATATAAAAATAATATTTAAGTATATTTGGTTAATTTTCATTTTAAATATACATTTATATACTTTTTACTTTTTTATTTTAATTCAATAATTTAATAAACATTTTAATCTTACCTTATCATTTCTATGTTCTATTTGTTCCCTTGAATTTTCTAAATCGAATTCAAGTGATTTAATTTTCTCAGAATAATCATCACGTATTTTTAAAGCTTTTCGTTTCTCAGTTGTTTCCTCAGCTACTTGCCTAGACAGTCGACTTACTTGAGTTTCTAAAGCTAAATTTTGTCCACTCCATGAACTTTTTATATCAGATAATTGTAGGTGAGCTTCTTCTAAATGTTGTTCTAATAATTTACGTTCATGAATTAGAGTTTGAAGTTTTTCATCAGAAGTCATTGATGAAATCGATTCGAGACGAGATTGATCAACAATTTGTAAACGCATTTTCAAATGACGATTTTCCTCTTCAACAGCCGCTAATGTTGTTGTTAAATTATTTTTATCTAATTGTGATGCATGTCTTAAACGTTCTAAGTCATCCTACAAACAAATATTTTAATAATAAATATTTATGTATGAACACATTTTTTTAAACTTCTTTTCCCTTATAGAATATTAAGAAGGTTTGTTTGTGGTTTTAAATTGCAAATGATAATTATTACTTCAAAAACAAAGTGATGAATTAAAAAATACATACCCAAAATAGAAATAAAATATGAAATATAATTTTATTATATATATAAAACATAAAAAGCTCTTAAAAATTATTAAAATAATGAAAAATTGCAGAATGAATATATTTGGATGAGGTTTGCTAGTTATGAAATAATTAATATAAATTTAAATAATAAAAAAGAAACATTAAATTTCTTAGTTTTTATCAATATATATTTTTATTAAAATGATTCATTCTTATAACAACTTTGAAAAAATAAAAAAAAAATCACTTAAATTAACATCAACTCGTTTTACTCGATACTCGAAAGCCCAGATTTATTTTAAAGATTACTAAATTTTCTAACGGTATAGTTAAAATGGCGAATACTTAAAAACAAAATCATTTGAAAACCAAAAATTATTAAAATTATTTGTTTCAATTCTTTTAATTAAAAACAAAAATGGCTGTAATTGAAAGAAAATCACTTCAGGACATTACTTTACAGGATAAAAGTGTATTAATTGTTGGTTTAATAATTGGAAAAACAGAACCGAAAATCTTTATATCCAAACGTACAGAAGAATTTTGTGGAGTTATGACTTTAACAATACGAGATAGTAAGAAATATTTCACAAATATCAAAATATGGTTAAATAAAGAGAAAATTGATGAAATCGACAAAAAGTTTCATCTCTTTGATATAATTGATATTATATGTCCAAAAATTATATACACTTCAAATAAAGCAGAAACGGAACAACAATTTGAACCAATAATAACATCATCATATTCATTTATTATAACTCAAGAATTTGGTTGTATAGAACCACATTTAGCAACGAAAAATGAAAAAATTAAACTAATTCAAGAATTACAATTTGAACCATTGAAATCAGTTGCATCCATACTGAATTTAGCCGACATTCATTTAAGTGGTCTACAATGTACTGGAGAATTCGTTGATTTACTTGTAGATGTTAGAGTTATCAAACCAATTCGAAATATAAAATCAAAATCTGGTTCAATGTTACAATGTTTAGAATTAATTGTAATCGATAAAAGTCTGTTAACTGGAATTTCATTTACAATTTGGAATCGTGAATGGATAAAACGTATTAACGATTTTTGGGAGCCTTTAAAAACAGTATTACATTTAATTGATATAAGAGTTGGATATTCAACATTTTATAAAAATACAGTGCTCGGAATGAGTTCTCGTAGTTTAATAATTGAAAATCCAAATATAGATGAAGCAAATCAATTGCGAAATTTTATATTAAATACTCAATTACCCGATTCAGATATTTTAAATTATAGTAGTTTTGATTTACCAAGTCGTAAGTAACATTTTTGAAAGAAGTGAATTTCGAAATTAAAAAAAAAAAAATAACTATGATTTACTTATAATAACTTTATAACTAAATATAATGTCACATGTAACTAAATATTTTTATCCATGTCTTTTAGCTGAATCAATTAAAAATATAATGACAGTTCAACAAATTTATGATCGACTGAATGGCCATCTTAAAGATGATGTTTCCGATCATTTTACTGCAATTTTGTATGCAATGATAACGAAAATTGATTTGGATGGTTATTCAAATGTTATAGCAAAAAAATGGTAAATATTTTGCAGTTGATAATTAAAAAATTTTAATATTATTTTTAAATATAATTTTAGTAAATATTGTAAAAAACGGTTAAAAAAAACTGAAATGTTGTGTGTTAATGAAAAATGTCAAATGCAATTTTCATTTGATTATTCCGGTGATAAATTTGATCATTTTTTTGATATTAATATTCATTTAACTGATCATACTGGTACTTTGATTGAAACTCGATTGGGTAATAATATTGCCGAAGAAATTTTAAATATAAGTGCTGATGATTTTTTAAAATTGCAAGCAGAGCAAATGACAAAATTAAAATGGAAATTTTTAATGAACCGATTTGAAGTAAAATTATTAATGAGAAAAAAAACATTGATTAGATATAATAATTATGTAATTTTAATTAGTTTAAAAAGTATTTCTTTAGATGACACTGCCAATAAGATTTTGGTGTATTAATTAATATATATATATTATAAAAAATAAAAACTGAAAAAGGTAATGAAAAATCTTTTTTAAAAATATTTTTTGATTTTTAGTCTACAGATTAAATAAAAAAAAATGTTTTAATCGTACCGAATTAATATGAATAATTTTCTAAATTTATGGTATTATTTGAAATAAAATAAAAAAAATCAGCTCAATGTTTAATTAATTAATATTAAATTATTTAAATTAAATTTATAAATTAATATATAATTTTAAAAAGCGGTGCAAAAATTGCAATAATTAAAAAAAATAACAACGGTTCACATGCTTTTCTCTTTAACATGTAATGTTAAGCAAAAACATTAATTTTTTTCATTGTACTTTACCTTTAAATCTTCAAGTATCGGTTCTAATATTTTTAATCTTTCGAGTTCAGCTGTTAAATTTTCAATTTGTTGTTGATTTTGTTTAACTGTTGTTAAATGATCAACAGCTTGTTGTTCACGAAATGACAATAAACCTTTAAGTTTTTCAATTTCCGCATATTGACAATTTTGAATTTTTTCTTGTTCCTCTGAAACTAAATCCTTTTGATTTTGTGCAACTTTTACCGATTCTAAGAGAATTTGATTAGCTCGCTCAATATTATTTCTTTCTTCTTGTACATTTTCGAAACGTTTATTTAATTCGTAATGTTTAGCAGAGAGATCGTTATATTGACTACGCAATGTGTTCAGCTCAGTATCTTTCTACCATTTATCAAAACAAAAGGAAATATAATGATTGAATATATGTACATAAATGAAGCTATTTGTTTTTGAATTAAAATTTTAGAGAATATGGTATGGAATAAATAATACTTTATCAATATTTGCTTGTAATAAATCGATTGCGATAAGAATTTTAAACGAATATTTTTAAAAATTGCTTTTGCTAAAAATACAATTCTTTTGATTGTTCTTTGACGGACAGTTAGTTTGCTGTATGTGATAAATATTTTTTAAATTTTTTAATTTTAATTGAACTATTTATTTGTAATTAAAATTTACACTCCTTTCCTTACACATAAAACTTTTATGTTTTTTTTTAAGTTTGGAATTTTTAATCTTAAAAAAATTATTGGAAATTCTAATTTAATTTCACGGGAAAATATCTGACATTTCCTTATCATTAGAATATTTTCAAATAAACAAGATTACTATATAACTATTAACAATTTTATGAATAACAAAAAATCTAGTTATTCTTTATAAAGAATTTCTTAAAATGTAAATATCATTTTTGATTTGTTAAGTAAGAAAATTATCATTTACTATTTTAATAATTGTGGTCAATCTTCATTTATATATTTAAAAATCAATAATTTTTAATTGGTTAAATTAATGTAAGGACTTTCAATTTACCTTATTCCGAACTTTCTGACAATAAAATTGTTAAAAAAAAACTTCAGTTACTATTTTATTGCATATAATTTTGTGATAGTAGACACGTATGGAAAAATTATAGATAACCGATTAATTATTTTCCACGTAGTTAAGTATTTTTAAAATTAAGAAAATAAAATTATTTATTCTTATTTAGCAAGCAAGTACCTGATCAAAATTGTCTTCAATTGTTGATGCAATACTAGTAGTAGAAGAAAGTCTCCCACCTCTGCGAGTTGATACAATTGATGAACGTGTTGATGGTGGTATTGATTGTATATCATTACCGGTCTCTTCTTTAATCTTATTTTTTAAAGAAGCAAACATTTTGAAAGTCCTTACAAAATTTTTTAATGTTTAAATTTTTTTAACAAATTCAATAGTCAATGACTCACTTAAATTTTTTCGGTATCGTTAATCGGAGGTTTTAAAGAATTTGATTATTTAAAATATGTACGACGTACTTAAACACGTATAGTTATAGCAGCACGATAGATTATAATATAATTTCATATGTTATGTTACAATTTGTGTAACTTTTAAAATAATGTCTACAACTTTAAATTAATCAAAAAGTGAAAAAATTTTTACTTAACTTTTACAAACAAATTTTTTCGTTTATTTCGCTTTGGGACATTAAACTTTATTTATTACGCTGATAAAAATTCTTATATATTTACACATTTACACAATACACTGGTTTATAGATTTTTCGAATTAATTTTATCAGTTATTTTACATAAATTTAGTTTCTGCTAATTCTATTAAATGAGTTCGTAACTAATTTTATTTGTTTACTTTATAATTCGTATTTTTGTAAGATTTCAGGTCTGAACCGAATGCAGTAAATTAAAAATGTATTGCACTAAAGTTTATTTATTTGTAGTATTCTCTTATGAGAAATTCTAATTGGTGTATCTACATTATAGTTCTGTATTTTTACCATCATAATTAGTGAACCAAAATTTTTCTTATGAAATCACAAAAAAAAGGGCAATAATTACTAAATACAATGATTTTGATAAAATACAATTTAAACACCCAAATTCAATTTATTTAGTTAACTAAATAAAGAACTGCAACTGAGGAAAATAAACTCGACTTGATGACAATTCTCTGAAAACGTCATATGTCATTTACCCAATAAACCACCTGTTAAAAAAAGTTATGTACCAAAGTTGGATTTATTTATTAGAATTTAGATTGCCAGCAGAACAATATGATTCGTATGAATTTATTTAATTTATAATTTGTTAACTTCACTTGATAGAATAAACGTTAATTATTGAAATTAATGTTATAATATTTAGAATATGTTGAAATTGCTTTTGGGTTTAAGATTTCAAAAAGAAAATAAGGTAAATCATATTATTACAAACAATTAAATAAAATATTATAAAAATTTGTTGTTGCCATAAACGGTATGTGCTGAAAATATATTTACAAATTTAATACAATGACATCAAAAGCATAAATTAACCCAATTAGAAATTATTATTTAAATTGTCAAAATATTATCCAATTTTAATACTAGATATTTCCAAAGTTTTTACCAAAACAAAATATAAAAAAAAATTGTATACAAAAGAGTTTTATTAACAATGATTAACATAAAAATTTTTATAAGATTTATAAAAACTATAAACTTTATCTACTAAATCTGTTGATAAAAAATACAATAACTTATTCGATGTGTAAGTATCTACTTAACATTAAATACTCATCAGATAATAACAATGTACTTAATACTATCCATAATTAGTGTTCTATTATTAGAATAAGTATTATCAATATTAGGTCAAATGGATGGAAATCAATTTGAAATTATGTACTACTAAAATATAAATTTGGAAATATGTCACTATGATCCCTTGGGTACGTAAGTGGGTCAACTCACGTAAACAACGAAATGATAATAATAATACCTCAACGCTGCCAACTGCTTCATCTTCAAATGTAGGTGCATCGTCATCATCAAACAATTGTGGTCAACAGCAAGAACAGCAACATCAATCACAAAAATTACTACCTTGTTCATCGTCTCCAAATTCAATTACTCGTAGAGAAGAACGTCAGAAAACATCAAAATTGTAAGTCAAATTAAAAATTAATAAAGTGAAAATGAATAAATTAATTGAATTTTTTCGAAAAAAGTAATTATAATTTAATTATATACATAAACATTTGAGTTTCTAAATTAATTTTATTTGTAGAAGATCAGCTTCTAATATTAGTCCTAGACGATCAAAAGATTTAGAACTTAAAGAAAAAATTCGTATAAGAATAATAACACAACACGGCCGATCGATTTTCATTGATTCGCTAATAAATAAAAAATTATCTGAACTCAAAAGTGAAGCTTTGATCGAATTTTCATCAGATTCGTGTTCATTACCTTTGTATGGAACCGATATAAAACAATTAATTAATAAATATCGCTTGACTAGACCAGATTCTGCTGGAACACATCAAACAGATATGCAAGAAGATAGAACTATAGCACAATTAAGAATACAACATAATGAAACTTTAGTGTTGTCCGTAAAACGCACAAATTTTTCAAGGTCAGTAGAACAATATCAAGGACCGAGGGCAGAAGATATTGAACAGGCTACACAAAATATACCACATCCAACTAGAGAATTCCGTAGAGTAGACATTAATGAATTAGTAGCACAATCTGATGTAAGTTATAAATATTATTTTTTTTTTTGTAATTTAATTCAAAATAAGTAAACATATTTAAACGTCTTTTTAGATACAGTTTGATGTGCGAAAAGTTTTAATTAGTTTGGCACAGGAATCTGCTTATATTATTGGTGCTGGTCCTTTTGCGCCAAGGTTAATTTTAATGTTAAAACAAAAATTAGTCAATAAGAGAAGACATCAGTCTGATACATTACAGTGCCTTATTGACATGGGATTTTCTAAAGAAAAGTCTATTTATGCGCTAAAATTAAACAAGTAAGTTCAAGAAATATTTATTCCATCATAACTAAATGTTATACATTTTTTTACGTTTGTTTGCATATATGAAATACTAATTTTAATGAAATTTTCATCATTTTCTTTTGTAAGTCTGAATGAATAATCACTTATTAACTTTATTTTATTACTGAAATAGTTTGGTATTGTAAATGCAGCATTTAATTTATATGTTTCACATAATTTTTGTATTGATTCATACATTTTATTATGGTAAGTTTCCATTTTAATGAAGCGGCTATCCTGGCTATATTCGGAACATGTATTCCAATAAAATGAACTTAACGAATCAAAACATAATAATCCAACGCTATAATTGTTAAAAATGTATGTTGAAATATCAATTAAAGCAAATTCATAATCATCTGATGAATAACAATTGTATAATTTTAAACGCTTCAAAGTAGTTTCAATTGTATTTTTAATATCAAGAGCATTTATTGTATCATTTGATTGATGAGCTATCTTTTCGAGTATTTTAATAAAATGTAACATTGAAAACTTATGATCACAATTAAAATATACTATTTCACATTCTTTCCCCCCATAATTTTGTGGTAGTATACATCTTGCCATTATTTCTAATAAGACTAAAGATTTTCCTGAATTTCCTGGACCACTTATTTCAATTAATTTCTCTTGTTTAGGGTGATCTTTATAAATGAAAATATCATTCCAAACCCCTTCAATATTTGGACGATTTTGTGATCTACATCTTAATAGTAATTGTTCAAGTGTTTCAGTACGGTATAAATTTTGAACATTGCTCATTATAATAAATAAATTAACTATATATTTAAGTTTAGTTTTATCAAATTATTTATCAAATTTAAAAAATCCTTATGTTTTATAATTGTAAAGTGTTAAATAGAAAATAATAATAAAACAATTTCTTTTTCGAGTATCGATTATCAAATTGATCGTAAAACAAATGTCAATTTTTTAAATAGTGAAAACGAAAAGAGCTGCCGCTTGTAGTTTTGTATAACGTTAGTTTTTGTTATAATCTATTTGTCGTTATTATTTGATTTAAAAAATAATTTCTATTGACCGTTAATTTTTTAAAATTTTAAAATTTTTTAATTTTTAAGAGTTAGTTTTTGAAAAAACTTAATTTTCTGCGTTAAAGTAAAACTTGTTTAGATAAAAGAAATTAGTCGAATATTTTCCTTTGAACTTAATTAAAAATACTTTTCATACATATACACGTATTTCGTCTTACTACTTGAAGTTCCCTAGCATTTTTCGATTTGTCTAACACATGATACTGAAGTACTGAAGCAGTTTTCAAGTAGTAGACAAATCACGGTCATCTTCATGATAAGTTTTTTTTTTTAGTAGAATTTAAAACAAAAATTTCTGACTAATTTTTATAGTTTCTTAAACACAAAATTTTAATATTTCACTATATTTTTGAATTATTTCAGTGGAGTGTATTCGTCAGCCCTCGAATGGTTAATACAACATCAAAGTGAACAGGAATTATCATCATTTGAAGATAGTATAACAAATCTATCAACATCATCTAATGCACAAATATTACCATCAAAACTTTTACAAACTAATAGTATTGTAGATAATATAGAATCTTTATTGGAAATTGTTAGAATATATAGTTATCGTGATGTACCACCACAGCCACATGTTGTAGTATCTTTAGTTGAAATGGGTTTTTGTGAAATGGATGTACGAGAAGCATTACGTAAAACACATAATAATCAAGCAGCAGCATGTGAATGGTTGTGTGGTAATCGTAACGCTAGCCTAATGGAATTACGTGAGGGTTTATCACACGAATCACCCATTTTAAAAGCAATGATGCAATCACCTCAAGTTCAGATTAGTTTAAGTAATCCAAAAATATTTATAGCTTATTTATCTATGCTAGAAAATCAAAATGCATTATCAATGTGGTTAGGAGATAGCGATACATCAACAATTATATCACATATCTTACGAAAATATCACGAAGAAAAACATATTTTAGGTATTAATCAATTCAATTTACCTGACGTTCGATAATATTAGTTTTTGTAAAAAAAATTTTTTCGTTTTTAAATATTTAATCAAATAAAAAAAAATTTAAAAAAAATTAAAAATATTTGAAAATTTTTTAAAATGCAATTTATAAAATATATATATATATATATATATATATAAAATTATATAATAGTAAGACAATTGTATAAAATAAAAATGTCCAAATTGCAAAAGTATTATGATTAATCTCATAAAATAAAAGAAATTAGAATTTTTAATTAATTTGAAAAAGCTGAGATTGTTTTTGTGTTTTTTATTATCAATCACTAAAATCACGATTAAGAAATTAGTGAGAAAATAAATATGAATATATGTTTTAATAAGCAAACATTTTATTTAAAAAAAAAATGTAAATGCTTGCACAGCGCAACAAAATTATTATATAATTGATAATCTAATTTCAATTATTTAATTTGCATTTCACTGATTTTATAGAAACTCACTTTGTAAATAAATTGAATGATTGTAGAATAATTGTAATATTTTTTTTTTAAATAAATTAAACAAAAAAATGCACATTTGGATTGGTTAGAATTTTCCAGAAAGCATTTATTTTGTAGTTCTATTTTAAATAATTTTTAAAATTGTCAAATATACACCATTATTTGTAAATAATTAAATTTAATATTAAACATAGCCTTTTGAAAATAAAACTAAACAAAGAATTCAATTTTGAAATTAATTACAAAACAAATAATTAAAATAACAATAATTATTAATGGCCTTTAATAATTCCAGACCTATATAAAAAAAAAATTATATTATTATTGTAGCTTGTTATTTAGAAAAATGATAAAAAAAAAATGAAATAATCGATAATTTAAACACATTATAGCTATAAAAAAATGAACACATTCGAATTATTTATAAATCAAATATACAAAATATCTTTAATTAGAATTATTATATATTAAATATACTTTGCAAAACAATTATCTTAAAAACATTCTAAACTGACATCATAAAAGTTAATAGAATTTATTAAACAGTATTCTCTATACCATTTTAGAAACATAAATAAATAAACAAAAAATTTTACACAAATCAAATAATTATATAGAAAAAATATAGGAAATTTTAATTTTAATTTCTATTATTATTTTATTATTACGGATTATTATGTTTATTTTTAATTATTAATTAATGGCAATAAAAATTTTTAATTTTACATATAGGACAATCGATACTCAAATTAGAAAATAAAAAAAATTATTAAATATTTTTGTAGTACAATTTATAATTTAAATCATTTAATTTTAAAAATACTTACATACTTAAAAATAAAAACCAATTATTAAAAAATGGAAAATATTTATTATTTAACAGAGAAAAAAACAAAAATCAATTAATACAATAAGTCAATAATTGTAAAATTCAATTTAAATAAAAATACCAAAGATTAAAAAAAATATGAGAAAAGGAAAAAAATAGAAAAATTATTAATTTAATTTGATGTGTATTTATTTATTGTTTTTAAGCGAATTTTTAAATTATTTTCAGGGTTTTCAGTTTTTTGCTCTCTAAAAAGTTGGTCGAAAAAATTGACGGAAATACATTAACACAATACATGATATATTTTTTACCCTTTGCTTCGCTGATGGGGGTTGTAATGTATGTTATATATTGTAAAAAAATTTAAAATTTCAAGAAATAAATATAAAGATTTAACAACATTACTTAAAAATAACAATAAATACTTAAAACGTGGTTTCGAAATTTTGAACAATTTATTAGTCGGTATTTTATTCAAAAAGTAATTCAATTTAATAAAAAATATTAAAATCGAATCAAAATTGACAAAAAAAATGCGCTTTGCGGGGACACATTCAAATTATTAAAAAAAAAATTCTATTATAAAAGTTTACTAAACTCATCCAAACTTTAAATTAATCGTTTCAAAAACCCACTTTAAACAATTCCCAGTATGTGACATTATAAACTATTTTTGACATACAATATGCAATGTAAGACATTGTAAAATTTTTCGGTTTTTTTACAGATGAAACTCGGAGATAATGATGATGTTATCTGTGCTGAGCAACTCAAAATTACTCAATACCAAAAATTATTTTTGTAAGTATGTACTCGTATGTACATTTAATACAAACTGAGAATTTTTGATAATGCTGGAATATTTCAATTTTAAATTCTAGGACACTTTAGTATGTACTTATATTACAAAATTTATTTAAAAAAAAATTTACCTCATTATATTACAAATAATAAATTGAGATACAGCTAAAATATTACTTACATATATAGGCTTGTGCACCTTTTGTTTGGATAATTGAAAAAAAAAAAAAACAGGCATTTCGAGTTCTCAATGAAATTACAAAATGCTTAATTGTATCATAGTTATTTATAATACAAAGTCCTTTCTTATATATTTATAGTTTAATCTATTCGAAATAAATCAGTTTTCCATCGTAAAACACAAAGGTTAAACTAATAAAACAACCCAAGCAAAATTAGAATATAATCGAGTAAATTATTATGACGTATAGTCGTAAATAACATATACATACTTCTTGTATCATAGATAAATGTCTTAAAACTATAAATTTAACGGATATTTTATTCGTTGGAACAGAATGTCCGTTATAACAATATATTTAAGCTAGAATAAATTTACCTGAAATAAATTACCTAATTTAAGAATTTATTATTTTGTTTAATATTTATTTTGTAATTTTGTTATTGTCATTTTTATTCGTCTATGAAATTTTATTTGGTCCAGTTTTAGATTTATTATAATTTTTCAACTACACTCAAATATTTTCATCCATAATTTTGAACGACAGAACGACAGAGTTGAAATTAGACAGCAATTTCCACTCTATATTCCACTGATGGTGTTTCAGGGCACAAAATTACAGGGGTGGCAACACGTAACTTGTTACAAACGCCTTTTTTTTAACAAAACACCAGCGTCACAAAAATTTTCTGGCAGCACGTACTTTTAAACACTACTTTGGGATTGAAACAAAAAAAAATTTACGAAACATTTTTGCAAATTTTTTTTTTTAACACACATCACCTATTTATACCGGAAATTTTCACTTTAGACGCTCAGTAAAAATGGGCGTTTCAAATGTTACGTGCTGCCAACAGTAGCGAAACAAAATTAAATGTGGCGAAACAAAATTAAAATTGGCGAATCAATTTTACGTGCTACCGTTTTTCAAAAATAGCGTGACAACATGTTTGTAACAAGTTACGTGCTGCCACCCCAGGTTTTTCACTATATAGGCTTAACTGGCTTGAGTCGTACCTCTCTTCTCGGGAATACTCAGTTTTATTTAAAACTGCGATTTCTAACCAATATTCAGCGTCTTAAGTGGTTTCTCAAGGTAGTCATATAGGACCCCCTAGTTTTATAGTTTCAACAATTGAGGCTCCTAAAGTGATACCTTTTTCTAAGCTTCTTAGTTTTACAGATGACTCAAAGCTTTTTACTCCTATATTTTCCGCATTGGATTGCTTAAACCTACAAAATGATATTACCAATCTCGCTTCTTGGTGTTCCAAAAATGTACTTGAATTGAACACTTCTAAATGCCAAGTCATTACCTTTTCTATAGGAGAAATTCTGCTCGGACAGTTTGGTTCAAATATTAAATGACTGTTCGCTTTGAAAAACAAATTTTATTATAGACCTCGGGTGAACACTTGACCCAAAACTGAGCTTCGAGCTACACTATGGTAAAATTGTAAACCGCCAGCCTTTTGATTATGCTTCAAGTTTTTCCACTTTAACAAATTCACTTCAGCATTATGTTATATTGTGTCAACCGGAATTGCTTTTGCCAAAAATACTTAGAACTGTACTTTTAACTATTATTTTCTATATTTATAAATATGACTAACAACTCTACATCTAGGTTTACGTAAGTTGCTCAATCTTTCTAATATATCAACAGGCCTGTCAAATATTTGCCCGATCTTGTTTTACTTTCCTGTTTAATTTGATTATACCAACAATTCTGTTTCGTTGTGGGAAGTCGCATGTGAAATATTCTTATTGCAAGCTGAAATTTGGAAATAACTAAAATTGAATAATCAAAATTTACTAAAACTTGACTTTTTGAGTATATGGCTTTAAAAAATTCATTCCCAAACATTTTCAATGCTCCAAGAAGTTGAACTGTTTCACAATTTCTCTACCACTGTTTTTGTAACATATTTACTTGTATATTCATTTTCATCTGTAGATAATAAATATATTATCACTTATCAGCCACTACATTTTTTAATTAAAATATCGATCACTTGCATTTTTCATTTGATTTAAATCATAAATTTTATATAATATAAATAATTATGTTGAAATGATTGTTCTTTGGAATCAGTGATGGTCTATTATTTGAGTTCATCATATCAAATTACATTTTTAATATATCTAGTTTTATCTTTTTTGGTTTATTATTTTTTTTAGATTCTTAATGAAGTGAATGTACTCCATAGGAACTCTAATTGGTTTAATTGTAGTAAATTTTTATTATAATAACAAACCTAGTACCATATGATTAAAATGAGAGATTTTTTTTATGGAGAGTTCTATGTTAACGCGATCTCTTAAGATCTATTGTTCTTCTCGGTTTATTATCATAGAATTGTAGATCTTGATGAACTCTATTATTGATTTGATGTCAATTTCAGGATCAGACGATTTGTGTTCCTAGAAATGAAAGATTCTCATAATGTTGAATAGCACAAATAGAATTGAAGACAAGGGGGTTTTTTGATTCTTTTCAAAATAATTTAATTTCGTTAAGAATTTTAATTTCTCTTCAAAATGGATTCCTCAATTTTATTTTTTAAATAAATTAAATTTTATTAAACATAATATAAATTTTAATAAACTTTCTATATTTATTAATTTGTGTATGGATTAAAAATAAAATGGAATTTTTTTCTTTGCAGAAAGTCGCTGTTATTTGAAATAGGTGTACTTAGAAATCCAGAAATTGACAGAAATATTTTAAAAATACTGGTAAAATTAAATATATATTCTACTTTGCGTATCATACATTCATACAGTGGAATCTTCGAGAAGAAAATTCTTCGTCGTAGATTAGAAGATAGAAGATGTAATACCGACATCTATTAGTTGTGTATTGAGGTGAACGGTGTAATGGAAATAAAATTAATATACACCTAGAGCAGATGGATGAAAATTTTCCTGTCAAGAGATTTTTGAATCCAGGCCTCAATGCACAAGACGTCGAGACAGGCCAAACCTTAGTTGAAGAGATGGATTTTTTTTGTATTATTATTTATTATTTCCCTTCTTTTATTTTCATGTTTTGTACAGTACATATTTTGTATTTTTACATATAACTTCTAAAATAAAAGAAGAATGAGACATTTTATGCTTATTTAGAAAACAGTAGTAAATTACGACGGATATGAAGCAAGTTCGTATCTCAACTGAAGAGAAAATATTCGTGATCGGCAGAAAAGAAGGATGTTGATAAGTCAGTCAAAAGATCTATACCAGATCTGCTGACTACCTAAATAAGAGAGTATAAATCAAGTATTCTTAGCGGTCTGGTGTTATGTAGTACATCGGTTGTCACAGCCCATAGTTGTGAATTAAAAAACCAAGTATATAAAATACATATTTGTATCGAAAAAAATTTATCGTTTTATATCATTTGGTTTTTTATCAAAGATAATTTTGGATAATTCAGTTTTCTGTTCGGTAATTATATACATACTAGTAATCGTCCGCTTCTCGAAAGTCGATGAAATTTGATAAAAAATCGTACTCAATATTTCGATATGAATTATTTTCCATAATTTCAATTTATCGTGGACACTATGTTTTTTATTAATTTATCGTAGACAACAACAGTATAACCAGGTATAACTAATAATTTATTTAATAAAAAAATGTATTAATTCTGGCGATTGGTGAATTGAGGTAATTTGATAAATTGAAATTTTTTTTATCTTAAAATTACTTATAAATGGGTTGAAATTTTAAATTGAAATTCCTTATTGAAAATTAAAAAAAAATAATATTTAAATATTTGAATTCGCCATGTCTTCCTTTAAATTTATTATTGAATAATAATGAAAATTGGAATTCTGGAAAAATATTTAACCTAAATATATTATAATAATAATGAATACCTAAATATTGATATTTGACCTAAAGCATTAAAAATGATGGGGGAGTGGGATTTTTGGTTGACGAGCTTGCCATACGACAAAATCCACAAACCGAAATCCACAAAAAAAATATGATTTAATTAAGACAGGATTACCAACAGTTAGCCGAATGTTAAATTGCAAAACGCCAATTCGTCTAATATCTTTTAACAAAAAAGACATTTCGCAACTTTGCATTTGACATATTTTACAAATGGTTGCTTGGCATAATGAGACATTTCGCAAAAAGATATGTGGCAGAATATAATCCTCCTAGTTCAGATTCTCTCATATACATAAATATATATAAAAATTCTGTAAAAGGCGTAAAACCCTGATTTTGAATCCAATTCAAAAATCCTTCCTAATTCACAACTCACATATATATATATATATATATATATATATATATATATATATATATATATAAATATTCTGGAAAAAGGGAAAACCCTGATTTGCATTATAATTAATAATAAATTAAAATAATTATTACTTATAGTGTTGTTATTAATTGTTAAGTGGATTTTTGGGAAAAGTATTAGTTGCAAAGTGTCCTATTTGATAAATAAAATATTTGCAATATGGTAGTTTTGCTAAAATGAAATTTGTGAAATACGAAATTATGCGAAATAGTATTAGGCGAAATGGGAGTTTGATATATAGATTTTGCGAACAGGACCGCCCGCTTACCAGACTGTATTAAAAGAAATATATTGCCGTTTTCCGGAAATAAATATAAAAATTTAAATAAATTGATTCCGTTATTATTAATTAATATTCTGGAAAGGGGCAATATCAATTTTTTTCAGCCTGGAATTCTTCTTCTCTTTATTTCGGCGCTTTAGATCGTTCTTTGTGAATTTTTTTTTGTTTTAATGTATTTTGTGGATTTAGTTACCAACCCAAATAAATTACTTGAAAAAAAAACATTGTAGTAAAAATTGGTTGGGCAAATTCACAAAAAAAAACTTAATAGTATTGATTTTGAGTTTTTGTTGTTGTTGCCCTTTTTGCATCCAACCGCGGCTACGCATAAAAATAATTATGGTAAATATTCTGTAGAAGATATAATAATCCCTTTAAATTCATTAAACTACATAATAAAGTGATATAAATAAAAACAAAGGATCGTTTTTTGTGGATTTTTTTTATGGCAAAAGTCATTATGGATTTTATTTTTTGTTAATTTAGAAACTAATCCATTTAGAATTTATAATATGAAAAATAATTTAATTTATTAGAACCCTTGACCCACTTGTGGTTTTTATGCAATTATAGTGTTATTACAAAATAGCTTATTTAACTTATATCTACTCGTTAAATAAGAAAATAGAGTTTGCGAAAATTTTATGTTTGAATTTATTAGAATGAAATTTTGAGCCCCAATGAAAATGTAAGAATCTATTACATTGCATTTATTTGTAAAATAATCATATCCACTGTGAATCCATACCCATAGCTATTTTGTGTTATATATTTGTTTCTACCAATTTTTTTTTTTTTAATATTAGAACTATCCATTATTTTATTTAAATAGGTCTGTACATAATAATTTAAATAGCTATTAAAAAAGGTGTAAATGTTTAAATAAAACAATGTTTTCAATTTTTTTTTCGATAACAATAATAATTATAAGTCATTAAAATATGCTTAAACAATTATTTGTATTATTTCCATTTAAATACAGTTTAATTATCAATTAAATCTAGACTTATTTACTAATTTTTAAGTGATTAGGAATTGATAATTTGCAACAATTTTAAAATGAGAATTGCAAATTATTATAACCATATGTAAGTACAGTTTCCACAAAAATTGTAACAAATTTATTACACAAAATGTTACTTAAGTAGCAAAAATAAAAATAATAAAAAAAAAAGATGCGCGTCCACCAAATTGATTTCTAATGTTCTAAAATTATTGTACCATATGAAGGAAAAGAAATATTTTTTATGAAGAAGTTATAAAATAATATGATGGAAGATTTTTTTTGCAATAATAAAATGTCATGTCAATAGAACATTTCTATAAGGAACATTTATTTATAATTATTAAATTGAATAGATATGTTTTAAAACACTGTAGTTACCTGAGATTTAGAAAAAAAAATGTACAGGTAACCCATTTAATAAATTTTTGTATTATTTTTCTGTTTCAAAATTTTTATTACACTTTACACAAAAATTTGTTAAAGTTATGGCAGTTTACCTGTTAAAAATTATGTTTTCGCGAATTTCAAAAGAAATTATTCTAACTTCTATTATTTTACCTTTTTATATTGCTTTAATGTATATTATTTAGAAGAAAATAAAATAATTTAATTTTTCAAAATATATATATATATATATACATATAAATGAATTTTTAAAATCAGAGTGGGAGAAAATGTATAAAAACCCTTGAATTCATTAATTTGGCATCAGTAATAGAGTTCGTCTTTAAAGGATTACCAAAACAAAAATTATTCATTTAGATTTTCTGATTTTAAAGTGTTGAATTAATTTAATAATAGTATAAATTATAGAAATTAGTGTGAATTATGATATTTGAAAACTTGAAAATTATACGACAAACCTTGTTCCAGTTGGTGTTCTTGGTTCTCATCACTGGGTGAAGTTTGTCTTATAACAATTTCAATTATATTCGCAACATTAAAAATTAAAATAAAATAAAAGCAGATAAAAAAATACAATTTTAATTATATTGTAAAATTGTTCGACATAATTTGAACAGTTTGGTGTGTGTACATGAAATCATCACTGGGCAAAGTGTGTCTCACAATTTTTACAAGCATTCAACACAAACTACAAATGAAGAAGAATTGCCATATTTGATCATAGCTGAAAATATTTCTTTTAAAATTAAACAGCGATTGTTTGGATAGTCGCTTGTTTTCTTTTCAAAATTATATCGCAGTGACTAGACCGAACACTCGTAGCATAATTTTAAAATTATCTACATTTCTAATACTGCATTTTTATTATATCAATTAAAGTGTTTGAATTAAAATAAAAATATTAATAATTTTGAATAGTTTGTTATTTAATAAAACCCAATTAATTTCTTTGGTAGTCTAGCCTTAAGTGATATATTTTCTCATAAAGCTAGACAACCATTGAAGTTCGTTGTGGGGAAATGCAACAACAACAACAACAACAACAAAAAAAACTATAATAAACAAATACAATTAAATGTTTGTTCCAGTAATGTCCATTGCAGTAAAAGGAACGATCGTTGTGATATGATAGAAAATTAATAATCGCATATCACAGTGATTTTCCTTTATACTTCGCTGGACTAAATCATCAATTTATACATATATATGTATTTTTTTTTTTTTAGATCTATAAATGATCTATCAGTGCATTAAAATAAAAACGATGAATCTTATAGAAGTGAAGGGAACGGTTGCTGTTGATGTGTATTTCATAAAACAAAAACTCATATCACAGTGGCTGTTCTTTTTATTTTGGGATTTTTACATCTTAACATTTATTCCATTATTAAATTTTTTACTTAATAAGAATATGTTTAATTAAATTTTTTTAAAATATGCATTTTATATAGTTGAACTTTATAAAAAATTAAAAGATTTTTAGTTTTACGTAGTAGTAAAGTGCAAATTTTTGTATGTAATAAACTTATTGGTAGTACAAGCAATAATGATGATTCTGAATTGTAAAGAATAATCAATTGATGACATTAAAACTAAATACCATCATTCATCAATATATGACGTAAAGAATAGTCATTGCACATAATTAAAATCGTATTAACTAAGTATTAAGTATTAACTAACAACAAGTAAAATGAGGCTGTTTTGTATTGTGTTGAAAAATCAATTTTATCAACAACGAGTATGTCTTGAAAAAATCACTTTCGACAGCATTAAAAAACAATGATTTGATAACAACATTAAAATCTGATATCAACATTAAAATCAAGTATCAACACAACTGTAGTGTAGAGAAAAATCACTGATTACATTAAAATTTTTAATTATATGTAAATTTAATTAATATAATAAAATATTGAATATGAAAAATAAAATAAAAATAAAAATTCAATATTTTCAATAAAAAAGTTATTACAAAATATCAAAAATTGAACAAATATTTATACATTACATAGAATTAATTTAGCATTTCATTCAATTTCGGAAAATAGCTAAAAAAATATATGAAAAACAATTTAAAGTTTTTGAGCCAAAAATTATTCAAATTTTCGATCATCGTCAAATTTCACGTTTTTTAAAATACACGTTAAATTTAAAATTTTTGACCCATTTTTTTATATACATAATTTTCTAATACAATCTAAATTTAAGTAATTGCGTCAATATTTTTTAGTGGCACTTCTACTTAGTGTTATTTTCATTTTATTCACACATTTTTTATGCAAAAAGGTTGTCACGCTTCTCAGTAAATACTCAATTTACCACCTTTACCTTTTTGTAACCACCTTACAAAAAGGTAAATTAATAATAATAATGAAATTATCACAACAAGCCCATTTGCGGCTGCCGTGATATAGGGGAGCGATCCCCTCCTGGAAAAGTTTAAATCTTAAAAAAACCAATAATAAATGAATTTGTGGCAATATTCTAACAATATGAAATGAACCTGGATGTCTTTCACAATTGACAACTGTATGATCTAAATTTCTAGCCCCCAGTAATCATACATAGATTAGCAAAATTAAATTTTATGAAGTATGCAGAACAATTACGTTGCTAACCAAATCCAATTGAATTGTATAACATCTTTAACTAATGAATTTGGAACACCTTTTGGGCTCTCCTAGATTTTTATGTAATTTGAACAACTTATATTTAGCTTCTGCAACAGATATTAAGTGTGCTTAAGGGTGCCATAAATACAAAGGAAAAATAACAGTTTTTTTTAAATTAAAATAACATTAATAAAATCTGTAGGATTAGTTTGATCATCTCCATTAATTTTAATTAATTAAATGTAGCATTGTACAATTTTAGTAACTTTAATAACTGTAAAAACATATTATAAAGAAAATTATTCGGTGCCTGTATCTGATGCTGGCACTCCATGCCATATATCGATTTTCTAGCATCTGATACTAATATATATTCGATATATTGATGCAAGCATTCCATACTAGAAATGGATGCCATTCTATGTAACTAGAGATTAAAATTTGAAATCAGTATTCGATACTATAAAATCTGAGGTCCGTACTCCATGCCAACTATCGATGAAAATTGCCATTTGTCAATATAAGCATTCGATTCGACCTATAGATGCTAGATACTGGTGCCAGCACTCGATGCCGATACCGATATCAGTTATCAATGCCGTCGATGAAAAAACAACCGATATCAGTTATCGACTCAAGCACTTGATTAATCCGATTAACATACCAACGTCAGCAAGAATAAACAATAATTAAAAACGTGGTAAACTTTTTTTAAACATTTGACTTCAACATTTTTGAATTTATTCTATGGGCCCTTGTAAAGACGGCTTCCTTTGATTTTTGATCTAAAACTTTTTCTAGTAAAACTATTTGAAAACTTTGTACATATGAGAATGAATAACAATCTAAGTACAGTAATCCCAGATTTACAAACAGGGTACGTTCTGTGAAAGTGTACGTATATCGAATATTCGCAAAGCGAGCCCAATATTAGAATGTATTGAAAATAAATAGATACGTTCAAATAATATTGAAAATAAATAGATACGTTCTAGAGATTGAAAATATTTGTAAAGCGAGATCCATATTAGTATAAGTTTGTATTAAAAATACATAGATGCGTACCCAAAATGTTCTTTATACGAAACCGAATTTTTAGAAACATTGAAAACAGTCGTTTACCAGAGATTTTTAAAGCAAAATTAATTTTTACTCAAACCATTCATACGAATTTTTTTTTTAAGTTTTGTTCGTAATAACGAATTTTTCAATCGTATAACGAATTTTGTACTTTACCAATGCTGTTCGTAACTTCGAAATTTCGTAAAACAAGCCTTCTTAAATCGGGGGATTACTGTATATTACAAATTCTACCCTACTTTATTTTTGCATTAAATTAAATCTGTTTAACTTACTCATTTTTCAACTCAAATTTAAAGTGATGACGCAAACCATTTTTAAATATACATACATTTTGAATGAAATTTTAAAAAGCTTTTTGAGTAAAAATATTTATACATGTAGAAATGAGTAAATTTAAACCTGTCGAATATGTTGTTCATCATCAAAAACTAGTATGAAAGTTCAAAGTACTCGAATTTATTGGAATTAAGAAAAAAATTATCAATAATAAAAATTGGTGTAAAAATAGGAAAAATCGAATTCAAAAAGCGTTTGTATTACAACAGTTAAAAATAAACAACCACACAAGAATAATATTCCAATAAATTTAGTTAATTAAGATATTCAAACCTTGAATATTTTCAATTAAATTTAAAAAAAAACAACAATGATTATGCACTAAAATCGCAGATAAGTATTAAAATTTTAATATTGATTATTGAAAATGAAATAATCATTTTTTTAATTTTAAAATTGATGTGAATTGATTTAAAGTGCCATCTGTTGTTATACAAGTATAAAATTATATTCATAATTAATTTATTCATTTGGATCTGGTTTAATGTAAGAGAACAACAACAGGTACATATTACATATATAAAATCTGAACGCTCTTCGAATAATTTTGAGTAGGAGATAATTTGCTTTATGTTAGTTCGCATATTGCCCGAAGTTTTGATAATATTGTACTGAAAAACAGTACCTATACAAAATTTAAATATATTTTGTCGTTGATAGTTCAAGGTTAAGATTCGATCTCAAAATGTAGCTCCACTTCCAAAAGAGGACTGAATTGAGATGTATAAGTATATAACATTGTGTTTTGAATAAATATTTACGAGAAATAAAATGATAACTACACATGCATTAACTGATGAAAATTTACTCTGCAGTCACATGAGACAGTCATTTCATGACCTTTTTTTATAATTTCTTTTTTTTGAAAAAATCAAAGAAATTTTTTTCTCAATCTTTTTTCATAATTGGCTTTGAAATTACACGAAATTCCAAATTATTATCCGAAATTATTGGCTATAGAAAAAAGTCAAGCAGCAATTTGCAGGTGATGAACGAGGTGTAAAAGAAATGTGATTATATTGCGGTAAATTTGTAAGTATTAGTGAACTGTCATACCAGTATGTCCAGTGCTATCAAAGTTATTGTGATCGAAGTATTTGTTATCCAATGACTCCAACTGCTGGTACTCTGATATTCCACTAAACAAAATTATGCTCCTTTTCCAATACTTCAATTTTTTGGTTATTTCAGAACATCGAATTCCGATTTAACTTCATAGCTAAAGCTTTCTAAAGCTGAAATTTATCTTCGTAAATAATAAAAGAAACAATCAAAGAATTGCTCTAATTTGATTTGCTTTAATACTGCTCTACTACTGCTAATACTTTGAAGTAAAAACTGGGTTTTTTAAGCCCCAGATATCTATTTCGACCAAATCATGGTTGAAGAAACTTGAGTGACAATGATAAGTTCACAACTTCACATTTTTCATTAAAATCATACGATGCCATAACACTTTTGTTGTTCGTCTGCAAATCTGTCGATTGGATTGAATGTAGTTTAGAGCAAATCATTTATAAATATTAGGAAGGGTATAGGTAAAATAACTGATCCTGGTAGAACACCAGCGTTTATTTGGAATTTATTGGACCAAAATTCAACAACATAAGAATCGAATCGTAAAAAAATAGATCCGAGAAAAGAGGAATCCAAACTTATGGCTTGACACTTTGCTAATAATTGTATAGTTGATCAAAAGCTTTAGAAATATCCAGAGATACAATATCTCTTTCATTTGAATTGTGCAAACAGATATTTAGTTTCTATTTAAGGTCAAATCACAGGTGAATCGGTGGGATTTAAGTCCATATTGCTTATCGTTAACAATCTTTTCACTGTTACTTCAATATTTCATCAGGTTTTTTTTTATTAAAATCTCCATCACTTTGAATTCAACTAAACTTTCTTTGTGATTCAACTGATGAATACACGGATACTATTTATTTAACTAAATAATCTAAAAATTATTTCATCTGTTTAAATAATTTTAAAAACATCAAATGAGAGAGAACATAATTTCAATATGTACATAAATATGTATAAAGTAAAAAAGAAGAAAAACAAAATCCATATCCTGCCTCCTATTTTTTAAAAGTTCACCTTGATCTTCGTAGATAATTATTTAGTTTTTGTGTTTTTTTACACAAAATGGTTGGCGTATTAATCCCACCGTTATTCTTTTATTTATTTTTGTTTAAGTTTATTTTTACATAAAGATCAATTTGTAAAAATAATAAACGTTTATATAAATAATGTGAAAACTACTATAAGTAAATAATGCGATGTAGCAGACAACACACTGTGTAAATGTTTTGAAAAGAATGATCTAGTCTGGATCTTTTGTTTGTTCTGACTGTATAGAAAGTGAATGGAATAATTTTTGTTTTTGTTATTTTTTTCATATTTTCAATTTTTTCAAAATTACTTTATTTCTTTACTAATTTTTAGAGAATTCATTAAAACAAGTAAAAGAGTTGAAAAAACTTGGTAAACGGTTGAAAAATGAAGAATTTAAATTGTTTTTTGCTTTTTAAAATTTTGAAAATTTTTGTGACCCCGGCATCACAAAAAAATACGAAAATTTTCATATTTTCAATTTTTTCAAAATTACTTTATTTCTTTACTAACTTTTAGAGAATTCATTAAAACAAGTAAAACAGTTGAAAAAACTTGGTAAACGGTTGAAAAATGAAGAATTTAAATTGTTTTTTGGTTTTTAAAATTTTGAAAATTTTTGTGACCCCGGCATCACAAAAAAATACGAAAATTTTCATATTTTCAATTTTTTCAAAATTACTTTATTTCTTTACTAACTTTTAGAGAATTCATTAAAACAAGTAAAAGAGTTGAAAAAACTTGGTAAACGGTTGAAAAATGAAGAATTTTTGTGACCCCGGCATCACAAAAAAATACGAAAATTTTCATATTTTCAATTTTTTCAAAATTACTTTATTTCTTTACTAACTTTTAGAGAATTCATTAAAACAAGTAAAAGAGTTGAAAAAACTTGGTAAACGGTTGAAAAATGAAGAATTTAGAGTGTTTTTTGGTTTTTAAAATTTTGAAAATTTTTGCGACCCCGGCATCACAAAAAAATTCGAAAATTTTCAATTTTTCTAAAAATTACTTTATTTCTTTACCAACTTTTAGAGAATTCATTAAAACAAGTAAAACAGTTGAAAATACTTGGTAAACGGTTGAAAAATGAAGAATTTAAATTATTTTTTGGTTTTTAAAATTTTGAAAATTTTTGTGACCCCGGCATCACAAAAAAATTCGAAAATTTTCATATTTTCAATTTTTTCAAAATTACTTTATTTCATTACTAACTTTTAGAGAATTCATTAAAACAAGTAAAACAGTTGAAAAAACTTGGTAAACGGTTGAAAAATGAAGAATTTAAATTGTTTTTTGGTTTTTAAAATTTTGAAAATTTTTGTGACCCCGGCATCACAAAAAAATACGAAAATTTTCATATTTTCAATTTTTTCAAAATTACTTTATTTCTTTACTAACTTTTAGAGAATTCATTAAAACAAGTAAAAGAGTTGAAAAAACTTGGTAAACGGTTGAAAAATGAAGAATTTAAATTGTTTTTTGCTTTTTAAAATTTTGAAAATTTTTGTGACCCCGGCATCACAAAAAAATACGAAAATTTTCATATTTTCAATTTTTTCAAAATTACTTTATTTCTTTACTAACTTTTAGAGAATTCATTAAAACAAGTAAAAGAGTTGAAAAAACTTGGTAAACGGTTGAAAAATGAAGAATTTAAATTGTTTTTTGCTTTTTAAAATTTTGAAAATTTTTGTGACCCCGGCATCACAAAAAAATACGAAAATTTTCATATTTTCAATTTTTTCAAAATTACTTTATTTCTTTACTAACTTTTAGAGAATTCATTAAAACAAGTAAAAGAGTTGAAAAAACTTGGTAAACGGTTGAAAAATGAAGAATTTAAATTGTTTTTTGGTTTTTAAAATTTTGAAAATTTTTGTGACCCCGGCATCACAAAAAAATACGAAAATTTTCATATTTTCAATTTTTTCAAAATTACTTTATTTCTTTACTAACTTTTAGAGAATTCATTAAAACAAGTAAAAGAGTTGAAAAAACTTGGTAAACGGTTGAAAAATGAAGAATTTAAATTGTTTTTTGCTTTTTAAAATTTTGAAAATTTTTGTGACCCCGGCATCACAAAAAAATACGAAAATTTTCATATTTTCAATTTTTTCAAAATTACTTTATTTCTTTACTAACTTTTAGAGAATTCATTAAAACAAGTAAAAGAGTTGAAAAAACTTGGTAAACGGTTGAAAAATGAAGAATTTAAATTGTTTTTTGCTTTTTAAAATTTTGAAAATTTTTGTGACCCCGGCATCACAAAAAAATACGAAAATTTTCATATTTTCAATTTTTTCAAAATTACTTTATTTCTTTACTAACTTTTAGAGAATTCATTAAAACAAGTAAAAGAGTTGAAAAAACTTGGTAAACGGTTGAAAAATGAAGAATTTAAATTGTTTTTTGGTTTTTAAAATTTTGAAAATTTTTGTGACCCCGGCATCACAAAAAAATACGAAAATTTTCATATTTTCAATTTTTTCAAAATTACTTTATTTCTTTACTAACTTTTAGAGAATTCATTAAAACAAGTAAAAGAGTTGAAAAAACTTGGTAAACGGTTGAAAAATGAAGAATTTAAATTGTTTTTTGCTTTTTAAAATTTTGAAAATTTTTGTGACCCCGGCATCACAAAAAAATACGAAAATTTTCATATTTTCAATTTTTTCAAAATTACTTTATTTCTTTACTAACTTTTAGAGAATACATTAAAACAAGTAAAACAGTTGAAAATACTTGGTAAACGGTTGAAAAATGAAGAATTTAGAGTGTTTTTTGGTTTTTAAAATTTTGAAAATTTTTGCGACCCCGGCATCACAAAAAAATTCGAAAATTTTCAATTTTTCTAAAAATTACTTTATTTCTTTACCAACTTTTAGAGAATTCATTAAAACAAGTAAAACAGTTGAAAATACTTGGTAAACGGTTGAAAAATGAAGAATTTAAATTATTTTTTGGTTTTTAAAATTTTGAAAATTTTTGTGACCCCGGCATCACAAAAAAATTCGAAAATTTTCATATTTTCAATTTTTTCAAAATTACTTTATTTCTTTACTAACTTTTAGAGAATTCATTAACAAGTAAAACAGTTGAAAATACTTGGTAAACGGTTGAAAAATAAAGAATTTAGAGTGTTTTTTGGTTTTTAAAATTTTGAAAATTTTTGTGACCCTGGCATCACAAAAAAATTCGAAAATTTTCAATTTTTCTAAAAATTACTTTATTTCTTTACTAACTTTTAGAGAATTCATTAAAACAAGTAAAACAGTTGAAAATACTTGGTAAACGGTTGAAAAATGAAGAATTTAAATTGTTTTTTGGTTTTTAAAATTTTGAAAATTTTTGTGACCCCGGCATCACAAAAAAATACGAAAATTTTCATATTTTCAATTTTTTCAAAATTACTTTATTTCTTTACTCACTTTTAGAGAATTCATTAAAACAAGTAAAACAGTTGAAAAAACTTGGTAAACGGTTGAAAAATGAAGAATTTAGAGTGTTTTTTGGTTTTTAAAATTTTGAAAATTTTTGTGACCCTGGCATCACAAAAAAATTCGAAAATTTTCATATTTTCAATTTTTTCAAAATTACTTTATTTCTTTACTAACTTTTAGAGAATTCATTAAAACAAGTAAAACAGTTGAAAATACTTGGTAAACGGTTGAAAAATGAAGAATTTAAATTGTTTTTTGGTTTTTAAAATTTTGAAAATTTTTGTGACCCTGGCATCACAAAAAAATACGAAAATTTTCATATTTTCAATTTTTTCAAAATTACTTTATTTCTTTACTCACTTTTAGAGAATTCATTAAAACAAGTAAAACAGTTGAAAAAACTTGGTAAACGGTTGAAAAATGAAGAATTTAGAGTGTTTTTTGGTTTTTAAAATTTTGAAAATTTTTGTGACCCTGGCATCACAAAAAAATTCGAAAATTTTCATATTTTCAATTTTTTCAAAATTACTTTATTTCTTTACTCACTTTTAGAGAATTCATTAAAACAAGTAAAACAGTTGAAAATACTTGGTAAACGGTTGAAAAATGAAGAATTTAAATTGTTTTTTGGTTTTTAAAATTTTGAAAATTTTTGTGACCCTGGCATCACAAAAAAATTCGAAAATTTTCATATTTTCAATTTTTTCAAAATTACTTTATTTCTTTACTAACTTTTAGAGAATTCATTAAAACAAGTAAAACAGTTGAAAATACTTGGTAAACGGTTGAAAAATGAAGAATTTAAATTGTTTTTTGGTTTTTAAAATTTTGAAAATTTTTGTGACCCTGGCATCACAAAAAAATACGAAAATTTTCATATTTTCAATTTTTTCAAAATTACTTTATTTCTTTACTCACTTTTAGAGAATTCATTAAAACAAGTAAAACAGTTGAAAAAACTTGGTAAACGGTTGAAAAATGAAGAATTTAGAGTGTTTTTTGGTTTTTAAAATTTTGAAAATTTTTGTGACCCTGGCATCACAAAAAAATTCGAAAATTTTCATATTTTCAATTTTTTCAAAATTACTTTATTTCTTTACTCACTTTTAGAGAATTCATTAAAACAAGTAAAACAGTTGAAAATACTTGGTAAACGGTTGAAAAATAAAGAATTTAGAGTGTTTTTTGGTTTTTAAAATTTTGAAAATTTTTGTGACCCTGGCATCACAAAAAAATTCGAAAATTTTCATATTTTCAATTTTTTCAAAATTACTTTATTTCTTTACTCACTTTTAGAGAATTCATTAAAACAAGTAAAACAGTTGAAAATACTTGGTAAACGGTTGAAAAATGAAGAATTTAAATTGTTTTTTGGTTTTTAAAATTTTGAAAATTTTTGTGACCCTGGCATCACAAAAAAATTCGAAAATTTTCATATTTTCAATTTTTTCAAAATTACTTTATTTCTTTACTAACTTTTAGAGAATTCATTAAAACAAGTAAAAGAGTTGAAAAAACTTGGTAAACGGTTGAAAAATGAAGAATTTAAATTGTTTTTTGGTTTTTAAAATTTTGAAAATTTTTGTGACCCTGGCATCACAAAAAAATTCGAAAATTTTCATATTTTCAATTTTTTCAAAATTACTTTATTTCTTTACTAACTTTTAGAGAATTCATTAACAAGTAAAACAGTTGAAAATACTTGGTAAACGGTTGAAAAATAAAGAATTTAGAGTGTTTTTTGGTTTTTAAAATTTTGAAAATTTTTGTGACCCTGGCATCACAAAAAAATTCGAAAATTTTCAATTTTTCTAAAAATTACTTTATTTCTTTACTAACTTTTAGAGAATTCATTAAAACAAGTAAAACAGTTGAAAATACTTGGTAAACGGTTGAAAAATGAAGAATTTAAATTGTTTTTTGGTTTTTAAAATTTTGAAAATTTTTGTGACCCCGGCATCACAAAAAAATACGAAAATTTTCATATTTTCAATTTTTTCAAAATTACTTTATTTCTTTACTCACTTTTAGAGAATTCATTAAAACAAGTAAAACAGTTGAAAAAACTTGGTAAACGGTTGAAAAATGAAGAATTTAGAGTGTTTTTTGGTTTTTAAAATTTTGAAAATTTTTGTGACCCTGGCATCACAAAAAAATTCGAAAATTTTCATATTTTCAATTTTTTCAAAATTACTTTATTTCTTTACTAACTTTTAGAGAATTCATTAAAACAAGTAAAAGAGTTGAAAAAACTTGGTAAACGGTTGAAAAATGAAGAATTTAAATTGTTTTTTGGTTTTTAAAATTTTGAAAATTTTTGTGACCCTGGCATCACAAAAAAATTCGAAAATTTTCATATTTTCAATTTTTTCAAAATTACTTTATTTCTTTACTAACTTTTAGAGAATTCATTAAAACAAGTAAAACAGTTGAAAATACTTGGTAAACGGTTGAAAAATGAAGAATTTAAATTGTTTTTTGGTTTTTAAAATTTTGAAAATTTTTGTGACCCTGGCATCACAAAAAAATACGAAAATTTTCATATTTTCAATTTTTTCAAAATTACTTTATTTCTTTACTCACTTTTAGAGAATTCATTAAAACAAGTAAAACAGTTGAAAAAACTTGGTAAACGGTTGAAAAATGAAGAATTTAGAGTGTTTTTTGGTTTTTAAAATTTTGAAAATTTTTGTGACCCCGGCATCACAAAAAAATACGAAAATTTTCATATTTTCAATTTTTTCAAAATTACTTTATTTCTTTACTCACTTTTAGAGAATTCATTAAAACAAGTAAAACAGTTGAAAATACTTGGTAAACGGTTGAAAAATGAAGAATTTAAATTGTTTTTTGGTTTTTAAAATTTTGAAAATTTTTGTGACCCCGGCATCTTAAAAAAATTCGAAAATTTTCATATTTTCAATTTTTTCAAAATTACTTTATTTCTTTACTCACTTTTAGAGAATTCATTAAAACAAGTAAAACAGTTGAAAATACTTGGTAAACGGTTGAAAAATGAAGAATTTAAATTGTTTTTTGGTTTTTAAAATTTTGAAAATTTTTGTGACCCTGGCATCACAAAAAAATTCGAAAATTTTCATATTTTCAATTTTTTCAAAATTACTTTATTTCTTTACTCACTTTTAGAGAATTCATTAAAACAAGTAAAACAGTTGAAAAAACTTGGTAAACGGTTGAAAAATGAAGAATTTAGAGTGTTTTTTGGTTTTTAAAATTTTGAAAATTTTTGTGACCCTGGCATCACAAAAAAATTCGAAAATTTTCATATTTTCAATTTTTTCAAAATTACTTTATTTCTTTACTAACTTTTAGAGAATTCATTAAAACAAGTAAAACAGTTGAAAATACTTGGTAAACGGTTGAAAAATGAAGAATTTAAATTGTTTTTTGGTTTTTAAAATTTTGAAAATTTTTGTGACCCTGGCATCACAAAAAAATTCGAAAATTTTCATATTTTCAATTTTTTCAAAATTACTTTATTTCTTTACTAACTTTTAGAGAATTCATTAAAACAAGTAAAACAGTTGAAAATACTTGGTAAACGGTTGAAAAATGAAGAATTTAGAGTGTTTTTTGGTTTTTAAAATTTTGAAAATTTTTGTGACCCTGGCATCACAAAAAAATTCGAAAATTTTCATATTTTCAATTTTTTCAAAATTACTTTATTTCTTTACTAACTTTTAGAGAATTCATTAAAACAAGTAAAACAGTTGAAAAAACTTGGTAAACGGTTGAAAAATGAAGAATTTAGAGTGTTTTTTGGTTTTTAAAATTTTGAAAATTTTTGTGACCCTGGCATCACAAAAAAATTCGAAAATTTTCATATTTTCAATTTTTTCAAAATTACTTTATTTCTTTACTAACTTTTAGAGAATTCATTAAAACAAGTAAAACAGTTGAAAATACTTGGTAAACGGTTGAAAAATGAAGAATTTAAATTGTTTTTTGCTTTTTAAAATTTTGAAAATTTTTGTGACCCCGGCATCACAAAAAAATACGAAAATTTTCATATTTTCAATTTTTTCAAAATTACTTTATTTCTTTACTCACTTTTAGAGAATTCATTAAAACAAGTAAAACAGTTGAAAATACTTGGTAAACGGTTGAAAAATGAAGAATTTAAATTGTTTTTTGGTTTTTAAAATTTTGAAAATTTTTGTGACCCTGGCATCACAAAAAAATTCGAAAATTTTCATATTTTCAATTTTTTCAAAATTACTTTATTTCTTTACTAACTTTTAGAGAATTCATTAAAACAAGTAAAACAGTTGAAAATACTTGGTAAACGGTTGAAAAATGAAGAATTTAAATTGTTTTTTGCTTTTTAAAATTTTGAAAATTTTTGTGACCCCGGCATCACAAAAAAATACGAAAATTTTCATATTTTCAATTTTTTCAAAATTACTTTATTTCTTTACTCACTTTTAGAGAATTCATTAAAACAAGTAAAACAGTTGAAAAAACTTGGTAAACGGTTGAAAAATGAAGAATTTAGAGTGTTTTTTGGTTTTTAAAATTTTGAAAATTTTTGTGACCCCGGCATCACAAAAAAATACGAAAATTTTCATATTTTCAATTTTTTCAAAATTACTTTATTTCTTTACTCACTTTTAGAGAATTCATTAAAACAAGTAAAACAGTTGAAAAAACTTGGTAAACGGTTGAAAAATGAAGAATTTAGAGTGTTTTTTGGTTTTTAAAATTTTGAAAATTTTTGTGACCCCGGCATCACAAAAAAATACGAAAATTTTCATATTTTCAATTTTTTCAAAATTACTTTATTTCTTTACTCACTTTTAGAGAATTCATTAAAACAAGTAAAACAGTTGAAAAAACTTGGTAAACGGTTGAAAAATGAAGAATTTAAATTGTTTTTTGGTTTTTAAAATTTTGAAAATTTTTGTGACCTCGGCATCACAAAAAAATACGAAAATTTTCATATTTTCAATTTTTTCAAAATTACTTTATTTCTTTACTAACTTTTAGAGAATTCATTAAAACAAGTAAAACAGTTGAAAATACTTGGTAAACGGTTGAAAAATGAAGAATTTAAATTGTTTTTTGCTTTTTAAAATTTTGAAAATTTTTGTGACCCCGGCATCACAAAAAAATACGAAAATTTTCATATTTTCAATTTTTTCAAAATTACTTTATTTCTTTACTAACTTTTAGAGAATTCATTAAAACAAGTAAAAGAGTTGAAAAAACTTGGTAAACGGTTGAAAAATGAAGAATTTAAATTGTTTTTTGGTTTTTAAAATTTTGAAAATTTTTGTGACCCCGGCATCACAAAAAAATACGAAAATTTTCATATTTTCAATTTTTTCAAAATTACTTTATTTCTTTACTAACTTTTAGAGAATTCATTAAAACAAGTAAAAGAGTTGAAAAAACTTGGTAAACGGTTGAAAAATGAAGAATTTAGAGTGTTTTTTGGTTTTTAAAATTTTGAAAATTTTTGTGACCCTGGCATCACAAAAAAATACGAAAATTTTCATATTTTCAATTTTTTCAAAATTACTTTATTTCTTTACTAACTTTTAGAGAATTCATTAAAACAAGTAAAAGAGTTGAAAAAACTTGGTAAACGGTTGAAAAATGAAGAATTTAGAGTGTTTTTTGGTTTTTAAAATTTTGAAAATTTTTGTGACCCCGGCATCACAAAAAAATACGAAAATTTTCATATTTTCAATTTTTTCAAAATTACTTTATTTCTTTACTAACTTTTAGAGAATTCATTAAAACAAGTAAAAGAGTTGAAAAAACTTGGTAAACGGTTGAAAAATGAAGAATTTAAATTGTTTTTTGCTTTTTAAAATTTTGAAAATTTTTGTGACCCCGGCATCACAAAAAAATACGAAAATTTTCATATTTTCAATTTTTTCAAAATTACTTTATTTCTTTACTAACTTTTAGAGAATTCATTAAAACAAGTAAAAGAGTTGAAAAAACTTGGTAAACGGTTGAAAAATGAAGAATTTAAATTGTTTTTTGGTTTTTAAAATTTTGAAAATTTTTGTGACCCCGGCATCACAAAAAAATACGAAAATTTTCATATTTTCAATTTTTTCAAAATTACTTTATTTCTTTACTAACTTTTAGAGAATTCATTAAAACAAGTAAAACAGTTGAAAATACTTGGTAAACGGTTGAAAAATGAAGAATTTAAATTGTTTTTTGCTTTTTAAAATTTTGAAAATTTTTGTGACCCCGGCATCACAAAAAAATACGAAAATTTTCATATTTTCAATTTTTTCAAAATTACTTTATTTCTTTACTAACTTTTAGAGAATTCATTAAAACAAGTAAAAGAGTTGAAAAAACTTGGTAAACGGTTGAAAAATGAAGAATTTAAATTGTTTTTTGGTTTTTAAAATTTTGAAAATTTTTGTGACCCCGGCATCACAAAAAAATACGAAAATTTTCATATTTTCAATTTTTTCAAAATTACTTTATTTCTTTACTAACTTTTAGAGAATTCATTAAAACAAGTAAAAGAGTTGAAAAAACTTGGTAAACGGTTGAAAAATGAAGAATTTAAATTGTTTTTTGCTTTTTAAAATTTTGAAAATTTTTGTGACCCCGGCATCACAAAAAAATACGAAAATTTTCATATTTTCAATTTTTTCAAAATTACTTTATTTCTTTACTAACTTTTAGAGAATTCATTAAAACAAGTAAAAGAGTTGAAAAAACTTGGTAAATGGTTGAAAAATGAAGAATTTAAATTGTTTTTTGGTTTTTAAAATTTTGAAAATTTTTGTGACCCCGGCATCACAAAAAAATACGAAAATTTTCATATTTTCAATTTTTTCAAAATTACTTTATTTCTTTACTAACTTTTAGAGAATTCATTATAACAAGTAAAAGAGTTGAAAAAACTTGGTAAACGGTTGAAAAATGAAGAATTTAAATTGTTTTTTGCTTTTTAAAATTTTGAAAATTTTTGTGACCCCGGCATCACAAAAAAATACGAAAATTTTCATATTTTCAATTTTTTCAAAATTACTTTATTTCTTTACTAACTTTTAGAGAATTCATTAAAACAAGTAAAACAGTTGAAAATACTTGGTAAACGGTTGAAAAATGAAGAATTTAAATTGTTTTTTGCTTTTTAAAATTTTGAAAATTTTTGTGACCCCGGCATCACAAAAAAATACGAAAATTTTCATATTTTCAATTTTTTCAAAATTACTTTATTTCTTTACTAACTTTTAGAGAATTCATTAAAACAAGTAAAAGAGTTGAAAAAACTTGGTAAACGGTTGAAAAATGAAGAATTTAAATTGTTTTTTGGTTTTTAAAATTTTGAAAATTTTTGTGACCCCGGCATCACAAAAAAATACGAAAATTTTCATATTTTCAATTTTTTCAAAATTACTTTATTTCTTTACTAACTTTTAGAGAATTCATTAAAACAAGTAAAAGAGTTGAAAAAACTTGGTAAACGGTTGAAAAATGAAGAATTTAAATTGTTTTTTGGTTTTTAAAATTTTGAAAATTTTTGTGACCCCGGCATCACAAAAAAATACGAAAATTTTCATATTTTCAATTTTTTCAAAATTACTTTATTTCTTTACTAACTTTTAGAGAATTCATTAAAACAAGTAAAAGAGTTGAAAAAACTTGGTAAACGGTTGAAAAATGAAGAATTTAGAGTGTTTTTTGGTTTTTAAAATTTTGAAAATTTTTGTGACCCTGGCATCACAAAAAAATACGAAAATTTTCATATTTTCAATTTTTTCAAAATTACTTTATTTCTTTACTAACTTTTAGAGAATTCATTAAAACAAGTAAAACAGTTGAAAATACTTGGTAAACTGTTGAAAAATGAAGAATTTAAATTGTTTTTTGCTTTTTAAAATTTTGAAAATTTTTGTGACCCCGGCATCACAAAAAAATACGAAAATTTTCATATTTTCAATTTTTTCAAAATTACTTTATTTCTACTAACTTTTAGAGAATTCATTAAAACAAGTAAAAGAGTTGAAAAAACTTGGTAAACGGTTGAAAAATGAAGAATTTAAATTGTTTCTTGCTTTTTAAAATTTTGAAAATTTTTGTGACCCCGGCATCACAAAAAAATACGAAAATTTTCATATTTTCAATTTTTTCAAAATTACTTTATTTCTTTACTAACTTTTAGAGAATTCATTAAAACAAGTAAAACAGTTGAAAATACTTGGTAAACGGTTGAAAAATGAAGAATTTAAATTGTTTTTTGCTTTTTAAAATTTTGAAAATTTTTGTGACCCCGGCATCACAAAAAAATACGAAAATTTTCATATTTTCAATTTTTTCAAAATTACTTTATTTCTTTACTAACTTTTAGAGAATTCATTAAAACAAGTAAAAGAGTTGAAAAAACTTGGTAAACGGTTGAAAAATGAAGAATTTAAATTGTTTTTTGGTTTTTAAAATTTTGAAAATTTTTGTGACCCCGGCATCACAAAAAAATACGAAAATTTTCATATTTTCAATTTTTTCAAAATTACTTTATTTCTTTACTAACTTTTAGAGAATTCATTAAAACAAGTAAAAGAGTTGAAAAAACTTGGTAAACGGTTGAAAAATGAAGAATTTAAATTGTTTTTTGGTTTTTAAAATTTTGAAAATTTTTGTGACCCCGGCATCACAAAAAAATACGAAAATTTTCATATTTTCAATTTTTTCAAAATTACTTTATTTCTTTACTAACTTTTAGAGAATTCATTAAAACAAGTAAAACAGTTGAAAATACTTGGTAAACGGTTGAAAAATGAAGAATTTAAATTGTTTTTTGGTTTTTAAAATTTTGAAAATTTTTGTGACCCCGGCATCACAAAAAAATACGAAAATTTTCATATTTTCAATTTTTTCAAAATTACTTTATTTCTTTACTAACTTTTAGAGAATTCATTAAAACAAGTAAAAGAGTTGAAAAAACTTGGTAAACGGTTGAAAAATGAAGAATTTAAATTGTTTTTTGGTTTTTAAAATTTTGAAAATTTTTGTGACCCCGGCATCACAAAAAAATACGAAAATTTTCATATTTTCAATTTTTTCAAAATTACTTTATTTCTTTACTAACTTTTAGAGAATTCATTAAAACAAGTAAAAGAGTTGAAAAAACTTGGTAAACGGTTGAAAAATGAAGAATTTAGAGTGTTTTTTGGTTTTTAAAATTTTGAAAATTTTTGTGACCCCGGCATCACAAAAAAATACGAAAATTTTCATATTTTCAATTTTTTCAAAATTACTTTATTTCTTTACTAACTTTTAGAGAATTCATTAAAACAAGTAAAAGAGTTGAAAAAACTTGGTAAACGGTTGAAAAATGAAGAATTTAGAGTGTTTTTTGGTTTTTAAAATTTTGAAAATTTTTGTGACCCCGGCATCACAAAAAAATACGAAAATTTTCATATTTTCAATTTTTTCAAAATTACTTTATTTCTTTACTAACTTTTAGAGAATTCATTAAAACAAGTAAAACAGTTGAAAATACTTGGTAAACGGTTGAAAAATGAAGAATTTAAATTGTTTTTTGGTTTTTAAAATTTTGAAAATTTTTGTGACCCCGGCATCACAAAAAAATACGAAAATTTTCATATTTTCAATTTTTTCAAAATTACTTTATTTCTTTACTAACTTTTAGAGAATTCATTAAAACAAGTAAAAGAGTTGAAAAAACTTGGTAAACGGTTGAAAAATGAAGAATTTAAATTGTTTTTTGGTTTTTAAAATTTTGAAAATTTTTGTGACCCCGGCATCACAAAAAAATACGAAAATTTTCATATTTTCAATTTTTTCAAAATTACTTTATTTCTTTACTAACTTTTAGAGAATTCATTAAAACAAGTAAAACAGTTGAAAATACTTGGTAAACGGTTGAAAAATGAAGAATTTAAATTGTTTTTTGGTTTTTAAAATTTTGAAAATTTTTGTGACCCCGGCATCACAAAAAAATACGAAAATTTTCATATTTTCAATTTTTTCAAAATTACTTTATTTCTTTACTAACTTTTAGAGAATTCATTAAAACAAGTAAAACAGTTGAAAATACTTGGTAAACGGTTGAAAAATGAAGAATTTAAATTGTTTTTTGCTTTTTAAAATTTTGAAAATTTTTGTGACCCCGGCATCACAAAAAAATACGAAAATTTTCATATTTTCAATTTTTTCAAAATTACTTTATTTCTTTACTAACTTTTAGAGAATTCATTAAAACAAGTAAAACAGTTGAAAATACTTGGTAAACGGTTGAAAAATGAAGAATTTAAATTGTTTTTTGGTTTTTAAAATTTTGAAAATTTTTGTGACCCCGGCATCACAAAAAAATACGAAAATTTTCATATTTTCAATTTTTTCAAAATTACTTTATTTCTTTACTAACTTTTAGAGAATTCATTAAAACAAGTAAAACAGTTGAAAATACTTGGTAAACGGTTGAAAAATGAAGAATTTAAATTGTTTTTTGCTTTTTAAAATTTTGAAAATTTTTGTGACCCCGGCATCACAAAAAAATACGAAAATTTTCATATTTTCAATTTTTTCAAAATTACTTTATTTCTTTACTAACTTTTAGAGAATTCATTAAAACAAGTAAAAGAGTTGAAAAAACTTGGTAAACGGTTGAAAAATGAAGAATTTAAATTGTTTTTTGGTTTTTAAAATTTTGAAAATTTTTGTGACCCCGGCATCACAAAAAAATACGAAAATTTTCATATTTTCAATTTTTTCAAAATTACTTTATTTCTTTACTAACTTTTAGAGAATTCATTAAAACAAGTAAAACAGTTGAAAATACTTGGTAAACGGTTGAAAAATGAAGAATTTAAATTGTTTTTTGCTTTTTAAAATTTTGAAAATTTTTGTGACCCCGGCATCACAAAAAAATACGAAAATTTTCATATTTTCAATTTTTTCAAAATTACTTTATTTCTTTACTAACTTTTAGAGAATTCATTAAAACAAGTAAAAGAGTTGAAAAAACTTGGTAAACGGTTGAAAAATGAAGAATTTAGAGTGTTTTTTGGTTTTTAAAATTTTGAAAATTTTTGTGACCCGGCATCACAAAAAAATACGAAAATTTTCATATTTTCAATTTTTTCAAAATTACTTTATTTCTTTACTAACTTTTAGAGAATTCATTAAAACAAGTAAAAGAGTTGAAAAAACTTGGTAAACGGTTGAAAAATGAAGAATTTAAATTGTTTTTTGCTTTTTAAAATTTTGAAAATTTTTGTGACCCCGGCATCACAAAAAAATACGAAAATTTTCATATTTTCAATTTTTTCAAAATTACTTTATTTCTTTACTAACTTTTAGAGAATTCATTAAAACAAGTAAAACAGTTGAAAATACTTGGTAAACGGTTGAAAAATGAAGAATTTAAATTGTTTTTTGCTTTTTAAAATTTTGAAAATTTTTGTGACCCCGGCATCACAAAAAAATACGAAAATTTTCATATTTTCAATTTTTTCAAAATTACTTTATTTCTTTACTAACTTTTAGAGAATTCATTAAAACAAGTAAAAGAGTTGAAAAAACTTGGTAAACGGTTGAAAAATGAAGAATTTAAATTGTTTTTTGCTTTTTAAAATTTTGAAAATTTTTGTGACCCCGGCATCACAAAAAAATACGAAAATTTTCATATTTTCAATTTTTTCAAAATTACTTTATTTCTTTACTAACTTTTAGAGAATTCATTAAAACAAGTAAAAGAGTTGAAAATACTTGGTAAACGGTTGAAAAATGAAGAATTTAAATTGTTTTTTGGTTTTTAAAATTTTGAAAATTTTTGTGACCCCGGCATCACAAAAAAATACGAAAATTTTCATATTTTCAATTTTTTCAAAATTACTTTATTTCTTTACTAACTTTTAGAGAATTCATTAAAACAAGTAAAACAGTTGAAAATACTTGGTAAACGGTTGAAAAATGAAGAATTTAAATTGTTTTTTGCTTTTTAAAATTTTGAAAATTTTTGTGACCCCGGCATCACAAAAAAATACGAAAATTTTCATATTTTCAATTTTTTCAAAATTACTTTATTTCTTTACTAACTTTTAGAGAATTCATTAAAACAAGTAAAACAGTTGAAAATACTTGGTAAACGGTTGAAAAATGAAGAATTTAAATTGTTTTTTGCTTTTTAAAATTTTGAAAATTTTTGTGACCCCGGCATCACAAAAAAATACGAAAATTTTCATATTTTCAATTTTTTCAAAATTACTTTATTTCTTTACTAACTTTTAGAGAATTCATTAAAACAAGTAAAACAGTTGAAAATACTTGGTAAACGGTTGAAAAATGAAGAATTTAAATTGTTTTTTGGTTTTTAAAATTTTGAAAATTTTTGTGACCCCGGCATCACAAAAAAATACGAAAATTTTCATATTTTCAATTTTTTCAAAATTACTTTATTTCTTTACTAACTTTTAGAGAATTCATTAAAACAAGTAAAACAGTTGAAAATACTTGGTAAACGGTTGAAAAATGAAGAATTTAAATTGTTTTTTGCTTTTTAAAATTTTGAAAATTTTTGTGACCCCGGCATCACAAAAAAATACGAAAATTTTCATATTTTCAATTTTTTCAAAATTACTTTATTTCTTTACTAACTTTTAGAGAATTCATTAAAACAAGTAAAACAGTTGAAAATACTTGGTAAACGGTTGAAAAATGAAGAATTTAAATTGTTTTTTGGTTTTTAAAATTTTGAAAATTTTTGTGACCCCGGCATCACAAAAAAATACGAAAATTTTCATATTTTCAATTTTTTCAAAATTACTTTATTTCTTTACTAACTTTTAGAGAATTCATTAAAACAAGTAAAACAGTTGAAAATACTTGGTAAACGGTTGAAAAATGAAGAATTTAAATTGTTTTTTGCTTTTTAAAATTTTGAAAATTTTTGTGACCCCGGCATCACAAAAAAATACGAAAATTTTCATATTTTCAATTTTTTCAAAATTACTTTATTTCTTTACTAACTTTTAGAGAATTCATTAAAACAAGTAAAAGAGTTGAAAAAACTTGGTAAACGGTTGAAAAATGAAGAATTTAGAGTGTTTTTTGGTTTTTAAAATTTTGAAAATTTTTGTGACCCGGCATCACAAAAAAATACGAAAATTTTCATATTTTCAATTTTTTCAAAATTACTTTATTTCTTTACTAACTTTTAGAGAATTCATTAAAACAAGTAAAACAGTTGAAAATACTTGGTAAACGGTTGAAAAATGAAGAATTTAAATTGTTTTTTGGTTTTTAAAATTTTGAAAATTTTTGTGACCCCGGCATCACAAAAAAATACGAAAATTTTCATATTTTCAATTTTTTCAAAATTACTTTATTTCTTTACTAACTTTTAGAGAATTCATTAAAACAAGTAAAACAGTTGAAAATACTTGGTAAACGGTTGAAAAATGAAGAATTTAAATTGTTTTTTGCTTTTTAAAATTTTGAAAATTTTTGTGACCCCGGCATCACAAAAAAATACGAAAATTTTCATATTTTCAATTTTTTCAAAATTACTTTATTTCTTTACTAACTTTTAGAGAATTCATTAAAACAAGTAAAAGAGTTGAAAAAACTTGGTAAACGGTTGAAAAATGAAGAATTTAGAGTGTTTTTTGGTTTTTAAAATTTTGAAAATTTTTGTGACCCGGCATCACAAAAAAATACGAAAATTTTCATATTTTCAATTTTTTCAAAATTACTTTATTTCTTTACTAACTTTTAGAGAATTCATTAAAACAAGTAAAAGAGTTGAAAAAACTTGGTAAACGGTTGAAAAATGAAGAATTTAAATTGTTTTTTGCTTTTTAAAATTTTGAAAATTTTTGTGACCCCGGCATCACAAAAAAATACGAAAATTTTCATATTTTCAATTTTTTCAAAATTACTTTATTTCTTTACTAACTTTTAGAGAATTCATTAAAACAAGTAAAACAGTTGAAAATACTTGGTAAACGGTTGAAAAATGAAGAATTTAAATTGTTTTTTGCTTTTTAAAATTTTGAAAATTTTTGTGACCCCGGCATCACAAAAAAATACGAAAATTTTCATATTTTCAATTTTTTCAAAATTACTTTATTTCTTTACTAACTTTTAGAGAATTCATTAAAACAAGTAACAGAGTTGAAAAAACTTGGTAAACGGTTGAAAAATGAAGAATTTAAATTGTTTTTTGGTTTTTAAAATTTTGAAAATTTTTGTGACCTCGGCATCACAAAAAAATACGAAAATTTTCATATTTTCAATTTTTTCAAAATTACTTTATTTCTTTACTAACTTTTAGAGAATTCATTAAAACAAGTAACAGAGTTGAAAAAACTTGGTAAACGGTTGAAAAATGAAGAATTTAAATTGTTTTTTGGTTTTTAAAATTTTGAAAATTTTTGTGACCCCGGCATCACAAAAAAATACGAAAATTTTCATATTTTCAATTTTTTCAAAATTACTTTATTTCTTTACTAACTTTTAGAGAATTCATTAAAACAAGTAAAACAGTTGAAAATACTTGGTAAACGGTTGAAAAATGAAGAATTTAAATTGTTTTTTGCTTTTTAAAATTTTGAAAATTTTTGTGACCCCGGCATCACAAAAAAATACGAAAATTTTCATATTTTCAATTTTTTCAAAATTACTTTATTTCTTTACTAACTTTTAGAGAATTCATTAAAACAAGTAAAAGAGTTGAAAAAACTTGGTAAACGGTTGAAAAATGAAGAATTTAGAGTGTTTTTTGGTTTTTAAAATTTTGAAAATTTTTGTGACCCGGCATCACAAAAAAATACGAAAATTTTCATATTTTCAATTTTTTCAAAATTACTTTATTTCTTTACTAACTTTTAGAGAATTCATTAAAACAAGTAACAGAGTTGAAAAAACTTGGTAAACGGTTGAAAAATGAAGAATTTAAATTGTTTTTTGGTTTTTAAAATTTTGAAAATTTTTGTGACCTCGGCATCACAAAAAAATACGAAAATTTTCATATTTTCAATTTTTTCAAAATTACTTTATTTCTTTACTAACTTTTAGAGAATTCATTAAAACAAGTAACAGAGTTGAAAAAACTTGGTAAACGGTTGAAAAATGAAGAATTTAAATTGTTTTTTGGTTTTTAAAATTTTGAAAATTTTTGTGACCTCGGCATCACAAAAAAATACGAAAATTTTCATATTTTCAATTTTTTCAAAATTACTTTATTTCTTTACTAACTTTTAGAGAATTCATTAAAACAAGTAACAGAGTTGAAAAAACTTGGTAAACGGTTGAAAAATGAAGAATTTAAATTGTTTTTTGGTTTTTAAAATTTTGAAAATTTTTGTGACCTCGGCATCACAAAAAAATACGAAAATTTTCATATTTTCAATTTTTTCAAAATTACTTTATTTCTTTACTAACTTTTAGAGAATTCATTAAAACAAGTAAAAGAGTTGAAAAAACTTGGTAAACGGTTGAAAAATGAAGAATTTAAATTGTTTTTTGGTTTTTAAAATTTTGAAAATTTTTGTGACCTCGGCATCACAAAAAAATACGAAAATTTTCATATTTTCAATTTTTTCAAAATTACTTTATTTCTTTACTAACTTTTAGAGAATTCATTAAAACAAGTAAAACAGTTGAAAATACTTGGTAAACGGTTGAAAAATGAAGAATTTAAATTGTTTTTTGGTTTTTAAAATTTTGAAAATTTTTGTGACCTCGGCATCACAAAAAAATACGAAAATTTTCATATTTTCAATTTTTTCAAAATTACTTTATTTCTTTACTAACTTTTAGAGAATTCATTAAAACAAGTAACAGAGTTGAAAAAACTTGGTAAACGGTTGAAAAATGAAGAATTTAAATTGTTTTTTGGTTTTTAAAATTTTGAAAATTTTTGTGACCTCGGCATCACAAAAAAATACGAAAATTTTCATATTTTCAATTTTTTCAAAATTACTTTATTTCTTTACTAACTTTTAGAGAATTCATTAAAACAAGTAAAAGAGTTGAAAAAACTTGGTAAACGGTTGAAAAATGAAGAATTTAAATTGTTTTTTGGTTTTTAAAATTTTGAAAATTTTTGTGACCCCGGCATCACAAAAAAATATGAAAATTTTCATATTTTCAATTTTTTCAAAATTACTTTATTTCTTTACTAACTTTTAGAGAATTCATTAAAACAAGTAAAACAGTTGAAAATACTTGGTAAACGGTTGAAAAATGAAGAATTTAAATTGTTTTTTGGTTTTTAAAATTTTGAAAATTTTTGTGACCTCGGCATCACAAAAAAATACGAAAATTTTCATATTTTCAATTTTTTCAAAATTACTTTATTTCTTTACTAACTTTTAGAGAATTCATTAAAACAAGTAAAACAGTTGAAAATACTTGGTAAACGGTTGAAAAATGAAGAATTTAAATTGTTTTTTGGTTTTTAAAATTTTGAAAATTTTTGTGACCTCGGCATCACAAAAAAATACGAAAATTTTCATATTTTCAATTTTTTCAAAATTACTTTATTTCTTTACTAACTTTTAGAGAATTCATTAAAACAAGTAACAGAGTTGAAAAAACTTGGTAAACGGTTGAAAAATGAAGAATTTAAATTGTTTTTTGGTTTTTAAAATTTTGAAAATTTTTGTGACCTCGGCATCACAAAAAAATACGAAAATTTTCATATTTTCAATTTTTTCAAAATTACTTTATTTCTTTACTAACTTTTAGAGAATTCATTAAAACAAGTAAAACAGTTGAAAATACTTAGTAAACGGTTGAAAAATGAAGAATTTAAATTGTTTTTTGGTTTTTAAAATTTTGAAAATTTTTGTGACCCCGGCATCACAAAAAAATACGAAAATTTTCATATTTTCAATTTTTTCAAAATTACTTTATTTCTTTACTAACTTTTAGAGAATTCATTAAAACAAGTAAAAGAGTTGAAAAAACTTGGTAAACGGTTGAAAAATGAAGAATTTAAATTGTTTTTTGCTTTTTAAAATTTTGAAAATTTTTGTGACCCCGGCATCACAAAAAAATACGAAAATTTTCATATTTTCAATTTTTTCAAAATTACTTTATTTCTTTACTAACTTTTAGAGAATTCATTAAAACAAGTAACAGAGTTGAAAAAACTTGGTAAACGGTTGAAAAATGAAGAATTTAAATTGTTTTTTGCTTTTTAAAATTTTGAAAATTTTTGTGACCCCGGCATCACAAAAAAATACGAAAATTTTCATATTTTCAATTTTTTCAAAATTACTTTATTTCTTTACTAACTTTTAGAGAATTCATTAAAACAAGTAAAACATTTGAAAAAACTTGGTATTCAGTTGAAAAATGAAGAATTTAGAGTGTTTTTTGGTTTTTAAAATTTTGAAAATTTTTGTGACCCCGGCATCACAAAAAAATACGAAAATTTTCATATTTTCAATTTTTTCAAAATTACTTTATTTCTTTACTAACTTTTAGAGAATTCATTAAAACAAGTAAAAGAGTTGAAAAAACTTGGTAAACGGTTGAAAAATGAAGAATTTAAATTGTTTTTTGCTTTTTAAAATTTTGAAAATTTTTGTGACCTCGGCATCACAAAAAAATACGAAAATTTTCATATTTTCAATTTTTTCAAAATTACTTTATTTCTTTACTAACTTTTAGAGAATTCATTAAAACAAGTAAAAGAGTTGAAAAAACTTGGTAAACGGTTGAAAAATGAAGAATTTAAATTGTTTTTTGCTTTTTAAAATTTTGAAAATTTTTGTGACCCCGGCATCACAAAAAAATACGAAAATTTTCATATTTTCAATTTTTTCAAAATTACTTTATTTCTTTACTAACTTTTAGAGAATTCATTAAAACAAGTAAAAGAGTTGAAAAAACTTGGTAAACGGTTGAAAAATGAAGAATTTAAATTGTTTTTTGGTTTTTAAAATTTTGAAAATTTTTGTGACCTCGGCATCACAAAAAAATACGAAAATTTTCATATTTTCAATTTTTTCAAAATTACTTTATTTCTTTACTAACTTTTAGAGAATTCATTAAAACAAGTAAAAGAGTTGAAAAAACTTGGTAAACGGTTGAAAAATGAAGAATTTAAATTGTTTTTTGCTTTTTAAAATTTTGAAAATTTTTGTGACCCCGGCATCACAAAAAAATACGAAAATTTTCATATTTTCAATTTTTTCAAAATTACTTTATTTCTTTACTAACTTTTAGAGAATTCATTAAAACAAGTAACAGAGTTGAAAAAACTTGGTAAACGGTTGAAAAATGAAGAATTTAAATTGTTTTTTGGTTTTTAAAATTTTGAAAATTTTTGTGACCTCGGCATCACAAAAAAATACGAAAATTTTCATATTTTCAATTTTTTCAAAATTACTTTATTTCTTTACTAACTTTTAGAGAATTCATTAAAACAAGTAAAACAGTTGAAAATACTTAGTAAACGGTTGAAAAATGAAGAATTTAAATTGTTTTTTGGTTTTTAAAATTTTGAAAATTTTTGTGACCCCGGCATCACAAAAAAATACGAAAATTTTCATATTTTCAATTTTTTCAAAATTACTTTATTTCTTTACTAACTTTTAGAGAATTCATTAAAACAAGTAAAAGAGTTGAAAAAACTTGGTAAACGGTTGAAAAATGAAGAATTTAAATTGTTTTTTGGTTTTTAAAATTTTGAAAATTTTTGTGACCCCGGCATCACAAAAAAATATGAAAATTTTCATATTTTCAATTTTTTCAAAATTACTTTATTTCTTTACTAACTTTTAGAGAATTCATTAAAACAAGTAAAAGAGTTGAAAAAACTTGGTAAACGGTTGAAAAATGAAGAATTTAAATTGTTTTTTGGTTTTTAAAATTTTGAAAATTTTTGTGACCTCGGCATCACAAAAAAATACGAAAATTTTCATATTTTCAATTTTTTCAAAATTACTTTATTTCTTTACTAACTTTTAGAGAATTCATTAAAACAAGTAAAACATTTGAAAAAACTTGGTATTCAGTTGAAAAATGAAGAATTTAGAGTGTTTTTTGGTTTTTAAAATTTTGAAAATTTTTGTGACCCCGGCATCACAAAAAAATACGAAAATTTTCATATTTTCAATTTTTTCAAAATTACTTTATTTCTTTACTAACTTTTAGAGAATTCATTAAAACAAGTAAAAGAGTTGAAAAAACTTGGTAAACGGTTGAAAAATGAAGAATTTAAATTGTTTTTTGCTTTTTAAAATTTTGAAAATTTTTGTGACCTCGGCATCACAAAAAAATACGAAAATTTTCATATTTTCAATTTTTTCAAAATTACTTTATTTCTTTACTAACTTTTAGAGAATTCATTAAAACAAGTAAAAGAGTTGAAAAAACTTGGTAAACGGTTGAAAAATGAAGAATTTAAATTGTTTTTTGCTTTTTAAAATTTTGAAAATTTTTGTGACCCCGGCATCACAAAAAAATACGAAAATTTTCATATTTTCAATTTTTTCAAAATTACTTTATTTCTTTACTAACTTTTAGAGAATTCATTAAAACAAGTAAAAGAGTTGAAAAAACTTGGTAAACGGTTGAAAAATGAAGAATTTAAATTGTTTTTTGGTTTTTAAAATTTTGAAAATTTTTGTGACCTCGGCATCACAAAAAAATACGAAAATTTTCATATTTTCAATTTTTTCAAAATTACTTTATTTCTTTACTAACTTTTAGAGAATTCATTAAAACAAGTAAAAGAGTTGAAAAAACTTGGTAAACGGTTGAAAAATGAAGAATTTAAATTGTTTTTTGCTTTTTAAAATTTTGAAAATTTTTGTGACCCCGGCATCACAAAAAAATACGAAAATTTTCATATTTTCAATTTTTTCAAAATTACTTTATTTCTTTACTAACTTTTAGAGAATTCATTAAAACAAGTAACAGAGTTGAAAAAACTTGGTAAACGGTTGAAAAATGAAGAATTTAAATTGTTTTTTGGTTTTTAAAATTTTGAAAATTTTTGTGACCTCGGCATCACAAAAAAATACGAAAATTTTCATATTTTCAATTTTTTCAAAATTACTTTATTTCTTTACTAACTTTTAGAGAATTCATTAAAACAAGTAAAACAGTTGAAAATACTTAGTAAACGGTTGAAAAATGAAGAATTTAAATTGTTTTTTGGTTTTTAAAATTTTGAAAATTTTTGTGACCCCGGCATCACAAAAAAATACGAAAATTTTCATATTTTCAATTTTTTCAAAATTACTTTATTTCTTTACTAACTTTTAGAGAATTCATTAAAACAAGTAAAACATTTGAAAAAACTTGGTATTCAGTTGAAAAATGAAGAATTTAGAGTGTTTTTTGGTTTTTAAAATTTTGAAAATTTTTGTGACCCCGGCATCACAAAAAAATACGAAAATTTTCATATTTTCAATTTTTTCAAAATTACTTTATTTCTTTACTAACTTTTAGAGAATTCATTAAAACAAGTAAAAGAGTTGAAAAAACTTGGTAAACGGTTGAAAAATGAAGAATTTAAATTGTTTTTTGGTTTTTAAAATTTTGAAAATTTTTGTGACCCCGGCATCACAAAAAAATATGAAAATTTTCATATTTTCAATTTTTTCAAAATTACTTTATTTCTTTACTAACTTTTAGAGAATTCATTAAAACAAGTAAAACATTTGAAAAAACTTGGTATTCAGTTGAAAAATGAAGAATTTAGAGTGTTTTTTGGTTTTTAAAATTTTGAAAATTTTTGTGACCCCGGCATCACAAAAAAATACGAAAATTTTCATATTTTCAATTTTTTCAAAATTACTTTATTTCTTTACTAACTTTTAGAGAATTCATTAAAACAAGTAAAAGAGTTGAAAAAACTTGGTAAACGGTTGAAAAATGAAGAATTTAAATTGTTTTTTGGTTTTTAAAATTTTGAAAATTTTTGTGACCCCGGCATCACAAAAAAATACGAAAATTTTCATATTTTCAATTTTTTCAAAATTACTTTATTTCTTTACTAACTTTTAGAGAATTCATTAAAACAAGTAAAAGAGTTGAAAAAACTTGGTAAACGGTTGAAAAATGAAGAATTTAAATTGTTTTTTGGTTTTTAAAATTTTGAAAATTTTTGTGACCCCGGCATCACAAAAAAATACGAAAATTTTCATATTTTCAATTTTTTCAAAATTACTTTATTTCTTTACTAACTTTTAGAGAATTCATTAAAACAAGTAAAAGAGTTGAAAATACTTGGTAAACGGTTGAAAAATGAAGAATTTAAATTGTTTTTTGGTTTTTAAAATTTTGAAAATTTTTGTGACCCCGGCATCACAAAAAAATACGAAAATTTTCATATTTTCAATTTTTTCAAAATTACTTTATTTCTTTACTAACTTTTAGAGAATTCATTAAAACAAGTAAAAGAGTTGAAAATACTTGGTAAACGGTTGAAAAATGAAGAATTTAAATTGTTTTTTGGTTTTTAAAATTTTGAAAATTTTTGTGACCCCGGCATCACAAAAAAATACGAAAATTTTCATATTTTCAATTTTTTCAAAATTACTTTATTTCTTTACTAACTTTTAGAGAATTCATTAAAACAAGTAAAAGAGTTGAAAAAACTTGGTAAACGGTTGAAAAATGAAGAATTTAAATTGTTTTTTGGTTTTTAAAATTTTGAAAATTTTTGTGACCGCGGCATCACAAAAAAATACGAAAATTTTCATATTTTCAATTTTTTCAAAATTACTTTATTTCTTTACTAACTTTTAGAGAATTCATTAAAACAAGTAAAAGAGTTGAAAAAACTTGGTAAACGGTTGAAAAATGAAGAATTTAAATTGTTTTTTGGTTTTTAAAATTTTGAAAATTTTTGTGACCGCGGCATCACAAAAAAATACGAAAATTTTCATATTTTCAATTTTTTCAAAATTACTTTATTTCTTTACTAACTTTTAGAGAATTCATTAAAACAAGTAAAACAGTTGAAAATACTTGGTAAACGGTTGAAAAATGAAGAATTTAAATTGTTTTTTGGTTTTTAAAATTTTGAAAATTTTTGTGACCCCGGCATCACAAAAAAATACGAAAATTTTCATATTTTCAATTTTTTCAAAATTACTTTATTTCTTTACTAACTTTTAGAGAATTCATTAAAACAAGTAAAATAGTTGAAAATACTTGGTAAACGGTTGAAAAATGAAGAATTTAAATTGTTTTTTGGTTTTTAAAATTTTGAAAATTTTTGTGACCCCGGCATCACAAAAAAATATGAAAATTTTCATATTTTCAATTTTTTCAAAATTACTTTATTTCTTTACTAACTTTTAGAGAATTCATTAAAACAAGTAAAAGAGTTGAAAAAACTTGGTAAACGGTTGAAAAATGAAGAATTTAAATTGTTTTTTGGTTTTTAAAATTTTGAAAATTTTTGTGACCCCGGCATCACAAAAAAATATGAAAATTTTCATATTTTCAATTTTTTCAAAATTACTTTATTTCTTTACTAACTTTTAGAGAATTCATTAAAACAAGTAAAACAGTTGAAAATACTTGGTAAACGGTTGAAAAATGAAGAATTTAAATTGTTTTTTGGTTTTTAAAATTTTGAAAATTTTTGTGACCCCGGCATCACAAAAAAATACGAAAATTTTCATATTTTCAATTTTTTCAAAATTACTTTATTTCTTTACTAACTTTTAGAGAATTCATTAAAACAAGTAAAAGAGTTGAAAAAACTTGGTAAACGGTTGAAAAATGAAGAATTTAAATTGTTTTTTGGTTTTTAAAATTTTGAAAATTTTTGTGACCCCGGCATCACAAAAAAATATGAAAATTTTCATATTTTCAATTTTTTCAAAATTACTTTATTTCTTTACTAACTTTTAGAGAATTCATTAAAACAAGTAAAACAGTTGAAAATACTTGGTAAACGGTTGAAAAATGAAGAATTTAAATTGTTTTTTGGTTTTTAAAATTTTGAAAATTTTTGTGACCCCGGCATCACAAAAAAATACGAAAATTTTCATATTTTCAATTTTTTCAAAATTACTTTATTTCTTTACTAACTTTTAGAGAATTCATTAAAACAAGTAAAAGAGTTGAAAAAACTTGGTAAACGGTTGAAAAATGAAGAATTTAAATTGTTTTTTGGTTTTTAAAATTTTGAAAATTTTTGTGACCGCGGCATCACAAAAAAATACGAAAATTTTCATATTTTCAATTTTTTCAAAATTACTTTATTTCTTTACTAACTTTTAGAGAATTCATTAAAACAAGTAAAACAGTTGAAAAAACTTGGTAAACGGTTGAAAAATGAAGAATTTAGAGTGTTTTTTGGTTTTTAAAATTTTGAAAATTTTTTTGACCCTGGCATCACAAACAAATTCGAAAATTTTCATATTTTCAATTTTTTCAAAATTACTTTATTTCTTTACTAACTTTTAGAGAATTCATTAAAACAAGTAAAAGAGTTGAAAAAACTTGGTAAACGGTTGAAAAATGAAGAATTTAAATTGTTTTTTGGTTTTTAAAATTTTGAAAATTTTTGTGACCCCGGCATCACAAAAAAAAATGAAAATTTTCATATTTTCAATTTTTTCAAAATTACTTTATTTCTTTACTAACTTTTAGAGAATTCATTAAAACAAGTAAAACAGTTGAAAATACTTGGTAAACGGTTGAAAAATGAAGAATTTAAATTGTTTTTTGGTTTTTAAAATTTTGAAAATTTTTGTGACCCCGGCATCACAAAAAAATACGAAAATTTTCATATTTTCAATTTTTTCAAAATTACTTTATTTCTTTACTAACTTTTAGAGAATTCATTAAAACAAGTAAAAGAGTTGAAAAAACTTGGTAAACGGTTGAAAAATGAAGAATTTAAATTGTTTTTTGGTTTTTAAAATTTTGAAAATTTTTGTGACCCCGGCATCACAAAAAAATACGAAAATTTTCATATTTTCAATTTTTTCAAAATTACTTTATTTCTTTACTAACTTTTAGAGAATTCATTAAAACAAGTAAAACAGTTGAAAATACTTGGTAAACGGTTGAAAAATGAAGAATTTAAATTGTTTTTTGGTTTTTAAAATTTTGAAAATTTTTTTGACCCTGGCATCACAAACAAATTCGAAAATTTTCATATTTTCAATTTTTTCAAAATTACTTTATTTCTTTACTAACTTTTAGAGAATTCATTAAAACAAGTAAAACAGTTGAAAATACTTGGTAAACGGTTGAAAAATGAAGAATTTAAATTGTTTTTTGGTTTTTAAAATTTTGAAAATTTTTGTGACCCCGGCATCACAAAAAAATACGAAAATTTTCATATTTTCAATTTTTTCAAAATTACTTTATTTCTTTACTAACTTTTAGAGAATTCATTAAAACAAGTAAAAGAGTTGAAAAAACTTGGTAAACGGTTGAAAAATGAAGAATTTAAATTGTTTTTTGGTTTTTAAAATTTTGAAAATTTTTGTGACCGCGGCATCACAAAAAAATACGAAAATTTTCATATTTTCAATTTTTTCAAAATTACTTTATTTCTTTACTAACTTTTAGAGAATTCATTAAAACAAGTAAAAGAGTTGAAAAAACTTGGTAAACGGTTGCAAAATGAAGAATTTAAATTGTTTTTTGGTTTTTAAAATTTTGAAAATTTTTGTGACCCCGGCATCACAAAAAAAAATGAAAAGTTTCATATTTTCAATTTTTTCAAAATTACTTTATTTCTTTACTAACTTTTAGAGAATTCATTAAAACAAGTAAAACAGTTGAAAATACTTGGTAAACGGTTGAAAAATGAAGAATTTAAATTGTTTTTTGGTTTTTAAAATTTTGAAAATTTTTTTGACCCTGGCATCACAAAAAAATACGAAAATTTTCATATTTTCAATTTTTTCAAAATTACTTTATTTCTTTACTAACTTTTAGAGAATTCATTAAAACAAGTAAAACAGTTGAAAATACTTGGTAAACGGTTGAAAAATGAAGAATTTAAATTGTTTTTTGGTTTTTAAAATTTTGAAAATTTTTGTGACCCCGGCATCACAAAAAAATACGAAAATTTTCATATTTTCAATTTTTTCAAAATTACTTTATTTCTTTACTAACTTTTAGAGAATTCATTAAAACAAGTAAAAGAGTTGAAAAAACTTGGTAAACGGTTGAAAAATGAAGAATTTAAATTGTTTTTTGGTTTTTAAAATTTTGAAAATTTTTGTGACCGCGGCATCACAAAAAAATACGAAAATTTTCATATTTTCAATTTTTTCAAAATTACTTTATTTCTTTACTAACTTTTAGAGAATTCATTAAAACAAGTAAAAGAGTTGAAAAAACTTGGTAAACGGTTGAAAAATGAAGAATTTAAATTGTTTTTTGGTTTTTAAAATTTTGAAAATTTTTGTGACCCCGGCATCACAAAAAAATACGAAAATTTTCATATTTTCAATTTTTTCAAAATTACTTTATTTCTTTACTAACTTTTAGAGAATTCATTAAAACAAGTAAAACAGTTGAAAATACTTGGTAAACGGTTGAAAAATGAAGAATTTAAATTGTTTTTTGGTTTTTAAAATTTTGAAAATTTTTGTGACCCCGGCATCACAAAAAAATACGAAAATTTTCATATTTTCAATTTTTTCAAAATTACTTTATTTCTTTACTAACTTTTAGAGAATTCATTAAAACAAGTAAAAGAGTTGAAAAAACTTGGTAAACGGTTGAAAAATGAAGAATTTAAATTGTTTTTTGGTTTTTAAAATTTTGAAAATTTTTGTGACCCCGGCATCACAAAAAAAAATGAAAATTTTCATATTTTCAATTTTTTCAAAATTACTTTATTTCTTTACTAACTTTTAGAGAATTCATTAAAACAAGTAAAAGAGTTGAAAAAACTTGGTAAACGGTTGAAAAATGAAGAATTTAAATTGTTTTTTGGTTTTTAAAATTTTGAAAATTTTTGTGACCCCGGCATCACAAAAAAATACGAAAATTTTCATATTTTCAATTTTTTCAAAATTACTTTATTTCTTTACTAACTTTTAGAGAATTCATTAAAACAAGTAAAAGAGTTGAAAAAACTTGGTAAACGGTTGAAAAATGAAGAATTTAAATTGTTTTTTGGTTTTTAAAATTTTGAAAATTTTTGTGACCCCGGCATCACAAAAAAATACGAAAATTTTCATATTTTCAATTTTTTCAAAATTACTTTATTTCTTTACTAACTTTTAGAGAATTCATTAAAACAAGTAAAAGAGTTGAAAAAACTTGGTAAACGGTTGAAAAATGAAGAATTTAAATTGTTTTTTGGTTTTTAAAATTTTGAAAATTTTTGTGACCGCGGCATCACAAAAAAATACGAAAATTTTCATATTTTCAATTTTTTCAAAATTACTTTATTTCTTTACTAACTTTTAGAGAATTCATTAAAACAAGTAAAACAGTTGAAAAAACTTGGTAAACGGTTGAAAAATGAAGAATTTAGAGTGTTTTTTGGTTTTTAAAATTTTGAAAATTTTTTTGACCCTGGCATCACAAACAAATTCGAAAATTTTCATATTTTCAATTTTTTCAAAATTACTTTATTTCTTTACTAACTTTTAGAGAATTCATTAAAACAAGTAAAACAGTTGAAAATACTTGGTAAACGGTTGAAAAATGAAGAATTTAAATTGTTTTTTGGTTTTTAAAATTTTGAAAATTTTTGTGACCCCGGCATCACAAAAAAATACGAAAATTTTCATATTTTCAATTTTTTCAAAATTACTTTATTTCTTTACTAACTTTTAGAGAATTCATTAAAACAAGTAAAAGAGTTGAAAAAACTTGGTAAACGGTTGAAAAATGAAGAATTTAAATTGTTTTTTGGTTTTTAAAATTTTGAAAATTTTTGTGACCGCGGCATCACAAAAAAATACGAAAATTTTCATATTTTCAATTTTTTCAAAATTACTTTATTTCTTTACTAACTTTTAGAGAATTCATTAAAACAAGTAAAAGAGTTGAAAAAACTTGGTAAACGGTTGCAAAATGAAGAATTTAAATTGTTTTTTGGTTTTTAAAATTTTGAAAATTTTTGTGACCCCGGCATCACAAAAAAAAATGAAAAGTTTCATATTTTCAATTTTTTCAAAATTACTTTATTTCTTTACTAACTTTTAGAGAATTCATTAAAACAAGTAAAACAGTTGAAAATACTTGGTAAACGGTTGAAAAATGAAGAATTTAAATTGTTTTTTGGTTTTTAAAATTTTGAAAATTTTTTTGACCCTGGCATCACAAAAAAATACGAAAATTTTCATATTTTCAATTTTTTCAAAATTACTTTATTTCTTTACTAACTTTTAGAGAATTCATTAAAACAAGTAAAACAGTTGAAAATACTTGGTAAACGGTTGAAAAATGAAGAATTTAAATTGTTTTTTGGTTTTTAAAATTTTGAAAATTTTTGTGACCCCGGCATCACAAAAAAATACGAAAATTTTCATATTTTCAATTTTTTCAAAATTACTTTATTTCTTTACTAACTTTTAGAGAATTCATTAAAACAAGTAAAAGAGTTGAAAAAACTTGGTAAACGGTTGAAAAATGAAGAATTTAAATTGTTTTTTGGTTTTTAAAATTTTGAAAATTTTTGTGACCGCGGCATCACAAAAAAATACGAAAATTTTCATATTTTCAATTTTTTCAAAATTACTTTATTTCTTTACTAACTTTTAGAGAATTCATTAAAACAAGTAAAAGAGTTGAAAAAACTTGGTAAACGGTTGAAAAATGAAGAATTTAAATTGTTTTTTGGTTTTTAAAATTTTGAAAATTTTTGTGACCCCGGCATCACAAAAAAATACGAAAATTTTCATATTTTCAATTTTTTCAAAATTACTTTATTTCTTTACTAACTTTTAGAGAATTCATTAAAACAAGTAAAACAGTTGAAAATACTTGGTAAACGGTTGAAAAATGAAGAATTTAAATTGTTTTTTGGTTTTTAAAATTTTGAAAATTTTTGTGACCCCGGCATCACAAAAAAATACGAAAATTTTCATATTTTCAATTTTTTCAAAATTACTTTATTTCTTTACTAACTTTTAGAGAATTCATTAAAACAAGTAAAAGAGTTGAAAAAACTTGGTAAACGGTTGAAAAATGAAGAATTTAAATTGTTTTTTGGTTTTTAAAATTTTGAAAATTTTTGTGACCCCGGCATCACAAAAAAAAATGAAAATTTTCATATTTTCAATTTTTTCAAAATTACTTTATTTCTTTACTAACTTTTAGAGAATTCATTAAAACAAGTAAAAGAGTTGAAAAAACTTGGTAAACGGTTGAAAAATGAAGAATTTAAATTGTTTTTTGGTTTTTAAAATTTTGAAAATTTTTGTGACCCCGGCATCACAAAAAAATACGAAAATTTTCATATTTTCAATTTTTTCAAAATTACTTTATTTCTTTACTAACTTTTAGAGAATTCATTAAAACAAGTAAAAGAGTTGAAAAAACTTGGTAAACGGTTGAAAAATGAAGAATTTAAATTGTTTTTTGGTTTTTAAAATTTTGAAAATTTTTGTGACCCCGGCATCACAAAAAAATACGAAAATTTTCATATTTTCAATTTTTTCAAAATTACTTTATTTCTTTACTAACTTTTAGAGAATTCATTAAAACAAGTAAAAGAGTTGAAAAAACTTGGTAAACGGTTGAAAAATGAAGAATTTAAATTGTTTTTTGGTTTTTAAAATTTTGAAAATTTTTGTGACCGCGGCATCACAAAAAAATACGAAAATTTTCATATTTTCAATTTTTTCAAAATTACTTTATTTCTTTACTAACTTTTAGAGAATTCATTAAAACAAGTAAAACAGTTGAAAAAACTTGGTAAACGGTTGAAAAATGAAGAATTTAGAGTGTTTTTTGGTTTTTAAAATTTTGAAAATTTTTTTGACCCTGGCATCACAAACAAATTCGAAAATTTTCATATTTTCAATTTTTTCAAAATTACTTTATTTCTTTACTAACTTTTAGAGAATTCATTAAAACAAGTAAAAGAGTAGAAAAAACTTGGTAAACGGTTGAAAAATGAAGAATTTAAATTGTTTTTTGGTTTTTAAAATTTTGAAAATTTTTGTGACCCCGGCATCACAAAAAAAAATGAAAATTTTCATATTTTCAATTTTTTCAAAATTACTTTATTTCTTTACTAACTTTTAGAGAATTCATTAAAACAAGTAAAACAGTTGAAAATACTTGGTAAACGGTTGAAAAATGAAGAATTTAAATTGTTTTTTGGTTTTTAAAATTTTGAAAATTTTTGTGACCCCGGCATCACAAAAAAATACGAAAATTTTCATATTTTCAATTTTTTCAAAATTACTTTATTTCTTTACTAACTTTTAGAGAATTCATTAAAACAAGTAAAAGAGTTGAAAAAACTTGGTAAACGGTTGAAAAATGAAGAATTTAAATTGTTTTTTGGTTTTTAAAATTTTGAAAATTTTTGTGACCCCGGCATCACAAAAAAATACGAAAATTTTCATATTTTCAATTTTTTCAAAATTACTTTATTTCTTTACTAACTTTTAGAGAATTCATTAAAACAAGTAAAACAGTTGAAAATACTTGGTAAACGGTTGAAAAATGAAGAATTTAAATTGTTTTTTGGTTTTTAAAATTTTGAAAATTTTTTTGACCCTGGCATCACAAACAAATTCGAAAATTTTCATATTTTCAATTTTTTCAAAATTACTTTATTTCTTTACTAACTTTTAGAGAATTCATTAAAACAAGTAAAACAGTTGAAAATACTTGGTAAACGGTTGAAAAATGAAGAATTTAAATTGTTTTTTGGTTTTTAAAATTTTGAAAATTTTTGTGACCCCGGCATCACAAAAAAATACGAAAATTTTCATATTTTCAATTTTTTCAAAATTACTTTATTTCTTTACTAACTTTTAGAGAATTCATTAAAACAAGTAAAAGAGTTGAAAAAACTTGGTAAACGGTTGAAAAATGAAGAATTTAAATTGTTTTTTGGTTTTTAAAATTTTGAAAATTTTTGTGACCGCGGCATCACAAAAAAATACGAAAATTTTCATATTTTCAATTTTTTCAAAATTACTTTATTTCTTTACTAACTTTTAGAGAATTCATTAAAACAAGTAAAAGAGTTGAAAAAACTTGGTAAACGGTTGCAAAATGAAGAATTTAAATTGTTTTTTGGTTTTTAAAATTTTGAAAATTTTTGTGACCCCGGCATCACAAAAAAAAATGAAAAGTTTCATATTTTCAATTTTTTCAAAATTACTTTATTTCTTTACTAACTTTTAGAGAATTCATTAAAACAAGTAAAAGAGTTGAAAAAACTTGGTAAACGGTTGAAAAATGAAGAATTTAAATTGTTTTTTGGTTTTTAAAATTTTGAAAATTTTTGTGACCGCGGCATCACAAAAAAATACGAAAATTTTCATATTTTCAATTTTTTCAAAATTACTTTATTTCTTTACTAACTTTTAGAGAATTCATTAAAACAAGTAAAACAGTTGAAAATACTTGGTAAACGGTTGAAAAATGAAGAATTTAAATTGTTTTTTGGTTTTTAAAATTTTGAAAATTTTTTTGACCCTGGCATCACAAAAAAATACGAAAATTTTCATATTTTCAATTTTTTCAAAATTACTTTATTTCTTTACTAACTTTTAGAGAATTCATTAAAACAAGTAAAAGAGTTGAAAAAACTTGGTAAACGGTTGAAAAATGAAGAATTTAAATTGTTTTTTGGTTTTTAAAATTTTGAAAATTTTTGTGACCCCGGCATCACAAAAAAATACGAAAATTTTCATATTTTCAATTTTTTCAAAATTACTTTATTTCTTTACTAACTTTTAGAGAATTCATTAAAACAAGTAAAACAGTTGAAAAAACTTGGTAAACGGTTGAAAAATGAAGAATTTAAATTGTTTTTTGGTTTTTAAAATTTTGAAAATTTTTGTGACCCCGGCATCACAAAAAAATAAGAAAATTTTCATATTTTCAATTTTTTCAAAATTACTTTATTTCTTTACTAACTTTTAGAGAATTCATTAAAACAAGTAAAAGAGTTGAAAAAACTTGGTAAACGGTTGAAAAATGAAGAATTTAAATTGTTTTTTGGTTTTTAAAATTTTGAAAATTTTTGTGACCCCGGCATCACAAAAAAATACGAAAATTTTCATATTTTCAATTTTTTCAAAATTACTTTATTTCTTTACTAACTTTTAGAGAATTCATTAAAACAAGTAAAACATTTGAAAAAACTTGGTATTCAGTTGAAAAATGAAGAATTTAGAGTGTTTTTTGGTTTTTAAAATTTTGAAAATTTTTGTGACCCCGGCATCACAAAAAAATACGAAAATTTTCATATTTTCAATTTTTTCAAAATTACTTTATTTCTTTACTAACTTTTAGAGAATTCATTAAAACAAGTAAAAGAGTTGAAAAAACTTGGTAAACGGTTGAAAAATGAAGAATTTAAATTGTTTTTTGGTTTTTAAAATTTTGAAAATTTTTGTGACCCCGGCATCACAAAAAAATAAGAAAATTTTCATATTTTCAATTTTTTCAAAATTACTTTATTTCTTTACTAACTTTTAGAGAATTCATTAAAACAAGTAAAAGAGTTGAAAAAACTTGGTAAACGGTTGAAAAATGAAGAATTTAAATTGTTTTTTGGTTTTTAAAATTTTGAAAATTTTTGTGACCCCGGCATCACAAAAAAATATGAAAATTTTCATATTTTCAATTTTTTCAAAATTACTTTATTTCTTTACTAACTTTTAGAGAATTCATTAAAACAAGTAAAAGAGTTGAAAAAACTTGGTAAACGGTTGAAAAATGAAGAATTTAAATTGTTTTTTGGTTTTTAAAATTTTGAAAATTTTTGTGACCCCGGCATCACAAAAAAATAAGAAAATTTTCATATTTTCAATTTTTTCAAAATTACTTTATTTCTTTACTAACTTTTAGAGAATTCATTAAAACAAGTAAAAGAGTTGAAAAAACTTGGTAAACGGTTGAAAAATGAAGAATTTAAATTGTTTTTTGGTTTTTAAAATTTTGAAAATTTTTGTGACCCCGGCATCACAAAAAAATACGAAAATTTTCATATTTTCAATTTTTTCAAAATTACTTTATTTCTTTACTAACTTTTAGAGAATTCATTAAAACAAGTAAAACATTTGAAAAAACTTGGTATTCAGTTGAAAAATGAAGAATTTAGAGTGTTTTTTGGTTTTTAAAATTTTGAAAATTTTTGTGACCCCGGCATCACAAAAAAATACGAAAATTTTCATATTTTCAATTTTTTCAAAATTACTTTATTTCTTTACTAACTTTTAGAGAATTCATTAAAACAAGTAAAACAGTTGAAAATACTTGGTAAATGGTTGAAAAATGAAGAATTTAAATTGTTTTTTGGTTTTTAAAATTTTGAAAATTTTTGTGACCCCGGCATCACAAAAAAATACGAAAATTTTCATATTTTCAATTTTTTCAAAATTACTTTATTTCTTTACTAACTTTTAGAGAATTCATTAAAACAAGTAAAAGAGTTGAAAAAACTTGGTAAACGGTTGAAAAATGAAGAATTTAAATTGTTTTTTGGTTTTTAAAATTTTGAAAATTTTTGTGACCCCGGCATCACAAAAAAATAAGAAAATTTTCATATTTTCAATTTTTTCAAAATTACTTTATTTCTTTACTAACTTTTAGAGAATTCATTAAAACAAGTAAAAGAGTTGAAAAAACTTGGTAAACGGTTGAAAAATGAAGAATTTAAATTGTTTTTTGGTTTTTAAAATTTTGAAAATTTTTGTGACCCCGGCATCACAAAAAAATATGAAAATTTTCATATTTTCAATTTTTTCAAAATTACTTTATTTCTTTACTAACTTTTAGAGAATTCATTAAAACAAGTAAAAGAGTTGAAAAAACTTGGTAAACGGTTGAAAAATGAAGAATTTAAATTGTTTTTTGGTTTTTAAAATTTTGAAAATTTTTGTGACCCCGGCATCACAAAAAAATAAGAAAATTTTCATATTTTCAATTTTTTCAAAATTACTTTATTTCTTTACTAACTTTTAGAGAATTCATTAAAACAAGTAAAAGAGTTGAAAAAACTTGGTAAACGGTTGAAAAATGAAGAATTTAAATTGTTTTTTGGTTTTTAAAATTTTGAAAATTTTTGTGACCCCGGCATCACAAAAAAATACGAAAATTTTCATATTTTCAATTTTTTCAAAATTACTTTATTTCTTTACTAACTTTTAGAGAATTCATTAAAACAAGTAAAAGAGTTGAAAAAACTTGGTAAACGGTTGAAAAATGAAGAATTTAAATTGTTTTTTGGTTTTTAAAATTTTGAAAATTTTTGTGACCCCGGCATCACAAAAAAATAAGAAAATTTTCATATTTTCAATTTTTTCAAAATTACTTTATTTCTTTACTAACTTTTAGAGAATTCATTAAAACAAGTAAAAGAGTTGAAAAAACTTGGTAAACGGTTGAAAAATGAAGAATTTAAATTGTTTTTTGGTTTTTAAAATTTTGAAAATTTTTGTGACCCCGGCATCACAAAAAAATAAGAAAATTTTCATATTTTCAATTTTTTCAAAATTACTTTATTTCTTTACTAACTTTTAGAGAATTCATTAAAACAAGTAAAAGAGTTGAAAAAACTTGGTAAACGGTTGAAAAATGAAGAATTTAAATTGTTTTTTGGTTTTTAAAATTTTGAAAATTTTTGTGACCCCGGCATCACAAAAAAATAAGAAAATTTTCATATTTTCAATTTTTTCAAAATTACTTTATTTCTTTACTAACTTTTAGAGAATTCATTAAAACAAGTAAAAGAGTTGAAAAAACTTGGTAAACGGTTGAAAAATGAAGAATTTAAATTGTTTTTTGGTTTTTAAAATTTTGAAAATTTTTGTGACCCCGGCATCACAAAAAAATACGAAAATTTTCATATTTTCAATTTTTTCAAAATTACTTTATTTCTTTACTAACTTTTAGAGAATTCATTAAAACAAGTAAAAGAGTTGAAAAAACTTGGTAAACGGTTGAAAAATGAAGAATTTAAATTGTTTTTTGGTTTTTAAAATTTTGAAAATTTTTGTGACCCCGGCATCACAAAAAAATAAGAAAATTTTCATATTTTCAATTTTTTCAAAATTACTTTATTTCTTTACTAACTTTTAGAGAATTCATTAAAACAAGTAAAAGAGTTGAAAAAACTTGGTAAACGGTTGAAAAATGAAGAATTTAAATTGTTTTTTGGTTTTTAAAATTTTGAAAATTTTTGTGACCCCGGCATCACAAAAAAATACGAAAATTTTCATATTTTCAATTTTTTCAAAATTACTTTATTTCTTTACTAACTTTTAGAGAATTCATTAAAACAAGTAAAAGAGTTGAAAAAACTTGGTAAACGGTTGAAAAATGAAGAATTTAAATTGTTTTTTGGTTTTTAAAATTTTGAAAATTTTTGTGACCCCGGCATCACAAAAAAATACGAAAATTTTCATATTTTCAATTTTTTCAAAATTACTTTATTTCTTTACTAACTTTTAGAGAATTCATTAAAACAAGTAAAAGAGTTGAAAAAACTTGGTAAACGGTTGAAAAATGAAGAATTTAAATTGTTTTTTGGTTTTTAAAATTTTGAAAATTTTTGTGACCCCGGCATCACAAAAAAATAAGAAAATTTTCATATTTTCAATTTTTTCAAAATTACTTTATTTCTTTACTAACTTTTAGAGAATTCATTAAAACAAGTAAAAGAGTTGAAAAAACTTGGTAAACGGTTGAAAAATGAAGAATTTAAATTGTTTTTTGGTTTTTAAAATTTTGAAAATTTTTGTGACCCCGGCATCACAAAAAAATACGAAAATTTTCATATTTTCAATTTTTTCAAAATTACTTTATTTCTTTACTAACTTTTAGAGAATTCATTAAAACAAGTAAAAGAGTTGAAAAAACTTGGTAAACGGTTGAAAAATGAAGAATTTAAATTGTTTTTTGGTTTTTAAAATTTTGAAAATTTTTGTGACCCCGGCATCACAAAAAAATAAGAAAATTTTCATATTTTCAATTTTTTCAAAATTACTTTATTTCTTTACTAACTTTTAGAGAATTCATTAAAACAAGTAAAACATTTGAAAAAACTTGGTATTCAGTTGAAAAATGAAGAATTTAGAGTGTTTTTTGGTTTTTAAAATTTTGAAAATTTTTGTGACCCCGGCATCACAAAAAAATACGAAAATTTTCATATTTTCAATTTTTTCAAAATTACTTTATTTCTTTACTAACTTTTAGAGAATTCATTAAAACAAGTAAAAGAGTTGAAAAAACTTGGTAAACGGTTGAAAAATGAAGAATTTAAATTGTTTTTTGGTTTTTAAAATTTTGAAAATTTTTGTGACCCCGGCATCACAAAAAAATACGAAAATTTTCATATTTTCAATTTTTTCAAAATTACTTTATTTCTTTACTAACTTTTAGAGAATTCATTAAAACAAGTAAAAGAGTTGAAAAAACTTGGTAAACGGTTGAAAAATGAAGAATTTAAATTGTTTTTTGGTTTTTAAAATTTTGAAAATTTTTGTGACCCCGGCATCACAAAAAAATACGAAAATTTTCATATTTTCAATTTTTTCAAAATTACTTTATTTCTTTACTAACTTTTAGAGAATTCATTAAAACAAGTAAAAGAGTTGAAAAAACTTGGTAAACGGTTGAAAAATGAAGAATTTAAATTGTTTTTTGGTTTTTAAAATTTTGAAAATTTTTGTGACCCCGGCATCACAAAAAAATACGAAAATTTTCATATTTTCAATTTTTTCAAAATTACTTTATTTCTTTACTAACTTTTAGAGAATTCATTAAAACAAGTAAAAGAGTTGAAAAAACTTGGTAAACGGTTGAAAAATGAAGAATTTAAATTGTTTTTTGGTTTTTAAAATTTTGAAAATTTTTGTGACCCCGGCATCACAAAAAAATAAGAAAATTTTCATATTTTCAATTTTTTCAAAATTACTTTATTTCTTTACTAACTTTTAGAGAATTCATTAAAACAAGTAAAAGAGTTGAAAAAACTTGGTAAACGGTTGAAAAATGAAGAATTTAAATTGTTTTTTGGTTTTTAAAATTTTGAAAATTTTTGTGACCCCGGCATCACAAAAAAATACGAAAATTTTCATATTTTCAATTTTTTCAAAATTACTTTATTTCTTTACTAACTTTTAGAGAATTCATTAAAACAAGTAAAAGAGTTGAAAAAACTTGGTAAACGGTTGAAAAATGAAGAATTTAAATTGTTTTTTGGTTTTTAAAATTTTGAAAATTTTTGTGACCCCGGCATCACAAAAAAATAAGAAAATTTTCATATTTTCAATTTTTTCAAAATTACTTTATTTCTTTACTAACTTTTAGAGAATTCATTAAAACAAGTAAAACATTTGAAAAAACTTGGTATTCAGTTGAAAAATGAAGAATTTAGAGTGTTTTTTGGTTTTTAAAATTTTGAAAATTTTTGTGACCCCGGCATCACAAAAAAATACGAAAATTTTCATATTTTCAATTTTTTCAAAATTACTTTATTTCTTTACTAACTTTTAGAGAATTCATTAAAACAAGTAAAAGAGTTGAAAAAACTTGGTAAACGGTTGAAAAATGAAGAATTTAAATTGTTTTTTGGTTTTTAAAATTTTGAAAATTTTTGTGACCCCGGCATCACAAAAAAATAAGAAAATTTTCATATTTTCAATTTTTTCAAAATTACTTTATTTCTTTACTAACTTTTAGAGAATTCATTAAAACAAGTAAAAGAGTTGAAAAAACTTGGTAAACGGTTGAAAAATGAAGAATTTAAATTGTTTTTTGGTTTTTAAAATTTTGAAAATTTTTGTGACCCCGGCATCACAAAAAAATACGAAAATTTTCATATTTTCAATTTTTTCAAAATTACTTTATTTCTTTACTAACTTTTAGAGAATTCATTAAAACAAGTAAAAGAGTTGAAAAAACTTGGTAAACGGTTGAAAAATGAAGAATTTAAATTGTTTTTTGGTTTTTAAAATTTTGAAAATTTTTGTGACCCCGGCATCACAAAAAAATAAGAAAATTTTCATATTTTCAATTTTTTCAAAATTACTTTATTTCTTTACTAACTTTTAGAGAATTCATTAAAACAAGTAAAACATTTGAAAAAACTTGGTATTCAGTTGAAAAATGAAGAATTTAGAGTGTTTTTTGGTTTTTAAAATTTTGAAAATTTTTGTGACCCCGGCATCACAAAAAAATACGAAAATTTTCATATTTTCAATTTTTTCAAAATTACTTTATTTCTTTACTAACTTTTAGAGAATTCATTAAAACAAGTAAAAGAGTTGAAAAAACTTGGTAAACGGTTGAAAAATGAAGAATTTAAATTGTTTTTTGGTTTTTAAAATTTTGAAAATTTTTGTGACCCCGGCATCACAAAAAAATACGAAAATTTTCATATTTTCAATTTTTTCAAAATTACTTTATTTCTTTACTAACTTTTAGAGAATTCATTAAAACAAGTAAAAGAGTTGAAAAAACTTGGTAAACGGTTGAAAAATGAAGAATTTAAATTGTTTTTTGGTTTTTAAAATTTTGAAAATTTTTGTGACCCCGGCATCACAAAAAAATACGAAAATTTTCATATTTTCAATTTTTTCAAAATTACTTTATTTCTTTACTAACTTTTAGAGAATTCATTAAAACAAGTAAAAGAGTTGAAAAAACTTGGTAAACGGTTGAAAAATGAAGAATTTAAATTGTTTTTTGGTTTTTAAAATTTTGAAAATTTTTGTGACCCCGGCATCACAAAAAAATACGAAAATTTTCATATTTTCAATTTTTTCAAAATTACTTTATTTCTTTACTAACTTTTAGAGAATTCATTAAAACAAGTAAAAGAGTTGAAAAAACTTGGTAAACGGTTGAAAAATGAAGAATTTAAATTGTTTTTTGGTTTTTAAAATTTTGAAAATTTTTGTGACCCCGGCATCACAAAAAAATAAGAAAATTTTCATATTTTCAATTTTTTCAAAATTACTTTATTTCTTTACTAACTTTTAGAGAATTCATTAAAACAAGTAAAAGAGTTGAAAAAACTTGGTAAACGGTTGAAAAATGAAGAATTTAAATTGTTTTTTGGTTTTTAAAATTTTGAAAATTTTTGTGACCCCGGCATCACAAAAAAATACGAAAATTTTCATATTTTCAATTTTTTCAAAATTACTTTATTTCTTTACTAACTTTTAGAGAATTCATTAAAACAAGTAAAAGAGTTGAAAAAACTTGGTAAACGGTTGAAAAATGAAGAATTTAAATTGTTTTTTGGTTTTTAAAATTTTGAAAATTTTTGTGACCCCGGCATCACAAAAAAATAAGAAAATTTTCATATTTTCAATTTTTTCAAAATTACTTTATTTCTTTACTAACTTTTAGAGAATTCATTAAAACAAGTAAAACATTTGAAAAAACTTGGTATTCAGTTGAAAAATGAAGAATTTAGAGTGTTTTTTGGTTTTTAAAATTTTGAAAATTTTTGTGACCCCGGCATCACAAAAAAATACGAAAATTTTCATATTTTCAATTTTTTCAAAATTACTTTATTTCTTTACTAACTTTTAGAGAATTCATTAAAACAAGTAAAAGAGTTGAAAAAACTTGGTAAACGGTTGAAAAATGAAGAATTTAAATTGTTTTTTGGTTTTTAAAATTTTGAAAATTTTTGTGACCCCGGCATCACAAAAAAATAAGAAAATTTTCATATTTTCAATTTTTTCAAAATTACTTTATTTCTTTACTAACTTTTAGAGAATTCATTAAAACAAGTAAAAGAGTTGAAAAAACTTGGTAAACGGTTGAAAAATGAAGAATTTAAATTGTTTTTTGGTTTTTAAAATTTTGAAAATTTTTGTGACCCCGGCATCACAAAAAAATACGAAAATTTTCATATTTTCAATTTTTTCAAAATTACTTTATTTCTTTACTAACTTTTAGAGAATTCATTAAAACAAGTAAAACAGTTGAAAATACTTGGTAAATGGTTGAAAAATGAAGAATTTAAATTGTTTTTTGGTTTTTAAAATTTTGAAAATTTTTGTGACCCCGGCATCACAAAAAAATACGAAAATTTTCATATTTTCAATTTTTTCAAAATTACTTTATTTCTTTACTAACTTTTAGAGAATTCATTAAAACAAGTAAAAGAGTTGAAAAAACTTGGTAAACGGTTGAAAAATGAAGAATTTAAATTGTTTTTTGGTTTTTAAAATTTTGAAAATTTTTGTGACCCCGGCATCACAAAAAAATAAGAAAATTTTCATATTTTCAATTTTTTCAAAATTACTTTATTTCTTTACTAACTTTTAGAGAATTCATTAAAACAAGTAAAACAGTTGAAAAAACTTGGTAAACGGTTGAAAAATGAAGAATTTAAATTGTTTTTTGGTTTTTAAAATTTTGAAAATTTTTGTGACCCCGGCATCACAAAAAAATACGAAAATTTTCATATTTTCAATTTTTTCAAAATTACTTTATTTCTTTACTAACTTTTAGAGAATTCATTAAAACAAGTAAAAGAGTTGAAAAAACTTGGTAAACGGTTGAAAAATGAAGAATTTAAATTGTTTTTTGGTTTTTAAAATTTTGAAAATTTTTGTGACCCCGGCATCACAAAAAAATACGAAAATTTTCATATTTTCAATTTTTTCAAAATTACTTTATTTCTTTACTAACTTTTAGAGAATTCATTAAAACAAGTAAAACAGTTGAAAAAACTTGGTAAACGGTTGAAAAATGAAGAATTTAGAGTGTTTTTTGGTTTTTAAAATTTTGAAAATTTTTTTGACCCTGGCATCACAAACAAATTCGAAAATTTTCATATTTTCAATTTTTTCAAAATTACTTTATTTCTTTACTAACTTTTAGAGAATTCATTAAAACAAGTAAAACAGTTGAAAATACTTGGTAAACGGTTGAAAAATGAAGAATTTAAATTGTTTTTTGGTTTTTAAAATTTTGAAAATTTTTGTGACCCCGGCATCACAAAAAAATATGAAAATTTTCATATTTTCAATTTTTTCAAAATTACTTTATTTCTTTACTAACTTTTAGAGAATTCATTAAAACAAGTAAAACAGTTGAAAATACTTGGTAAACGGTTGAAAAATGAAGAATTTAAATTGTTTTTTGGTTTTTAAAATTTTGAAAATTTTTGTGACCCCGGCATCACAAAAAAATACGAAAATTTTCATATTTTCAATTTTTTCAAAATTACTTTATTTCTTTACTAACTTTTAGAGAATTCATTAAAACAAGTAAAAGAGTTGAAAAAACTTGGTAAACGGTTGAAAAATGAAGAATTTAAATTGTTTTTTGGTTTTTAAAATTTTGAAAATTTTTGTGACCCCGGCATCACAAAAAAATACGAAAATTTTCATATTTTCAATTTTTTCAAAATTACTTTATTTCTTTACTAACTTTTAGAGAATTCATTAAAACAAGTAAAACAGTTGAAAAAACTTGGTAAACGGTTGAAAAATGAAGAATTTAAATTGTTTTTTGGTTTTTAAAATTTTGAAAATTTTTGTGACCCCGGCATCACAAAAAAATAAGAAAATTTTCATATTTTCAATTTTTTCAAAATTACTTTATTTCTTTACTAACTTTTAGAGAATTCATTAAAACAAGTAAAAGAGTTGAAAAAACTTGGTAAACGGTTGAAAAATGAAGAATTTAAATTGTTTTTTGGTTTTTAAAATTTTGAAAATTTTTGTGACCCCGGCATCACAAAAAAATACGAAAATTTTCATATTTTCAATTTTTTCAAAATTACTTTATTTCTTTACTAACTTTTAGAGAATTCATTAAAACAAGTAAAACATTTGAAAAAACTTGGTATTCAGTTGAAAAATGAAGAATTTAGAGTGTTTTTTGGTTTTTAAAATTTTGAAAATTTTTGTGACCCCGGCATCACAAAAAAATACGAAAATTTTCATATTTTCAATTTTTTCAAAATTACTTTATTTCTTTACTAACTTTTAGAGAATTCATTAAAACAAGTAAAACAGTTGAAAATACTTGGTAAATGGTTGAAAAATGAAGAATTTAAATTGTTTTTTGGTTTTTAAAATTTTGAAAATTTTTGTGACCCCGGCATCACAAAAAAATACGAAAATTTTCATATTTTCAATTTTTTCAAAATTACTTTATTTCTTTACTAACTTTTAGAGAATTCATTAAAACAAGTAAAAGAGTTGAAAAAACTTGGTAAACGGTTGAAAAATGAAGAATTTAAATTGTTTTTTGGTTTTTAAAATTTTGAAAATTTTTGTGACCCCGGCATCACAAAAAAATAAGAAAATTTTCATATTTTCAATTTTTTCAAAATTACTTTATTTCTTTACTAACTTTTAGAGAATTCATTAAAACAAGTAAAAGAGTTGAAAAAACTTGGTAAACGGTTGAAAAATGAAGAATTTAAATTGTTTTTTGGTTTTTAAAATTTTGAAAATTTTTGTGACCCCGGCATCACAAAAAAATATGAAAATTTTCATATTTTCAATTTTTTCAAAATTACTTTATTTCTTTACTAACTTTTAGAGAATTCATTAAAACAAGTAAAAGAGTTGAAAAAACTTGGTAAACGGTTGAAAAATGAAGAATTTAAATTGTTTTTTGGTTTTTAAAATTTTGAAAATTTTTGTGACCCCGGCATCACAAAAAAATAAGAAAATTTTCATATTTTCAATTTTTTCAAAATTACTTTATTTCTTTACTAACTTTTAGAGAATTCATTAAAACAAGTAAAACATTTGAAAAAACTTGGTATTCAGTTGAAAAATGAAGAATTTAGAGTGTTTTTTGGTTTTTAAAATTTTGAAAATTTTTGTGACCCCGGCATCACAAAAAAATACGAAAATTTTCATATTTTCAATTTTTTCAAAATTACTTTATTTCTTTACTAACTTTTAGAGAATTCATTAAAACAAGTAAAAGAGTTGAAAAAACTTGGTAAACGGTTGAAAAATGAAGAATTTAAATTGTTTTTTGGTTTTTAAAATTTTGAAAATTTTTGTGACCCCGGCATCACAAAAAAATAAGAAAATTTTCATATTTTCAATTTTTTCAAAATTACTTTATTTCTTTACTAACTTTTAGAGAATTCATTAAAACAAGTAAAAGAGTTGAAAAAACTTGGTAAACGGTTGAAAAATGAAGAATTTAAATTGTTTTTTGGTTTTTAAAATTTTGAAAATTTTTGTGACCCCGGCATCACAAAAAAATATGAAAATTTTCATATTTTCAATTTTTTCAAAATTACTTTATTTCTTTACTAACTTTTAGAGAATTCATTAAAACAAGTAAAAGAGTTGAAAAAACTTGGTAAACGGTTGAAAAATGAAGAATTTAAATTGTTTTTTGGTTTTTAAAATTTTGAAAATTTTTGTGACCCCGGCATCACAAAAAAATACGAAAATTTTCATATTTTCAATTTTTTCAAAATTACTTTATTTCTTTACTAACTTTTAGAGAATTCATTAAAACAAGTAAAACATTTGAAAAAACTTGGTATTCAGTTGAAAAATGAAGAATTTAGAGTGTTTTTTGGTTTTTAAAATTTTGAAAATTTTTGTGACCCCGGCATCACAAAAAAATACGAAAATTTTCATATTTTCAATTTTTTCAAAATTACTTTATTTCTTTACTAACTTTTAGAGAATTCATTAAAACAAGTAAAACATTTGAAAAAACTTGGTATTCAGTTGAAAAATGAAGAATTTAGAGTGTTTTTTGGTTTTTAAAATTTTGAAAATTTTTGTGACCCCGGCATCACAAAAAAATACGAAAATTTTCATATTTTCAATTTTTTCAAAATTACTTTATTTCTTTACTAACTTTTAGAGAATTCATTAAAACAAGTAAAACAGTTGAAAATACTTGGTAAATGGTTGAAAAATGAAGAATTTAAATTGTTTTTTGGTTTTTAAAATTTTGAAAATTTTTGTGACCCCGGCATCACAAAAAAATACGAAAATTTTCATATTTTCAATTTTTTCAAAATTACTTTATTTCTTTACTAACTTTTAGAGAATTCATTAAAACAAGTAAAAGAGTTGAAAAAACTTGGTAAACGGTTGAAAAATGAAGAATTTAAATTGTTTTTTGGTTTTTAAAATTTTGAAAATTTTTGTGACCCCGGCATCACAAAAAAATAAGAAAATTTTCATATTTTCAATTTTTTCAAAATTACTTTATTTCTTTACTAACTTTTAGAGAATTCATTAAAACAAGTAAAAGAGTTGAAAAAACTTGGTAAACGGTTGAAAAATGAAGAATTTAAATTGTTTTTTGGTTTTTAAAATTTTGAAAATTTTTGTGACCCCGGCATCACAAAAAAATATGAAAATTTTCATATTTTCAATTTTTTCAAAATTACTTTATTTCTTTACTAACTTTTAGAGAATTCATTAAAACAAGTAAAAGAGTTGAAAAAACTTGGTAAACGGTTGAAAAATGAAGAATTTAAATTGTTTTTTGGTTTTTAAAATTTTGAAAATTTTTGTGACCCCGGCATCACAAAAAAATAAGAAAATTTTCATATTTTCAATTTTTTCAAAATTACTTTATTTCTTTACTAACTTTTAGAGAATTCATTAAAACAAGTAAAAGAGTTGAAAAAACTTGGTAAACGGTTGAAAAATGAAGAATTTAAATTGTTTTTTGGTTTTTAAAATTTTGAAAATTTTTGTGACCCCGGCATCACAAAAAAATACGAAAATTTTCATATTTTCAATTTTTTCAAAATTACTTTATTTCTTTACTAACTTTTAGAGAATTCATTAAAACAAGTAAAACATTTGAAAAAACTTGGTATTCAGTTGAAAAATGAAGAATTTAGAGTGTTTTTTGGTTTTTAAAATTTTGAAAATTTTTGTGACCCCGGCATCACAAAAAAATACGAAAATTTTCATATTTTCAATTTTTTCAAAATTACTTTATTTCTTTACTAACTTTTAGAGAATTCATTAAAACAAGTAAAACAGTTGAAAATACTTGGTAAATGGTTGAAAAATGAAGAATTTAAATTGTTTTTTGGTTTTTAAAATTTTGAAAATTTTTGTGACCCCGGCATCACAAAAAAATACGAAAATTTTCATATTTTCAATTTTTTCAAAATTACTTTATTTCTTTACTAACTTTTAGAGAATTCATTAAAACAAGTAAAAGAGTTGAAAAAACTTGGTAAACGGTTGAAAAATGAAGAATTTAAATTGTTTTTTGGTTTTTAAAATTTTGAAAATTTTTGTGACCCCGGCATCACAAAAAAATAAGAAAATTTTCATATTTTCAATTTTTTCAAAATTACTTTATTTCTTTACTAACTTTTAGAGAATTCATTAAAACAAGTAAAAGAGTTGAAAAAACTTGGTAAACGGTTGAAAAATGAAGAATTTAAATTGTTTTTTGGTTTTTAAAATTTTGAAAATTTTTGTGACCCCGGCATCACAAAAAAATATGAAAATTTTCATATTTTCAATTTTTTCAAAATTACTTTATTTCTTTACTAACTTTTAGAGAATTCATTAAAACAAGTAAAAGAGTTGAAAAAACTTGGTAAACGGTTGAAAAATGAAGAATTTAAATTGTTTTTTGGTTTTTAAAATTTTGAAAATTTTTGTGACCCCGGCATCACAAAAAAATACGAAAATTTTCATATTTTCAATTTTTTCAAAATTACTTTATTTCTTTACTAACTTTTAGAGAATTCATTAAAACAAGTAAAAGAGTTGAAAAAACTTGGTAAACGGTTGAAAAATGAAGAATTTAAATTGTTTTTTGGTTTTTAAAATTTTGAAAATTTTTGTGACCCCGGCATCACAAAAAAATAAGAAAATTTTCATATTTTCAATTTTTTCAAAATTACTTTATTTCTTTACTAACTTTTAGAGAATTCATTAAAACAAGTAAAAGAGTTGAAAAAACTTGGTAAACGGTTGAAAAATGAAGAATTTAAATTGTTTTTTGGTTTTTAAAATTTTGAAAATTTTTGTGACCCCGGCATCACAAAAAAATATGAAAATTTTCATATTTTCAATTTTTTCAAAATTACTTTATTTCTTTACTAACTTTTAGAGAATTCATTAAAACAAGTAAAAGAGTTGAAAAAACTTGGTAAACGGTTGAAAAATGAAGAATTTAAATTGTTTTTTGGTTTTTAAAATTTTGAAAATTTTTGTGACCCCGGCATCACAAAAAAATACGAAAATTTTCATATTTTCAATTTTTTCAAAATTACTTTATTTCTTTACTAACTTTTAGAGAATTCATTAAAACAAGTAAAAGAGTTGAAAAAACTTGGTAAACGGTTGAAAAATGAAGAATTTAAATTGTTTTTTGGTTTTTAAAATTTTGAAAATTTTTGTGACCCCGGCATCACAAAAAAATAAGAAAATTTTCATATTTTCAATTTTTTCAAAATTACTTTATTTCTTTACTAACTTTTAGAGAATTCATTAAAACAAGTAAAACAGTTGAAAATACTTGGTAAACGGTTGAAAAATGAAGAATTTAAATTGTTTTTTGGTTTTTAAAATTTTGAAAATTTTTGTGACCCCGGCATCACAAAAAAATACGAAAATTTTCATATTTTCAATTTTTTCAAAATTACTTTATTTCTTTACTAACTTTTAGAGAATTCATTAAAACAAGTAAAACAGTTGAAAAAACTTGGTAAACGGTTGCAAAATGAAGAATTTAGAGTGTTTTTTGGTTTTTAAAATTTTGAAAATTTTTTTGACCCTGGCATCACAAACAAATTCGAAAATTTTCATATTTTCAATTTTTTCAAAATTACTTTATTTCTTTACTAACTTTTAGAGAATTCATTAAAACAAGTAAAACAGTTGAAAAAACTTGGTAAACGGTTGCAAAATGAAGAATTTAGAGTGTTTTTTGGTTTTTAAAATTTTGAAAATTTTTTTGACCCTGGCATCACAAACAAATTCGAAAATTTTCATATTTTCAATTTTTTCAAAATTACTTTATTTCTTTACTAACTTTTAGAGAATTCATTAAAACAAGTAAAACAGTTGAAAATACTTGGTAAACGGTTGCAAAATGAAGAATTTAGAGTGTTTTTTGGTTTTTAAAATTTTGAAAATTTTTTTGACCCTGGCATCACAAACAAATTCGAAAATTTTCATATTTTCAATTTTTTCAAAATTACTTTATTTCTTTACTAACTTTTAGAGAATTCATTAAAACAAGTAAAACAGTTGAAAAAACTTGGTATTCAGTTGAAAAATGAAGAATTTAGAGTGTTTTTTGGTTTTTAAAATTTTGAAAATTTTTGTGACCCCGGCATCACAAAAAAATACGAAAATTTTCATATTTTCAATTTTTTCAAAATTACTTTATTTCTTTACTAACTTTTAGAGAATTCATTAAAACAAGTAAAACAGTTGAAAAAACTTGGTAAACGGTTGCAAAATGAAGAATTTAGAGTGTTTTTTGGTTTTTAAAATTTTGAAAATTTTTTTGACCCTGGCATCACAAACAAATTCGAAAATTTTCATATTTTCAATTTTTTCAAAATTACTTTATTTCTTTACTAACTTTTAGAGAATTCATTAAAACAAGTAAAACAGTTGAAAAAACTTGGTAAACGGTTGCAAAATGAAGAATTTAGAGTGTTTTTTGGTTTTTAAAATTTTGAAAATTTTTTTGACCCTGGCATCACAAACAAATTCGAAAATTTTCATATTTTCAATTTTTTCAAAATTACTTTATTTCTTTACTAACTTTTAGAGAATTCATTAAAACAAGTAAAACAGTTGAAAAAACTTGGTAAACGGTTGCAAAATGAAGAATTTAGAGTGTTTTTTGGTTTTTAAAATTTTGAAAATTTTTTTGACCCTGGCATCACAAACAAATTCGAAAATTTTCATATTTTCAATTTTTTCAAAATTACTTTATTTCTTTACTAACTTTTAGAGAATTCATTAAAACAAGTAAAACAGTTGAAAAAACTTGGTAAACGGTTGCAAAATGAAGAATTTAGAGTGTTTTTTGGTTTTTAAAATTTTGAAAATTTTTTTGACCCTGGCATCACAAACAAATTCGAAAATTTTCATATTTTCAATTTTTTCAAAATTACTTTATTTCTTTACTAACTTTTAGAGAATTCATTAAAACAAGTAAAACATTTGAAAAAACTTGGTATTCAGTTGAAAAATGAAGAATTTAGAGTGTTTTTTGGTTTTTAAAATTTTGAAAATTTTTGTGACCCCGGCATCACAAAAAAATACGAAAATTTTCATATTTTCAATTTTTTCAAAATTACTTTATTTCTTTACTAACTTTTAGAGAATTCATTAAAACAAGTAAAACAGTTGAAAAAACTTGGTAAACGGTTGCAAAATGAAGAATTTAGAGTGTTTTTTGGTTTTTAAAATTTTGAAAATTTTTTTGACCCTGGCATCACAAACAAATTCGAAAATTTTCATATTTTCAATTTTTTCAAAATTACTTTATTTCTTTACTAACTTTTAGAGAATTCATTAAAACAAGTAAAACAGTTGAAAAAACTTGGTAAACGGTTGCAAAATGAAGAATTTAGAGTGTTTTTTGGTTTTTAAAATTTTGAAAATTTTTTTGACCCTGGCATCACAAACAAATTCGAAAATTTTCATATTTTCAATTTTTTCAAAATTACTTTATTTCTTTACTAACTTTTAGAGAATTCATTAAAACAAGTAAAACATTTGAAAAAACTTGGTATTCAGTTGAAAAATGAAGAATTTAGAGTGTTTTTTGGTTTTTAAAATTTTGAAAATTTTTGTGACCCCGGCATCACAAAAAAATACGAAAATTTTCATATTTTCAATTTTTTCAAAATTACTTTATTTCTTTACTAACTTTTAGAGAATTCATTAAAACAAGTAAAACAGTTGAAAAAACTTGGTAAACGGTTGCAAAATGAAGAATTTAGAGTGTTTTTTGGTTTTTAAAATTTTGAAAATTTTTTTGACCCTGGCATCACAAACAAATTCGAAAATTTTCATATTTTCAATTTTTTCAAAATTACTTTATTTCTTTACTAACTTTTAGAGAATTCATTAAAACAAGTAAAACAGTTGAAAAAACTTGGTAAACGGTTGCAAAATGAAGAATTTAGAGTGTTTTTTGGTTTTTAAAATTTTGAAAATTTTTTTGACCCTGGCATCACAAACAAATTCGAAAATTTTCATATTTTCAATTTTTTCAAAATTACTTTATTTCTTTACTAACTTTTAGAGAATTCATTAAAACAAGTAAAACAGTTGAAAATACTTGGTAAACGGTTGAAAAATGAAGAATTTAAATTGTTTTTTGGTTTTTAAAATTTTGAAAATATTTGTGACCCCGGCATCACAAAAAAATACGAAAATTTTCATATTTTCAATTTTTTCAAAATTACTTTATTTCTTTACTAACTTTTAGAGAATTCATTAAAACAAGTAAAACAGTTGAAAAAACTTGGTAAACGGTTGCAAAATGAAGAATTTAGAGTGTTTTTTGGTTTTTAAAATTTTGAAAATTTTTTTGACCCTGGCATCACAAACAAATTCGAAAATTTTCATATTTTCAATTTTTTCAAAATTACTTTATTTCTTTACTAACTTTTAGAGAATTCATTAAAACAAATAAAACAGTTGAAAAAACTTGGTAAACGGTTGACAAATGAAGAATTTAAATTGTTTTTTGGTTTTTAAAATTTTGAAAATTTTTTTGACCCTGGCATCACAAACAAATTCGAAAATTTTCATATTTTCAATTTTTTCAAAATTACTTTATTTCTTTACTAACTTTTAGAGAATTCATTAAAACAAGTAAAGCAGTTGAAAAAACTTGGTAAACGGTTGAAAAATGAAGAATTTAGAGTGTTTTTTGGTTTTTAAAATTTTGAAAATTTTTTTGACCCTGGCATCACAAACAAATTCGAAAATTTTCATATTTTCAATTTTTTCAAAATTACTTTATTTCTTTACTAACTTTTAGAGAATTCATTAAAACAAATAAAACAGTTGAAAAAACTTGGTAAACGGTTGACAAATGAAGAATTTAAATTGTTTTTTGGTTTTTAAAATTTTGAAAATTTTTTTGACCCTGGCATCACAAACAAATTCGAAAATTTTCATATTTTCAATTTTTTCAAAATTACTTTATTTCTTTACTAACTTTTAGAGAATTCATTAAAACAAGTAAAACAGTTGAAAATACTTGGTAAACGGTTGAAAAATGAAGAATTTAAATTGTTTTTTGGTTTTTAAAATTTTGAAAATTTTTGTGACCCCGGCATCACAAAAAAATACGAAAATTTTCATATTTTCAATTTTTTCAAAATTACTTTATTTCTTTACTAACTTTTAGAGAATTCATTAAAACAAGTAAAACAGTTGAAAATACTTGGTAAACGGTTGAAAAATGAAGAATTTAGAGTGTTTTTTGGTTTTTAAAATTTTGAAAATTTTTTTGACCCTGGCATCACAAACAAATTCGAAAATTTTCATATTTTCAATTTTTTCAAAATTACTTTATTTCTTTACTAACTTTTAGAGAATTCATTAAAACAAGTAAAACAGTTGAAAATACTTGGTAAACGGTTGAAAAATGAAGAATTTAAATTGTTTTTTGGTTTTTAAAATTTTGAAAATTTTTGTGACCCCGGCATCACAAAAAAATACGAAAATTTTCATATTTTCAATTTTTTCAAAATTACTTTATTTCTTTACTAACTTTTAGAGAATTCATTAAAACAAGTAAAACAGTTGAAAATACTTGGTAAACGGTTGAAAAATGAAGAATTTAGAGTGTTTTTTGGTTTTTAAAATTTTGAAAATTTTTGTGACCCTGGCATCACAAAAAAATTCGAAAATTTTCATATTTTCAATTTTTTCAAAATTACTTTATTTCTTTACTAACTTTTAGAGAATTCATTAAAACAAATAAAACAGTGGGAAGAAACTTGGTAATTGGTCCAAAAATGAAGATTTTAGAGCATTTTTTTGTTTTTATAATTTTGAAATATATTGTATATGAATAAATTTGATCTTTTACAATATTCAATAAACAAAAATAAAACAGATAAAAAAGTAATAGCTACTGAATAGCTACCATGTCATGGCTAGTAATGATAATTTTTTAATACCTATATGGTATTTTTAAAGATTTAAAGCTAAACTAATTAAAAATGTTGAATGTGCAAAACTCAACCATAAACGCAATTTTTCCTTTAACGAACGAAAAATAATTGAACATAAAAAATGTTTTTTAAAAAATAAATAAATAGTGATGTATAAAGACAGAGAGATAATAATAAAGTGAGAGTGTGAGAAAATATGTGAATTGAAAAATTTCATTCACGTACATACTCACAAACTGGAATATTGCTTTATTTAAATATAATTATCAGATTAAAAATCAGATCGGCTTCTGTAAAATTTTTTTTTTTTTTTTTTTTTTTTTGTCTTTATTCTATACAACTATCTACATAAAATATAAAAGATATTGAGTATAATGTTGGAATTAAAATTGACGTGATGTAACTGACATGTAATCTAAGTCAAAAATCCATTGATTCTTGACTTAATATTCAAATTTATATTTATGGAGTCTCAGGTAAAGTGAATCTAGTAGATAAATCCAGCGGTCTGAAGCGTCTTAATCTGCGCTCGCTTGTTCGTTCATTATTGATGAGTTGAGGAGCAAGTAAATTTGGATGGTTTTCCAGCCGAACATAGTATTTTTCAGCTTTCTTTTTAATGAATTTCTTAACAGATGGGATATTTAAATCTGATCTAATTGTGTCATTTCGGACATACCAAGGCGCGTTAACTATAGACCTTAATACTTTGGACTGGAAGCGTTCTATTATTTCGATGTTGGAGTTACTAGTTGTTCCCCATAGTTCCAACCCGTAGCTCCAGATTGGCCTGATGATAGCTTTGTACACTGCAACTTTACATTCTAGGGATAAATTGGAGAAACGACTTATTAGCCAAATTAATTGGTTGAATTTTAATCGTAGTTGTTTATTTTTGCTGATGATGTGACTTTTCCAAGTGAGGCGTCTATCCAAGTGCATACCTAAGTACTTAACCGAGTCTTGGTGAGTCAATTCCATGTCGTTAAGGTGAACAGCGGGGCAATTTCCCTTGCGATTAGTAAAGGTGATATGAAGGGATTTCGATTCATTGGCCTTTATTCTCCACTTTTTCAGCCAGTTTTGTATATCCAATAAGTAGTTCTGAAGAACTTCTGAAGCTAATCTCGGATTAGTATGAGACACTAAGACCGCTGTGTCGTCAGCAAAGGTAGCAGTGAGTACCCTCGGCGATGTTGGGAGGTCTGCTGTAAATATCAGGTAAAGTAGTGGGCCAAGGACACTGCCCTGAGGAACCCCAGATTTAATTTCTTTTAGTGACGATTGTTCCCCGTTGTATTTAACGAAGAACCTCCTATTTGATAAATAAGTTGACAAAAGTTGCTGGTAGTGGTGAGGAAGTAGTTTTTTAAGCTTGTAAAGGAGACCTTTGTGCCAAACTTTGTCGAAGGCTTGCGAAATGTCCAGAAAAGCTGCAGAACAGTATTTTTTCTTGTCAAGTGAATTATTTATATGGTTCACTACTCTATGTATTTGCTCAATTGTTCCATGATTGTGACGAAATCCAAACTGATGAGCTGGTACGATATCTCGTTCATTATTTATTTTAATCAATCTTTTGGCTATTAGTTTTTCGATTAATTTTGATATTACTGGCAGAAGACTTATTGGTCTATATGAACTAGTCTCATTTGGCTCTTTCCCCGGTTTAGCTAACATTATGATATGAGCAGTTTTCCAGATATCTGGGAAGTAGCTAGTTCTTAATATAGCATTAAAAATGTGGGTTAAGAATTTTATACTGCAATACGGAAGTTCCTTTACCATTTTGCCTGTGATACCATCATACCCAGGAGCCTTCTTGTCTGACACAGAGTTTTTTATAATTTCCTGTACTTCCTTTATCCGGACTTTCTTTATCGGTAAATCCATTTGATAAGGCACTTCAAGGTAGTTTTCAATCTTGTTGTTTTCGTCGGTTGAAATTACTGGTGGATACGGTACAATGTGATGTTTGTAAATGTGATGCAAAAAGCTCTGCTTTCTCACCATCGCTTCTGGCCCAATTACCATTTGATTTCCTTAGTGGAGGTATAATTTGTTGTGGCCGTTTCAGTTTTCTTGTTGCTTTCCACAGTGAGTAGTCATTAAGATCGGTATATGTTAGTCTTTCAAGGTAATTCTTCAACGAACTTTCTCTGCTTTTATTTAACAAAAATTTAAGTTCTTTGATTGCACGGTTTAACCTGGCTTTGATTTCAGGGGATCTAGTTTGTTGCCAATATTTCCTAAGGTTTCTTTTTTCCATGATTTTGGATTTTATTTCAGGTGGAGAAATAACATATTTTCGGATGTTACCTTGCGTCGGAGTTGATGACATTGCTGCTTCAATCATGGTTATATTTAGGTTTTTTATAGCTTCATTGATATCTTGGGGGTTTTTCAGTCCTATATTTAGAGAAGTTTTCATTTCAATTTCCTTTCTATAATTATCCCAGTTTGTTTTCCTTGTATGTAACCGTTGTTCATTTTGAGTTATTACTACTTTGGATGAGGCAGAGATAATGATAGGCGTATGATCTGAAGACAGCTCGAGGCTTGATTTCACAGTAAATAGTTTTGGTGAGATACCTTTCGAGACGCAAAAATCCAAAAGATCCGGTGTCTTATTAAGATCAGAAGGCCAGTATGTAGGTTGTCCAGTAGACAGATAATTCAAGTTGAATTCTTGCATGGCTAGTAGTAGCTGCCTTCCTTTTTGAGTGATCAGCCTAGAGCCCCAAAACGTATGTTTAGAATTATAATCTCCACCGGCAATAAATCTATTTCCCAGAGTTTTAAAATAATCAATAAATTGAGATTTGTTGATATTGTGTTTAGGAGGGCAATATATAGCTGAAATAGTTAAGGGTCCATTCCAGTCAGCTATCACGACACTTGTTGCTTGAATATGATTAAATTTATATTTAGGAAGTTCATAGTGCTGTATATTTTTCCTGATGATTATTGCAGTACCAGCATGAGCCGTCCCATCAGGATGATTTGTGGAATATGTGTTGTAATTTTTTATGTTAAAATAACTTTTGTTTGTAAAATTTGTTATGCGGTTTTTAAGCGTCTTTATTTAAAAACCATTCAGATGTGTCAATGATGATCCAATATACATCTTCTGTCTTTATAACAGGAAAAGTTTGGTTGTCTGTTCACTATGCACGTCCACATGTCAAGAAAGAGATTTATAAAAATTTCTACAGTTATTTATTATCAAAAAAGAAAGCTAACGTGATAGTGCAACTATCAAATAACAGATTCGAATAGCTGTCATACATTTCAACTTCTAGTACCCATCAGCAATATTTCAAAATTCAATTGTGTTAAAAACCTTAAAATTGGTACTTAGGTATACTCTCTCGAAAATAAACAAATGCGAATTTAACCATTTTCTAAAATTCTAAAATTTAAAACATTGTCAATTCATATCTAGAAGAGCGAAAGCTGATTAAATTCAAACATTTATGTATAAATTTTGAATCAAATAAAAATTGCGCTTTTAACTGTAGCAAGCCTGGAAATTACAATATAGGAACAACAATACAAAAATGTAGCAAAATATTGTGATACAATATTAAAATCTTGAATTTTAAAATTAACTATAGTAATCGCCCGCTCCTCGAATTTCGAGGCTGTTTGATAAAAAATCGTCGTTATGAATTATTGGTGAATTTAAAAAATTTATGGTGCATACTATGTATTTTTTATTGATTTATCTTAAACAACCACCTAAGTCATACGTAATCATATATTTAAAAATTTAAAAATTAAATTTAAATCCGGGGTGTTGTTTCGGCAATTTGATAAATTAAAATTTTTGTATGTTAAAATAACTTATACATGGGGGTAAAATTTTGAATTGAGATTTCTAATCGAAAAATATTTGAATTCGCCACATCTTTTTTTAATAGCTATCATTTAAAAGAATAATAATGAAAATCAATTTTGTAATAGTTTAGATATTTGTACCCGTAGGTAATGTTCTTAATTTACAGATTAAATATAATGATGAAACGAGAACAAATATTTGTAGTTAAAATAATTCTTACATACATTTTCAAATTATTTTTAATTATATTTGAATTATCTTATATTGTATAGCTCTTTTACAGAGGTATTATCCTATTCCAGGACATTTCCAAGTATAAGTTTGACTGAAGAAGTACATTTCTTCAAAAATAACTTATGTATCCAAAAGTATTAGCTCGGAACTTACTATAGCTTAGTGGGAGAAGAATTTCTGAAGACTTAAATGGTAAAATTCAAATAGGGACGTCACAGTCAACAAAGAAAATAAAACTATTGGATATCCAGTGGAATTTCTAAATTTATTGAGTTAGAGAAGGCTTTTCTCATTTGTTGCTCACTAACCAGAGTTGAAAGTTGGAGATCCAATAATGCTTATACGAAATCTCAATCATCCGAAACTATACAATAATACCAGATTGATAATACAAATATTGAATAATCATGTTTGATTAACTATGATTGAGTTGATCCTTTTTAGAGTGAAAGGGCCCCTTTTTGATTAAAATTTAGAAATAGATTTAATACAAATTGATTTATTATTTTTTTTAGTGGTTCCAAGTTCAAACAATTTAGTTTATACAAATTCATTTTAAGTCAAAAATTTCATTTTGGTGTACAACGATTTTGATCGTCTCGGCTCACGTTCTTGAAGTATGTTAAAATTTTTCCGAGGTTTTTTTCAACCCACATATTCCATTTTCTTTTTGTGATATTCCTTAGTTTTAACGCCTGTCTGGTATATTTTCCTGGAGCGCGTGACTTCGTCTAGTATTCAAATTTTGAAGATATACCAGAGGTTGAAGTAACATATCAAACAATTGCTTACATGCTTCGGCAGTATCATGGAGACTTTATAACTTCTCTCAACACTAATTGTCTTTTTCCCTTTCGAGTTGTGGGCCTATTATTGTCATTTCTTGAAGCACAAATTTAAACCAACTACAGATTTTGAACTGTACCATTGGTTCAAATATCTGTTACGTAACTTGTAGAATATTTTTCAGAAATAACTTATTTAACAACAAAAAGGTGCCTACAATAATTTTTTTTGTCGCAACACACAACTAAAAGTTGTCGAACTTCAGAATCAGTAACTAAACTAATAACTATCAGTATTCAGCATCATATCAACTCTGAACTCAGAACTCAAATTACTAAATTGTTTCGATAATAAAAATCATTCATAAGTTACTAACTATCGATAGCCAAACTCATTCGATAGTATTCATCACTATATAGTATATAGCATGAGTCCTCCACTCCAATAAAAATTTATGATAAATGGGCCTAGGCAAATAGTTATTGTATTTTACAAATGTTCCGAACTGAAAAATTTACATTTTTGACAGCAAATATTTTAAACTACATGTAGCAACATTTTTGACAAGTCTATTAGTCTTAATAGACTTCCGCGATACCAAAAATTTGTTTTAATAGACATTTATATTGAATATCAATATACTTCCATGCTTGAAGTTCATAAATAAAACGTTATTAAAGTAAATTTTATTCATTTTGGGTTGAACCCGGACAATGTTGAATAACTTTGATGACTGGCTATAGTTCGTTAATAAAAATTAATACACTTATACATACTGGTTTTATGTATTGTAAAGGTGGTTGAATATTTTGGGAAATATACGACCCTCATTTAAATTAGAAAATAATAAATCTCAGATGTCTCGATTACTGATACTTGAATAACATGAAAAATTTTGGAATTAATTTTCAAAAATAATATTTTACATCAAAACACTGATCTCTCATATTATTTTTATGTATATATATTTTTGTTCATTTAATAAGTATTTATTTTGAATTCATTTTTTAAAGTCTTCATAAACAACTTTTTGCATTCTTTGGAAAATAAAACAAAAAAAAAATATTATTTTAAAAGTTTTATTTTAACACCGATTTACGATTAATTTCATTGTTTACAATAATGGTGCTTGTTGAATGGCCTTTGTATGTATTGCAATAATGCAAATTTTTGTATGACCTTGATTTTAAATTGTTATCTTGTTTAAAATGCTACTGAATTAAATTTGTTTTTTTTTAGCATTATTTATTTCTCTTGATTTTGTAAATCGATTCAATTTAAAAAGAAAATTGATAAAAAAATATTTTTCTTTTAAATTAAATTAAGCTTTTGTTAAGTACAATGATCTGGTAATTTGTATTTTTGTCAGATGACCTAGTAGATAAGTAGTAGAGAGCTCAACAAAAACTAGTGAATGCCGAATGTCATATATGGTACTTAATGTCCCACTTCTGTCTAATATTTTTAGCTTTACCTTCAAGTGATGGATTCTGAGCAACCCGTAGGTTGGGAGATTAACCAAATGCAATTTCGGTAGTGAGTGGAGGTAATACTAATTTAGTTTGCACTGAACATGTCTACCTAGAAGAGGTACCTAGAATTCCATGTCTACCTACCTAGAGATATCTAGAAAAAAATAAAGATCTTAAGCGATACGGTGATGATGAAGAAAAGCAAGATGAGCAGTGATATTTGAGTTATTGATAAGACGAATAGCCCGACTTTATTCAAATGCTTAAACTGAATACTAGAAGCCCCAGTCCATATGTGAAAATTTTACTCTATGTTGGATGGTATGAAAGCTTTATAGATTCTTAAGAGGTCAAAGAGTTTAACTCTTATTACAGTATTTTAGTTGCTTAGGAGTAAAATGCCTTTATAGTTATATGTTCCATTGGTATTTTAGATATTGGTTTCATTTCCCAGTTTACAAGTTTCATTTGCAGATCTCTAATTGTAGATACATGCTTCGGCAGTATCTGGGAGACGTTATAACTTCTCTCAATACTAACTTTCCCTTTCGAGTTGTGGGCCTATTACTTTTTATTGCCATGTATTTTGTCCCAATGACATAGCGTCAACTGAACCAGGTCGAAAACCAAATAAAACATTGTAGTATATTGCTCGTTCAAACTCCTACCTGCAAATAATTGTTTCCAAGTGGGAAACCACAGAAACCCAAAACATATGGGATAGTTTCCAAGAACTTACGGAGTCTAAATTCTTTTTCAAACTAAGTTTTCATAGATTGACAGATCAGATCAGGGAGACTAGATTCAATGTCAGAATTCTAACATGGCTTACCACAGGTCATGGCCCATTCAAAAAGCACCTCTTCAAGATTAGTAGATCGAGCACAGACAGATGAATCCTCTTCCCATGCTTCCAGATATACAAATCGTCTGATCGCTAAGGACTTAGACCTGAAATTCAGAAATAAACGGGTAGTACAATAGATCTTAAGAGGTCGCGGTTGCATAGAACTCCCCAATTTAAATAAAAAAAAACATTTTGGGATCTGTGATCTTTCGGTTGAAAGACATCAAGCTCTACCTATTGCGTCACCTATTTTAATCTTTGTTATTACTATGCTAATTTTCACTTAATTAATTTTCAGGTTTCAGTAAATCATCTAAAGAGACTTCAAGTACTGTGTCTGGCCGGGGAGAGTAGTTTGAAACACTGTGGCATTTGAACCCAGTAAAATTTATATTATTATCGAAACATTAATACTAGTCTTATATCGAATAACCTTTAATTTAATTTTGGTTCGAAGAAATTAAGATACTTTTGATTTGCCAAATACTATGAGAGTTTGGTAGATAAAATGTTTCAACCTAACTCAAGTGGTCTTGTGCGTTTTAGTTGCGTAACAAAATTTGCACCATACTTCATTATTTAATTTTTCATAAATGAGATCTTCAAATCTTGATGAATAGCGCATTGACTTTATTGGGCAGTTGTAGCTTATTTTGAAACGTTATACTATTTGAATATCGTATACCCAGGCTGTTTTCAATTTTTGATTATACATTAAAACTTTTCATAAAATTCCGCTCAATCAGCCAATATACACTTAACCCTCGATTTACACGCTGCCTATTTGTACGGTTTTGGTTTAATACGACTGGAGAAATGTGGAAATTGCATTTATATTACTCCAATTTTCAGTTTAACACGGTCAAAATTTTTTGAAAAAAAACTATAAAACTATCGCACAAATTTAGAATTCAAAAAACCAAAAAAGCTATCGAAATTTTAATCTCAATAAGCGTTGAACTTGAAATTTTTATCTGAGTAGGCTTTAAATGTTGAATGCACATGTTATACAAATACAATACAATACACTATATTAAAGTTAATATCATCCATCATTACGGATTCATATTTTAATCTGACTTTTATATTTAAAATATTTAGTTTTGAAAAAGATTTAGTGTTGTGGAATTTTAAATAACATGCTGAAATATTGGTAAGACTACAAAAATTTCCAATTTTTGATTTCAAATTTTAGATTTATACATATACTTTTTCAATATAAAATATAATTTCAATTAACACGTTTTCGATTTACACGGTACTTTTGGAGAATCAATCCACCGTGTAAATCGAGGGTTAGGTGTACCTCTATATATTTGAGTTAGATATGTTGGGTCCTAATTTTAAAATGCTCTTTCCATTTCATCTTTGTATTCAAAGTCATGTCAAATTATTTGGTTCAAATCAGTTGGAAATTTCATCGAAAGATTCTATTGCAATATTTATATTTTCTATACTTTGGTTATTTCTATATTGGCTACTTAACTTTAAATATCTTTTGTTCTAGTTTAATTAAATATAAAATTTGTGCATAATTTCAGAGAATTAAAAAATTTGAAATCAGTAAAATAGTTTTTTTGTATTCAATAAACACTTTTTACTTACACAACTAACAACCACTTTCTATCATTTGAAATAAATATGCTGTATTTATGCTACATTTACTCGATTATTAATTTGGTTATAAAGTAATAATAAAAAAATAAAATAAGAATTTCAAAAGCTTTAAAAAAAATATTTAAAAAAAAAGCTTTTGTTAAATATATAAAAAAAAAATTTGCTAAAAAAAATACATTGGCAGCGGTGGGATTCGAACCCACGCCTCCGAGGAGACTGGTGCCTTAAACCAGCGCCTTAGACCGCTCGGCCACGCTACCATACATCAAAAAATGATTTTGGTAAAATGTAGACTAATGGTGATCATTACATAAAATTATTAATTTTCTTTTAAATTTGAATACTAAAATAGTTTTTATTATAAAAGATTGTAGTAAAGGAGTTTAAATAGATAAATTAATGTATTTGAATTATATATAATCAAATTTTGATATATAAATAAATTTTTAATTAAGATTTAATTTAATTTTATTGTTTTAACTCCACATAAATATACAGTCAAAATTTCGGATCCTTTTACAGGGATAGGATGTAGGCCATTTGAATAAATTTGCATTGAATTTTGAATAAAAATGTTTTAAAAATTGTTGCGGTTAAAATTTATTTAGTAGGTATGTAAAAAATTAAAGCTAATATTAAAATTATATATAATAAAGAATGAGTCGCGGGGTTGTTTTTTATTTTTATATTTATTCATATTTCGAAAGTATTGACGATATTTATTGATTTATTGAAGACGGGTACTGATGCACCTAATTAGTTGTAAAATTTACAAACCAGTGTATGAAATGTCAAGTATAGAACACCATACGATGAATAAATAAATAATAATTATATTTTTATTCTAAAGCTACGTATGCTGTTAGTATGCTGAGCAAAAAAAAATGAAGTTCTTGTTTCGACCGCCAGGTATTAAGCTTTAAAATTTTTGCTCCTTATTTATATACCCGGGTATTTACAAATTTTTTTGCTCCGTAAAATTTTGACATTAGACAATAACCAACGTTTGATCTAGTAAAATAAAATGAATAATCGAAGTAAACATAGTAAAATAAAATAAATCTTAAAAAATATTATTTAAAAATATTATTTTAAAGGTTTTATTTTTAAATAATATTTTTTAAGGTTCACTTTATTTTACTTACGATTTATTTATTTTTTAAATCGTTTATTTAAGATAAATAGTTAGATTTTGATTTAGATTTGTTGATGTTCAAATGAACAAATAAAGCCACCTGTTATTGATTAAATGAATTTCTGATCAAATTTTGCTACCGATTTTGCAGTAGTTTTTGTATTCATGTTTTGGCAGGCAAACATTTTTAACAGGATACTTAGTACTTAGCTTAATACTAAAATTTACATATTTTATAGGTAGTTTAATTCTAAAATTAGGTACTTCAAGAATAATAAGCATAATTACAGTTTTCATATGCGTTTCGTTTTAACCAGACCTATAATGAAATTTTTAATTGACCGTAATTTGCAAATTTCAAATTAATGTTCATTTTCATTTTGGTGATTCTAAGATCGGAGTGAGCCATAAGATATACAAGTAGATATAGGTTGAGTTGAATTGAGAATTTTGTTTTGGCGTCAAAATGTAGCCCTAATAATTTAGATAGCAGAGTTAATTCTTTGCAAATTTTTATTAGTATGAAATTGATTAATTTCAATTGCATTATCTTTACTATACTTGACGATTACCATAATGAACCATCCAAAAATAAAGCTATACACCACAACCACAAATAAAGATGAATTAATTATGCTTCAAATAATTTTGTTTTTGTTAAATTATACCGTTTTTACAATATAAAATATAAAAATAAACAGTTATAGTGTTGTCAAATCAAACGTTTGATTTTGGGCTATCTAACTGTACAAAAAAAATTAGCATGAAGAATTATTTTAATAATATTTAAATTTATAAAGCGCTAAATGTATTACATCATGAAGAAACATGCTTATACACCAACGTTAGGGATTGTAATAACGTCCAGTAACGAAGCTAGATCAATCGAAGAGTTAGAAATACTAATTAAAAGCCAAAAAATTGTAAAATTTATTAAGCTACAAAGTTTAAAATGTACAGAGTGTATTATGGTGTACAGAGTGAGTGTATTGTGGGAAATTTTGAATTAACGAATAGAGGACAATTAACTTAAAATAGATTAGATTGGACTATTGGAGTAATCTTCTTGTCAACGAGATTAAGACTTTAACATAATTATTGCTTATTGCAATTTTTTTAATTTAACTTTTATTAAATGTGCCTTTATACAAACTTAAAACTATCCTAGATAAAGTTTAAGAAAAATGGCTTTAATGAAACTAGCTACTATTAACATTTAAATTAATTTTAAATTGTCATATAATTGTAATTGCCTATTAATTTGTGTTTTGTTCATTCATATACATACATACTATACTTTTCTAATAACAATATATTGTAAAAATAAGGCTTAAAAAATCAATATTATATAATGTTATTTTAAATAAAAACCTATACTATCTAAACTAACTTAATCTAATAATTAACCCTATTTGAACTAACTTATCCTAATTCTTAAGTCTGGAATGTACATGTTTAATATTTATTACTAATTGAATGTGCTTTCTAACCACCAATATACTCTTTTAATGTTTTTGTCTGGTTTGGACATATCAAATTGACTTTACTGCCTAGTTCATATTCTATCGTTTTACATATGGCCCGTCTACTATAGTGATATAGTATATGGGGACATAAATTCAGTTTTGGATAAAACCATTTCGGTCAAGAAATATAAATTGCTCACGGGCTATAAATCCCATATTTTTTTTTATGTAGATTGTGGTAAAATATATAAAATATTAAACCATTTTCTGGAGTATTTTGTGCTCGTTTATAATAAAACTGTTGATTCTATTTATGTTTGATTCCTTGTACAAATATTTATTTGAATAAAAATGTTTGTAATCGGATTCAGGCTTTCGATATTTATTAATTCGAATTCTTATGCACTTTCTTTCAAACTTGCGGAATAGGTTATATCATACAGGTATAACATACACAAGTGTTGGCCTAATTAATGTTTGATAGCAAATTATTTGCTTATTGTAAAAATATACAGTGTATGGTGTTATGAATTCAAAAAACCATAAAATACAGCACACTGAAATAATTTTTTGAGCTTGACACAACCAGTTTGAGCAGGAATTTATTTATTTTGCCATATTTTTCACTCATTTTTTTCCTCCTTCCAGTTAAATTAATTCATAGTTAATTTGAAATATTAAAATTAATTTAATTTAAAAAATGTTCATTTTAATTTATATGAGCCATACAGAATCATAGATTATATTGAAAAATGTTGCTCGGTTAAATATTTCTTTTAAGAATGTCCCGAAACTTTGTAGTGGGAACATGTTAGTTCTTTTAATTATGATGACTTTTAAAAGGACCAATGGACCACAACCATTAGTATTGATGTGAGTTTTGGGTTTTATTTGTATTTATTTATATTGTTTTCAAATATTGTATTTTTTTTATTTATTCCAAAATATACATTATCGACTTATATTAATTTAGAGCTTTGAAAAACAAACATTGTATTGATTTTGAAAATTGTTGTTTTTATAATTTTTATCTTGTATTGTTATTGTATACATTTATTGTAGATTAATTTAAATAAATATGTTGATATTTAATAAATAATATCATTGCTAATAATAATAGCATTCTTAATCAATAATAATATATGAGATTTAAAAATTTTTTAAATTGTTATTTTGTATACAACTATACAAATTGAATTAAAAAAAAAATTAATAAAAAATTAATAATACTTCAGTTGTGTAGATTGAAGTAGATCTGGACTAATAATGTAAAAGAAAATAATATCCAAATGAAATGTAATTCCTTTTTTATTATATTAACCGAATTTTTATTTTTGGTGACAATTTAAATTAAATAATTAAAGTTTTTGCCAGGCTTCCGTTCACTAATAATTTTTATAATTTAATTGCAAATATCGATATTTCTGAAGCAACATACTTCTTCCATCAATGCTTGTGCCTTACTAGTTAGGAAGTATTTTGCTTCCTGAATATCGATATTTGAAACGTAATGTTATTAAAGATGGCAATAAATATAATTACATAATTAGAATTCGTCATTTCACTAGGCACATACCGTTACACCTTTTAATCACTATTTCGAACTATAAAGCTTTTATTATTATTCTTAAAATATTTTATGGATGAATTTATAATTTATTTTAGAAAATAAATTTCACATTGAAACTGTTCAGACTTATTTGATTTCACAAATTTTTTTTTCATTCTTTTCCTTCTTTACTCCTATTATCATGGATTATTATTTTTAAATCCTTTCCTATTGGGTTCACTGCAAAGGTAAACACACAGTGTGGCAATAAAAAAAAGTTTCGAAATAGAATTTCAAATGTGAGAATAAAAAAATGTGAAATTTTCGAACGTCATTTGAATACAAAAATTTTTAAAACTGAAGAACAAAAAAAAAAAATAAGAAAGATAAAATGAAATAAAGATTAAAAATGAAAAAAAAAAACAATAACAAAAACAACATTGAAATAAAATAAAAATCCATAAATAAACAAAATTAAATTCGTGCAATTTACAATATTCTTTTTACCATTAAATAAAAAATACAAAAAATAAGGCAAATTTTTAGTTCAAAAAGATTTTCAAGATTAAAAAAAAAAATATTTTAACACCGACGATAACGACTACAACGACCGGTGATGCAATTCAATGAAAATAATTATGTATATATATATATAAAACATGAAATTGTAATAAGTTCTGTAAATGAGCCTTCAGTCTAGTAATTGTTCAACAGAATGATAGAGAAAAAATATATTTAGAAAGAAATAGAAATATTTAAGAAGTCTAAAATAAAATATCGGGCCCATATTAAAAAAATATATGAAATAAAAACTGTAAAATTAACACCATTCACCAAGTAGATTATTTCTAAGATTTAAAAACCATAAAATATTCATAAAATTTCAAAACAAGAAAAAGGAAAAGATTATGTTTATGCAATCTAAAAAAAATATTAGTTAGTATGTGTGTATATGATAATGGGTCTTAATGAATCATTTTATTTACATGCTCTTCAAGAAGAAACACTCTAATGAATGTTAAACGAAGGTATTTATTTAAGTCTTTATAAATAAAAATATAAAATATAAATAATTTATTTTTATTTTTGAGTAAAGTCTAATTTTTAACTTCATCTTTTTGATTTGAAGTCACATTGAAATAAAATATCAAAACATGCATCCATGTTTTGCATCGAATTGAAATTCATTTATATTAGCAGTGAGTTTTGCTTAATTTTACTATCATATTATTTTGCATTAACTATCAGGAAAAGCCAAACAGTGTTAATTATTTTGGTTTTTTTTTCAAAAGTTGGCAAAACTGTTTTTATGTTTTTTTTCGAACTTATTGTCAAATTTTCAGACAAATTTTTTAAATGATATAATGTAGAAAAAATCTTAAGTTTATAATTTTCCATAATAGAAAAATATTTGTATATACAACATAGGTACACTTTTCATTTTGTTTTTACAAGCAACAAGCATGATCCGATGCAGCTGAGGTTGTCAAAATTTCAAAATTAAAACGTAAAACGAAACGTAATGTAAACATTATTGGAAGGCGATTAAATAATAATTTCGATATTGTGAAAAGCGTCAAAATATCAAGTTCTATAGTTTCAATCCAAATATTAAATATAAAGGCTTTAAGGTGTATGTATGAATATGATCTCTAAGATGAAGTATAATATTTACATTAATGGGCAGGTGCCTAAAAAATATTTTTCTATTATATTATATATTTTTTTTTATATTATTATAAGTTTTCGCTTCACTTGATCATAGTAGTTTAGCTCAGTGTTTTTACAGTGTCTTAAATGTCTCAATTCATAGTAAAAAACTGATCCGCATGAAAAGTCAATATCCTTATTATGAGTTTTCACAATTTTTTAATATAATTGATAAAAATTACATCGATACAATACAATACTACAATTATGCGCCCGATAACAAAGTAAAAATGTCTTTTGTTCAATTGATAATCATGAATGTCAACATAACAAATTTAAAACATGCAAAAACAAGTTCCATCAGAATTTAAGTATTTGAACCGTTTATGAATGAGAATAATTTTGTCGCCTAAAGTTATGCTTCGTAAATATTACACGTAATATTGGATATTCCAAAAGAATTGAATGGTAGATTCAGAGGTGATTGAGGAAGTTTAAATAAACAGAAGAACTATATCTTAAAGGATTTCAAGCTTTTCAATATTTTTTATTATAAGAGCCTGATATACAGGAGCTATACTATGATATATTAATGTATTAAAAATCATCAATATATCACACAATAGCTCCACTGCCTGAAAACTAGGCCATCAATGTATTGGCATTACAATGCTTTAAAACGATGGAACAATGGTGCTACCATATACATACTTTCAGACAACCAGACTGCCTTAAAATCTTCAATTTCAAATTCAATTTAAATTTATTTAAATTCAATATACATGAGACGATTAGGCTCTACAATTGTGTGTTGTATATACTATAATTGTATAAAAAGCACTGGCTTCCTCAATTATTAAATCAAATCTCACTTATGGCTGTTACAAAAGCTTAATAAAGGTAGTGGAAGAAAACAGAGTCACTATATTATGTGGAAATGAGATATGTGGATACGAAGAAATACAAGGTAATGAGAAAGCAAGCAAAAATAGTTACAATGAGTTAATTACAAAGTCCAGAGTCAAACAATGAAGTGTTTCCAAATGGGAAATTACAGAAACAAAAAAGTCTTCAAATTTTTTCAAACTTAATACTATTCGATTAAATCAGGTAATCAGGAAGAGCAGATCTAATGTCAGAATACTGACATGGTTTATCCCAGCTCATGGCCCATTCAAGAAACATCTGTTTAAGATTGGTAAATCCAACATAGACAGATGCAAATACTAGTATCACAGAAGAAGAGATATGTAGATTTGCAATTTTAAAAATCGAACGGGGAAGTACAATAGATCGTATCTAACTTAATAAATCATGTCACACTTAAGGTCTAAAGTTAAATATTATTGAAGTTTTATCAACCAATATTCATGTCTTAACTGGTTATTATTTGATATATAAACTAAGGTATTTTGGCAGTGAACAAATTCTTTAAGGCTTTGAATTTCTTTCTAAAGACTTTAATTAAAGAGTATTACAAACATTATCTTATTGATTGTAATTGCACTTGAGCTTTATATTAAATAATAAATTTTGTTTCGGATATTTCAAAAACAATCAGTCAATTACACTTTCTCAATCACTATACTTACTAAAATTATTTGTCCGACTATAAGTTGTACTTTCACACGTTATAAGTGTTGATAGACAACGAATTTTTGTATATGATGAATTTTGAAATTCTAAATTAACACTATTCAAATTATTGTGTATATATAATGCATATATATATGCCTCAAATATAAGTATATGTATTGGTTTTACAACGTGAAGCCATAGAATGTTCAATAAAAACAACTTGTCAAAATGTCAACTTGTAAACAATTGCTCAAGTCAACTTATCAACAGAAAAAACAACAAAATGTCAAACAAAACAACTTGTTTTCAGTGCAAGAAAAATATAAATTTAAAAAAAAGACAAAGTGCTACAGTGTGATGGAGAATGTAAAAAAGTGTTCCATTGTATTGGCTCTCTGGCTTGAGATATATTGATAGTTTCAACCATCTCATCAAGGATCCTGAAAAAATTTGATATGTAATTTATGTAAGGACAAACGTCAAAAACGTAAATCGATTGGATTAAATAGTGCCAGTACAGCGAATTTATCTGGTACAGCTGGAAATAATGCAAGTGCAATTAATGGTATTCAAACTAATTCAAATATTGTAAACAAGTTGGAGCTAATTATTGCAAAACAATCATCGCACGATGAAAAATGCAGAACATTTTTAGTTTGCTCGGGATAAAGATGGGAAGGTGTTAATAAGGCAAAATGATAATTTTAAAGTAATTCATTTAGTATCAGAAAATTATTCATAATACCAGTATAGATTATAACATTTTGCCTTTAGTAATCCAACCGAAATACATAAATAAAATAAAAATGTGTATGATAGTAGAATGCATTTTACAAAAATTACAGTATCTAAAGCGAAAAAAAACTTATTGAAAGACTACCAATGAATAGCAGTTCTGGTGTTGATTACATCAAAACGTCAACTGTAAAATTGCTTAAACCTGAGCTAGCTGAACCTATTACATACTTGATAAATAAGTCGTTAATAGAAGGTAACGTTCCGGAAATGCTAAAAATCAACAAAGTAATACCCATTTATAAGAGAGAAGGCGATAAATCTGATATTAATAATTTTAGACCAATATAAATAGCTTCAGTATTTGTATAGATAAATCGAAACATATGTTAATGATCAATTGGTAAATCATTTGGTAGTAAATAATTTAATTTGTAATCGGCAATATGGCTTTATAAAAATGTTTAATACAAATACAGTTCTATTTGACTTTGTATCACATATGCAATCTGCAATTAGTTATGGTAATAAGGTTGATATAGTTTTCTTTCACCTGACAAAAGCTTTTTACTACGTAGATAGAAATACTCTGCTTAAAATTCTGTTTGAATGTGGTATTCAAGGCAAAGAATATAATTGGTTCCATAACCAGTTTAAAAATCGAAAACAGTATTCTGAATGTGGAAGATTTAATCTAAATGGATTAGAACCAATAGTTAATACTGCAACTACAGCCTATAACAGATTACCAAATATAGTGTTAAAGATTTCAACAATATAAAAGTAAAAAAATATCTAAGAAATATTTATCTTGAAAGTTAATAGCTTATTGATTTATAACTCATACATGTTCTTAATCAATTTCTTTTAAATATTTTCATTTTTTTTTTGTTTTTTGTTTTTACTTTAATTTTTTCTTTGCGTTGTTATGTTTGATAATGGAGAATAAGTTTGAATTATATAACTATATTTATTATATGCACTCTACATGAGCTTACATTTTTTGAAATAAATAAATAAATTAATTTTAGGTTATTGAGTTTGGTCAATATTACGTTAACGTAGTCGTACTCTACGTAGAATTAGCAAAATATCGAAGTATAATTTTCCTTGTTTACATAAATTTTTAAATTTCCCTAATTTACCCTGCACGTGATGTATTTTGCATGAGCTGCACAACACACTTGTATTTATTTTGTTTGTCTTTTTTTTAAATAAAAAATTAACATACACAAAATCTAACCAAAAAAAAATTTAAAAATAAATAACCTATTTTTTTTTATTTCCACGTGTTATTTCCAAAAATATTAGTCACATCAGTATTTAATCTCATATTCATCCATTGTTCGATTTTCTAATTTTTTATATATTCAAAAATCAAAATTGAATTTTAATTTATGCCCCACGGGGAGTGATGTATGATTCACATTAAACTGTCTTATCGTATTTGGTATTTGCATATAATATTCTCTAATTTATCAAAATGTGAAAAGCTTTTCATTGAATATTTTTAAGCTTTTACCAAAAAAAATATTTTTAAAAATTAAATATCTTGTGCAAAGTTCGGTTAATTGCTACTAAATTCTGCGAATACGTCACTTCAAACAGCCAAAAAAAAAAACAAAACAAAAAATATATATAAGTATATACCTATATTGAAAAAAAAAAATTAAACGAAATAATCGGCTACTATAGTGTTGCTCTAGGTCAAGATCTAGAGATTTTCTAAACATGAATATATACTTATATGTATTACGTATATATAATTAGTATAATGTGGAATAATATTAATACTGAAAGTGTTCGAAAAATTTAAAATAAAATTTTTTTAAATTTTGAATTTTGGATATAGCTTTATGTAGAAAATAAATGGAAGAAAATATGTAGATGTTCTGGTTTCTATAATATGTTTTATATTTTATAATTCTACATCAAATAACTGACTTAATTCTATTTCATTTATTCTTTATTATGTTTGGAATTTTTACATTTAGTTAAAAACCTTAATTTAATCGAGATTATAATATCTTGATTATCTATAGTAAAATTTCTTTTAAATTAGATTACAAATCTCGGGATCAGATTTAACCCGAAAATTTATTTCAAGCTACATTATTGTAGATAAAACAGATGAGTAAAGATAATTGTTCTTTAGGTTTCATCAAAATGTTGTATCAAAAAATTCTGTGACCCTTATCTCACAAAATACGTTCATGTTACATACATGAGGCATATACCCTTGAATATACCAGTCAAGTATGATTCTCTCATTTTTTAATCGATATTAATCGGTTGAAGTATGTTCAGCCCAATTTTTTATGTTTTGTACTTAAATTTTTATTTGTGGAATGATCCAACGATTCCACCGTCTAAATTTACTGATTTACAGTTATTATCTGATCGTCGAATAATTGTAAGCGTCTACCAAGTACACCACCAAGTATCGGGTGTAAAACGTTAGTCCCGAATTTTAATATTTTCTGGTTTAAATTGAAATAATTTCACGATCGTTGTTGTGTTTATTCTCGTGCTCTACTAATCCCACTGAATAATGGTAAATATTGCACGAAAATGTAACAACATTTCGTCTCTAATTAATGTCTGATGAGCTTGCTGTAAGTTTATAAAATCTGACAATATAATCAAATACTTTTTTTCAATGGCTAAGAGAAACTAAGAGTACGATGACTCGTAAAAGTTCAAAAGATTGTTTTAAATAATTGAAAAAATGTGCTGAAGATTAAATTACCTGAAGAATAGAGAAGAATATTAATGTAGACCAAAGTTTTCGGTGAGTTATAGAGCCATGGAGAAGAAGAAGTTATATATAGTTCTTTATTTTTTTCTTTTATATTTTATTTTTCTGTTTTTATATTTGAAAACAATTGTCTCAAAACCATCTGTAAAATATTCAGTAGAGAATATCGTAACAGGATCTAATCTGGACGTAAATTAAAAAAAAATCGCTGGGATAGGTAGTACCATCAGAAGACTCGAAAGTACTATAGCAAAAATGGTGTGTTATAGATTGATTTTTACATGGACGTCCTCGTTTACCAAAATAAACATGGAGGCACAATACTTAGAAAAATAGCACTTAAGAAACGGGAAAAGTTAATCACACATCAAAACCATTGCAGTTAACAAAGTTCGGTTCAGAAAGCCTATTAACGATCTGCGACCTGCACTGAATAGTACAAAAAAAGAAAACATTTCTTTGCCCTCAATTTCAGTTAAAAGTAAAGTTTAAACGTTTTTATTAACTCGTGGATTCTTCTTTGTTCGGTTCAAATTTTGAAATTGATTTTAGATTAACATATTCTGATCAACTGAATTTTTGCTGCTGAGCACATAGCTGAGACATAAACTAACTAACTGCCTGATTTGAAGTTTTGGCTTTAGTTCGGATCCCGATGACAACCGAGGATTGTTATAATAGTAAATAGTGTAGGGAGTGGCTATCGTTAAGAAAACTTACACAACAATTCATATCATTTGCAATGCAATCAAATTGTTATTGCTTTAGGTAAACCATTCCTGTATCAATTATCTATTTCATCCGCTTGACGTTTTAAATCATACAAGCATTTTTATAGTTATTAAAAAGGCATTTTATTTACCACAATTACAATTTTCAGACAATTTGTATGTGGTTAGGCATCTATATATGGGGTTATAAATCTGTATGGGAGAAATTATTTTATACGTTTTAGTCCATTTCAAATGGCGTTAGTCGACTTAAACGTCACAACATTCTACAGCTACCCAACAGATGATAGATTGATTTTTATAACTAGATTGTCATGGATAACTTACCATTGGGTTTTTTATCCGCAAGTCACAATATGTTGCTTACATATATACAAATATCATACAAACTTCCTGAATGTCTCTATTAGAGAAAAAAATTATTTTTCATTTTTACTTCGTTGTTACCATAGTAATCTCTAAGTTGTTTGAGAAACTACTCTTTAAAAGAATGCAACCTGTGATTGAAACCGGAAACATTATACCAAATCATCAATTTGGATTTAGAAAACAACATTCAACTGTCGAATAAGTCTATAGAATAACTGATGTCATCGAAAAAACCTTGAAATGAAAATGCATCTGCTCTTCACTGTTTCTTGATGTTGCGCAGTCTTCGACAAAGTATGGCATGAAGGGCGTATTTACAAGCTACGTCGCTCGCTCCCCGAGCTCGATCGTCGAACTGATCTTGTCATGTTTATCGAATCAAGTATTTCAAATTAAACAAGAAAAAGATTACTCTGTTCTACATTATATACACGCAGGAGTACATGGTAGTATACTGTGAAATGAAAATGCGACGGTAGCTGCTTTTACAGATGATACGACTATATTAGCAGTCGGTATAAATAGCTTCATTCACATTTTACATTTAGCCGTGTTACAAATAAATTGCAACAAGCGAATAAAACAATCTCCATTTGGTGCAAAAGGTGGAAAATTAAACTGAAGAAAGCAAAATTCAAACACGTTAACTTTACAAATAAAAAAATTGAGTCGCACATTCCAGTTATATTAAACAATGTCATCGTACCATATCAAAATTCTGTAAAATATCTTGGTATGACGCTTGACGCAAAGCTTAGATGGAAAGTACACATCAAGAAAAAAAACTAGAATTGGATCTGAAATACAAACATTTGTATTGGCTAATCGGGCGAACATCTACGCTTTCGACGTATGACAAAGTTTTGATTTACAAACAGATATTGTCAGTCTGAGCATACGGTATTAAAATATGGGGTTGTGCTAAACAACTACATATTCAAAGTATCCAAACGTTCCAAAACAAAGTATTGCGAAACATTGTTAATGCATTGTTTGTTCGCAATGCTGATATTCATATAGGGATCTCAGGATCTCTTTCATAAAAGAAGAAATATTACGCCATAAAAGTCGTTTCTCCCAACATGTGAATGTCGAAGTTTCACGTTTAACTGACAGTCAAAATTTTGTTAGAAGACTTAAACGGACAAAGCCGTTCGAACTGTGTTAAGGATAAAATCTTTTATTTTACAATAATTTCTAATGGAATTTTGTTTGATCTAAGATATCTGAAGTAATAGAGCCAAAATTGTATTAATGGTTAGTCTTAAAGATTAGCTTGAATTTTAACAAAAGTATGGGAGTTTTTAGTGCATTAAAGTCGGCACAGTTATTCACTTCGTTCTTCCCCGGTACCTAGAACAGAAGTAGAAGGCTTTTTTGATGATTTTCTTCTATCTGGAAAAAAAATTTTTTTGCTTAGTTTTTTTTAACTGTTAAAGGAAATTCCAGCTGTTTAAACTTTTGTTATAAGTAAAAATTTTATACCTAAATTAATATCAAAAATTATATTACAAAAAATTTAACATAATATTTTGAAAATTTGAAATAAAATTAAAAATATAAACTTTTCAATCGCCCCGTGTAAAATTGCCAAAAATTTATTTCTAAAAATTTAAAGCTACTTTTTACCTACATATCATCAAAAAAAACTTGTTTAGATTTTTTTTAATTTTAGTTTCTTATTTCTTTTTTTTCCACAAAAATGTGTGTATTTTTATTATTTTTTTGTTTTTTTTTTGTTTTGATTTTATTATTATGATGAATGTCAATGATTTCAACACCGAATAATAAATGTCAACAAACTTTACAATAACGATGAGTAATAATTTATTCTTACCCACAATTTTTAATTGTTTTTGTTAAGGTATTTTTTGTTTTGCTCTCTTTGGAAATTCCCAAACATTCATTAATTCTCAGGTGAGTAATGTGATTGAATGAATTTGACCGAAATGTAAGTAACGGTAAGTAAAAAAAAAAGAAAATCGAAATTAAATATGTTTAATTTGTTATTAATATAAAAAGAATAAATTCTGAATTTTCTGTTTACATAAAACTATTTCAGATTAAGATAAAAATTCAAAAAATTAAAAAAAAACAAAAAAAAAAACACCAATGATTCAAAAAGATTTCATTTATTGAAATGGTCATCAATTAATCACCAATAATACCAGTTAATCTGATAATGGGTTATTTCCGGGATAAGATCAATATTATATAGTTGTGATAGAACATTTACTTGGAATGTACTAAATATGGTTAGTATAATCATAAAAAAAAAAAACAATGACTCAATATCCAATACAAGAAGAGATGCAGGTCGAATAAATTAATCCTTGCATTTTGATTTATTTTTCTTATTTAACTGAAAAAACAACACAAACCTTTTATATTATGGTTGCGTCCAATCATTCTTTGTTTTCTTTTTGTAATAAATTTTTAACATAACTGATTATTTTCACCGTTTTACTTTACTGTATTGCTATAACTGAGTTGTTAATAATAACGATTTTTAAACAAATTTTAAACAGTGCCTGTCTGTGTCCTTCGATCAAATTTATTAATATTGTATGTACATATATGAAAATAATAACAAATTCTTGAAAAATAAATGCAATACAATTTAGCTTTCCTCAAATATGTTCATTGTTTTCGATAAATGAGATGAAAACATTTTATTTTTATTTTTTTTAGATTTTATCAAGTCACTGAAATTAATGATTCGATTTTAAGTCATTATTGAAGTTTTTTAAACAAAGACACAAAACAAAATCGTATTTTCTGAATTCACAGAGTTCTTTTCAAAATAAAAGAATAAATTTTATTTAACTTTAAAGTTAAAATTAAATAAATTTTTTTTGTTTTTGTGAATGAAGTCATAAGCGTTATGTAACACTATATACAGGTCTATTTTGTGCATTCTGAATTCAATAATAGAGTTATATTTGGTTACTGTTTCAGCTGGATGTCTTCCACAAAGTGAATAACCTACACTGGTTGATTTAATATGTTCTGGTAGAGGCAGTGTGTATAATAATTTCTGTTTCCAGTTTCATATATTTTTTCTAAAAGAACCCAGGAAAATTACAGAGCAGAACTGGGGCTATCTAAATCTGCGATTCCGTTTGGCCTTTGTTCTCGTAGACGTGTATAATAATTTCTGTTTCTAGTCTCATATATCTCCGCTAGAAGAAAACAAGATAATTTTAGAGTAGAACCGCGATCGATAGAGTAGAATCTAATACTGTTTGGTGATGAATTTATAAACTATATAATGAATAATATAAGAATTATCTGCGATTGTCCAATGAAAGTTAGATTATAGACAGCGGATTTAGGAAATAAGTTTAGTAGATTATTTTTTTTGCGTGCTCCAATACATTGAAACCTCACCAGAGTATGTTTGAGTTTGTATTCTCCCATGTGGTTTTAAAGGTTTTTTCATAGCGTCTATAGTATCCTAAATAAGATGGCGCTTTGAGAAATTCGATTTTTGCTCTTTTTCTGTTAGAAATGGTAGAAATAGTAGTTGTGTTATCTCCAGTGGTTCTGATTTATTTCTTGAAATTTTTCGTATCGAAACATTTCGCATCCAATATGTATTGGTTTACTTCTGCGGTTCAGTTCTGCGACAATTTCTTTAATGAATTAGATTACCCCTGGATATATTTCTTTTGGTTTTTGCTACTTTTGTTATTTTTCTTCTAGTTTTTATTATTTTTTCATACCCCTATCTAGGCTATTCCGTAAAGACTATTACATACTATAGAAGTATATTATTCAATAGTTCGAACAAATTGCTACACAATTTGTAGTTGAAAATTTTATAGGGAAATTTTCATTGTGTTATCTGGAAAAATAAATAGGTTTTCATCAAAACAATCAGTTGAAAAATCCATTTAATATACAGCGATTTATATTGGTCAAAAGCTCAAAATTCTAAAATAATATTCCAATTTGTTGCAAAAATTTTATGTAAAAATTTAAAATGAAAAATATATGTACATCAGATGGCATGTTAAATTGTGAATTTAAGGAATGGAATTTTCTTCTTTGAAAATTTATAAGACATTTAAATTTGGTGAATTTATATATTTATTTTGTTCTAGTTATTTAGCTAATTAGTTTAAAAGGGATGGCAACAATAGAAATACGTTATCGACACGACGCTAAGCCACACATATAGCGATTCATAAATTACCTCAGCTTAATTTTCGACAGACCTAGACAGTCGCACAAAATATGCTTGATGTCTTCTTGAGTGTCAGAATCATCGCAAGTATTGATATTCAGTATTGACTGTTGTCAAGTGTAGGTTCAAGCAGGTTCAGTGTTGAAAATTCTCAGTCGTACAGTGATCTTTCAGTATACCCATTATCATTCTGAACTTTCTTCTTTAAGCGGCAAGTTTCTAGTTTGATTTTTATCAACTTCAGAAAATAGCTCTCTGGAAATTTTTCAGGGCATAATGTTATGATAGTAAGAGTTCACCCATCTGAAGAAGCATTAAATTTTTTTTTATCTTAATTGGGAGTTAGTCCCTAAATCCATAAAAAAACAAAATCCACAATAGCTTTTGCCACAAAAAAAAATCCACAAAAAACGATTCTTGTTATTGCTTTTATGCATTTCACTTTATTATGTACGGCACTTTATGCAAAATTTTGAGTTAGGAAAGATTTTAGAGTTGGATTCAGTATTAAAGTTCTACTATTTTTACAGAATATTTATATAAATATCCGCATAGTCGCGGTTGGATGCAGCTAGGATATCTCCTTTTTCCAAGATTAATTTGTTACAATTTTATGGATTTTGAATTTATGAATTCTTTTTTGTGAATTTTTTTTTGTTGATTTTTTTTTTTTGTGAATTTTGGTTTGTGGATTTGCTCAACCATCCCTTTATTAATTACTATAAAAAAATTTAACGTGTAAACTAGCCCGGCAAACTAGTTATATCAACTAGCTACTACTAGCAACTTTTTCTCTGTTGTGTAAAATTTTTTAACCAAAACACCCTGTATATTATACAAATACCTCTGTTCATTCTGTTCTGTTAACAAGTTTGAAATTTCAGATAAAAAATTTAACGATTGAAATCAATATGAAAACAGTTTTTTCAATTAATACCAACTTAACGATGGAACTGATCTTAAACTTTTCGGTTTTTTTTTAAATTAATGTTAATTTTAAAAGCTTATGAGGGTTGCAAATTATTTGCTTAAGTTTTAAAATTAAATTTGATAATTTTAAAATATGTAATTAAAATAAAATAATCAGTGTTTATTGAATTAGGGATATAAAATGTGATGAGGGCTATTATTTAAAATTTTTAAATCAACTTTCCCCAAAATGGCAAAATGGCTGTGATATTTTAATTAAATTTTTAATAAAAATACCTGTATACAAAAAATTATTTTCTTAATTGGAAAATACAATTAACGGAATTTTGCCAAGATACCTTTGGTAGAATGAAGTATTTATAAACAATCGATCCAAATTTGTTGTTTGAATTGTTTTTACAAATTGCGATAAATAAAAAGTTAAGAGAAGTAGTATGGGATTTAACAGTTTTGCACATTTTTGGAAAAATGTTTATCAAAAATTTGTTCATCAGCCTATGGAAATTTTCTTCTGCGAAGTTCTTTTCTCTCAATTTGTTGTAGAATTTTTTTTTTTGAGTGTGCAAGCAGGAAGATTTTTGGTTGGTGATATTTCTCTTTTGTGCTTCAACCATGGTTAGAATGAGTTTTAAGCCAGTGTTTCAGACTAATTTTATCTGTAGACAGAAGATTGTTACTGAAAAATATTGGTTGTAGGAAGTTGGAGTCTTTTTCGAAATATAATATCGTCGTAAAATATTACTCTAATAGAATTTTGAGGTAGTTCGGGAGTTTGTCTACCTTGGAACTAACATCAACCGCAAAAATAATATCTAGGTTGAAATAAAATGTAGAATTATACCCTTTGATTTGTCTAAACAACTGGATTCAAAACTCCGTTCTTAAAATACCAAATCACAACTGTACAACACGCTCATCCTTCCGGTACTGCTATATGGTTTTGAAGTGTGACCACAAGAAAAGTTCTTCAAAAAAAGTATTATACCAATTATTACTTAACGACATGAACCTAACAAAAAAAAATTCAAGCTAATACGCTTTCACTGGTGAGGCCATATAGAGCGGTTACTCTCTATGAACTAAATACTCTTCGCATATAATACGTGGGGAATACCTTGTCGAAAAAGACTACTGCATTCCTTTGTTGGAGAGATAAAGGATTGACGGATATGAAAACAACTTCATATTTCTGAATGGGAGACATTTTGCTCTTAATCACAATCAGTGGAACTTCAAGTTCTGTAGCGCCCCGAAAATGAGTGCGTGATTGTTTCTTAAGGAAGAATTATTGTAATATGACTAAAATCTGTTATATTAAGAATAAATGGAATAATGCACTTTTAAATGGACCTAAAATTACTCAGCTTGATTTTTTCAACCAAATTTCCGGGACTAAAATATTATCTGAAAAAATTGGTGGATTCGATGATCTGACAACTATTGAAAGTTAATGAGTTTTTGCGAGAAGCAGTTACGAACATTTTATCAAGATTTATATATATATATAAGTTTTTTTTATGTTCTTGACAGTAACTTAGGTAGATCACTTTTTCGTGCTTAATTAAGTACGGTACTTCAATTTTACACCACAATTTCTACAATGCTTTTCGAGCATTTATTTATCAAATTACTGGCTTATTAAATGTGGAAAACTACTGCTATTGTCAGGAACTAAGCCTTCATGAATAGAATAGCTTAATTTTATATAATTTGTTACCAGATTATACTCTCAAATATTGTTTTTTCATTTATTTTATCCCAATGAGAAAGGGTACGGGGCAAGGTCGACCAGGTTTTTGCTTCATCGGGAATCTAACCTGGGACTTTTCGGTTGAAAAGCAGGTGCTCTAACTACTGCGCCACCCAGCGTGTAACATAAATAACATAAATAGTCTGGTTTAGTACATTAATTTTATGTTTTGATTCCCTGCCGTGAAGGGTTTTTATTTATTTGATTAATGTTTAAATCATGTTTAATAGATGCTATTTTTAGGACTCCGGATTCTGAGGCAGCAAATAGCTGTCTTAAAAATATATTTATTTAATTTATATATCCTGTATAATTAGTATATGCATGCAAACTTTCAGTCCATTTTCCATTTCGGGATTTGGATCACTAAAACTATCTAGTTATAAGAATTGCCTATAAATTATGTTTTTTAAACTTATAGAGCGAAAAATTCTATAAAGTTTTTATAGATTCATTTTAATTTGTTAACAAGTATTTTTTGTTGCCAATTAAATTAGAAGTTAGTACATGTGAAGTTAAATCAAGATACGCCTAGTGGTATCATAATCCCAAAGGCGATTTTTTCTCACCTGTGGTAAAAACTATAAAGCGCCCTAAAAAAACACTATTTTGCAAAAATGTATTATTTTTATTAATAATATTATACATATATTTTACATTCACATAAATTAATTATTACAATAAATCAACAAATCAATAGGTTAACAATAAACAAAAGATTATGAAAAATAATATTGCATTAAATTAACATTAGCGCACAAAAATTTAATAGGCTAATGTTTTTTTTTTTCAAATAAAAAAAACTAATCAAACATAACATTAAATAAAATTATTAAAATAAAAAAATTAAATTATTAAAATAATAAAAAAATAAAGGTTATATTATAATTTTCTTCCTATATTTCTGTCTCGCAAAACTATCAATTATTTATTTACAGTCAGTATTTGCAAAAAACTCAGACTCAATGGCCAGTATACTTAAATTATTAAATTTTTGTTGTCCGAAGGAAGAACGAAGATGATTTTTTAATCTTTTAAGAAGCGAAAACGATCTTTCGCCTGAACAGTTAGTTAATACTATACTCAAAAATATTTTTAGTGCAATTTCTATGTTTGGAAAAGTGGATTCGATATTGGAATCAATTATAGTTTTTAATAAAATTTGCGATTGTGAATTTTGAATATCAGTATGGACAATAACATTTTTAAAATATAGGCATTCTTCAATTAAACTGTTGTCCAGATCATGCTTGTATATTTCACATAATAGAGAAGCCTTTTCCCTGATTTCTGTGTCTTCTAAATTTTTTTTAAATCGAATAAAAATCCGAATTTTAAATGAATTTCGTCATAACTACATTTTCTTTTATTTATTTCTAGGAGAAGTTTATCGAGAATTACGTATTATGAATTTATGCGAAAATTCGAGTCACTACAAAAAAAATGTTCTGGTGTAGTGCTTTCGTCGATTTTGTTTTTCTTTTCTGTTTCAAAATCTTTGCACCCAGTGATTAAAATTCCCTCTTTTTCATATAAATCGTAATATTTTAAATCTCGTTTACTCTGCAAAAATTCATATAAACTGTTACATAGTTTAACACCTACTTCAATTGTTAAGATTCCAATTGTATAAAAAAAAATCTAAAATTATTAATTAAAAAAGTAGGCTAAAGGTGTATGACTTTTATAAATATTACAAAATAAAATATATTGAATTTAGCTTCCAACAAAAACTGTTCGTTTTTTTTGATCGTGACAAATAAAAACTTAAAACAATAACAATTCATTTTGGTCCTTCGAGCCGGATTTCCATACAAAAATACAACATAAACTCAAAATGGCGGAAACAGTGAAAAGCCTCAAAAAAAAGTGTAGCAGTATTTTAGCAAAAATAACAAGGATTCATAAATTTACAGAATCACAATTGAATGTGGAAAATGTTGATATAAATGAAATTACGGTGAGAATTGAAAAGCTGGAACAATGCTGGAACGAGTATAATACAGTGCAGAATACATTAGACTGTGCAGAAAATGACGAGGAATCGTACGAACAACAACGTGAAGAATTCGAAGACAAGTATTACAGCACTAGATCAAAATTATTAAAGCTACAATTCAAAACTTCAGAATCACAAATCAAAGTCGAAATGGATGCAATGTCAATAAAACCATCAATAAAACTACCATTAATACAGTTACCAGAATTCACTGGAAGAAGTGATAATTGGTTAACATTTCATGACACATACATCAGCCTTATACATACAAACCCTAGCTTAAAACAAATCGAGAAATTTCACTATTTAAAAGCATCATTGAGAGGTGATGCGTTACGTCTAATTGATTCAGTCATGATAACTGAGAGCAATTATGAAGTAGCGTGGAGATTACTTAATGAACGTTTTGAAAATAAGATGCTGTTAATAAAAAAGCATGTGCAAGCGTTGTTCGAGATCCCGGTTAGTCAAAAAGAGTCATCTGAAGCATTACATCGGCTAATTGATGAAATACAAAAACAATTAAATATTTTAGCAAATCTAGGTGAGCCAATTCAACATTGGGACACATTAATCATTCACATGATATGTTCCCGGCTTGACAAAAATAGTTTACGTGAATGGGAAATGCAATTATCAACAAAAGAGATGCCTAAATTAGCTGAATTAATTCAATTCTTAAAAAAAAGATGTCAAATACTTGAGTCATTGTCATCATCACCATCACAGCAACCTAATGTTATCATTTCTAGTAAAAATTATTCAAAACCGATACGTGGAAGTTCAACATTTGTTACAGCACCAGCACAATCAATTAAATGTCCAATATGTGAAGAAAATCATTATATTTACCATTGCAATAAATTTTTAGCATTATCAACCCTAGAGAGAAGTGATCGAGTAAAGTCTTTAAAACTTTGTTTTAACTGCCTTAAAAAAGGTCATCAAATTCATCAGTGCAAATCAAGTGGTTGTAGACAGTGCAATAGAAGACACAACAGTTTATTACATCATAGTTTTAACAAATCATCAATAAATGAGTTGTCAGAAAGCAACAATGAGAGTGGTCATGCAACACAACATGTAATGACAAGTGGTGTTTCCAAACATACTTCAAGCAGTGTATTTCTATCTACAGCAGTAGTCAACATTTGTGATTCCGATGGAATAGTTCATGCAGCAAGAGTACTTTTGGATAGTGCATCACAAGTGAATATTATAACAGAATCAATGTGCAATTTATTAAAAATCAAGAGACAACAAATATCTATGAATATCAATGGAATTAATCAATCAATTACAAAAGTATCACAGTCAGCTAATATTACAATTGCATCACAAGCAGGTGAATTTAAAATAAACATAGAGTGTATTATAATGAAAAAAATCTCAGGGGTATTGCCCACACAGTTAACAGATACAAAGAAATGGAAGATACCACACACAATTCAATTAGCAGATCCATTTTTTAATATACCAAACAAAATAGATATGTTAATTGGTGCAGAATTGTTTTTCAAATTGTTGTGTATTGGTCAAATTAAATTAAGTGAAAATTTACCAATTTTACAAAAGACGTTATTGGGATGGATTGTGGCAGGCAAATGTGATTTACCACAACAGCAACAACCACAGAATTCATATTTTGCATCTTGCCTATTCTCATCATCAGAAGAAGCTGAATTAAGTAATCAATTACAAAAATTTTGGACTATTGAAGATAAAGAGTCAAAAGTGAAACAGTTTACAAATGAAGAACAAAAATGTGAAGATCATTTTTATAAAAATACAAAAAGAGATTCAACTGGTCGATTTATAGTAAAACTACCCTTTCGTGAGGGAAAGGAAAAAATAGGAAATACACGTGACATAGCATATAAAAGATTCTTAGCAGTCGAAAACAAATTAGAGAAAAATCAGCAGATACGTCAAGATTATAATCAGTTTATGACGGAATTCAAAAGTTTAAATCACATGACACAAATTATTGACAATTTAAATACATCAAAGTCAGCATATTTACCACATCACTGTGTAACGAAAGAGTCAAGTACCACAACTAAATTGCGTGTGGTGTTTGATGCTTCAGCAAAATCATCAAACGGTCTATCTTTAAATGAAACATTAATGGTGGGTCCAAACATTCAACAAGACTTATTCCAGATTGCACTGCGATTTCGTATAAACACTATAGCTATGGTTGCTGATATTGCCAAAATGTACCGGCAAATATTGGTAGATGAAGAAGATCAACATTTTCAACGCATCTTCTGGCGTGATTCTAAAAGTGATGTGCTTCAAGAATATAAATTAAATACCGTGACATATGGAACTGCAAGTGCTCCATATTTAGCAACGTTTTCTGAATGGAATTTATACAAAAATCAAATTCTAAATGTGGAACAAATCAAGGTTAACAGATTAGTCATCAATATTGAGCAACCAACTCACTATGAAATAAAGGGATTTTGTGACGCATCACAAAATGCATATGGAGCGTGTGTATATATTTATAGTACAGACACAAATCGAAATACTGCATCTGATCTTTTGTGTTCCAAATCTCGTGTTGCCCCACTAAAAACGTTAACAATTCCTAGATTGGAATTATCGGGTGCATTACTATTATCACGATTGATAAATATCATTACCAAATCACTACACATCCCAATACACAAAATATCAGCATATACAGATTCAACTATTGTATTGGCATGGATTGCAGGTGATGCAAATAAATGGAAAACATTTGTGTCCAATAGAATAGTGGAAATTCAGCAAAATATTTCATCAGAAAATCGGCATCACATTTCAACTCACCAAAATCCAGCTGACATGTTATCTCATGGAGTTGATGCATCATACATAATAAATAACAATCTATGGTGGCACGGTCCATCACAATTCAGTGAAACAAGTGAGATTGACAAAGGTGCAATCAACTCAAAGGAAGACCTTATTGTAAACGAACAAAAATCAGTGAAAACCTTTACAATACTAGCAAATGAGAATCAAAATATTGTTTTAAATGAAATTCTAAATCAACATTCAAATATTTTCAAAATTCAAAAAATTATGGCATACTGTTTGCGATTTATTTCAAACAGTAAAAGTAAATTAAAAAAAGAAAAATTACAAAGTGGATTCATTTCCAGAAAGGAGTTACAATGTGCATTAAATATATTCATAAAATATGTTCAAGAAAAGGAATTCAAAGTCGACATAAACCAGTTAAAAAAGAAACAGACATTGTCAACTAAAAGCAAGTTATTATCATTAACACCATTCTTAGACACAAATAATATTCTCAGGGTGGGCGGTCGCTTGCACAAATTAAATGCAACATTTGATGCCAAACATCAAATATTATTACCAGCGAAGCATCGTTTAACAAGATTAATTTTCGAATATTATCACAAACAACAATTACATATTGGTGCTCAGTCATTATTAGCAGTTATTCGTCAACGTTATTGGCCAATCAATGGCAAAAACATTGCAAAGGATATTGTTCGAAAGTGCATAACATGTTTTAAGGTAAAACCAATAAATTTAGAGCAATTAATGGGATCGTTGCCTGAAACTAGAATACATCCAACCAAGGCATTTTTAAATTGTGGTGTTGATTTTGGTGGTCCAATCACAATTTTGTTAAATAAAGGCAGAGGACGTAAAACTACCAAAGCTTATATAGCATTATTTGTATGCTTTGTTTCAAAGGCCATTCACATCGAATTGGTTAGCAACTTAACAACGGAGGCGTTTTTAGCAGCTCTTCGACGTTTCATTGCCAGAAGAGGTAAATGCCTAAATATTTGGAGTGACAATGCAACAAATTTCGTTGGTACCAACAACGAAATATTAGAAATATCAAAATTAATCAACTCCATGCAACACAATCAAATAATTTCAGAGATGCTAATTGAAAACGGTATTCAATGGCATTTCATTCCAGCTGGATCACCACATATGGGAGGCATCTGGGAAGCTGCAATTAAATCTTGCAAACATCACTTACGTCGTGTCATGGGCACTCAATTGTACACATTTGAAGAGTTGTACACCCTATTGACACAAAATGAAGCGTGTCTAAACTCACGACCTATATCAGCCATGTCAAGTGATCCAAATGACTTGAATCCATTAACGCCAGGTCATTTTTTAACTGGTGATTCATTAACTTCTGTTCCAGAACCAAGTTTATTAACAGAGAAGATAAATAGACTGTCGCAATGGCAATTAATTCAAAAAATGAATCAACATTTTTGGAAGCGTTGGTCCAATGAATATATTACTTCACTACAAACAAAAAATAAATGGAAAAGTCGTCAAGATAATATTAAAATCAATGATCTTGTACTGATTAAAGACGAAAACAAACCTCCTCTTAAATGGAGCTTGGGACGCATTTGCGATATTCATCCAGGAGCCGATGGGCTTATAAGAGTAGCTTCAGTGAAATGTGTCAATGGCATAATCAAACGTAACATTACAAAACTATGTAAGTTACCTATTGATGAAGAAAATGTAAATACTTATCATATCATCGTTTCAAACAGTTTAAGTAAAAATTCAAAGATGTAATTAAATTAAATTAAAAATAATTATAATTGGTGGGCGGAATGTTAAGATTCCAATTGTATAAAAAAAAATCTAAAATTATTAATTAAAAAAGTAGGCTAAAGGTGTATGACTTTTATAAATATTACAAAATAAAATATATTGAATTTAGCTTCCAACAAAAACTGTTCGTTTTTTTTGATCGTGACAAATAAAAACTTAAAACAATAACAATTCATCAATGTTAATGTCAACTTTTTGAAGTATTTTATTTGTCCGATTAATTGCATTTAATATATCATACCAAAATGATACCATTATACCGGTTTCAAGAAAATTAAGTTGGTTGAACAACCTTTGGGCCTCTTGTTTTTCAACTGGTTTTTTATCATCATCATTAAGAAAATTTCTTAATGATTTTCTAAAAGACTCCTCGTAGCTTAATTTAAGTGCTTTAGAAATGATTTAGAAAAAAAAAATAATAATTTATTTTTTTGGAAATACCTTTTTTTTTGCATTGTTTTGTAATGTGAAAATGTGACTAACAACTTTACGGCGCGCCCCTCAATCCACGCGCCCCTGTGCTTAGCACATTTAGCACTATGGAGAAGACGACGTTGCATAATTTCATACTCTGTAGGATATTATAGATCTTGATAAATATTAGAATTCTATATATACATATTGACTATGTACATGTTCTATGTTGTCGCTAAAAGTTAAATAATTGAACAATAACACTTAATAAATACTAATGGGGGTGTTATAGGTGTGTAATTAGTTTAGTTGGTGTAGTTGTTTTTTTAAAACAGACTTTAAGAGGGAGAAATCGATTAAAGTATTATATTTATTTCCCAATAATAACATTCAGTTAATGGGTTCTACCATATAGTTAGTTCAATCTTGTTCCATTTTAAAGAGTTTAAATGTACTTTTAATATTGAGTTGTTTAGCAGAGATTGTCTTTAAGATTTGGTTAAACATTTAATTCATGAAAAATAAATTTATATAAATATAAATTTTTTAAAACCTTTACATCATTTTACTTTTAATAAAAAGAACAAGTTCGATTTATTAATTAATCTTGATACATAGACGTTTTATGTCACCATTGTATCTATAAATCTATATTATAAATTTATTTTTCAAAAAATACATTTTATAATGAAATTTTGGTCGATTTTTATAACTCACAGATGTTCCGTGGTTTTTCCTGTGCTTCGTTTTTTTTTCATTCAATCAATCGGCGATGATGCAGGCCGTGGTGATCAAAATCAATTTTTATTTTATCTATATCATAATACCCAAGAGCACGATTTTGAAGGCACACTTTTCGGGGTTTTTCGAGTGCTTCGTTTTTTTTGTCGATTCTCTTTTTAGTTAAATTCTTTTTATTTTTTTTTATTTATCGCATTTGGTTGTTTGCACTTTTAGTAGGAAAAAAAATTAATTAGTAGGGTAATATTATTAATATAGGTTTTAATATCCCAAAATTTTTGTGAGTTCGATTCTCTATTAATTCAAATTTTTTTTTTTTATTGAGCAAATATTTTTTTTATTATGATGTATTATAATAATAGTTTTTATAATATAATATAAATAATAACAAAAAACAAGATTTTTTTTTTATTGAACAAAATGCGAAACCGTTTAGTTTAAAATAAATTTAAGCATACAAATTATGTATACTTATTACTTATCCATACATGGAATGTATTCACAGTTGACAGTTTTGACACTATGATGTATCATGTAGATGTTTGCATATCATATAATATATTATACCAATTAGAATTTACCCTACCTATATATGTATAATCAAACAGCTAAAATGTATAGGTACAATATTTATAATATAATTTGTACTGTATTTTGGTTAGGAAGTCTTATTAGTATATTGAAGAAATGTTATGTATATCGAACCATTACAATTTTATTGTTCAAATTTAATTTACAGATTTTATAATATTTAATTTTAATAAAAAAGAAACATATCTTAATTTATGACTAAAATTTTTATTTTTTAAACTTAAGAAGTTTTGAAACAGTTATTAAAATATCTTACATACATTTTATATTTATATATTATTATAACTTTATGATAAAACTGACAATTTATTAAAAAAAAAACTAGGAGCAAAATTATATATTTATTAAAATCTACCTAAAAAACAATCTGACGGCCAATAATCAAAATAAAATTTAAAGTTGATACAAGAAAAATAGTAAAATATTAGGTTTATTCAGTAACCTGTTCCAGATTGCTCTATATGAATATGAATAGTCATACGTTTGATAATTTCTTTAATGTCATTGGTCATAGTCATTTGAAAATACATAATTTAAGTATGTTTAATTTATAGATTGAAAAAGTACGGTTCAAATCTGAATCATCTAACGACCGATGTTCATTTTTATTTTTTAAAATGGTAGATATTTAAAAGGAGACGAAGCAAAATTATATTTTTTTTTTTTCAATTTTTTTAATTTTTATTAGAAATTTCAATTTAAAATTTCACCCCATGTAAGACATTTTAACATACCTACACAAAAAAAAATTTTTTTAAATAAATTATTCTTTACGTATGAGAAAAATCAATACAAAAACAAAATATAGTATTTACCTACCAAGGATAAATTGAAATGATGGATACAATTCATAATGAAGCTGATTTTCCATTAAACCGTATAGCAAATCTGAGGTATATCTATATGATTTTATTAGTTGTATTCCATTTTCAATTTAAAATTATTTCGAAGTAATTTGAAGTACTTCGAAAATGGAATGATTGAATTTTTTGAAAACAATTATTTTGTGACAATTATTTTTTTTATAAGAACAAAAATATAATATTTATTAAAATCTACATAGAAATCCATCTGTCGGCAAATAGCAAACTAAAATTTAAGGTACCTCAATAAAAAAATAAAATATATTCATTTGCTAAATTGTTAATATTTCAGTAAAATATTAGGTTTATTCAATAAACTGTTCAAGAACGATCTAGACCGATCTAGAGTAAAAAAAGTTGTTGTGTTCAGTAGTTTCCGTCAACTCAACTTTTTTGCCCAAAAGTGCTCTGATTTTTTTAAATAGTTCTTTCAACGTTTTGATTTTGATTTCAACGAGTTTGATTAGATTGTTTAAAATAGTTTTTTCAACGTGTCAAATGTATTAAAAATCATTTTATTGTGCCGTTTCACAGAAAAACTCCTTTCTTTTGCCGGTCGGGTATGTACCCGGGGGTTTCTTCTAGTTTCTTATATTATTTAAATAATATTTCCCCTTTTACAAAATATGAAAGTTGGTTATGAGCAACATTTACTGTGCGTTTATTTTAATTGTAGTGCAAAAACTAATTTTTTACTCTGCACATCTAACTGAGTAGAAATTTTTTTTTTACTGTGCAAACATTTTTTTTTTTGTGCAAATAACCATTTTATACTGCGCATTTAATAAATTTTACTGAAAGTATTTTACTTAGCATTTAATTTTTTTACTGAGCATTTTTATTTTTTAACCTAGTACTTTGCTATTTTTTACTACCTCGTTAAATCATAGCCCTATTGAAATTTTATTGCAAAACTTTTAGTAACTTCCCATTTGGAATGCAAATATAAATTTGAATAAATAAAACGATAAGAACAATAACAAGTTGCAGTTAATTAGTGCATGACTAAAATATTTTTTTTTTTTATTAAATTTAATACACATCTCGTTAAAAAAAATTCAATTTTGACTTGGTTATCAAACTTGATTATTAAACTGGCTTTGCTGACGTAATTATTAATCCTCATACAAAAAACCGAGACATTTAAATTTTTCTTTTGCTCAAATTTAATTATTGCATAGCAAATTCTTTTTAGATCTGAAAGACACCATCATATCATATTACCAATGATTATATATACATAGATTATATATTACATAATATACATACATATTTATTTTCAAAAATTAAAATATTTGAACTGCATTATAAAATACTATATCATCTACAACAAAAATAAAATAGAGGGAGGAAATCTGAAACGTAGTAAAGATAGAGTGAATTAATCTTAAATAAAAAAAAAAATATATACCAAAAACTAAGAAAAAAAATCAGAGCATTATTTTCTTATCATAAAATTGCATAGGGCAGTGACCTTTCCTTAAAAACTTTTCAAAAATTAAATTTTTTTTTTTGAAACAATCAAAATATAAGATCCAAAAACAGAAAACAATATTCTTTTATTTTTCATTAAAATTCATGTACCCATCGAGCCGGTTACTTCAATCAAGTTTTCAAATATATTCAGTTGACATTTTTTTGACATTTTAATGTTTTTTATTCTTTTTTTTTTTTGTTTTGTATTTTCAATTTTTCATTTCCGCAAAAAATCATACAAAACCATGTACAACACACATATGGACATAATTATTATGTATTATAGGTATATGTTTGTTTGTCATATTAAATAAGAAAAAGTAATGTAACATATTATTATACATTATATATGCATGTATGGATGTGTATGACAGAGTAACAATTTTTAGCATAAATTTTTGAAGCGTGATTTTAATTATGCGTGTATATATCTGTATTGCAATAGTAAAGAGTAGTAGTAGTACAGTACACCAGACAAAATAATAATGAGTGGGCGCAATATGATAACTGGCTGGGGCTATATTTTATTATATTGTATAGTTTAAAATGAAATTTAAATGATGAATACTAATTTATAGTGGTATCCATGACAAAAAATTAAAAAAAAAACAAAAACAAATTTTCAGCAATAGTCGGTTTGTTTTTGTTTTTTTTTTTTTGCATAAAGTCGGTACCAATTTCAATTTAGTGTTTTTTTTTGCTGAGAAAATTTGATGAAGCATGAGTAAAACATGAATAGCATGACAATTAAATTTTGCCTCCTGTCTTCCAAGAAAAAAAACAAAATAAAAAGAAACAACCGAAAATTCTAAAAAGAGAGTAAAACATCGTCGGAACTTAATTGCTAATATGTATAGTTATTTTATTAATATAAATCAAATTGTAAGAGGTGTTATTAAATTGATAAAGAGTTTATAATGTTTTGGATTTAGCTTAATATAGTATTTCTATTAATCTATACATTAAATAATCAAATTTAGACTAAGTAGATTAGTAGGCTATTTAATAAGTAGGCTATTTAATAGATAAGCTAGATTAGATACAAATTAGGTATAAGTTTTAATAAAACAAAAATCAAATATAAGGTTATTGAAAGTTTCCTTATAAATTTGTTAATAATAATGAACCAAATGAAAATGCAAAATAACAAATAATTAAATATTTCAGTTGTGCAGATCCAAGTACCAAGTGATCCAAGTGAAATGTAAATATCTTGAAAATAAATTTACTTGTTTTAACAGTTGATCCTACAGATAAATTCTGGGGTCTTGAACCGTTCTCCACGGTCGTTACATTACTATACTCGAGTGATTTACCACTCGGCTACCGAAGCCACTATGAGAATAAATAGAAATCTAATCTCATCTATATACCTTAAATATGGTTAGTGACTATATGTCTTCTGACTACTAATCAGAAAATCCCCAATTCGAATATTGTTTGGAGCCTGCAAGTTTAATTGAATTTTTCTTTCATTATTTGGATTTGATTTTATTTGAATAAAATGTCAGTACAATTTGGTAATAAATTAAGTAAAATTAAATTATGATATTTAAGAAGACCCATTAGTTCCTTATAATAATAGTAGTTAACGGTTTCATTGGATATTTTGTTTTGCAGATATTCCTGTTTTGAATAATTATTTAGAGCTCAGAGATATGTAGAGTTACAACTAAAGATGAAATCATTGCTTCAACAGTTTACGGCTTAACTGATTTTAAAAACGAAAATAGATCGAGCATTCACTGCTTCAGCAAATTATTTCCGCATTAAGAAAAACTTAATATCGTTATCATTAAATTAAAAATTTATTTTATTGCTTATTATACCCACTTAAAATAAAACTTTGGTATTTTGGTACATTATGACTTTTATTTGAGAGTTTAGCATATTATAATTTTTTTGCGATTTAGGTTTTCGAATAAACAAAACCGTACTAAGAAAAGATAGAGAAAATTTTTTCAATCATCATTCCCCCTTTTGATTTTTAACAATGCTATTATATCAGATTCACTTGGTAAAGCAAAATATTTTATATGTCACATATTTTACATATTTGTTATATAAATATCTGCTTATTATCTATAAAGTTTACATACGACCCAAGATGGAGTATAAATCTATGGGGTATAGTGCTTCTAAAACTAAGTTTTCTTAACAGAGTAACTTTAGCGTGATATAAATGTCTCATCAATAGTTGCTCTACTTGGCCATTGTCGTATTGTTCTAACACTAACTTTATTTCATAGTTATTTTATTTGTATATGCTCGAAAGAACTAAAATTATTACTTCCGCTACTTAAACAGTGTTGTAGAGGATATATTTGAAGAGATAAAGAGATATTTCAAGACTGGTTATGGAAATTCGATCATAGTTAGAACAATTAAAAAACAATAGTAAATATAAAAAGCTATATTGATTGATTGGGCGGAGTTCTACGATCACGACATATAACAAAGTTTTGATGTGTAATGAAAATGTGGTAGCCAGTTTGGGCAGACGGTATTCAAATATGGGGGTATACTAAAGAAATCCATATTATACCCATTCAAACATTTCAAAATAAGGTAATGCAGAACATAGTTAATGCTCTGTGGTGTGCTTGCAATGCCAAAATTCAGGCACATTTGAAGATTTAATTTCGCAGCATGGCAAAAACCTCATTTGATCTGAGCATAACCGAAGTTTATACCTTAATTAAGACATTTAACATTTTGTTAAATGAGTAAACCGAATAAGACTAATTGAGTTAGGTTGAAATTTTTATCTATTAAAATCTATAATTATGGGACTTTGGTAAATTAAAGATATCTTAGTTTCATTGAATCAAAAGTAAACTAAAGGTTAGTATGTATATGTAAAACCAGTTTTAATATATAATAGCTGTTAATTTTTTGCAACAAAGTTTTTCAATTTTAAAAGATACAAACAAAAATTTCCTTCAAGCTTTCATGCCATAGAAACAATTTGAGCATGAATCTAAGTCTATTTTATTTTACGTATACTAATGAACGCCACTATAGTAGAGCACCCTTTCTATTAAAATTAATTTTAATCTCTTTTTGAATATTTACTGTATAGCACAAAGCATATTATTCTACACCTATAGATGTACAGGATAACTATAATTGTTTATTTCTGATTTTTTTTCCATTTATATTTTAAAACTATGCTTTTGTAAATTATCCAACAAAATAATTTTTTTAACTTTCTGCTGATGAGATAGATCTACCAAATGATAATGAATAATTTGATATGTAAAGCGAAATAACTGTCTTTTTGGTTTTTGTTTTTTCATTTTGAATCAAAATGTTATGTGCGTCCCAGATTTTTATAATATATTATATACAATATACGTTACATATACATATATACAATGTAGGAATAAAAACATATTTTGTCATGTTAAATTTTTTACAGATGTGAAATACATAAATAGGTGTAAATTATTTAATAGGTCAGTATGTTGCTGTGAAGTGATTTAGTATTTCAAATATGGAATTTTAATTATGCCAACTAAAATTGATTCAAAAAATATTCTAAAAGTGTCTTTATTTTGGCAAAATAGAATTTTAATTTTTTAATCATATTTTGGGCACAAACAAGAAGTCTAGAAGATAGCATACAATAGTTTTTATACAAATTTCCGTAACCAAATTAATGATCATGTTACTAAATAAAAATGAGTAATTGTAAAAAATCAAAATTGCGCGAAATATTCTAATATTTTGTATATCTTTTTCTAACTGTTCTAACTTGAATTAATAAAAACAAAAACAAAAAACGTAAATTGCAAATATAGCGAAATAAATTATTTTCTCTTTCTTCTATTGACATCATTATAATAACTTGTTATTATTTTAATTATATTAATTCAATTGATGATTCACAATATCACAAATGGTTATTCGTGACATTTTTGAAATATACAAAATGAAAATAATTACAAAACAAAAAAAAATTACTTAAATCGGCATTCCCTCTAATTATTGATAATAAAATTTTTTTTCATTTCTATAATATGGTTTGATGAACAAAACCTTCATAAACCATTTACATTTAAATTTCAATTGTAGGACAGTATAGTGTAGATTATGCGCATATTAGATTAAAATTTAGAGTAAAACTAAGATCGTGTAATGATGACACAAGTATACCATGTAATCTAATTTACAAACACGTGAAGAAGATATACGTGGTATTTTCTAAAGTTAAAATATATTTAATGTAGGTGATGATAATAAAATCTGTTAGTAAGTTTAGTACGTGCCTAAAATTGCTTTTAATAAAATTTTGTTGTTAATTGTTAGAAAGTCAAGGAAAGTTGTAATTGAATAAAAAAAGACACACAGGGTTTTTTTTTGTAGGAGAGAGCGTTTTTTGCCCTTAGTGTTTTCAATTTCTATTCATCAAATTTTTCTGCATACTTTCATATTAAATTACAATTTTGTTTAGTATTGCAAAATTTCTAAATCTAATTTGATGCTATTTTGTTTGTCTTTTTTCTTTATTAAAAAATAATTAAAAGGTCATTTGAAAATTAAAAAAATTTCACTCTCTTTTTTAACCCTTACTTTAAATAAAATCTACACTTTAGAACTATCTTTTATTCAGTATGACCTAGTTTGTATATCTAAGAATATATCCTTTGTTATTGTATATTAATATTTGTTATTGTATAATTGTTGTTTAGTAATGGCTGGAATGGCTTCTTGATCTTAAGTTAGTTAATTTCAAAAAGAATCGGGAATCACAGCAATCTGCCACCGCTTCGACACTGGGTCACATTTGGTCCCATAGCGATCCATTACTCACTCACAAAGAAGAATTTTAGCTGGGTTAAATTATGTTAAATTTCTGTCAGGCTTTCAAACATTTATAAATATATGGAATGTCTTCTCGAGCATAGTCTTGAGTTAGTTAGCTTAAAACGGAATGGTAACCACAGCATTCTGTCACATGCATGATACTATGTCCCGTGTGTTATTTTACTAACAAATTTTTATTTGTTTTTTTTATTTATATATAGCCAAAGCACTAGGTGGGGACCTTTTATACCGATTGGTACGTTTGGCTAGGGTGGGAAAGGAGGATGGTAAAAGAGAAGAAGGACAATTACGAACGAAGGAGTTAATGTACATATTGAGTTTATTTAGGTCATACATATAGAATTTATCATGTTTTGGAAATGCATAGGATGGAGTTTAGTTCCACATTCGGGATGTTGAGGTTATAAACGAATTTACATAACTTGTCTTTTACTACCTAGGGATTTCAATGGAGTAGGAATGAGCACATGCTGCCCTTCGTGTTTCTCGGGGGAGATTAGATCATTATCATTAGTACGTGTGATATTTCCTATCAAATACCTGTCATATTATCAAACATTTTTCTTCCCAATCCCTTGAGTGTGATTTATTTTTCGGCATACATGGGCAGGCCCAGAGAATATGATTGGTATATTTCTGAGCATCAACTTATACACAAATTTGACAGTTATCAGTATTGACAAGTTTTAGTGCCTTTAATTGCTTGTTACGTGATCTGTCAATACACCCATGATACCCTTTATTAACTGAAGACTTTTCTAAGTTTTCCCTTCTATCAGCTTCAAGTCAGAACAGTCTTAGAAGTTTTACAGGACCTAATTTTATGCCAGTTAGAGGTTACCTGTCCTTGGTAACTATATAAATATTGAAGTAAATCTCGATGGTTTCATTTGCTGAGCTGATGTTGATTTTAGCAGTAGCGGACCGTCGTCCATGGAATGGAGTTCATCCGACACTCCTTTTTTCTGTATGTTAGAATGTTCTGGAATTAAAATCAATTTTACTGTGTACATTCTATTGAGCTCTTCAAAACCCATTTGTCTGGCAAAAGCGACCTGATATTAATAGATTATAAGTCTTATGGTTATATTATAAAATTTTTGTATATGTATTTATTTCAGTTGTAAAATTAAAATAATTATCGATTACACTCTGTATGTACAAACTGATTTGTAACTGATAGTAGTTTTTAAGGAAATCCACAAAACAACTTATTCGAGAGGCTCATATGAGCTAGTTTTATTAAAACAGAAAATTAAACTTAATAAAGTAATTTCCAAAAAATGGTTCTAATATTTGAATTTGGGTCAGGCTTCTCTATAGCTTGAAAGAAAGGGATAAAACTGTATTCGACTTACATTTAAAACTCGATAGTCGAACTTATAATACTTTACATATCAATTATTATTTTTATTGTTATTATAATGATTTATGCAGCTCAATTTCACCACAACTGATTCGAGAGGCTATGTCGTAAATAAAGATTATATATACATTTTTGTTATAATTTATTTCGTTATGTTAAATATTCTTTACGTCTTTCATACGACAAGAGGGTGGAATTTTTTATCAAGTTTTTACTTGGATACCAATCACACTACACATTTCAAAACATAAGGCTGAACTGAAATTCATTTCGTATCAATATAATTCAAATATTTATCCTAAGACAAATATTTAGTATTAAGGTTGCATTGTTTTCATATAGGCACGTTTCATTAATTTTAAAAATAATTTTCTTTATAATTAATTATCTCTAATAATTCTTAACTATTGTATTCAAACCTTAAAATTTTTTTTTTTGTTTTGATCTATAGATAATATAATAACAATAAAAAATTAAAATTAAAAAAAAAAAAGAAATGATTGGCATATAAAGTTCATAAAAAGAATTTACCAAAATGTGATCTTACTGACGCCATACAATCGTATACGATGTAAAATTACACGATACACATGAAATTTCTATAAACCGCACCCTTATGTCTGGTCTTAAACTGTTGAAAATCAATTAAAATTTCATTTTTGACATTTTTATTCTGAAAATCCTTTCCTAAAAAAATATCCATGCTATAGATTCTTGGGATTATAGAGCAAATAGTGAAATTTAATTTAATAAATTGTGTGTACATGTAGAGAATAGTGCTGCCAGCTTTACTTGTTTTTTATTCCTATTAAATTTGCAGTTCACTTGTTACTTACTTTTCTGTTTTTTGAATGTGTTTTTTAAATGTATTATTTATTTTGTATGTATTTATTTTCTTTATAGTTATGTAGAGAAAAACATATTTACATATACAAAATATCTGACTTTTAATGGAAATTGACAGGAACAGTTCTTTCGGTTCTGATTTTGATCAAATTCATAGCACAAAATAAAACCGCTCAAAGAATCGTGATAAAAATCGCTCAAAGAAAATGCTGATTTTGTAGAAAATACTGATAGGATTAATTGATTATTTCAAGCTTGATTAAACACTGTTAGGGGTTCTGGTAAACGTATTTGGAACTAAGGAATTGAAATGTTTTTTTTTTAATAATTTTATAAATACGTTCAATAGCAACTAAATAGAAATATCAGTTATTATACAAAATTATTTTAATACAAACATTAATTCTTTATTATTCGATATAAAACTTTTTTAGCTTTGCAAAAATATTTTAGGGTATACAACTGTATTTAGTTTATAATTCGAAATATACAGCATTAATATGTTGATGACAAAATAATGTGATCAGTTAGAGACCAAAAATTATTGATACAATATACTAAAGCTAAATTGAATTGATTTTGTTCAAATTAAAACCATTAACATTCTGTTACTTCGCTAAGCTCTATTATCACTTGCTGGCATGTTAATTATCGCTTCGGGTCATTCTAACATGAAATGAATTAGTTTCTAAAAAATTTTGCTTGATCTTTCCATTTAAGCGGATGCAACTTAGGTAGAATCACCTTTTCGTGGTTAATTAAGTACGGTACTGCAAGTTTATATACTACAATAAATCAATTATTTTGTAAATCATTCTAAAAATTATGAAGAATTAACGGTACAATTTTATTTACAGTTAATTTGTACAAGTAGTAAATTATTTGCGGTGTTTAATGAAATGCAAAAAAAAAAATTATTTGCTTTGAGTTGGTTGTATTCATTACATTGGCTGATGGGGATTGTCGAAATAAAAAAAAATGAATTTCAAAGGTTTGGACTTATTTAATTCCATTCGTTAGACATTGTAGATTGTTCCCATTTTGAAATGTATTTGTCTAAGGTTTATTTAACTATTATTTTAAATAAATCGGGTGTAATGGGAAGTCAAAATAAGTACATTTTTCTTCTTCTACTGTAATCTGAATTTAGACGTCCCCGAACAATGTACTCATTATTGTGTAGGATTATGTTCATAAGAGTAGGATTGGCGATCTGATCACCAGTCCCACTTTTCCCAATTAAAATATAATTACAAAAAACTAATTTAACTGTAATTAAATATAAGGTTTGCATACAATTAAAGAAAGTGCTACGTGCAGTTCAAGTAAGGAAAATTTTCTGAAATGCAGTCTCCGACATCCAGAGTAGACATGGTTGTAAATAAGAAGAAAAATATAGTTATATTACTTTTCGAACATTTCTTTTCAAAAATTAAATATATCTAAGCTTTTTATTCAAATAAATTTTTGAATAATGAAGATCTTTATTTTATTTTAAGGGGTAATGTGGAGATGTGGAAATTCTACTGTCAGTTCGTTACTTTTACTCTTTAGGAATCTCATCAACTTGATAGAAGATTGATGTCATCTATCTTTTTAATTGAACTAAAGCCAAGATCATCGAGTTAGGAGTTTATTACACAATAGGATTACACAATACGGATGTTGATAAAAATAAATATAATTATAGAGTTAAAGTTTGTGTCCGCAAGTCATCAGATTGAATGCGGTATTGTGCAACGTAAGCTACATTATGTAGATTACATTATTTTCTATACACATCGACAATACTTTGTAGATAATATAATTATTTCTACTTCATTGCGTAGACAATGTATATAATTAAATAATAATGAATTACAATTTAGTTAAATTAAAATTTTCAAAAACAAAAAAGCAAAATTATATTAATAATTAATCTATATACATATTTATTATAAAATTTGCAACATAAATTTAATCCAAAACATCCATTTACTATGTTCCTTGAACCACTTCAACGATTGACAATTATTAATCAATTCACATATTGGTACAAAAGGCTTTATATTTTTTTTAATATGTTCTATGAATTCATTATCAAATTTTCTTATTTATTGATTCGACTATTTTAGGATCACGTACAGGTTTAATCCTAACTCCACCTTAATCAACAAAAAAATTTTCCAAATCAAATTGCTTAAATTCTTTTAAAATAGGTGTCACTTGATCCATTCATTTTTGTATTTAAAACATTTTTTGCAAATAGATTTCCGGCGTAGCTGTTACAGTAACTATATGCCACATGAAGTGCTGAAACAATTTTCCCATCTGTTTTTGGTATTGTTGAATACAACAACAGTAGAATACAGATCCTTTGCAATGTCAGCAGATTCCACAATCATTTCAGACAATTTCTCAGCTGTTCCAAAATCTCCATGTAAAAAAGCTTGCGTCTTAGCAAAATCGTTTTAGCATTGATGGAACAATTTTTCCATCCATCAATTAACAATACTGATGTTAAACTTATAATAGCCATAGCTGATGTAATAATTTTTTATATATGCTTTATAATGCCAAGTTGATGACTATATTGTTTTCCTACCAGGAAATTTATCTAAATATGTTGGCCGATTTTTTTTTTAATAAAGTTCTTTAAATGAAGTGAATCTACTGAAAAAATAATTATTGTTAACATCATAGTTGACATTTTTTTATTCTATACAGGATAGTTTACATTATCTATACAGTAAATTGCTTGTTTACACTAAAGTCTACTTCAACGTGTAGACAATTAAACATTATAAGGAAAGGAGTTGAGTAGTGTAACTATAAAAATAAAGTGTAACCCTAGGCTTAAGATTAATGAAATTATATATATATATTTTTTTTTCTTTCTGTTTTTAATATTTATTACTTTTATTGACAAAATTGTATACAAAGTAAAAAATATTTAATATTTTATAAAATTCACACATTCAATTTTTATATTTTACTACTCTAAAAAAAATTAATTTAAAAATAAAAGTAAGATACTTACAATCTAAAGATTACATATATACATATTATATAGAGATATATTAAGTAAATAAATGTAATAGATGTTCTAGTAAGACCTGCAAAACAAAAATAAATAAACATCCTATAAATGAATATCTATGTGTAAAAAACAGACATATACATTTTATTTGTATGTTTACGATTTTTTCTGTAGTTGGTAACTCTAATTATATTCCGAGACAGACTTTGATGCACATCACTTTTTTTTTATTCAATTCATAATAAAAATATTATTTAATTTTTTTTTTGATCGGTACGATGTGATCAGTTTATAAAATTAAATTATTATTTTTCTATACATTTGTATGAAAAAATTGAATGAATTTATGTGTATCTATTGTACGCATGTATAAAAATACCTAAATTCATTTTTTATTAAAAAACAAATATCAATAATAAATATATTTTCAATTGGTATTAAAGGTATTTTATATAGAATATAATATGCATGTAAGTACGATTGGTGGTATTGTATTTTACTGAAGAATTTCAACTGAAATGCCATCAAAACCATACAATTTATGTTCTGTTTCCGTCGTCACAGAATTCTAACTGAAATGTACATACATGTATATCTCATTGATCGAACGAACAGTCAACAATATGCAACTTGAATCAAAAATTAATTCAAAAAATTAAACAACAACAACAACATTTTTTGTTTTTTTTTTGTATTTTAAACTAGACATGTTGGTACCTTTTGGTTTTATTCCATTGTTGTAATTGTTAACTACTTTTTTTTTTTTGTTTGTTAAATTATTCTACCATATCAGGCAATACTGGATTCCAATAATTTAAACAAAAAAAAAATTGTTTTTAATGATTGGTTTGATGTTTTTCCAAAATTCCATGTTTGGAAATTTAAAAGAAAAAGAAGTACCTACTTGAGGATATTTATATCAGAACTGAGAATCGATCATTGCTATGAATTTCACAACATCAACAACAAAAACTAAAATGATCTTGGTTGAAATTTTTATTTTATTGGAATATTATTTTTTAAGGATTTGAACCTTATTGTTATGGACTGGTATTGTGTAGTTTTCAAAATAGATTACAGCAGTGGTGGTAGATTTAAGTAGAATTTTATCCAAGTATGTATACTTACATACTTCTTGTTTTATTTAATATACAAAATTGTTATTTCCTAATAGGGTAAATAAAAGTTATTGTCCTCCACATGTGATGTGTTACTGTAATAGTTCTCTATTGTCATCAGATGAGTTCTGAATGCGGTAGGTTTCTATTTTCTTTTAAATAATTTTTATTTTGAATTTTTGTATTTTTATATCAGTTTTTATGGGTATAAACATACTAGTAAATTTTTTGCTAAAAGAAAATCTATTTATAAAGAGAGTTACTGATAACCTATATGAACATATCAGTGTGAATGAGAACATTGTAATGCAAATTTAAATATTGATTTAAAATTTTCTTACAATATATAAAAATTTTGTTCGTGCCCTTAAATAATTTCTAAATTTTACAATTTAGTATTTTAATTTTAATTTTTGTGATACTATCTGTAGAGAGTGGTATAGGATCAATGTAGAGTGGAATATTTTTTGTATGTTTTGTATTTTGAATATTTACGAGATTATTTTATAGTCTGTGTTTTTTACAACAGTTCTATTACAGCCGTATAATGATGTAGGCTTAATTTGTTGTTGTATTTACATGTACTTTTTTTGTTTTCTTTATTAATTCTCTTTATCTATTTCATTAATATTACAGTAATTCCAAATGTAAATATTAATGTTCCAAATAAAATAGCAAATTATACTTAATGAAACCTCGTTAAATATTTTTTTCATATTTATATCCAACACTGAGGTTTTTAAAATAAATACATAGAAGCTATATCGCTCATTGGGAATGCCAGTGATGGAATGCAAATCTACATTCTAACTTCTAATGAACAAATTTCTATAACTAGTTTTAAGTCACCACCTTGGTATTTCCTATGTGTAGGGATTCAGTCGCTGACAGAATTGTTTCAAAGGTGAAAGTAGTGATTTTAAATCTTTCGAACATGTTCTAACCTCTTAAAGTTAAATATATAAAATAGAGTTATGGTGACAAGCTTAAGCAAGTTACATTTATACATAATCTATGAGACTAATGGTGGCGTGTTTTTATACTATATCCAGAATATTTCAAAAAGTCTAGTTTGAGTCAGTTTTAAAGCAATTTCCATTAAATGTGAGTTGTACTCCATCTTGGGTCGTATGTATATCCGCTTCATTTACTTATATTGAGCAGATCTTTATATGAAAACTATGGCTTATATCGGTATAAAGAACTAAAATATTGGACGCAATATTGATTTAATTTTGACTAATTCATGGTTTAAAATACAACCCATCATAGTTCACTTCATGTCAACTGAGGCAGGTGTATCAGTAGATCTCTCTATCAAATTACTTTGAATTCGTAAAACTATTGCTTAGATTGAAAATTCTTTGAATAAGATCATTAATAAAAAGCAGAAAAAAAATTGAAGACAGGACAGAACCTTATGAAATACCATTAATTTGTAGTTGATTAAAAAAAAACTCGAACAACCAATAGTAGTAGTCCTTCAAAGTCGAACTACCAATTCGTAAGAAAACTTTAGTATGGGATAAATAGGTTTTACTATTAGAACTAAATGCCAGACTCAATGAAAGACGAAAGTTTTTAAGACATCAAGAGGAACATCATGAGATCATCGCTGTACCGGTGGGTTCGAAAACTATGTTGCCTATCATGAATACCTCTGCAATTTTATTACTTTTTTATTTTTTCAAGATTTTCATTGTATGAAAAAGAATAGAAGTTAGTAGAGCTATATGTCTGTAGTTAGAAGGATTGCTTCGACAACTTTTTTTGGATATTCATTAGGGTGACAAATGGAATAGATTACACAGAAGCTAAAAAATGTTGAAAACAATATATCTCTGAACATTCATCATCATCAGTTCAGTGTGATTTTTAATCTAGTTTAAAATTTTTTCCAATCTGTTCTATCTTGTGCTCCACCTATTGAGTCAAATCTTTTGACAGTTGTCTTCGATTTTGTCCAGCCATCTTGATCTTGGTTTATCTCTTGCTCTAGTATTGGCTGTATCTAGTCTTTTTTTGACATCCTTTGTTCATTTATCCTCATCATTCATCGGTGGGCAATAGTAGGGATATCATCACGACCGGCACATTTTTTAAAAACAGATTCTTAAACTTTATTCCAGGAATTATTTGTAGATTTTGGGCTGTTGGAAGGAGTATAGAATTTCTGCAAAGAGTTTTGCAAACAGATTTGCTTTTCCAACTAAATCAGACATTTTTTTTTTTTTTGAATTTCATTGTTACGAACCAAAGATGGAAACCGACGACATATAAAAGAGTCCAAATGCTTTCTAGCTAAATACATTATGAAATAGAAAAATTCAAAAATTAAAACTTAAGCGGTTTAAAAATACAAAATTTATCAGAATATCGGTGTTATATGATAAGAGTTAGAATATATGTACAGAGTGCTTCCTACACATCTAACTTTAATTTTTTTGATTCCATTCGTTTAAATTCAACAATATTTTAATCAATAATATTCAAATTAAGGCATTTGATATATATTATAAATTTTTTGTAGTGAAAAAACAATTGGACATTTTGAAAGGGTTAATTTTAATTTTTCATTTATATAAGATTACATAGATATATACTGGATAAAGTGCTGTTGAACCTATTTTTTCATAATTTTTGCGTGTTTAACTGTTCGATTTACATAAGTCATATAAATAATAAATTTAAATTATTTTCACACTTCACTAAATTTTTAAATGTTAATAAAAAAAAAAAATCTGAGCAAGTGGTCAAATAAAATATTACACATTTTGTTTTAATTAATTGTATTCATGATGTTGTGAATGAACTTTGCAGGATCTAAAAAGTCAAAGTCCTCATTATTGTATTTAATTTAGATTTATTTTTATTTTGCTTATTGTTTCTGTTCGTATTTCATGTTTTTAATTATAAATTTAACAACAATTAACCTAATTTTGATTAAAAAAGAACACCGCATGGAAACTCCTTTAAATAACACTATATATATATAATATGTACGGGTGTGTCAGATATCATTAAGTCACGTAAACTATTTTTCCTCTCTACTAGCTACTTATATAATAATACTAAATTATATGTGCATGTTTCCTGTGCCTCTGATTATAAATGTATGTGTAAAAACGTATATGTTTCGGATTTATTGTACATATTCGTTTTTATATTTTGTTTTCACTATTTTGTTTTTTTTATACAATCGAATTACCCGCACATCATAATTAATCATCTAATCTACTCAAAAATATAGTTAAGTTAGTTAGTAAACATTTCACTCATTTATTTATTAAATATAAAAATTTAAAAATAAAAAAATAAAAATTATTAAAAAATTCACTATTAATTTTCATTCTATTCATTAAAAAAAAAATTTATCACAATGTGGCATAATTGAATTGAATGCAGTGACATATTATAACCCTTTCACTTCAATTTCTGTCTGGACTAAAAGAGTTATAATTTAATGGCGTTTATATTTTTAATAAATTAGTATTTAATTCTCACAATTACAATTTAGTTATTTGAATTTGTAGTGACCATATACGCAGTTTTATTGTTGTTTTCAATCGATAGCTTTTGCAAAAGAAATGGCGAAAGTTATTAGCTTAAATTTTAAAATGAGTTAAATACTATTTTCTCCTTCAATATGTTGATAAACAACCGGTATATTTTTGGCCGAATTTTGTCTCTATATTATATAAATTTTTGCGTTCAATATAAATTAATTTTGTAGAAAGGCAATTTATTTATCAACGCATAAATTTTAGAGCTTGACCGTATTCGGTATCCGACCATAAATACTTGCGGTTATCGAATAGTAAAAAATAGAATAAATTTTTTTTTAGAATAAGAAAAAAATTCTAAGTAGGCTGAAAAAAAAAAATTTTTGCAAAAAATCTAATTAGGTTGGCTTAGAAAAATTGTTTTCTCGCAAAAAAAAAAATTTTAGTATACTGTACTGGCTGAATAAATTTAAAGTAAAAAATTTTTAGTGCAATTTTATACTTCTACAAATATAATACTTCTATAAATTAACTCTACTTGTTATTAGAAATTGGTATATTTAACGTTTAAATCAAGGAATTGAACAAAATCAAAGGTAATTAATTAGTATGTAAATCTATTCACGTATTGTTTTCTCAATAACTCTATAAAACCAATAAAATTTTTTTTGAAGTTCGCATCTGTACTGTTTGTAGACTTCTTCAATCTTCTTCATCTTCGCCGGAGCATGTATGTTTGAATTCAGATACACCAACTACATTGGAAGCAGAATTAGATGCTGCAAAAAATAATGTTAGTTGTGAAAATATTAATATATCCAACTTAAGCATCAAAGAGGACTTAATATTATTTAAGGACGGTCTCTGTTTCCTCCCACTTTTGTGGTAAGCTTACCCGTACCCGTTTATCGGATTATTCCTTAAATTGTTTAGTTTTTCTAAAATATTTTTACATAAACCATAAAAAATTAATCAAATTTTTAAAGTATATTATTTAATTATTTTTAAAATATCCGTATCCACGTTTAACCGCGGTTTTCGAAGAATGAAAAACCGGTATTCGCGGATACTGAATTACCGGATATTTTGCAAACTCTTTATTAATTTACATGTTGAGACGAAATCCGGCCGATAAAATATCGATTGTTCATCAACATATGGATTCATCCGTTGTGAATCATTCGATGTTGGTGAACAACAGATATTTGATTGGCCGACTTTCTTTTATATATATTAATTTATGTGTTGATAAATGACAAAATTGATTTATGTTGATCGATTTATTTTGATGAAACCACGATTGATTTATTTTGACAAAACAATGTTTATTCATTGTGCGCATTCATTTTTAATAATTTTTAATAAAATTTAAAGATTTCAAATCATAAAATATTGGTAGCATTGTACAATTTTCCAATTAATCAAAAATTAATCGATAGTTAGCTTATCTTCCTACATATTATATTGTACAATTAATTTTCATTTCTATCCATAGTTTTGCAGGCAATAGCCAATTCTAAAGAAATCACATGTTATACTTTCAGCTACTGATAGTAAACATGGTGATGATATTGGTCAGCATCCTCTTCCATAACTTGACTATAATATTTTTGGCTAATGTAAGAGTAATGATATTGAGTTTAACTCCTCTAAAACGTCTAAAACTCAAACCTGTCTGCTATCTTGTAAAAATACACCATTTTAACAGATCTTAATGAGAGAAGGCGTATGCATTCAGTAAACTTTACATTTAAATATCCTGTGCATGCCTGCACCAATTAAGTTGAAATGCAATTTGTGCAAGGGCCGGTGCACTACGAATTGCATTATTTTTTTTATTTTGATAAAGTTAAAAAATGTGTCATTTGTCTAATTGACAACCTAAATAAATATAAAATCTTCTCTTGCGCCACTTAAAAATCGTCGTCGTCGCACGTTGCCAATTTTATATATATTTCATAGGTTTAAGTACTTAAGTACTTAGATATCTCATAGGTTTAAGTACTTAAGTACTTGGATATCTCATAGGCTTAAGTACTTAAGTACTTGGTTATCTCATAGGCTTAGATATCTCATAGACTTAAGTACTTAAGGTCAAACATTTCTCCAGGCGAGCAAAATATATCTTAAGTACAAACCCCTACACAGTGAACATTCCTAAGCTCAAAACTGGATGTGTAAATTCTTTAGCCAATTTTTTTTTAAGGCTTTACGGCGACTTAAAATGTGAAATGTTAGTGAGTTGAAAATAAATAATTGTTATGATCATATTTTATTATATTATGAAAAGTTATCGCAAGATAGCTATTGCTTAAATCTTCGAGGTCAAAGTAATACAATGCTTCTCGTTTTAAGAATTAAAAAAAAAAAACTAAATATGTATCCCATACCACAGTTTGATTAGATTATTAAACTTAATGAATCTGTTTCATTAATGCAATAACTATACAAATATAATATTTTCTGGACCTCTATTTTGAACAACGTTAAACGTTATACAAGATTTGCTTTATTATTTATTTGTAGTTTTTATTATAGTTAGGTACGTAGAAATTTTTGGCGTTGATCGAATTCGTTTTAATGAACTTCATACTTAAATATTTAAGAGATATTCCATCGCGCGATATGAATGTAATCAGGACACTTGGGCGGTCGAAAATCACATTTGAAAATTCCATAATAGAACTTAACAAAAAATATTATTATATGTGCTCTCTCTCAATCAGCTACACAATTTGTTTTTCTTAATCAATACTTCGTATCTTCGAATCTGGTTCTCAATTTAAAAAAAACTGTTTATAACAAAACTGTCGCGAACCACAGGCTTTCAGAATTTAGATTTAACCAGTATATGACTTGAGAACATCACTGAATAGATATCTACCTTATGGTCTCCTTAATTATCATAGAAACGAAATACGAACATCCCACCATCAATTATATACAAATTCTTATCAGAGTAACCATTACAATATTTAATCGGAACAATCTGAATTCAAAAAATTTCATATTTGCTATGTTTGTTTAAAACAACAGTATAAACAAAATGTGTATGTATATAAATGAATGTGTATAATAATAATTATTACATCTGCCGGGATGCAGCAGCTAGACCATTTCTGTTGGAATCATGGAAAAAAACTATATTTAACTAACAAAAAAAAAAAAAAAAAAAAAATTAAATAAAAACTCTGCACTACTTTTGTTTTCATTATTAAATATTTACATTTAACATTACAGCTTTGATAGTGATATGTTAAATGTCAACAATGTGTATTATTTTTGTTTATTATTATTAACATGTGTAATATTTTGGAAATGAACATTGTTTTGTTGTTGTTGTTGTGGTTGTAATGTTTTTAAAATGCGATTAGGAATGTTAAGTTTTGGTGATAGTTTGGACAAGTTTGGGTTAAATGTAGGTCTCTCCTGTTTTTTTGTTGTTGATCGAATTTCTTCAGGTTAATAAAATGTTATTTAAATGTTAATTTGGATCAAAATTTTGAATAAATTGTGATCCTAGCGAATAGAATTAAAATAAGTATTAATTAGGTCTTCTTTTATTTCAAAATTATTTCAGTCTTTTGTTGAAGGGTCAAGTGGTTTACAAAGTTTATCATCTTCTAATCTCAGAATCTGAATCAGGCTTAAATATAGGATAAAGTTGAAGTATAGAGCAGATGCTTGGATGTTTTGATTTCCGATTCAAAGAACTACAGAGGTCCTCAATGTTTGTTGCAATTATTTTAAGGTGGTACCGTGTTAATATGACCTATTGTAATACATTTATGAAACGTGTTTCAGCGATTGTCTGCTGATAGTATAATTCGTGAAAATTTTATATTTATTAAATTTAGGTTTGATTATAAGGTGATGATTACATTATCATTTTGATATAGTTTAACTGTTCCTTCTATTGTTCCAGAGCATTATTATTATCCCCTTGTTCCGTTGTATTATTATTATCCCCTCATACTTTTAATGCTATTTTTAAGTGCTATTTTTATCAATGTTTTACTTAGTTAATTCGATATCCGTTATACTTTTTTGAATATACCATCAGTTTTTTGATATCCTCTTCTATAATTTTGACTAAGCAACCGATGAGTTTTACTCTTTATTAGCACAGCAATAAATTTTAATATTTTGTAACTTTAAATTCATCATCAAAGCTCATTTTTGTGTTCTCTCCTATTTTTTAATTCAAAATATTTTATCTCCAACATTTAAACTATATACAATTCTTTCAGCATTAATAAACCACAAACTTAACTTAAATCGAATCCAAATATAGGTGACTAGTTTAAAAATGCACCAACGGATCCGAGTATCTTGTACTTCGCACACAACATAAAAATTTATAATACTTAAGTATAGTTTTAACAGTGCGTGTGCGTATACGTTTATAAATGTTGCACTTCTGATAGCAAAACAAAATATAAGAATGCAAAACTGAAATAAACCAAAAGAAGATAAAAGAAAAATAAAAAACAAATTATCTGTTGATTGCTCGTGTATGTAAACAATCGGCAACGCAATCGTCTCTTTTGAATGTAGATTTGTTCGAACGATTCGATTTTTATTTTTATTATTCTGTTAAATCTAATGTTTATGTAATGTTGTGTATGTGTTGTAAATAAATTAAATTGCAGGCTATTGAGCATTTTTTTCCCATTTTCTTCTTATTGTTGTTATCTTATTTTTTTGTATAGGTTGAAATGAAGTTTTGGTGGAGTTTTTAGTTGCCTTTTGAAATAAAACAAAAAAAAAGAAAAGAAAATGAAAAAAGAGAGTGGGATAACATGATTTAAACTATAAATAAAAAAACAAAAAATATAAATAAAATAGAAAAAAAAATATAAGAAGAGACTTAATATTTTAGATTTCTAGTACTGAAAATATAATAATAATAATAATGTTATTATCAAGAAGTAAAACGATTTGTGAAATTCGAAATTCTAATTAGAATTGAGCGGGTTAAAAATGTTGTTTAAAGAAAAAGAGACTAAGAAAAGAGTATTGATTATAAGTGAATACAAAATTCAAGTAATCTATTTATAATAAAAGTAAAATGTGATTACTAGTGTCACCAAAAATAGTAATAGTCTGTTGTACTTTACAAGACAATGTCAATTGAAATATATATGATTATATGACTCATATAGTAAATTCGGAAATGCATCAGTATCACGCATCGTAAAAGTTTCATATTCTAAAATGCAACATAAAAGTGTTGCTGAAAGCATCACTTTTTTTTTGCAACATTACTGTTTGTGATGCTTAAACTTGAGCAAGCTTCGCATCATAAAATTTGTTGATGGTTTGTTTGCTATTGTTATAAACAGTTGTTTGACATTTAAAATTTATTTGTTATTTCACTTGATTGAAATAGATTATCTGTTCATTATTTTAAAATAATTTTTTGTCTTACCTAATACCACTTAATTTTTTTTCAAAGCATCATTGCCGAATTGCATCATGAATTTTGTACTGATACAATAGAACGTTGTAAAAATTGAGGTATATCTACAACTGTCCTAAAAAAAAATGGTAATTGTAGCCTACTTGTAGAACTTGTTATAAGACCCATCATGACCTAGTATCTGTTTTTCTATAACTTTAAATTTATAGTTTATAAAGGAGTTAATATTTTTATTTATTTATTTATTCTGTGGGTCTTCAAATAAATCTGCAACCGAACTTCAGGTCCTTTTTCTTTTGGGAATGTGGGTCTGTTTAACAAAAACCAAATAAAAAAAAAACAAAAAACATTTCATTTCAGCTTCTTATCTTACCTATTGTATATCTTATTTTTACTAATTTTCGTCTACAAACATAATTTTTAATCTGATTATTGATATTCGGGACTAATTTTCTCCTGATGGAACGGGTTATATAGTTTTTGACATTAGGGTAAAAAAAAATTCAATTGTTGAAAACAGTTCTTTTGAATTTTATTAATTACTTTTATTATACAGATATGCATATTTCGTCTAATTCTAGTTACACTTCTTCAGTGTTTTATAGTTGGCAGACATGGGCTTTTAATCGGTAGGTGCCACAATAGTAAAAGCAACTGATTTAATATAAATCTATTTTTTCTTCTTTCTCTTGCATTAAGCTTTAGTCTATTAATTTCCATTAATATTAAATTTCTTGTGATGTCAGACGCAACTGTTATATAAATATTTTGACGGTGGTTGTGCTATTATCCATCAATTGCTTCCAAATTCTTTGATGATTCATCTCGGATGCATACTACATAATCATTGCAGATTACTATCTCTTTAACCGCATCAAAACTATTGCAAAACTATCTGTCTGACATACTAATCATTACTAATCTTTTTCCACAAGTCTTTACTAATCTCTTTAACCGCATGAAAAGCATTGCAGTACATGCCTGTCTGACAGATAATTAATGCTATAATTAATTTATAGGATTTATTCATGAGCAAAATATGTATATTTTAAAAAGTACGTTGTTTATTTAAACTTAATTTTATTATTTGGTGTTAGTACAATCTTTAGTATAATGTCTCCAGTAATTTATATACGAGTACGTAATGTGCACAAAAATTTGATAGACTATTTTTTCATATTTTTCATTATTTTTCTTATACTACTATTTTTTTAATTTTGAATTTTTATTTTCAATTGACTTGGATTTATTTATTTTTATTTATTGTATTAATTTTTCTCAAAAGGAGCGGTATCTGCTCATGTAGAGTATATTTATTTACATACATAGATTAGATTTTTAGATTTTTAATTCATTTATTCATATTGTAGTAAAATACAATACTTAAAAATATACATTTACTAAATAAAAATAATAAGAATAAATATAGGATCATTCGGATATTCATTAAAATATGTGATGAATGAAACTGCAAGCAAAAATACATATCTACATTTTTAAAATATTATTGATTCAATTAAAAGAAAAGTATTTAAGAATGTAACCAATAGAAACAATGTTTAATTAATATTTAAAATTAAAAGAATGCTATTATACATAAGTAATTTTTTTTTTGTTTTTATATAACGCAATATGTAATGTATATATATTTATATAACTACACCATGAATGCTTGATATAATAATATAATAATAATTATTGTAAATTTCATAATAGATTTAGATTTAAATTTTTGTATTAACTTATTAAATACAGTGTAAAAACTTAATACTAAGAAGGGTTTTGTCCAGCCTATTCTTAATAGAAGATTCAATAAAATAAAATCACTATCAAAATTAATTAAATACTATAATTACTATAATAATTACTATAAAGTAACTTAGTTATATTCAACACGTTGTTTTTGTTTATTCAACAATAATGTTCGTGTCTATTTCGATTATTAATAAAATAAGATTAAAGTGTATTGAAACACCAAAATCGAGATTAAATTAAAACGTTGTTAAAATGTAATTTCAGTTAAGTTTTGTTATAAATTGAAATGACTAATTTGTTGTCGAATTTAAATTTGTATTATCAATAATTTACAATACGTAAATTCAATATTGAGAAGATATTAATTTAATATTTTATTCCCAGGTATGTATTTTGTTTTTCTATTCGAATCTGAATTTACTCACCAATTGTCAAATTATTATTTTCACTTTTCAGGTTATCAAAAATTTAAAAAAAAAACATATTCATATCTTATTTTTATTTAATCTTTTGATGACTAAGCAACATTGTAACTGGTGTTAAAACTACCTTACAGTTTTTGTAAACAAATAAACTAAAAAGCTTAATAGTAGAGTTTTCTATTTGAATGTGGTTAAGAACGGGAGCATTGCTTTAATCTTTACATTGCTGTTATATTATGCTCTAATAATATCTATAAAGAGTTCAAGTAATCGAGGGATATTGATATACATATTCTGGGATATTCATATACATGTCTAATATTGATATTTTTTACATATTCTTTACTTATGAATTATCTTGCCAAAATATTTTGCCAGAATCTCAACGTTTTAACAATGTATTGAACATTAAACAATGAACCAGAGATTCACTTTTAATACAGTAAGCAATAGACAATTGATATTGTAGCTCCATAATTTTATTGAAAATCTATATACTAGAATTCAATAAGAAAATATTTTTGTTAGGAGTACTTGTGTTTAATTTTTTATTTGGTAAATTTCATAAATTATCATCATCATCATAACCCTGTAACACTGATGGAGTTACGTTGCCCTGTAACTCCATCAGTGGGGCAAAGCGCGGATAGTTTATAAATAATAATTTAATTTAATTTATCAATCCCATACAACACAAAATCAACCATAAGCAAATCCATGATTAGAGTCGTTTACTTAATAAGTCTGAAATTAGATTTCGGTCATTTAGTTTACATTTTGTTTTGTATATTATAATCTACTCTTATTGACTCTTATTTGCATATTTATATGTTGCTCAAGGTGCAGTTTTATAACTTATTTATACATATATGTCTATGATGAACTGTATTTTACGAAACGGGCAAATATCCAGAATCTTATAAAGGTTTGGGATCTAATTGAAGCTAGTACTGAAGTTTTAAATTTCGAGTGTAAATTTAATTAGTTATAGAGTATAATATTATAGAGTATAATACTATTAGTATAATAGTAGCAGTAGTTTTCTTCTTTGGTTTGATTCGACAAAATAAGACCAAAAAGGTTCATATTATGATACCACAGAACTCCACATTCAATTTGATAATTTTGATATGTTTGAGAATTGCAACCTGAAATCGATTTTAAATAAATGTTGTATGTATCTGAATAACATACCATAGCTATAGTATATCTTTTGTAAAACGGTATATTTTTATACATGTTCTATATAAAATTTGATTCTTCGATATTTATTTATTTATTTAATTCATTTTATTTATTTAAAAAAGTGAGTCTATACTTATTTATTTATTTATTCAGTAGGTCTGCTGGATAAATTTGCAGGCCAAGTTTATTTCTTTTCAGAATGTAGTCCTATTTGGACTAGCTTATATTAAAGCACTTTTGTTTACCTATACCAATTCACTTGAACTTCAACCCTAACCGCAACAGAAACTCACATCACATCTAGTTAGTAAATTTGAAATTTTATATGAATATAAAGAACGAAATTTGTAAATAATGTGAAGTAATATAGGGAAGTAATATGCTGCATCAAAGTTGCATAAATGTTACTGTCACATGATATTCAGATTAAATCTCTGCTTCTTTTGAGTTATAGGGTACCAAATCTCAAAATGTATATCATTTGTATATCTGTATACACGTACCTGGGTGACTGAAATAGTAAGTTTTGTAAATATCGAAAGCAATATTCGACCAATTCATCACCTACTGGTCAATTCTGTATATTTTATAATAAATAACTGTAAAATATAGGCCGATTGCATTAACATTTATATTCTTTTGTATAAATTTCAATTTTCATTATTCATTTTATATATAGAAACTATTCTTTGTACTCCAACAATCCAATATGCATAAAATATGAATGGATATTATTCTCTCATTTCGTCTTGTTTCAATTTTATATGAAGTTATTTTTTTTTATTTTTATTTTATTTTATTTTTATTATTTTTATTTTTATTTCTTTTTTGTTTTTTGAGAGTATATTTTCTCTTTTCTTATAAATTTTCGTGTTTTATTTTTAATCGCGTTTACTTTATTTATTGTGTGTTGCTTGTTTTGTTGCTTTTGTTGTTTCACATAGTTTTCAATATTTTTTTTTTGTTGTTATTGTTGTTTGGTTGGTTTTTTTTTTTTTGTTGAATTGTTGAACTACAACAATATACTGAACACAGCTACTACACAAAATTGGTGACTGATGAAAATAAAAATCGAAATTTAACATTTTAGTATGATGAGCGGTTACCAATGTCGTGTTTCTCAATATAACTGAAAATTTAAAACAGCGAGCAGCTTGTTATTTAGTCGTCGTCGCGTTAAGTACTGTGCAACAAATGTCTTTTGTAAAAAAAAAAAATAAAAATATTAAATAGAAAAAAATAATTAAATTAATTTTTAGTTTAAAATTAAAAAGAAAATAAGAAATTAAAAAATAATTTTATAGAAAATAATTTAATTCGAAATAGTTAAAAGAAATTATTTAATTTGCACTAATTTGAAAATTCAGAAGTTATAACAGAATAATGGTAAAATTATAATTGTTTTGCAAAATCAATTTTAAGCGAAGATTCTAACCTATGCAAAAATAATAACGGTAACGCACATTTATATTATGCACATCTGTAGTAGGTACTTATTATAATTTTTATTGAATTGAAAGTTTTCGAATTAAAATTGAGAAAAGTGTAAATAAAAAGCAATGAGAATTAAAACAACAACAAAATTAAACAATATTAATTAATAATATCATAAATTGGAATTTGTATTTAATTGAATAAAAGTGAATTTAATTATTTAATAATTCATAACTGCAATAGTTAGGCGGTTTTATTGTATTGTTTTCTATTTTCTATTTTATTTTATTATTGTTGTTATTGTATTTTAAGAGCGCATGTGCTCTAAATTTTTTTTTGATGACATTTCCGGCTGTTGATTGCACAGTATATTCTTCATCAAGAAAAACAAAACAAATGAATTTCATTGAAAAAGTTTTAAGAATTTAAGAATATTTGTGTTTAAAATTAATATAATTAAATAAATAAAAAAAAAGTATTAAATAATTACAAAAAGAAGAAAAGTAGAAAAATAAATGAAAATTAGAAAACGAAAATGAAAAATTTAATATTTTATTGTAAGTAACGGAAATCGTAGACTATATATTCTACGTTGTTGTTGTTGTTGCTGCTGCTGATAACGCATTGTCTGTTGAGTGATAAAAAGTGCATTATTTTTTTTAGTGATAATAAATGTCAATATAAAAAAAAATTATTTGTTTGAAATTGTTGACAGTTAATACCACACTCTTTGAAAAAGAAAACAAATTATTAAATTTTAAATTTTAAATTTTAAATAATTTTAAGAAAACACAAAAAAATATAAAAAAAACAACATCTCAACACACCTTCATTATTATGCTAATCATTAAGTTATTAACCTTTTAAGCAATTTTTTCACGGAATTCTTTAAATAAAAAAAAACACAAAAAAAAGGATTGCTTCCTTTTTCCTAATTTCATTCCTTTCATCCACCGTATATACGTATTATTAAATGTTTAAAGTCACAATATTAAAAGGAGTGACTATGTTGTATAAAGTGTTGTGCATTGTTTATATTTCAAAAAATTAAAAAAAAAAACAAGATTTCTAAAGGACTGAATTGTACATATGTATACGAATATATGTGCATATAAAATTCTATTCAAAGTACCATACTATAATATGAAATCAATTTATATGTTTGTGTGTATGTATATATAAATGTATACAGGACTATAAAAATGATATAAATAACAAATAAAAACAATAAAAAGAAAAATATAAAAGGAAAAAAGTTCAATAACCGCCGATTATAGTTAACCGTTGAATACTACTATACTTATGGTTTTTCCCGTTAGAAACAAACATAAAAGTAAAAACGAAGAAAAATATTAAAAAATAAATAAATACAAAAAAGCAGAAAATAAAAATGTAAGTTTTTTTTGGAGAAAAAAAAAAAATCAAAAAAGGAATTTCTTTGTTGAAGGAATTTTCTGTTGTTTTTGTTGTTGTAAATTTCTTAGAATTAGAATCCCTTCTTGTCAATCGTATAATTGTTAGTCTATCCAATAAGGATATATTATTTCAATATATATATAAAATGCATAACATATATGGTATATATATATTATATTTTTTGTTATTTGAATGTATGTATGCATGTTAGTTTATTTTTGTCTAAAACGACGAAAATAATTCACTCATATTAATTTCAGTAGCTTTTTGATTTTTTGTTATTATTTTTGTTGTTTTTTTTTTTTCTTGATTAAATAAAGAAATATACACTAAAGAAAATTAATAGGTGTTTGTTATTGTTTGTTTTTCTTCAATTTATGTAAATAAATATGTATTTTGAATTAAATTAAATAATTAATTATGGATGGGAAAATAACGGTAGTATATAACTATAGACAGATGTCAAATAACTATGAAAGTCAAGGTCAATATTTGATGTTTTAATTAAATTATTTAGGTACATAATTGTATCTTTTGAAATATTTAAATTAATTAGGATATTGGTTGTTGTTTGTAAATTTGTTTTAGCACTGAATCCAAACGCCTAGGATAGAAATATTGTATTTAATATGTCTGTAATAATTTACATATACGAGTATAATAGTTCTACGATACAATAGTATTGCCAGTACTTGACAATATACTAATACTATTTTGAAAATTATGTTATTAATTATATATTATAAATTCAATGACGACATGGATTGTAATTGTACAAAACAGCAATTAATTGTAAAAATACGTAAATGAAGTTAAAATTAAAAAGTAGGTTAATAATATAGAAATTGATATAACTTTCGAAATAAAATAATAAAATATTTAAAAACTTAAAAATCAAAATTCAAAAATATATTTGAAGTTGTAATAATTATACCGGGTATTCCAGTGCATGCGTATCAGCTTTTACAAAGTGGAAGGAACCGTTATTTTAAAATTTAAAAAAAAAATCATAACTAAATCGAGGGTGCTCTATCGATTGGTGGTTGTGTTTCAACTTTCGGAAAATACCAGAAATAGGAAAATTTTCCTTTAATTATTATTAATTCAATTTCGTTAACTTAATGAAATATTTACTCTTATTCAATCCCACAGATTTAGAAGATCTTTATTTCCGTTGAAACTGTCTTCCATTTGACTGCCATCACGAGTTCATTTTCTCTAGTTGGAGATCTGAAAATTTTTCATTTTCATCGATAGTTTATTTGTATTAAATTAATGTGCAAGCGTCCATTTTTCTCACTGCTTTTTTGGGACTTAGTCATCAGTGAAAGTTTTATTTTTTTATGCCTTTAAATATGCGCTATAGCTTGCTGTTATACCTTCAATTATTTTCGTCAATCACAAATTTGCTTGTTTTTAAGAACAGCAGTTTTTTTTTAATGTTGTTATTAAAAAATTTTAAACAACAGTTTTTGTTTTAATAAACGACTTGTAGGAATGTTCTTTTAATACTGTATATTGTTAGGCTTACATAGGGAATAAAATCAATGTTTAATGAAATATACTTATACTTACTTATTTTCTGAGCACTACAGAAAGTCTCTTGAAGGGCCTGGTGCTATATTGTTCTTCATCTGACTGATGAGCAGATTCTTTCCAGTTGGAAAAAGTTTTTTCGATACATCATCTCCCCCAAACGAGGTTAGATATATGCTTGATAATCCTTTATATATGATCGTTTGTTGAATCGTAATAAGCTTTACTAACTATTTTATTATAGTGTAGCTTAAGAACAAGTTTTTAATTAATTCTAATCCCAAAGTCTAAATCTGTTCAGGGTTAAAGGAAAGTAGGAATTAATACGTTTCTGTTTTGTTTCGTACATTTACGATCATATTATTTTTTATAATTGATTAAATCTAGATAATCATTATTTCTGTTGAATGTAGTAAAATCATAATAAATTCATATTGAATAATCTTGTATTAGATGTTGTTGATAGTTATTGACTTTCATTGTAAAAATTTTTAAGAATAACATTAACCTATACCTTCTTTCATTATGGCCTCTTCATCTTTTAATATCGCTATATAATATACTAGTCTTAGCATTTTCAGCTCTAATTTGTACCTGCTTGTTACTGTATATGTTTAGCTTCACGAGAGATGGGAGAAGGGGTCTCTGACAATCAATGACCTTCGTAACAAAATAATCATTGCACAATCCAATATAAAACATTTATAGCTAATATGTCAATGATGAGTCCTCAAGAATAGGGGTTAATAGTTTTAATTTTTTTATATTGGGCAATGAATATTTTGCTTGAGTCTTCAAGAATATGGGTGATATTCTAATAACTTATAAAATATCAAATTATAAGATACAAATCCAATTAAATTGAGATTTATTTTCTATCTCTTTCTCTCTCCGAAAAAAATGTGTTAAACAAGAAATAAAGTTTTAATAATTAAATAATAGGATCAAACCACAAAATGTAAAACAAAAGCTGGTCACCATATTACTTAGTCATAAGGTCAATCTAAATACTACAAAAATTAAGATGTAAAAATTAAAACTAAATTTATAAAAGATAACAACAACAAGCTCCAACACAACAAAACTGCATTGATAAATTTAAAACCAAAAAAAAAATGAAATATCATTTTTCAGTCAGTAACACAATCATTCTAACCGCTCCACAATATTTATTTTCTGAATGACACATGTTCATTTATTTTTCTGAGTGTTTCCATATGTTTCAGTAATATTGTTACTAACTATACTTAGGTGTTCTTATAAATAATAACATTAAAACAGATGTATATGTATATATAACCAAGTCCACAGAAATATTAGTCATCGTACCAGACTGTCGTCTTCCAAAGTAAATATAAAATAAAAATAATAAAAAAAAATAATAAAAAAATAATTTTATATCCTTTTAACTAAATTCGAACATATATAAAAATGTTTAAAAAAAAAATCAGTCTTTATGTTCCCTTTTTTTTTTTTTTTTTTGCGTTTTGGTAAGGATTTCATTTATTAAGGATATTATTTTATCAAAATATTTTGTATTCATATACCATGACCATTTTAACAAGGACAATATTAATTGTGATACGTGTTTTTAAGTTAGTCAGTGATTTGTTTTTGCTGTTTTTCGGTTTCAGTAAAACTTTCCAAAACAAAAATTATAATTTAATTTAAATTTAATATTATTAAATTTTAATACCTATTAACTAAAAAAAAAAAATTGAATTATAAACAAAAAATAAAACATTTTCGAATATCATTTCTGAATATAATTTTTGAAAATTAATTTCTTTATAAGGTATTAAATAGGCTAAATTAAGAGATTGTGAATATTATTACCCCTGGCGGATGCTGCCACTGCATGCAAGTTTACATATATACATAATATTATATTATTATCTACACATTTATAAATATTTTAAATTTCAATATAATGAACTATACATAAATATTTATATAAAAAAAAAGAAATAATGTGCGTTCTACAGATACAATTTTTCATATTTTCACGATTAATGCAAGAATGTTGATATTTTTTTTACTTTTTATTTTTTTCTAATTTTAATGCATATGTTATTATTACGTGCGTATTTATTGGTTATGTATTTTAAATTACATTTAAACAGGGTGATTCATTTATATAGAACATTTTAAATAATGTTTTAGAAGAGAAAAATAATTTAAATTCATTGGTCAATTTTATAATGGTATAAAATTGTATTAAATGGTATAATAAGTTGTATAATAAAATGGAATTAACAAAAAAAAAAAACATAGAGTTGACAACAATGATGTTAACATTTAAATTCTTGCATTTCAGTAAAGTATAAAATACTTTCGTGTCAGTAGACAGATGAATTAGTTATTATACCATAACGGTAAGAAAAATGGTATAATAAATGTTAATAATTCAAACTCATATCTTAGAACAAATCTTCCTATTCTACTTCCTATGGTACTTAGTAGTCATCTGTCTACTGACACAAACGTATTTTATACTTCCGACTTTATGGTATAAATAACTAAATAATCTGACTACTAACACGAAAGTAAATTATTTCGAGTCCTGCTTATGGCAAGTATTGTATAATAATAAATATTGTATTTTATTGGAAATTAACTAAATTTAGTTAATTTTAGGAACAACTAAAATTAGTTAGAAATACAATTTGGTATAATTAATAAAATAAGTTCTATCTTATTTGATTTGATAGTTCTATACTATTATGAAGGCAAAGCTATTCTAAAATAGATATATAGTTACCTACATTTAAGTTAGTAAATTTTAAAATAAAAAATTTATTGTGTATATGTACGCCAAGATTCTGTGCAAACTGCTAGGGTATTAATCAAATTGTCTTGGTAATAATAAAATACAAAATGTATACCATTTTGTTCTATTCCATAATGGTATTTAGTGAAAAAAAATTTCATGTACACAGAATATTGAAAAATATTAAGTTATAAGAAATGTACTAAAAATGTAATAAAGTACGATTCACCAGTTGCATCTCAACACCAAAATTGCTGATTCGAACCAAAACAACATCCTTTAATTTTTTTCTCTTTAGAATATTATCTTTCTCATTCATGCATTTTGATACATCCTGTGTTATATAAAAATTAAAGAAACGATATTAATAGTAAAATACCATATCATATTATAAATATATTTATATATATACATCACATATTAAATATCTATGGATCTATATATATCATACATGAATTCATATATATGTATATATATACATATTGTAATGTATAAATAAAAGTCAGACTCCTGACGCCAAGAAAATTCATACTTTTTATTCATGTTTCTGGGTTCTCTTATTTACATAAAATACTCAACAAAATGTGTATCTAGACACATATGTGTAATTTGAACAAAACAAAAAATAAATAAAAATGAAACAAAAAAAAAAATAAAAAAATAAAATAAATGCATTCAAAAAGTTCATAAAAATTAAGAAAATAGCAAAAATACAAAAGAACAGATATTGGTAATTTGCTGCAAATACATTTTAAAAAGCAAAGGGCTATAGAAGAGTAAAAAAACTGATCACAATTAAAATTAGAATTCAAATTAGAATTTGAATATTGCAAAAAAAAAAAAACAATTATTTAAATTTAAAAAGTTTTTGGGAGGATATTTTGTGTCGAACAATTAAAGTTCGAAGGTAGAAAAAACAAGTTTAATATGAAAAAATGCACTTACTGTGATGACAGTAATCATAATATTAGGTTATATGTTGTAGAATGAATCAATTAAAGGTGTGAAAATTCAATGGTTAAAATTTTCTATATAATGTACATTATATACGATTAGATAGTGTTATTTGTATTATTTGTTTTGTTACAGACCTCCTGATCCTGATTGGAATAGGACATTAAATATCGGGCTAATAATTACACCAAAAAAATAAAAAAAAATTATAATTTGATTTCTTACATATCTACTTGTTGCTGTTGGTGTTACAGCGCTGGAATGGAACACAACAAGAAATTGAAATATTGAAGTCAATACAGAGGAGATTTTCTCCGCGTCTGAAGTTTTGTTTTATTTATTTATTTGTTGATCAGCGGATTGTTGATACTTTGAAACTTCATCGAGTCTTCGAAACATTATAAAACTTCAAGGCTTATAATAGAAAATTGCCACGGAAAATTAAATTAAACGATTATCATCTTGACTATGTCACTGTATTATAAGAAATGTGTAAATAAAAATATTTTCCCAAAAATTTCGACATTGAATGACCGCTTGCCTATTTGTTAGTTACAAAAAATAATTTTGTGTTGTAATGAAAAGTAAAAAATATAAATTTGTACATAAAATTTATTTTTAAGTATTAAAATTAAAAACAATGGACATAAGAATTTATCTATAAATATTAAAATTTGGTTTTAAAAATAAATTTTCGATTACTATATTTAAATCCAAAGCCGCATAGCAAATTTACTATAAATAAAAACATGTTTTAATTATAGAAACTACTTTTTATGGTAAAATAAAAATTGAAAATAAAATTTTATTTAATTAAATTTAGAAAAATTAAAAAAAAATATTTTTTAAATATGAAACAAATTAGATTTATAAATAAATAAATAATTTAATTTTGATTAGGTATAATTATTTGGTAAGAATAAAAAAAATTACATAATATGCACATTTACCAGATTATAGATTAGATTTCAGATTATAGTTAAGATTTTCCTATTAAAAATGTTTCTTTTTCATCCTTTAAACGTGAACAAGACCTCATGTTGAACTTTTATTCAACAAATATTTTAAGTTTGTTTTCAATGCAAAAATGTAAGCCAGATGTTAATGCAATTTTAAGGGCTTGCGAAATATGACCTAACTATGCTTTTTTCATTATTTGTTTTAATTAAATTTTTGGTTTATCAAAGACTATACAACATAAATTTGTATAGGTTTTGGTTTAACTAAACTGTCAAGAGTAAATAAATATTTATGAATTTGTTCTATTGTGACTAATGTTTATTTCAAACACATTTATAATGTTAGTACAACAAGAGGTTATATATAACTACATCTGTGAGTTATAAAATTCAAACAAGAATAATTTGATAACTTAACTTTGATATGTTCATTAAAGATATAATTTAATTATTACTCTGAACCCGACCACCGGTTATATATTTCAATTAAAGCGTCTAATCTATTATATTATACTTATTATTGACATATATATGTTATATACAAATTCAAAAAAAAAAAATTAAATTTTTCATGGAGCTTTATATTACTTTATTGCTTGTTCAGTCGTTTTTCATATGCGAAAAAAAAGCAGGAAGCTAAATTTTAATATTTTGCCAAAATAAATAGTTTATCATACGTTTCCAATCATACCAAACTACAAGCTTATACTGAAAAAGTGGGTGCGTTTGGGAAAATCTCCATTGCTTTGTAAACTGCTCGAAATGGTTCAGGGAGTAGAATTTTATGCTAGACAAGTTTCCATTATATCACAATAAACGAAGTTATTGGTCTTAGTTTTCTAAGTATGTCGGTGTACTATCGACAGCCACTACTACCTAGGTACCTACCTTGAGTTAGAAAACGTAAACATAAGCATACACAAACATCTTTATCACAAACATCTTTCCATTTAAGCCGTGAAGCTGTGAAGTTAATAGATTGTATTAAAGCTATTTCGTTTTTGTTGGGAAATTTTCTAAAAACTAGAAATGAGTTATTCGATTCAAAGTCATTCATAATCATCCAAAAGTGACTCTCACTATATTATACAATTTGTAAATGATAAAGCTCTATTATGAAGAATATTATCTAATACATAAGTTGCATCCCTTTTAGGATGTCTTAGTTTTAATAATGTTTTTTTATATTTCGAACTTAATATAATTGTCTTCAGAGAGTATAAGAATGTCTACGTACCTTTAATTTTTTATGATAATTTTTTTTTCATTTTTAAACTGAGCATAGTTTTTAACTTTAATTTATGCTCACGTCTCTAAGCAATATCTAAATCTGGACTATATGGGGATATTTCTACGACAATTATTTGTTATTTCTGATAGATTTTTGTTATTATTTTCAACTTTAAGTTAGCATGTGAAATTTTAAAAAATTGATTCTATTTTTTAACTCTGAAACATTTTGAAAATTCAATTATTGTAAGAACTGCTTAAATGTGGAATATCCTTCTTCTATCTTATGTGTTCATCTTAGATTGAAATATTCCAATTTACAATTTGCAACATTTTAAAACAAATCTGTTCAGTTTCTGTCTGTTATTTACCATCTTCAACTTATATCCTATTTCAACCCGAATTCTATCCTCCTTATCCAAATCTAAAATAATTTTGAGTAAAGAAAATATTTCCTAGTGTTTGGATTTGGGTAGTGTGTAAATTAAAAATAAAAAAAATATCAACATTTCTTACTGGTCTTACAATTTTATTAATAAAAAGTAAAGACCCGATTTATTTATTAGAAATTAATCACAGATACAACTAGTATTATATCAAAATTGTATCTAATAATTATTATTACTTACTCATAAGCTTTTGTATTTATATATTTTTTTTTCTTTTTAATATAAGTTTTATTTGTTCCCACTATTTTTACATTCTTATTAATTTTATTAATATCTCAGCAATTTTTTTACGATAAAAGGCTCAGGAGCCCGTGCGCATGATGTTTTTGATGTATTTCTCATTGTGGTAGATATATGCAATATTAAACCATTTTCCGGAGTGTTTTGTGCTTTATCATAATGTCTTCGAATTAATTTTATAATAAAATTATCGATTCTAATTATGTTTGCTTCCTTGTACAAATATTTATTAGAGTAGTAATGCTTGTATTCGGAATTGAGCTTTCTATATATATTAATACAAAATCTTATGCATTTTCTTTCAAATTTTCGGAGAGTTTCCATTAAGTTCGGACTGATGTTGTGCAATATTGGTGCACCATATACAAGCGTTGGTCTTATTAGTGTTTGGTAACATATAATTTTAACTCTTTTACTAATAATTTTGTTGTAAAAAAGTTTTTTTGAAGCTATGAAAGCTTTATTTCTTTTTAATATACTATATTTGATTTGTTCAATATAGTTTAAGTTACGATGTAATTGTACTCTTAAGTATTAAACTACTTTTTTATTAGTTAAGATAACATTTTCTGCGGATTTTATTTCAAATTTCCAATATTTTTTGATATCTACCCCAGTTTTATCAACCGTTTTACGACAGCCAAACTTTGCAGTAGTCCCAAGTACTCTACCCGAGTTAATATTAAACACTTTTTGTATTTTGCCTTTACTAATGTAATCTACTGAACTCTTTCTATTTATATCAATTAATTCTTAAAGTAGTAATTTCATGCATCTAACACTACTTGAACTAATCAATAGGTATTTATAATCTTAGTACTAACAAGATGTTATAACTACATCTGTGAGTTATAAAATTCAAACAAAAATAATTTGAAAACTTAACTTTGATATCTACATTAAAGATAGAATTTAATTATATTAAACCATTATTTCCCGTTTTTTTTAACTTTCTTCTATTAAACTACCAAAACAAAGTCTATTAAATTTCGCAATTTTGTCTTATATACTCTTTTCATGTTAATTTTTACTTTAAAACTATAGTTTTATTAATCTCAATGCATTATTTTAATACAACATTTTTACTTAAAGACTTAATTTTGTACAAGTATATATATATGTATATGTATTTTCTTTTCGTATATTGAAAACATATGTATATATATATAATTTATATACATTTCTTTAATATATAGTTTAAAAATAATTTCTATTTTTAATTTCAGTGCAAAATATCCGAATCTTCATAGAAAAACTAAAATCTACAAAAACAAAATAAGAACTAAAAATCAAGAAAAAAAAACATAATTTGTAGTTAATTTTTAATAGTTTCCTGAAACTGCCTCTTGAATCATCTGTGTTCATAGAATACTAAAATGGAATGGAAAATATAAAAAGGATATTAGTGTAATGTTTATTTATAATAAAGTCTGAAAAAGCAGTTTACAACAGTATTGTAAATATAAAATTTTCTAATTTAATTTTTGTGAATTGATAATTTGAAGAAAAAGAGAGAGAGAGAGAGAGAGAGAGAGAAAAATATAAATTAGTTTTTGATATCCTTTTAAAGGATATAAAAAAAAAAGTATTATAATTATTTGTTATGAAATTGTTTTTCTTTTCTTTTTCGTAGTATATTTTGAATATTTATAATTGAAAATTTAATATTATTTTAATTAATAAAAATTAATTTTATAAAATTATAAAAATAAGTTTTTAATATTAAGAGTAAATAAAAAAAAAAAAAAAAGTAATAAAAACACCAAAAGTGTTATACAATAACTTAATAATCTAATTATAAAAGTGTTATATAAATTTTTTTTACAAAATGTATATAGAAATAGTGCAATCGTGCAATATCATTATGAATATATTAATTAAATTTAATTTAAGTATTAATTTTAAATTAATATTAATTTCATTATTATATATTGGATTAATTGGAATTAATTATACAGAATCAGCTGCTATACCAAAAACTGAAGTAAATTTGAATTCAATGGTAAGTTGGTTTTTTTCTTGTTATTATATAATGTAAATTATTTAAATAATATTAATTATATTATATTTTTGTCTTTAATTAAATTTATTTATTTATTTCGGAATTTATATGAATATTCAAGTGGAAAGTTTAAACCCTATTTTGCTTATAGAGAGTCAACACGTAACCAAGTTATTAGCTTTTGGGAGAAATATAGAAAAATACTTTTTGCCTTAAATTAATCATCGTTTTAAACTTGAAGTTGAAACAATTTGTGGCCAATATCTTAAATTCATAGCTCAACGGAAAGTGTATCTATTAACTGCTTTAACAATTTATTTTTTTTACATTTTCTTAATAGATTTTTTCTTTATATTTTTTTTCCATGTGCACTTCATACATAGTTTGTACAATTGAAGAAAAAAAAAATCAGAAAATAAAAAATTAACTGCCAATAATATTTTGTAAGATTTTCCATCATCTTTGTATAAAAGTAGAAGCGACCATACCAGTTGCTTCTGAAAAATCAATTCATACCTATTGTGCCTTTTTGATACCACGACTCGAGTTTTTGTAGTTGTTGATTGTTTTAGAGAGTCACTTTACCAAAAAATTCAGTATTAGAGCCACCCTGTGTGATTTAGAAGATTGATCATATCACCAATATTGATTCACACAATAATTCCTATATATTATTGGGGAAAACCGTACGTAAAATTCTACTCTAATGCTGGGTAGCTAAAAAGGAATGTTTAAGAGTTTATGTCTCGGTTTTCATTTGCAGCTGCGAAAATTGAGGTTGATGAGTATACCTAGCTTGGTAGCATGGCTTCCTATCGGCCAGTGATCTGTACTGATACCTACTACTCTTGATTGCACAGAAATTGCACTAGAGATTGCACAGGCAGGCAGACAGACAAACAGTTATACATAATATATAAGAATATAAGGTATATTGTGGGATTTCATCATTTCAGCAATTTTCTTGCTTCTGCTTTTGCCGAAATGTGAAATAGATGAGTACAATTTAAATTGAATATAATCAGTAGAAATTAGCTGTAAATTTCTTTTTATTTGAAATTAGTAGAGAAAAGACTTACAAGAAAAGGTATATTTTTATATATTATTTTTATCATTTATACTAATTTAATAAAAAAGTTTATTTAAATATTGCAGTAAGAATTATTTATAAGTTCACGTAAATCTGTCTTCATTTAAAAACAATTAACTAATGATGACTTTACTAAGAATTTTAATTAGCCAACAGGGGCTGCTAGTAATTTTCTATTTTTCACTACATACAAAGCATTTGTTTTGATTTGATTTTATTGTCAAAAATAAATTTATAAAAAATCTTTTAAATAAAAATATGTAAACAAAAATTCTAACGTTGGTATGTATACTTATATATAGACTTAAATGTTTAAAATTATGTTCTACATTTTATTATTTTTTATAATATTCTCTATTTATATATTTAATTTTAAATAGAGCGATTTATGATCAAATAAAAAGAAATAGGTTATATTTTCCTCCTATAAAACATAAATATGTGCATTTAAAAATATACGTATGGATTTTAACATAAAATGTAATTTCAAAATTTACCCCAACAGAATCGTGTAAATTATCCTTTAAAAAATTAAAATTAAAATTTATTATCTTTCTCTTTTCTTTATTATTTTTCTTTCACTTTTTTTTTAATTTTTTTATTTGATTTACAAAGAAATTTTATAATTATATTTTTGTTATTATAAATTCTTTGTTTTATTATCCAATGTCATTGTCTTCATAATTATTTTATCTGTCGCTATTATGAATTTTTTTCTATAATTATTTTTTATAATTTGTTTGTTTTAAAATTTCCTATAATGAGTCAGTCAAGATATGGTATATTGAATAATATATACATACATACATAATGGATGTACATTGCTCACATAGAATCAAATCTGTTTCTTTAATAATGCGTATTGTGTACGAATAAATATACGTAATTTATTTTGCTGTCAAATGCGGATTTAAATAAATAATTTTCGAAAAAATAATCAATGCAACTGCAATTGCAACCACTATTGTGTGTATAGTGATATATTATATACTTATACGTATCGTAAATATATAAATTTTCAAGAAGTGTTATTTTAAAAAGTTCTTTAAAACTTTTTTTTATTTAACTTACATACATACATATGCACATATTTGGATATTGTGTATTGGACTAGATGAATAATTAGTATAATAGCAATGAAAAATTATATGACACTTGAAAATTTAATTGAAAACATTGAGAAAAATTGAAGAGAAAATTTTTAAGAAAAACAAAAAAGCACATGTAATAAAAATAAACAATTTTCTTCATCAATTAATCATTACTCTTAAAAAGTACTTTGGAAAAAGAAAATTAAGATTTATAAATTATTAGGAGTTAGAAAAATTACAAGTACATTAAAATTAATGTAAAACATAAAATAACAAATACAATAGTACTCGTGTATAATTTTGTAGTAAATTTACTCCTTTTTCGATATACTTTATTTATGAAATATTTTTTTGAATGTCATAATTTAATTTTTGGTTTTAACTATTTGTTTTTTTTTTTTTTTATTTTCTTTAATTAATTTTATTACAAACTGTAATATCGCGTTATAAAGTAAAATAGATACATATGTATATTATAGTGAAAGCCATTATTGGTATTTCGAATACATAGTTAGGTGTAGAAACACTGTAAAACGAAATGTAAAGAATCAGCAAGGTCAGTTGTAAAATAGACGCTAAAATTACCCTCATGCTTTAAAAATTTGAAAAATGGGCGTTTTCATAAAGTAAAACGGAGCATACACACCGAGCCCTTTCGAAACATACAAACTGTAATCTGATCAGAGTATACTGATTTAATAGCCCTCTGATTTAATAAATGAACAACCCACAGCTTAAGTTGTCATAAATTTCATTTACATATGTATATATATTTGTTTAAGTCATTAATATTTATTATTTTATTTACTTTACCATTAGTCATCATAAAAATAAATTAATTAACAAAAAAACAAAATATATTTTTTTTTAATTGACAAAAGTCAATAATTTAACAACTGTTATTAAATTTCAACGACTTTTGACATATAGTAATTTCATATCGATCATTTTATTACGGTTTATAGATCACGCTCTGAGCGCACTCTAATTGAAAATATGAACACAATTTTTACGCTCTGAGTGTTCCGAGCTACAAAATGAACATACATTTTTTTTTTGATAGATTTCGTGCTCTGGTTATGATTTTATGATTTTTTTTTTTGTTTTTATTTTCTTGATAGGAACTTAGGTAGAAATACCTTTTTGTACATTATGTACGGTATTGTAATCTGGAAAGGACGACTACGACGTTATACGATTGTTATACGATGTTATACGATTCGTTAATTTTTCTAAAATATCAAATTAATTAAATGTGGAAAAGTAGTAGATACAATTGTGTACTATGCCTTCTGAAATAGATTAGGTCCGTTTTATTTAAGTTCTTACCCGACAGAATTATACTCTCAATTATATCATTCCAATGATAAAGTTTCATTCCAATGACCAGGTCGAAAACCTATAAAGCATTTTTGCTTTTATCAGATATTGAACCTGGAACCTTTTGTGCTCTACCAGCTGAGCTGCGTCGTCCAGCGTCTAATATTGAGAAAAATCCTGCTTCAATCTGTATTCATCCTGTCAAATATTTCGTTTGTTGGATTCAAACTTAGTAGAGAAAGACACAAAGAGGACTTTATTCAAACATCAAAACTCAAATAACTATTTAGAAATTGCTCAAACGATCAAAAACTGTTAGAAAAGTTTTCTAGTTTCAAAATTTCCAAATTTTAGTTTTGTTAAAGCACTGTCTTTAACTATGAGAACACAATTTGGAAGTAAAGTTTAACTGAACAGAATAGATATATTTTTAAAATCCAGCCCACTTTTAATTAATGAAAAATAATTTAAACTTTTAACCAATTTTAGGAATTAAAATACCTTTAAATATTTGGAAGGTTGTTAGATTATCACAAGTTATAGTGGTATATTTCTCGCAAAAGTATTGACTCCATGCAGTAGAACTTGTAATAAGTTTTCAAAGTGGTACTGGACCAGGTCGAATACCTATGAAGCATTTTTGTTAATATCGAGAATTGAACCTGGGACCTTTCGTGCTCCCAGATATTATTTTACCATCTAAAGTTTCAGAAGCTAAGTGCGAAATAGGATAATGTAGTTTTTTAAAAAAAAAAATGACGACGTTTCTGCTAGATAAATCTCGTATTTTAGTTTATTAACTTAGCAGAACGAATAGAGTAAAACTTTGCCAGATTTCTAGTATATAAAGGCAAACAAGAAAACAAATAGTTTTGATGGTATCTAAATTATTCATATGCCAACTAACATTTATATTGATAGTATTTTCCGACAACGAGTAAAGTTTAACTGGCATAAAGTTAGTTCATGTAAGACTTCTTAGGAGTTATGGGTAAAAATTGATAATCAAAAAAAAAAACTGGAAAACTGTTTTTGGATTAATATGAAACAACTTACAAGCAATAAAATATTTTTACTGTAAAACTGTTTATTCTATAAGCATGAAAAACGTTTGAAAAATATTAGTAAAGATAACTGTCGAATTTCTTATAACGTTATTATACAACACGAGTCTGCTCAGGGCTGGTTGAAATTAACTTGAGTGAGAGTATTTGATTGGTATTTCTAGCCTTCTAGGATATCAACATTATCTATATAAATTTACCATGATTAAAGGCTTCGTAGAACAGTCAACTATTCAAATTATATGTTGTAGGAGGTGTCAGTGTGCTTCCACATGTGGCCTAGTGGCAGTGACAGACAGCTGCGGATGTACATTTTTTTTTTAAACAAACTAACTATTGTAATCTGTTCCTAATTGTAAACTATTTTTCTTTTACATAACAAAAACGAAGAAATTTGAGAATATTTGTGAATTCTGAGATTTGTTAAATACAGTAAAGACAGTTTGTAAAATTTCAAATTATTTCAAAACAAACACAACGATCACACTTTTTAAAGTATAACATAATGTTGTATCGAATTTCAATTATAATAAAAGACAAATTGGTTTTATTATTGTTGTATTTTTTAGTAACTACAGTGTGCTTCCTATGTTAGTGCACCAGTTTTATGACATTGTTGAAATTTTTGTTTTGTGGAATATAGATTCGATTATGAAATGTATTCAAGAAATTAAGATTTAAGTAAATTATTTATAAATTAAATAATAGTTTAGCTCTAAAAGTATACAGCAAAATAATGTAACAGTTTGAAAGGGTTTAAAAACCCATTACTAAGCCATAGAAGAGTTTTTAAGGTTAGAACCCATTACTAAGCCATACACTAAACATTTTTTTAATTTTAGTTATTATTTTTATTAAGTAATATATTACCAAAAATTAGATTCGATACAAACAGTTTATTTATTTATTTTTTTATTAATTCAATTTATCAAAAGAAGCTAATAAGCTTGTATAGAGTGTTTACAGTTAGTTTAAAGTGCTTAGTCAAGTTTATAAAAATTCAAATAATATATAAATATTATAATGTAAAAAATATCAAAAAATTGAGAACATTTTTTTTTTACATGTAATGGATTCCTTTTTCCATCACAAGGGTGTGTGAATAGTTTAGTGTAAAAATATGATTGAATAAAAAACAAATTAATTACAAAGTAATAGTTCAATACATATTGTAAAAATAGTATTTTCTTACATTTGTTAAATAAATTATTTTTGAGACAATTTAACATTTAATTGCAGACTATCAACCATTTCGATATATGAGTTTATTACTTTATCTTATTTCTCTAAAAAGATTTGTAGTATAGTATAATAATGTAGATAAGGTGCATTTATTGTTGCATATTCGTGCATTTCAGTTCCGATTGTTATTTCTGTGATGTCTTACACCAAAACTAATGTTTTGTCTATATCACGGTTAAAGAAAATTAAATTTTCTTAAAGTGATAATATAAAAAAAAATTCAGTATTTGCTTTAATATGATTATTTTTTATATTATATATGTGGGCCATTTGTGCCAATGCTATAAGTCGCCGATATTTTTTCAACCCCAAAGAGGTTTTTAATGGCTTTGTTTTGTACTCTTCGTAAGTTACCAACATTTTTTAGGATTGTAAGATTTAAAAAAATTACATAATATAGCAAACGAAAAATTACACTGGTCACTAAAATAGGAAAATCACTGTACATAGTTCACTTTTTTGAATAATAATATTTTTACAAAGTTTCTGGGTAGACGCCGACTTTGGATTTAAATATTTTATTTTTTTTTAATTCTTATTCCAATCATAAATTTTAACACAAAATAGCAAAGAGAGAAATTCATTTTTTTTTGTTTGTTTGTGTCATCTTTCATAACGTTGTTGTCAAATTTGTTGGCAGTAATTAAAAAATAAAAATAGGATGCCGAAATTTAAACCATGAATTTTAAAAATGAATAGGGTATAAAAAACTTTGTTTTTTTTTTTGTTTATTTTAAATTGTTTCTATTTCCGTATACGAATTTATCCATACATAATATATAAAATTAGATTTTGAAAATTAGAAATCAAGAAGGTGAATTTTTAACTGATTTTGTATTCTGTTTTTTTTTGTTCTTCTCCTTATGCATATATCGTTTCCAGTCAGCTGACAACAATTTCCGTTTCAATGTTAGATGTTTGTTCTTTTTGTTTTAACAATTTTTTTTGTAATATTATTTTAGAGTTCATATTTTGAATGAATCACTTAATAATTTCTTAATGAATAAAATGTAAAATGTGGTTGAATTAATGAAAGAAAGAAATTCCCTAAGGAGGAGTAATTTTTAATTTTTACAAGGAAAATAATTAAATGCGAATTTATGACACGCATTGTTTATTTATTCAATTTTAATTTAAATGCATATATATTTTATTTCTGAGAACTTTAATCACTATAATTATTTGTTTTAATAATATTTTCTTATGACTACTGTTGTAATGCCGAGATTAAGAGGTAACGTTTTGTTAATATATAAATGGTGATTATATGATAAATGAACATTAACGGATGTTAATATGATAAATGGACATTGTCTTTTAGGGGATATGTACAAAACCGAGAAAGTATAGTAGTTTTATAAATATTTGTTTAAATGAGCCTCTAGGCGGTTTTTTTCGATATCATAGAGAAGTGCTATTTCATGTTTTTTTGTAAATATAGTTCAACATCTTTAATTAGTGATTGTTGTCCTTGCGCAATGAAGTCTTTTGTTCAGCAAAAAATCTTCTATATTTTATTTAGTTGGTGATCAATGTTCCAATTTTATAAACCTTTTAGTTCAAGACTAATAAATTAATAATTAATAGTGCTAATTTATTATTTGAGTATAATTTATTATTATTATTTATTTATTATGCCTTAAATATTAATAATTTGTTTTCTACAGTTAGCCTGGATTTTTATTTGTAATTAGATCATATAACATTTTATATATAGATCTATTTTATTGACTCTCTTAGTTATATCAGCTTTAAAGAGTAACATTTTGTACAAATGTATACCAATATATTTAATATCATCTCTTTCCAATTTTATTTAATAATTTCCTATTAGGCAAGTAACATGATTTTCTTCTTTTTGAGATGAAAATCGAGTTAATTTTTTCGCCATTGATTTTAATTTTCGATTTGTAATAAAATTCTTGAATTATTTTGAAATGATTTTTAAGATTATTTATTGTTTTGTTTGGACATATTGAAGATGATCATAGGGCAGTATCGTCAGCGTATAAACTTGTATAGCAATTTGGAGAACTCGGTAAATCTATGCTATGTTGTTGTATAAAATGGTAGAAAGTGATGAACCTTGTGGTACACCTGCTGTAATACTTATTTAGTTTGAATGCATTAGTCCGATTTTGACTAAAAAAAATCGATTGTTAAAAAAACTTTGGATTAGTTTAACAAGGTAAACTGGAAATTCGTAATTTATCATTTTATGAATATAACCTTGATGCCATACAGAATTCAATGATTTTCGACATCAATCGTTATTAAGCCCACTTACTTTTTGTCATTTAAACTATTTTTTATTTTATAAAAGCAATTGAGTTTGTTGGACGACAGCTTTCAACCAGCGATGGGTCTTTTGCTAGCTTAAAAATACATGTAAATAAGGCTATTTTCCATATTTTTGGAAAATAGTATATTTCCATGCACATTTTAAACATTTTAGTAAAAATTTTATAGCTTGTCTTTGACAAGCTTTTAAGTAAAATATCATAGGTATTTTGTGCAGACCGGGATCATTTATTAACTACTTAGATCTTAGAATTTTTGTTTCATAAAACTATTCTATAAATTGTTTACTCTTCATAACTAATAATATTGTGAAGCTATATTTAAAATATTTTTCTATTACTCTACAAATCATTGGATTACAAAGTACATGCATATTAACAATTTTATAATGTTGGCTATCAATTTCTAACCAATGTGGTGTAATAAAAATAAATCGATAAATCAGTGGTCAAGACATTCATTTTAGAATCTACCAATTGAGGGTGTACTTTTATTTTATGAAGAAATGTATAAATTAATTTAAGAATTTAATCTTGTCAAAGTAAATGATCGATAACAGTTTATATTAATATGGTTTGTTTTCGATATATAATTCTATTGATTAGTTACGTTAAATATAAAAGAAAGTCTAATTTATTTTATCTTCTTCTTTAAGTAGGCATTTATTGCCTGCTTTTCAATATTTCTTGTCCTTAATATGACGACGTCTGGTATTCATACCATCTTTTCGCCTACGAAAGTTTAATATTGATTTGGTCATTCATTACTAACTTCGCCAGTTAACCTTCTGCCATTCTATTTACAAAGTCTCTCCAATTTCTTCGTCTATTTAGACTTCAACTGGAAATATCTTAAATTTAGCTTGTAAATCTGATTTCGTTGTTACGTTTCTTATCTCTTAACGTGCACCCATATATTTGGCTCAGAGTTCGCATTTTTTGTTTTGATTTAGGTTGTGTACGTTAGTATGAGTCAAATACAGCTTTCGTAAATAATAAATGTACAGATGTAATAGATGTAGATAGTAACTAATATAGATTTTTTATTTTATTAGCATGGATTGGTTTTTCAATAAAATTTATTTATGTAGCATATAAATAAAGCCATCATGGGATTCAGAGTCAAAGGCTGGGTTTACATAAAATGTTGCCATACATATATAAAGTTTTGCTAACATTTAAGTTATTTTTTATGTAACTGTTTATTCATAGATGTGGTTGCAAGTGGTTGCTGTGCCCTGATTTCAATGCAAATTATTTTTTTACTTGAATTGTGTTTGCTTCTTTTCTATCTTGAGAAGTGATAGTTATCGGCCCTTTGTCTACAATACTAGAATAATTTGGAGGTTGGTATGGTTTTGCTCTTGCACTTTTTATTAGGAATTAATGTAGAGTTTTAATACATTTAGTTGACATGTTTTCAATACCGGAAAGTCCTTTATACTTTTGAGAGAGGTCACAGTTTTCTGATTTTCAACTTCGGTAAATCGCTTTAATTTTATAAAAATTGATTTCAATATCGTTTGTCATACATATATATGTAAGGAATTTCTTACAATTCAAATGACTATTTCGTTTGTATTTTAGGTAATAGGAATTTTACTCTGAGTGATTATTCTAAATTTTCATAGTTTAATATGGATTTCATTAGTCTCCCGAAACTAATAAAATATTCATTAATAAATAGTAATAAATCAGCGTGTGCAACCTTAAATATAACTCTGGTGTTATGAAATAAGGCACTGAATTTTTCTCATATATCTAAAGTAGGTGGAGTCACTCTTAATGATGTAATTAATCCCTAACATTTCGATTCCAAATTTTTTCCGAGCACACGTGAGTCAGTGAAAGCGTTTAGATTTCAATTGTGTAAGTATATTATATTAAAGTGCTTAAATACAGTTTAAGATCCTTAAATTTATTTTGAAATACACATGAAAGTTTTCTTGGTGCGATTCAACTTCATATGTGGATACATGATTGCTCATAACTTGTCTTAATACTCTCAATAAAAGCCTCAATATATTTATATCTAAATGGCCTAGCCGGTAGGATGACAGAAAAATTCAATCTAACAATGTGGTAAACACGAGTTGTAGCGTTTATAAAATTAGTTTCTTCCACTAATTGATAGGTGGCGCAAGCAACATTGTGTGCAATAGTAACAGTAGACTAATCGACTATACTTACTTTCTGAAAGTAATGATGATTGAAAACTGAAACACGAATTAAATTATCTGAGCTATGGTCAAAGCCTTATATCTTCAACTCAAATGAAAAAAGGGATAAGAGTAATATAATATCTATCATCATCGTTAATCAACAACTTCTACAATCCATTTTGTGATTTTTTGTTTCCATTTTATATGACTAAACATTTTCTTGCCTATAATTTAACAGCTGCCCAAAATTTTAATTATCATTAGTATTATTTCAGTCACACCATTTTATGTATGTTAAACATTTTTTGGTTTATTTTGATTATCATTAAATAAGTGACGCACATTTTTTTAAAAGTAAAAAACAAAATAATAAAAGAAAAGAATTCTTTAGAAAACTAAACTGTTAAATTTTTGTGAATAACTTTTTAACTTGACAATTGAATGGAAATTTTTGCAGTTTTGTTTCAATTTTTTTTTTTTTTGTTCAAGTTAAATTTATTTTACACATATGCATTTATCATTAATTCATTAATGGTGCTAATTAATTTTAAAAAATCAACTCACCGCCACAAATACAGAAACAACAACAAAACATTATGATTAATATTATGTCGGTTAAGTTACAAGCAGCCACCAACTAACGAACATTCCATATTGACTGATTGAAATTGTATTTGGTGATTCAATTCATCACATTCTCTTACTGGTATTTTCCAAATTGGTTAAAAATTTGTGAATTAATTTATACGTATACATATTTATAGGTATTTTTATTCATATATTAAAAAAATAGAAATAAAAACAGTTTAACTTGTAATAGAAAATTTATTTGACATACTTTTCGAATATGTCAGCTAATTTTTAAAATGAATGACAGTTGTATGAAAATGTTTTGTTACAAAGTTGCCCAGCTGTGTGTGATTCAAACCGAATAGTAAAACTATATAGATTATGATATGTACATAATATATGTGTTTAAATGTTTTCATTGTAAGTAGCTGTTAATTATTGTGCGAAAAAGTGTTAAATTAAACGGAAATTATTATCATTATTTTTTTTTCATATTATTTTGCAAATCACGATTTTAAAGTGTTAGCGCTTGAAAAAATTTAATTCAATTTCTTCGGTTATAGTTAATTAGATTAATTTGAGTTTTAAACAAATTATTGAATTATATTGGGATGAAAAGAGTTTGCCATTTGGGTATACTTATAATATTAATTACAATAATATCACTAAGTAGTTTTGATATCTATAATATTAAGTGGACTTGCCCCTGTTAGTAGTAGTTATAAAAAGAACATTATTACATCATCAATTCTGTTACTGGTCGTGGGTACACAATATATAATACAATATTCTGGTCAGAATATTTGTTGAATCAGTCTTAGATATGTGTTGATATAGAGTAAAAATAGGCAAGGGGCAATAAGTCCACATAACATTAACTCCACATTGGAATTTATTCTACATCAGTGAGAAATAAATCAATAAAATAGAGGTGTATTTAATTCCCACTAAAGTAAGAAATAAGTACACTTTATATGGAGCAATATCTTCACATCCAAAATGAATAAATGGCAAATAATTCCACTTAATAAATTCATATTCAGTAATTATTTTATAGGAGTGTCGTAAAAGTACTCTCTTTGGTGTTATAATGTCCACCTTGTAAAATTTTTTATAATAGTCATAAGATCCATCTTTAATTTTTTTGATAAATTTTTCTCTTCTTTATTTTTTTGATTTGATTTTATGTTGTGAGTAACCCCCGGCCCTGTGAGTAATGCCAGAATGAACTAATTCCTAAAGAAAGAGTTAGATCCCCCTTTACAGAAAATTTAACACTTAAATATTTTGGCTTTATTTCAATTTGTTTTACTAAACTTTCTGGAAAATGGGCAATTTCAAAATGGACGTTATGACCGTGGCCATTATGACACCCTACCTTCTCATTTAATTTTTTTGCTGCGCTGTCGTAATTTATCGTATTGTATTAGGCGTTGGGAATTAAGAGCGCATGTTTAATTGGACATACTGATAATATTTCAGGGCCTTTCTAAATAATATAATAAATTTAGGGATTTTTAAGGGGATATGACTCCTTTTTCAAAAAATTTAATGAATCAAATTGTAGTAAAGTATATTATAAATATACCTATACGAGCTTTGTTAGAAATGTTTATTTCCCAATATAAAATTTACAACTTGTTTTGCATATTTTTAGAAAATGAATTTTTAATACGATAATTTTAGCTTGTTTAAATTTTTTGATGGGAATTTATTCCACTTTTTCTATATTCAATGGAAAATAAGTTCATCAAAGTAAAAGGTGGTTTTATTTCCCACTGTAATGAGAATTAAATCCACTTCAATTTGATAGATTTATTTCTCATTGATGTGGAATAAATTCCCATGTGGCATTAATGTTATATGAATATACTGCCACTTGCCGAAAAAATGAAATTTTAAAATTTCCTACTTAGAAAAGAATCATTTGCATCACATTTGATGACATTTGTCTGTCCATTTTCTTGCGCAGATTTTTAGCTTGCTTATACATTTCAATCGCATAAATAAACTATAGTGTAATAAAACCAGTGTAAATAAATAGTAGTATGGTTTCACTTTTTTTTTAGCTGTGTATTTAAACGTTATACTTTTCCGTGGCCTAACCGGTTGGAGCACAGAAATGTGTTCCAATTACGATGTGGTAGTCACGGCTTCGATTCCCGTGGGGGGTATAAAATATAACTAAAAAAAAATAGCAAAATATTATATATATAAAAAATTTGTAATCAATAAAAAATAATTAATATAATTTATACTTTATATAACTAAAAATATTACCTATATCATATTTGTATCAATACTCATATATATCCCATACAACACAATAACCAAATAACACAATAAATAATATTAAACAAACACTAATAATAATTACACAATTGTCAACAACGGACAAAAGTATGTGACATGACGTACGCAGTAAAACATAGTAACGTCAGGCATCTTAACGTCAAAGATGGATAAAACCGCAGCGACAACTTGCAGAAAAATATGACGTCGACTTACCACGTAGGCGCAGATGGAGTTATTAAAGTGGTTTTCTACAGTAGGGCCCTACAGTAAAAACAGATTAAAAATGAAATTAGAGATTGCTTCGGAAATAGAAATGATGATACCAAATCGAGTATGATTGAAATGTCAAGTGAAAGTCTTTGCTCCCAAAAGAAGTAAGGAAAAAAAAAACAAAAAAAATTTAAACGAATCAAACTATCGGATTGTGAATGTTAGATGACCAAAGAACAATACATTTGTAATTATACATAAGGCAGTATATGCAATTTTTGCTTTCATGATAGTATTGCTCCACTTACGCCACAAATAGTTAACAAATATCTTTTACAATTTATATGTGTACCTACAAGCTATTTTACCAGCTACTTTCACGTGCTAATACTAGCTAAGAAAACTATTTTAAATTTTTGTATTTGACACATGCTAATTCTAAATTTTATAATTTATTATTTATATAATTTTGGGAAAATAAAATCAAATAAAATATTGAAAATTGCTAGTTTCTGTAAATTACACAAATCCTTTAATTTTTAAATACAAATATTGTACATAACATAATATTGTAATGTTAACGGTAATATTGTAATATTTACCGTTACCTTTATCCTTTGAATAAATCTTTTACCAATTATCTGTTATAGATAATATATTTATATATAACTATGTATGTATAAATAGAATACAATAATAAATAAAATATGTAATATAATATATTCCATTATCTTATAATTTAATTTTCTGTATCTAATCTTAAAATTATTCTCATGTATGTAATTTTCATTTGTGAAATTTTCACAGAATTTAAATTTTCTTAATTCATTACGCTTAATCAAGCAAATTAATATCATTATACCAATCACTATCATCACTTTACTATCATTTACATTTAAATCAATAAATTTTATATAAATAATAATAATAATAATAATAGAAAATCTGAATTTGAATTTGAATCTGAAATCATTACATTTAAAAAAGATATTTTTATTATAAGAATTTCAATATTTTGTATAGTCTTATATTAAAAGGTATGCGAAGATAAAGGAGTTTATGTAGCTTATAAGGATTTTGTAACAATATAAGACATATTATTCTGTAATTAAATATGGTTATATTGCATTCCAGATTGTTATCTTATCTTGGAAAATTAGAAAATGTTTGTTGTAGTTATAGATAAATGTATTTATATATATATTTTTTGTAAATTTGAACGATTATCTCATTTTAATTATACGTTAGGGAGGTCTACAATACTTAAATATTCGTCTGAAATAAACATATAATTCTGAAAATTGACCCTATTTTATATATCAGAAGACTGGTGACCTATTTTCTTCCTAAACTTAATTATTGTTCGTTATTGTTATTGGATTTGTTATCACTTTATATTCTGTGGGCTTTGCATTAAAGTTAATAATATGTAAGAAAAAATTAATTTTGCATAGACGTCACGTCACGCAAAGTTACGATGTTCGAAATCTCTACTCATATGATTAATATTTTTATTGTTTCGCTTCCATAGTGCTAAGAAGGAGTACTAAACCAGATAAATAGAAAAGCTTCTAGAAGTGAAAGTCTTTTTTATTCTATTTTCGAGTAAATAAATCTTTTTTCAATTTGTGACTGACAGCACATTTTAAAGGCGAATGAAAAGTTCAAATGATTATGATATAAATCCCAGTGACGTAATTTGTTTTGCTGCACTTATTAATTTTACCTCATTTTTTCTAAATTTTATAAACTGTTTATATATTTGTTAATATAGCTTTATCTTGAGACCATGTCTCTTTAGGCATTTTAAGTTGAATTAAATAAATAAATAAATAAAATAATTATAAAATAACTATCAAATGAAAACCTTCTGATGGGATTATTAATCAATATTGCAATTCATAAAAATAGGTTGGGATAAATGTAAAATTAACGAGAGCCATGATGTTAGAAAATGTGGAAAATGTCTTGGGTATAATCATAATTCCAAAAAAATGTTTCGATTAATTGTAAAACCAACTTGTCAGGCTATTGAATATAAATGCATAAATTGTGATTGCATATGTTGAAGCTTGATGTGAATTTGAATTATAGCGTTAACGATAAACAATGTTCAACCTTAAATAAAAAATTTCTGTGAAGAAACAGAGATTTGATTTCATCAATAATCAGAATATTAGTAATTACGATAATGCTTCATTCCACTTACAAATTGTGCATCAGAATATTAGAAATTTGAGAGAAAATTACTCAACTCTTTTGTCTTAAACTTTCTCATCTTTATTAGTGAAATTTGGAATATTAAAAATAAAATGGATGATTTCAATATTCCTAACTTTTATTGCAACATTTTAAATTCCTCTTGTTGTTCTGGTGGAGTAGCTGGTTAGTGTAGAATTGACTTAAAATTTTTTGCTTATAATTACACTCGTAATTCCTGTGATTTGATCAAATTTTTTTTGAATATTGACAGTGTTGAATGTTGTTTTGTGTATGTATAGACTTCATAAATGCAGCATTACTGATTTTGGAGATTACAAGTTTTTTTATCTTTAGAAAAATCTAAAAACTTTATATTGCTTGCCGACTTTGATATTGACCATTTTTCTGGATTCACAGGATACTACAAATTATATGATGATTCCCTCTTCAAATTGTTAGGTAAAGCCTGATTTAAAATTCGGAATATTTTCTTTAAGAATTATGTTTAAAATTTATATTGAAAAATTGTTTTCTTAAATTATATGAAGGGATTCACCACACCAAAGTGGCCTAACCCAAATAAAATTTTTAGTTAGAAAAATACATTTTAATTTTTTGTTTGTTATTATTTTCATAAAATATTAATTATGAATGTGTCTACGGGTACGGAAATATAGATGTATCGTTAGTTTTTCAAGCTAATTACCATAGCGTTATTACTTTGGTGATATCACAAATAATTTAAGAACAAGTTAGCAAAATATTAAGAGGTGTAAAAACAAAGTTTTTGGAACAAGAATTAGAACTTGAAGAACCTTTTACTTAAAATCATCTTTTCAAATACGGCTGAGACGTGCTAGAAGGTGTTCGGTAGCAACCCGAACCAGTCCAAATTTTTTGAAATCGGTAGAAGTCGTATTTCTTTATTTGTGAAAGAGTATCTAAGTGTAAATTTGCATGCCTGTAATACAATTGGTTGTCAAATAAGCCTTAGACGTGCTGGGAGTTGTTTGACAGCAACCCGAACCAGTCCAAATTTTTTAAATCGGTAGAAGTCGTATTTCTTTATTTGTGAAAGAGTATCTAAGTGTAAATTTTCACGCCTGTAATACAATTGGTTTTCGAAATATGCCTTTGAAATGCTAGGAGTTGTTCGGCAGCATCCCGAACCTGTCATTTGATTGTTTTGTAAAGTACCGTGTCCGGTTGCTTTTTCATCGTGAGTAACTGTGTAAATTTCAGAACTCTATCTTTAAATTTTTTAAACAAAATTATTTTTTTTCTTTTTGCGTTTTGTTTTAATATTAACAAAAAAAAATTCCAACCTACCACGAAAATATATAAACATACAGACACTGGCAAGTTAATATAAATTATATAATATTAAATAAGTACCAAACAAACAGACATTGGCAAGTTAATATAAAAGTATATATAACAAACAACAATCCGTTGTTTGTCAACCAACGTCAAAATAATTGCTTGGAAATTTGGCATTTGGGAACGAAATTTGCATTTAAGTCAAAAAAAGAATAAAAACATCAATCTCGGTGTCGCTTTTACGGCAAGGTAGCAATGAAATATCTCTGGATCTATATGCTACATGATAATGTGGAATACACAGATAGATAGATCATCAAAAATTATAAAGATGGCATTTTCAGTTCATTTTTTTTTCGATTTTGTGATGTACGACGATTGTGTATAATTACGCGGTTATTTAAATAATCAACATTTGTTGTGTTGTGAGTATTAGGCCCCTTTGATTCTGAGCCCCTATATTGGTGCTTAAAATATTATAAAAATAAAATAGTACAAAATATCGGTATAATACTAGTAGATTAATACTGTCTTATCTTGAATTAAATTTTTGTCATCTCTATGATAACGAATTAGAAATGGATTTGGCATATAGTTAGAAAATCAATTAATAGCAGTACATGTACGAGCTTGCAGTATAATATTTAAGGATACAGCAGACATAGCTGATAAAAGAACTCCTGGCAAAGGTCGATATATCAAAAACTAATCAAATGTTTAATATAGTCTGGGATAACAATAATAGCTAGACCAGTAATAGCTTAATAAAATTAACAGCTAGATCATAAAGTACATATTACAAGTAGTAATTCAATGTTTTGAGAATTAGAGCTGAAGTTTTTGCTGCCTAGTCGAGTGAGTAAAACCAAATAATTATTACAAATAAACCATATCTACCCTATAACATCTTTATTTTTAGATTTCAAAAAATTTAAATAAAATTATACTTCATCTAATTTACATTCTCAATATAAATTCTTAACTACAATATAATTAAATTCAAAATAAAATCAATTTTCAAAATCATTTTTAATGCCAATAACATACTCGAATACCATGTTGTTTAATTAAATATATATATATATATTGTATACATATTTATGTATGAAAGATACGATGCTTAAATATTAATAAAAGAAAAAAAAAAGATGTACGTTCATATCAGAATTACCAACCTCTTTAATCTCTTATCTTTAAAATCGAAAAATAAATGAAGAAAATGGAAAATAAAAAACCAAAATTACAATAAAATAAAAGACAAAAAAGAATGTGTAATTTCTAAAAATAAAAATAAGAAAAATAAAAAAATTGGTAAACCAAACCATATTTTGTTTTGTTACATAATTCAACAGATCCCAATAATAATGATAATACAAGTCACAAAAAAAAATTTTTTTTTTTTAAATAAAATATTCAATTTATTTAACTTTTTCAGAGATAGATGTCATTAGTAAAAAAAAACAAAAAAAAATCAGAATACCTACAAAAAAGAAATGTAATAAATATTGAATTGGAGCAAGAATGTAATGGAAAGAGTAGGGGGCTGTACAAAAAATGCTATTATACATAATTTCTTAATAGGGTGATGTATAAGTTCTCTTAAAAATATATTTTTTCTTTTAAATTTACCTTTTGGTCTCTGTCTCTTTAAAATGAATTTAAATACACATACTTTAAGACTTAAGGAAATAAGTTCTACAATTAGAGTAGACTTTTGACTGCAAATGTAAATAATAATTACAATTTATGTTACTTATAAAAATAAAATTTTTAAATGAAATAAATAAAGTAAAACTGGTTAGCGACAAGGATACAGATGAAAAAGTCAAATTAAGACATCGTCATGTATAATAATAACATAAAATGGTCAATAATAAAGATTAAAAACTCTAGGTAGTTATATTTACATTAATTTTAATTAATATTTTGATCCATTTTGGTTATTGCACCACCATCATTAGAATACTAGTTTTAGCACAATAATCGAAATCGATCAAAATATTAATTAATTTTAGTGAGATAGAGCTATATGACTTTTTAAGCTGTATTCTTGTCGCTAACCTGTTTGTTTCAGTAATGTAATTTTTTTATTTATTTATTTATTGCCATGATACATATTCATAATTTTTTAACAATATTAAATTTTTTAGACCTTATACTATTGTATTTACACCTATGACTATTCTTAATTATTACTTAGCTGCTAGCTGACTAATTTATTTATTAATTAATTTATTATTTAAAAGAAAAATGGCGACAAAAAACCTTTTAGAATATTTATGTTTTTTCATAAAACATACCACTACTTACATACTAAGAAGCAAACCTAAATTAAAACCTATTCTAAAATTGCTCTTATGAGCGGATTATTTGAGTTGTAGCAACTTTCCAGGAAAGCAGAAGTCAGCTATTCAATTTGTTGCAATATGGTGTTTATATTAGCTAATTTATGCAATTTTTTTGATGAAAAATGTCTAGGTTTTGCAAGAATTCATTTCGATATTGCATTTTGTTTTCTTTGCAAAACTTGCAGATGTGTTTTAGCATTGTCTTTCCGTACGATAAATCCATATAGAAATACACTGCGCAAAATTGTTTTATATATTAGGAGTTTGTTTTCCGAATTTAAAAATGACTTACGATTTATTACAGGATACAAAAGTTTAACAAAGAAATTACATTTTTCAATAGTGAGTCTTAAACAATAATTTTTTATCGAGGTGAATTCCAAGATAAGTGATGTATTCTCTCTCCCAGACAATCTCTATAATATTATTAACCCAAATGTTTCCGTTTGGCAAAAAACTGGATTTCCTTCTTCTGGTAAAAAAAATCGCTTTGGTGTTTTCGTCATTAATTTTTATTTTCCATTTGTAGTAATAATCTTGAATATCTTTAAATGATGCATTTTCAAGATTGTTTGTAATTTAAATTGGGCAGATAGACGTTGTTAAGATAACGGTGTCATCTGCATATAACCAAAGAGTGCAGTTGTTGGGCGTAGGCAAGTCTGCCTACTTTTTAATTTCTCAAAAAGTTTTCCAATAGTATTTGAAAGACTAATTGGACGGTAGCTTTCTACGTTTACAGGGTTTTTCCCTTGTTTTGGAATGAAAGTTACTAAGGCTATTTTCCATTTTTCGGGAAAGTAACCTAGTCACAAAAGTTTATTAAAAATTGTATACTTAAGGTTTGATAACTTGTCTTCGACAAGTTTTTAAGCACTATATTTGGAATTTTATCTCGACCCGGAGCATTCCTAACTTTTAATTCTTTAACTGTGGCTTTAACTTCGTTTGAAGTTATTTGCACGATATTTTCGATATTTTGGAAATTAAGCCTCTCTATAGAATTTTGTACAGCACTTTCGGTTAAGATTTCGCTATAATTATTAGTTAGATTATTTTGATTTGCAAAATAATCTGCTAATATATTAGCTTTTTCTATATCTGTGGTTAGAAATGAATTGTTAATGTAATTTTTATTAGCATATTGCAACAACTTGGCAACACGAAGGGTATAACTATGTATATTTTTTATATAGAATTTTCTTGGCCAACTTGTTGACAACATCTTGAGCAACTGGTAATTATTTAATAACTGTCTTAATAATCTTGGCCGTCTCTATTTCGACTTCTGAATTGTGGTTCTATATATGTGTGCAACATGTTGGGCAACTGGTTATACAACTTGTTAGACAACTGTTGGGTAAATTGATATTTAATGAATCTTACTCGTCTGTATTTCAACTTCACAACTACAACTCTTTATTCATTAACATAAATTTTTAATCACAGATTCTGTTGTTATGAACTCCTCGAAGCTAATAATATGAAAATTAATATATATTTTCACAAAAATTTCCCCAAAATCTTGCAAATTATTTATTTTGTCAATTTCTGGGTCTTATTTCTTTTTCACTAAATAAATAACAAAATATAAAAAATAAATAAGTAACGTAACGTCTTATCATTTATAAAATCCTGTTTTTGAGTTTCTTTTCCTCCTTTCTTATTTTTTTCGGTTTTTTCTGTTTTTTTTTTTTTATTTGAAAATTGATATCATAATTCGTAACACATTAAGAGCTTCTTAATATGTTTAGAAAAGGATAATAATACGAAAGAATGAAAAAAAAAGAAAGAAGGACTTGAGCATATGTATTGGAAAATTTATTATTACCTAATCGTTTAAAAATGACTGTATGTAAAGAATATGTGTGATAATATTTTATTCAATGTATATTTATATGGGTCCACAAAAACAAAAAAAAAAAAATAAAAAAGTCACAAAAAATTATTTTGAAAAATATCCTTTTTAATTTTCTATAATCCTTGATGATAATTTTTTTTTACTTTTTTTGGTATGATGTAGATTGGAATATTTTGTATAGTTTAAAAATCGATTAAAAATACAAAGAAAATATTGATTTTTCATTTTTTTTTTTGTCGAATATTATTCAAAGTATGTAGTTTAAGTAGTAGAAGTAATAGTAATAGTGTAGCGTAGTGATAATAGTAGTATTATGCTAGTCGTTGTTAGTAATTTATGTTAAATTATTCTATTCTATTTTTGCCATTGAGAGAAAATATTGTTATTTGAATATCAGAAATTAATTATTTTAATTTTATCTCAACATTGAAAGTTAGCTTAGGATTTTAAATTTTAGTTGTTTATGTAAACAAATTGGTGTTAATTTTGTATTAATTATAATTTAGAAATGTTAAAAACATTTAAATAAGAACTAAAATATTCATTTAGTATTTTTATTTAAATTTAATAAGATTGAAATTTTGAACATATAAAATGAAAAATTAAAGAATTTTGTACAAAAAAAGCAAAATTACGTATATATAAATATATATATATATATATAAATATATATATATATATATAAATATTTGCATTTCAAGCAAGTCAGTGTTAATAAATTTAGTATTCAGAGATGGAATGTAAGATTTTCGATTTTATTATCAAATTATTTGATTTTATTTTATAGAGATTTTTGATGGGCCCATCAACCTTCTGGGTTTTGTTGAGTATTATTATTTGATTTGAATTCATTTTAGACTGGAAAAGGAAATGATTGTAAAAAAATTATTTAAGAAGATCTGGAAAATTTGTTATGTTTTTGTTTTTTTTTCTTTATTAAATTTTTTTTATAATTCAAATTTTAGCTTATAATATAGTTAGTGTTTATAATCAAAAAGTTAGTGTTTATAATCATCGATTTATTTAGACCTTAGCCGAAGCTGAATGGTCGTATTACTTACAATTTTATAGTCCAGTTTATGTTTTTTAATTTTTTTTTTTATTCTATTTTCAATTATCGTTAATTTATTAAGTTATTATTATAATGTAAATTTTATTATCTTGTATCCTTTTTGAGGTGTAGGACTTGGATATACTTGATATATTATGGCTAGGAAACTGTGCTCAGTATGATTAATAATTATTTTCACAAAGTAATTAAGTGTTACTATTTTACTTAGTGCCACTTGCATCTATTGCCCTATTATCTAGTAGAAGAGGCGAATTCGATATCTTTAAGGTGACTTGAACCGGTGCTTAACACATTTCCTTAGAGTAAATTTGTTTGCCATCTTATCATTCAGATCAAGATTACTTACTTACTTGTTGAGCGCTACATACCTTGAAGGTCATAACCCTGACGATCAAGATTATTTCAATTATTATTTGCAGTTGTAATTTGGAATACAACTGAGTTATTATCAAAATGAAATGAAACTGTATTTGAAATTATGAATGTGAAGTTACTATACAAGGCATGTTATTTTCCACATTTAAATTAGTTGATATATATTCATATGTATATCACAAAATCAGTATACAAAAATATATGTATATCACAAAAACAGTATATAAAAGTAAATGTATATCACAAAAACAGTATATAAAAGTATATGTATATCAAAAAAACAGTATATAAAAGTATATGTATATCAGTAAATCTAATACACTAATACTACTGCTATTGAGGTATATCAATTCTAAGTTTCTAAAATTCTATTCTAAATTCCATCAATTGTTATATGTCTATGTTATAATATTCTGTGCAGACAATTTTTTCCTATAATACTCCAAAGAGCAAAATCCTTGGATTTTAAGGTTAAATTGGCCCATTCTGTATAAAGTTATAATAAAGTCGGTATGAACGTATGTCATCTTTTACCAAAAAAAAAAGTACTATGTAGAAAAATTTCTTGTTGACAAAAAATAGTCAGATGCCATACATAGGAAAAACATGTTTTATGGAGTCGATAAATAAATAAAAAAAAATTAGTATTTTAAATTTTTTAAATATTTTTAAATATTTTTAAATTATTTATTTTTTTATTATTATTTTGCTATTTTGAAAATTTTGAAAAGTATAAATTTTTTGACTTGTAAATAAATTATAACTATACAGGTAAAATTAGTTTTGGTAAAAATTCTTAAGAAATTTTCGATGTATCACAAAAATAAATTTTATAAAATTAAAACCCTGTAATTCAATTGTTGATTTCAAGAAATACATAAAAATTTTGTATTTTACATAAAAATAATTAGAATTTATTATTTAAAAATAATGAAAAAGTGAATTGAAAATTGGAATTTTTATGATATGATTAAAAATTAATTTTTGTGGTAATTCCAAAAGGACAAAATTGAAAACAAATTTCTTTATTATAAAATCATTGTCATTTTTTTTGCGAAATCAGTAAATTTAGCCACAACTACATTTCGGTAAATTTTCAATGGAATTTTTTTTGGTAAAAACTAAAAACATTGCTAAGCATTGAAAATTCTTTCACTGTGTATGTATATATATATATAATATATATATATATAATATAAATATAAGTATATATATTTATTAAAACTATTTTTCATTCTTTGTTTTTTCCTAATTTGAAATAAAAAGTGAATCAAACCTTGTTTTTTTTTTTTAATTTTCTACTTCATGTATTCGGAAATTTTCCAAATATCCTTAAAAATAAAAAAAAAACCGATGATGATCAATTTTTTTTTGTTTGAAAATAAATTTCAGAAAAACAACTGAAAATTTAATTTTAATAATATTTTTATCTCTCTAACTTACCTTCACTATAAAATATAAAGATATTACAATGAAAAAAAAATAAAGCAATTATCCTTTAACAAGCCTTTAAAAGGATATTTTGCAAAAAAAAGGAAAAATGGAAAAGGAAAATGAAATTCGGTTAGAAAAACATGAACAGTTATTTTTTTGTTTACCTTTGCTAAATTGACCCCGATTTTTATCCATTTAAGTTTTTTGTCGATTATTTGTATCTTTGTTGTTGTTGTTGTTTTTACATTAATATATCTGTAACATTCTGTATCCTGTATCTAAAATGAACTTTTCAAGAATATTATTAAAATGAGATTTGATATTAGGAATAGAATTATCAAATAATGTAATGGTCAGATTAGGCAACTCTAAGATTCTCTGGTGAATTATTTTTTTTATTATGTTCTTGTGAGTATCTGAGGTATGGAATTATCTTGTCCTAATGCATTAACTGCGGTACTGTAGCTTTTACTACATGAAGTGTCGAATATTTATTTATTTATTAATCTAATGATGTTCGAGGACACGGTCCATTTAATAATTATCTGTTGCAAAATTGGTTGGTTCAAAACAGATATTATCACCTATTATCACTCTCTATTTAAATGCTAAGCCATAGTTTGCAAAAGATTATTTTCAGGTACATAAATTGGCTGATTTCAAGATTCACATTGACACAATAAAATTCACAGTATCCAGACCTTCTTAAATAGCATTTCTATTTCTATTTTACTTAATTTATTACTAAAAATTATGTTTTCAACAAATGTTCATATAAAAAATTTAATTAAATACCAATACTCTAAGTGGGAATCGAATAAATTTGCTTTGGATAAGACATTTTTCTACCAATCTTTTCTTCGTTCTTAGATTTGATTTGTATTTATATTTATTACGTGCTCATTTGGTTATATTCTTAATATTTCATTCGTAACATTGTTTTGTTATAGTGTTGTCAGGTATCTTCTGACTCTCAATCGGTATTTGATTTGCCGAATTTGTAATATTTCTTTTCTTTTTGTTTGTGTTTTGTCACAGCGCTCTCCTGGAAATGGTTTGTTGGACCTAACCGAAACGAAACGTCTCTCACAGGTTGAAGTTTTTTTTTAAATAATTGTGGAATTTTTCACATTTGAACCACAAGTCCAATTTACATTTGAAAAACAGCATTTTATTGTACAGAGATATGTTGATGGACATTTTTTAGAGTGACTGCGAAATTATACAAACAAAATTATTATTAGTAAATGAAAATTCGATTTAATAATTAAAATATCACTAAAACTAGGTCCGATTAAGAGTATTGAAAGTTTGAGGAATATTTCAGAAATGAAATTTACTTCAAATTCATAATACCAAAATATTGACTATTGACTATTTTTTATTTTAATTTCATAACCTAAAGAAAACTTTACTTACACTACCATTCATAGATTGATTTCTCTACTAAAAATTCATGCTTGAAGGCAAAAAAAAAAAAACAGAAATAAAAAAAAAACACAAAATTTTACTAAGTTATGACTTGTAGAAGAAAGTTCAGGACTTTTTGCAAGTAAAAAAAAAAAAAAAAAAAAAATAACAAAAACTAATTTTTGGACACTTTTTTATTAAGTTAATTTTTTTGCTGTTATTCTTTGGTTATTTTTTCTGTATAAATATAAGGGAAACGTAAGGATATTAGTATTTTAATGCAATATATTTGAGGTTATGTATATGTTTATTTTTTTGTTATTTTCTTTTTTGTAAAAGTTATTGCCCTCGATATTTTTTTAATAAAAATTTATTATTAGTTTTCACCATAAGTTATTTTTTATGAAATTATCATTATTAAAATGGAAGAAAAAACATGTACATCATATCTAAAATAGGACACTTGTAATGTACACCTACAATATTATTTTTTTTTATATTAAAAATTTGTTAATGTTATTATCAAGAATTATATTTTGATAGAAATATTAAAAGTTATTTTAATTTAATTGAAATTTATTTGATAAAAAATTATAATTTTTTGTTATGAAAATTAACTTTTTACCTCTCCTCTTAGCAAATATTCTGAATAGCATATAAGGATTTTTTTACGTGAAACACTGATGGGTGCATCACGCAATATAATTCTAGATTACGTAAGTAGTCCATACTTGTTTTATTTCGCGCACAGGTTCGGTAATATTAAAGAAGAATTAAAATAATAGTAAAAACTTGTAAGTAATGTTGGGCTATGAGCTAATGGTTTTATCTATACCAAAGCAATGAAATATGCAAAGCAGAACAAGTATATAGAATAAGTATATAGTAATTTCTGTTATACATGACCAGCTTATTATACCTAGTGAAACAAATAAATAAAATATTGAAAAGAGGTTGAAATAGTTTGGAGCAACATTCGCTAAAATAAAGTCGGTATTGAGAATTATCCGAATGTCTAAAATATTAAGATGTGACGCAAACACCGATTGATAAAGGTAGTAGTTGCTTCTGAAATATCGTTATTTGCTAAATAATAATTAATCTATTTATTAATGAAACGAAATTCGACTTTTAATTGCTAAATTAAATATTAGTAAAAACAAATGTGAATAAAAATAACAAAACCTAAAATTGTCAGTTTATACCCGGTGACCAGAGCATGTCTATCAGCTTTAGAGGAGGGAAAGGAGTCGTTATTTTAAAACTTCATAAAAATTTTATTAACTAAATAGAGGGTGCTCTATCGAGTGGTGATATTTTTCACTTCGGGAAGGACCAGAAAATAATTTTTTTAAGCTCAAAATTTGCTGACGCAGAATCTGAATTTGCAAAAAAATAATACCGATTTCGGTGAAATTCGGCGAATTTTGAGCTTCAAAAACCCTTTTCCGGTTTTTTTCCCGAAATTTAAAATTACACCAATCGATAGAGCACCCTCGAATTAGTTAATAAATGTTTTTTAAATTTTAAAATAACGGCTCCTTCGACTCCTAAAAAGCTGATAAGCACATGCTCTGGAAGACCCGGTATATTATGTGAAAATAGTTTTAGTATGCAACAGTCAAATTCGGCCAATACCCTACATCCCCAATTACCGGTTGTAAGTCTTCATTGACAAATCAAATAGAGACTCAATAAATGTTTGTTATTAAATGTAGAAGAACACATATCGAAACAAATCAGAAGAGGAAAATGAAGATGAATAAGACATACATTCAACCATCAAACAAGATAGTATGGGTGGGATTAGTGTAGAATCGTAAAATATAATAGAGTAGAATTTTAGAGCAACTAATAAATATAGTCGAATAAACAACAGCTGGCGAAGGTCACAAAAATACAAAAAAATTGGTCAAATATTTGATAGCCTAAGGGGAGTCGAAAATAACATATGCAATTAAAATACAGTAGAAACGTTGTAAATATAAAAAAATATAATTGAAATAAAATGTCTATTATTATTATCTTCAACACGAACAAATGAAGTTATATCATCGAAATAATAAGAAGTTGTAAGAATGTAAACGTCCAAATTAACAAAAATATGGATAGATAGAAAATTTTGTAAAAATACAAAACTAAAACTGGTGATTTTCCTTGTATACTTTCAATATCCACTTATTTTGCAGAAACGTTGGAAATAAAATAGGTGAAGAGAATAAAAATTGCAAGCTTCGATATATCGATAATATAGAAGAAGTTTGAGTATTTTGTATACTCAATAACGTACAAATATTTCCATTTGAAATGATTTGAATTTGAAATCAAACATTGGAAATTTTTTTGGCAGATTGTTAGACGATTGAGAAAATAAAAAAAGGTAGTAGCTGAAGTTAGATGCAACAGAAATATAACAATACGTTAATTCTAACGAGAATAACTACCGTAAAGTCAACTCAATATATGGCACAAAACAGTTCAGATATTATAGAAAAACACAAATTTTATTAATAGGGCAAATGGAAAGAGAAGAAGAAGAATATAAAATGAACAATCATCGATTATTCATAACCGAAAAATTTTAAAACAAATTTACCTTGAATAAATTAAATTCATATTAAAAAGATATTGTTTAATTTTACGAAAATTATATTTCTTAAAAAGTGTTACCATAATGTAAGTGTAAAATAATATTAACAAAATAAAAGACAAAAACAATAATTATTATAATATTGAATACAAATTTACTATTTTAATCTTTATTAATTTATAACAAAATCTTTCCCATGAATATTTACATTTGTACATACATATATATAAATTCTCACATCATAAAACATTTGTGGATATATATATATAGTTACGTATACGTATGTATATTGAGGATGTCCTGTATTAAATAATAACAAGTTCCTCTAATCCATATTATGTAGTCTATATTTAATTATTCAATTTTCATTTATGTTACAATTTTAATTAATACGTCATAATCTTTCAAATGTGAACATAATATCCCTTTATAAGAGATTAAAATCATATATTATAACTTTAAATTGTATCAAATAATAATAATATGAAGACCATATCAATTGACCTGCAATAATTTCAAATTCATATTTAATAAAAAGAAAGAAAATTTTTGTATAGCTGTAGAGTGGGATGGACAAAGAGGGAGTGAAAATGAATAAAATTGTATATTGTAATAACTTATCATATCAAATATTCATCGGTTTTGATTAATTTAACCTCATGAACTTATATTTTTCATTATTATTCTTATTATGTACATTATTATTAATACTGCAATAATAATTGTATATATATATATATATATATATATATATACAATATTGATGAGTTAGTGGTCATTGATTATGAAATGAAATGCGGAATCACTTTATTATTGAAATTGAGAAATTTCAAATCAAAAATTTTTACATTTATACTTAGTTTTGTTTTTATTTTTTTATTCTTATATTTTTGACTCATCAATTCAATTTAATTTTATAGACATTAATTTTGACTATTGAAATTTTCAATTAGAATAATAAAATGTTTGTGAGTAACATTTAAAGAAATGGTACTTAATAGGGTGCTACCGGAAATTGTTGAAGAAGCAAAAAAAATAAAAAACTGTATGTAAAACGGTGATTTTTTTAATGCTTATATATCACAAATTAATAATATTAAATATAAAAAATATATTAATTTGTGCTTATATACCTTGGATTTAATAGTAAGTTTGTTATCTTATGGCTTATTTTAAACTATAAAATATCTTATCTTTACATTTAGTTTACTACTAAAATTTGAGTCATACTTCCTAAAATTGATAAATAATAATTTGGCTTCAAGTCTTAATCATAGGTAATATTATGTTCTTAGAACAAATTATCAAAGGAAGTTATTATTATTATTATATAGAGATATACTTCAATTATGACCTAACCACAATATATAAATGAATGGGCAAACACAAATAGACTATAAACATTAATAAAACAAATTATATATATTTTAAGTCTAAAGATTCTGAATTCCTAAATCTGCTATAAGTACAACAACATGAAAATTCAAAAAAATTACGAATATAAATATTTACGATTCGTAATAGATGCTGAATTGAGCTGGAAAATGTATTGGAATTGAAAAAGGTAGAAAAATAGGCTGTATATTCAGAAGAATATCACACAAGATACAACTTCAATGGAAGAGGACTCCTTTTTTTAGCGTATTTCATAATTCATTTGTATATGCCATTGTGGAATGGGGAAAATATAAACAAAACCAAATTACAAAAAATACACAAATCACACAAAATATTGCCGCTGCAGCTCTATATACGAAAAATGCTCTGTACACAAATATATAAAATGATTATAAACGAACACAGCCGTGAAAGGAATGCTTCTATCATGCATGACTTTAAAAATCAATAGATTCAAATATAGGTGGTCAAGGATTTCAATACTGTAGTTGTAAATTCGATTTTAAATTCAAATCGTTGCAAATGTAAAAAGTCAAATATCAAGTATAATTCCAAATGTCATAAAAGTTCTTCCTGTAAACCATAAAAATATAACTTTTGTTTTTTAGTTTTTGTTTTTTTTTTGTCATAATTTTAATAACAAATATAAGAAAACTAAAAGAAATAGTTTTAATTTGAATCACATTTACCAATTCATTAATAATTACCGGTAAATGTAATAAATTCTACTGATTTATCACATTTACCAAAATACGCGGTTATTATTAATAATTACCGGATTTATCACATTAACCGTAACATATATGTTATTGTTACATTGCATCCAGTTGATAAGGCTTCTATTGTTTTTAAATAGCAACCATGTGAAAGTAATTGTAGGTGTGTACGTAAATTGGACACTGTTAGTTGTAATGTATTGCATGTAAATTTTGCTGGTTGCAGTTTTCTTTTCAGCACGTAAAAATATATTATATTGGCTTGTCCTAAACAAAGTGTTGCTAAACATTATTCATTGTTTCTTTTGAAATTGTGAAATTTTTGTTGCTGTGATTATAGTTTATCCATTGCCATTAAATTGTTGTTACATAGAATCCCAATGTCATTGTTCCAATTATTTTTTTTTTTGTAAAAGGTAATATATGTAAAATTAGGCCCAGGACCTTGAAAGTTTGTAGCACCCAAGAAGTAAGTAAGCAAGTAATATATGTAACGGTTAATATGTGTAATATGTGTGCAAGTTTGAATCAATAGAATTGTTTCCTTTTAAGTCCACATATACCTGTGAATCCACATTAGCTTTACTTTTCTCTTCATTTCGATCATAAGAATGGTTATATTCTCGGTACTGATTATGGTGGTTTTTGCTGCTTCAATGATTAAAAGATTGTTTATGCACATTATAAATTTCTATTTTGTATAGTTTTTAGTTTTGTAAACAGGATATGACTCTTTGTAACTCAGCGTGGAATATAAACTTACATTGGCTAAAAGAATTATTTGGGTTGATATTGAATCGTTTTCATGAACAACTGCGAATACTACTGTATTTAAACCAAAACAAACCACACACTGGGGGGCGCAATAGGTAGACCGCCTGCCTTTCAACCGAAAGGTCCCAGGTTGGATTCCCGATGAAGCAAAAAAAATGCTTCATTGGTTTTTCGAGATGGTCTATTCTATTTAAGAAGGCTTAGTTCCTGATAATAGCAGTAGTTTTCCACATTTAATGAACATAAGCCAGTAATTTGTTAAAATAAAATACTCAAATTATTGTAGATATTGTAGTGTAAAATTGCAGTACCGTACTTAATTAAGCACGAAAAGGGTATTCTACCTAAGTTACTGTCAAGATCATAAAAAAAAAAAAAAAAATACTTATTTAAATTGTGGTATACGTCAATGCCGGTTAAATTAGAATAAATTTGATTCTTAACTGAGTTTTGGTCTTTTAGTGTCAATGTCAACATAGTCGTCGAGTCGTTACTATCTAACTTTCGTATCTATGCTACTTCTGATCACTTACAACTATTTTGGTTGAATAAATCACTTTCGATAGATAATTAGTCTTTTGTTTGGTTGGGCTTCATATTTACACAAAGTGTGTAGTTGCCCTTTACTTCATCATTATAATCTGTAATTCATTGATCATTATAATCAGTTATCAAAATTGCCTAAGTGTTTGCGAATATTTATACTACTTCTAAAGGGATAAAACGCAACGAATATCTATAAATATTTTTTTTAATAGTAAATATAGATAATGAATATATGAAATAAAACACCCTGTATATAAAAGTAATTCAGAAATAATTGACATAATATTTTCATTTATTATTATTTAGTGTTAATTTTTTAAAGTACTTATTTTAATTATTTTTCAAATCATGCAAATTTTCAATGATTCATATTAAATATAATAAAGATTTAAAAATGTTAGATGTAATTCCATAAACAGATTTGAATTCAAGTTCTAAAATAATTCTTTAATATTCTCCTATTTATATGTTGATTCACTGGTTCATTCAAAATCACTTGCATTATATAATTTAGCATTTCTTATAATTACGATGCTAAAGCAAAGCTTACTTTCCACATTCCACAGATGTATAATAGGACAGTCATGTTATTATAACAGAATGTTTGTATATTAAATTTGTACAATAACGGCATTAATAACATGTGCGATTTACATGATTACATGGTTCACTTAATTCTCACTATAATGAAAAATTTGAAAACAATTTGCGCAAAGAGAAGGTGGTAATAAAATAACTGACTAATCAAATTCAAAACATCTAAAAGGATGGTAAAAAACAAAAAATGATATAAATGCTAAAGTCAGTATCACAAGATTAAAACATAACTAAAACTTACAAGTACATGAAAATGGCAACCTTTTGTCTAATACAACTAGAAGAAAAAGAAGGTGGAAAAGAGAATATTTTTTAGATTTTAAGAAGTAGAAATTTTTATTTATTATGGGTATATAATGGGGTTTTCCTCAACGTCAAATTCAATATTTCGGAATCCATTGGAAGTTGCTTTGAAAATATCAATATCTGTAATTTTACCATAAAATTATGATTTTAACCTTGAACTATCTTGTTCAACATTAGTACTGATACAAGTACAATACTATACATTTTTTAGGTGGGGAAAACTCGAAAACTCTTGTATGACCCTGAAAACAAACTATATGCAGTTTGTACTAAACGATACCAACAAAAGGTTCGATTTTTAGAACCGAGAAAGTTGAGGGATGGATGGAGGTAGGAGCGTTCAAGATTAAATTTAGGCAGTCGTGTCAATCATGATGACTTATATTTTTTATTATAAAATTGTTGATATGGTAGGCGCTAAACAGTTTTGTGTTCCCCACTAATGCATTTGTAGTGTTATGTTGTCATTGTTTGTAGTAAATTTATTTTTTAATAAAAATTTTCAATACTTTATTACTGTTTGTTTTTTTATTTTGTTATAAAACACTTTTATGGGCGGTCATTTATTCCAAATTTTAAATTAATTTTCTCATTGCACATGTTCAAATTTTTTAGGTCTTCTTTCACATAATTTAGCAAAACATTTTTAACATTAAGAATTAAATATTTTGTTCTTGAAACTAAAATAAAGGAAATAAATTTTTGCAAAAATACAGTGACCTTCAAGTAATAATAAAATAATATGCTTCAAATAGTGATAGTTTCGACAGTCCATTCCATTATGTGAATAAGGTTCAGAATTGTCTAAAATGCTATGTGAAATTGTGCATTATTAATTTTTATGTATCAATGTTGATCATAAGGTAAAAGTCAACATTTCAAGGTAAAATCTGTGCAATGAAGTTTATAGAAACAAGTTTGTTTTAAATATCTATTGATTAGATAGCCATAAACCTACAAAATCGATAAAAGTATAAAAGTATTTGGTATTCACATTGTAAGTATAATGTTTTGGACTTTGGTGGGTCAAGTATATTAATATGTTATTATGCAAAAACAAAAATATATATATATTTTTTTTTATAAACAGCCAAAGCGTTAGTTATGAAAATACCTCTATCACTTACGTCACGCTTGGTTGGGATAGGATAGGATAGGATTGATATGTAATAGGGCAGTTGACGAAGCCAAAAAGCTAATATTTATAATTATAATAATTATATTTCAGAAAGTGTAATTGTAAAGGTAGTTTCATGTAACACCGTAAACTACTAAACATAATATATAAAATTAATTATATTTGAAATGCGACATGAAATATCTGAATCCTCCGGATCTCCATTTCCGGAAATCCATAAACATTCTTTGACCTCAAACCATTTCCAACAGAATGTTGCGGCTAAAAATGAATCAAAAGCAAATACACGTGAAACTCAGAACTTCGTTGGATCGGACATACTTTAAGAATGTGGCAACAATATCCCGGCACAATCGCGAAACAAACGGAAGGCAGAGAAAACATGAAAAGTAACAATCTTAGCCAAAGCAAGTGATCAACAATAAAAAGGTAGTCGCAATTGAACAGGTTAACCGCAGATAAAAGACGCTGGAAGGGTTTTATCTCGACCGTATGCGAATGGGGTTACACGACAGAGATGAATATGAAATAAATTTCAAAATTTTCTAAATCTTACCCTCTTTTTCTACTATTTTCATTATCGTTTGCCACGATCATATTGGCCTATTCAATATCTCAATCGCCTTTGAATTGATGTGTTAAAGCAATCTGTGTTCGTGCTTCAGAACATGGTTCCTAATAACTTCATTAATTTGTTTTACCTTGAGATCTCTGTGGATATCATCATTTGAATCGTACCGTTATGCGTTTGTTGTAGTTTTTGTAAGAAATTTATTGTGACATCGCTATATAATTAATAACTAGGATGTCTTAGTGCAACCCCAAAGCTGGCTGCCATAAATCTTAAGGCTTAATTATACTATGAAATATTTGAAGCCCTTTTTTAGTGCAGGCTTAGTTTGGATTGTCTTCCTCTTAACCAATACACATCCCTTGTATTTTGCTTTATTTGTATTGCTGTTTCTCTGACGTGATGTTTCCAGTTGAGGCGCGAATCTAGATGTAATCTAAGGTATTTTATTGTTTCCGCCTTTAGAACTTGAATGTTTTTTATGTACATAAGGCGCAAAGTTGAGGTGATTTGCGCCTTATTGCGTAGATGATATGAACCAGTTTTCCCTCGCACAATTTTATTTTCCAATTTTGTGTCCATTTACTGATCCTATTTAGCTCTTTTTGGAGTTCTTGACTCTCTGACGATGTGTTTGTGGCGGTTAGAGCCGTATCATCTGCGAATACTGTCATGTCAATATTTTGTGTTGTTGGAATATCGGCAGTTATGACATATATAAGTATAAGATAGGTTCTAAAATGCTGCTTTGAGGAACACCTGCTCATATGAGATAAAAGTTAGATGTTACTTCTCCGTGTGTTACTCTAATTTTAATAATGTACTCTGAATTTCCTGTTGGATATGTATGACTCCAGTAATTTACATAGGCAACTTATGAAAGGTATTGCACATTTTGTGTATGAGGCCTTCATACCATACTATATCGAAGGATTGTGAAGCATCAAGAAATACAGCCGTAAAATATTTCTTTTCTTCGACTGTGCTCTCTATTAAAGTGACGACACAATGCAGCTGGGTCTACAGTTAAATGTTTTTCTCTGAATTCAAATTGGATATCAGGTATATTCACAAACGGTCAAAGGCGTTTTAGTGTCTACTCGAACAACTTAGATAAAGGAGGTAGTAGCGATATGGGACAATATGATACTACTTCGTTTTCTGACTTTCCTGATTTGAGTAACATAATTATCTGCGCCACTTTAAAGCACTCTGGTACATATTTCAGCTTAATAGATGCATGTAATAGGTACGCGGGATTACGCTGGATTTCCTTCAGAAGTCCGGTGACATATTGTCAATTCCAGGGGGATGATTTATATTTGTATCAATTTTGTTCGCGATTTCGAAGGCTATAATATTTTTAATGTTTTTGTCTCTTACACTGATTAATATTATTTCGAATATGGAGTGTGGCTTGAGAAGATGGTAGCTGGGATGTTGCTCAAACAATTCAGCTTTTTCTTCTTCACATCTCACATCTCTCACATCTCACCCAATCATATCTCATCCTTCGCATCTCACACTCTTTAGGAGGAGGTGTGGCTTCGATGGTAGCTTTACGTATAGTGTTGATAAAGTTTTGGGTATAAACATGAAGCTTCTAAACTGATTTTTTTTAATGGAATTTTCTAAATTATTTTGAAATAAATCCCAATTAGTTGTACTTGTTTGTTAGGGCTATTTTTTTTTGCTTTACATAACACTGGAGTCTGATGATAAATCGTCAATTCCTTCTATATTTATGTAGTCAGAAGTAATCCCTTTCGTAATAAAAAAATCGATGACACAATATGTCTGTGAAAAACAATTACACTCATAATGATAAATTTGATAAAGTAAAAAAAGCTTGTCAAGGTCACAATAGTAGCTCTCTACGTTCATTGAGTTGGGTAGGGTATTGTAGGTATTAAATTTTAATTAAAAATAATTCTCTTAATCTAGAATAATTATAGTAAAGACTTTCCCACTAACTAAATTATTAACAAAAATTATTCAAAACCCAGTACATAAATACCGTTATTTTCAAATTAAAATAGCTTTAATAAGTACAAAAAATACTATGTAAAACACTACCATTGTTAATTTCTATTCTATTTTCTGTAATCGGATACCAAGTAATAAGTTAATTTTTTTTTTTAGTTTTTTATTATTTTACTAATTTAGAGTTTAGAAAATTGAAGAAAAAAAATAAAAAAAAAAACTAAATATGTATTGTTAAGATTCAGATTTCGTGCAAAACACCAACAAATTTACGTTTATTATTGTCATTAGTGTGTCCGGATTAGCAAATCCGATTTAAAATAACGATTTTAAAAGTTGGTTGAACTTTGGTGGTGGTGGTGGTGTTGTTAATATTTCTTTGTTTTTATTTTTTTATTTTTTTATTTTAATCCTCTTCATGTCATATTATAAAATAGTACAAAAACAGTCCACTAGGTGATTTAATTTTTTCATTTTTAAGTTCTTTGGGTTCCTGAAAATATAAAAGTGTTTTGGTTATTTTTTTATTTTATTTTTGTGAAATGAACCTTATATTGTCATCATAAAATTGTGTCCATTCAAATATACTGACTGAATGCATTTAATATATATGCGAAGACAATGCATTGTACCCATAATGGAATGGTTGTTGTAATGATGTGTAATGATTATTGATGATGATTGTTGTGAACAGTTGTGTTAATAGAATGGGGAATCACACTCGATTAGTTTTCTGTGTTCATTGTCACTGTCTTATACAAATGGTCTTGAATTGTTTTCAATTTTTTTGTTGTTGTTTTATCTTTATTTTATTTTTGATTTTAAATCCAATTTGCATATCGCGTGCTACATTTTCATATAATATGAGTACATATATATATGAAAGAAATAATGACATTTTGGACATTTGAAATTTGTGAGTTTCTAAATTTTATAAAATTTTATATTTTTGTTTCTTATTTTATCTTACTTGTATTATTTTTTGAATTCAGGTGCTTAATGTTGGGATTGTTTTAAACAATATAAAAGAGAGAAGAATTTGTATACATTCAAATTAAAGAAGGTGCGATTATATAAAGGTAGCTTGGTTGTCATTATTAGAGTTAATCTCAGTCAGTCTATTCTCTATTATATGTATGTATATATATATATATTTATATATATATAATTTTTTCATTTTAAGGTTTGGGTGTGAAATGGTAGTATCAAAAATATTGGTGTGATAAATTTGTGTTGTGATGTTTACTGATTGATGTGTTGAATTTTTTATATTCCATTTTAAGGTTAATGATAATTTAGTAAAGTCTTATCTGATATTAAAAATCGGTTTATGTAAACGTTAATGATTAGAAAATAAAAAATAAAATAAAATATAGAAAATAAATTTTAGATTTAAAAATAATCTGGAAAAATAAAAATTTAGAATTTTTTTTTATATAATATATACTAACATGATCTCATTGAATAATTTGTAATTTTGAAAGTGTAGGTTTGCGTGACCGTCTGGATCAAAAATGTTTCATTAGTTCGAGTAAAATATTTATTTTAACAACGGTATGAATATTATAATTTTAGGTTAAACAATATTTAAAATTAGCAGAATTTTTGTTAAAAGGATATATAGATAATTTTAAGAAGTAGTGAACTAAATTTAGAGTTTTGTTGGTTGGTCTGAATTTTAATGAGTACCCGATTTTAATAAAAATTTAATTTCAACCAAAAATACAAAATAAAGTAAATTTTTCATGGTTTCTAATTTTTGTCGTATTGAATTTCGACAAAAAAAAATACAATGCAATTGTGGAAATATAAAATTAAAATTTGTATTGTAAATACTTTTTGAGGTCAATAGTCAGACGGTTTTGAGCTCTAAAAAATGACTTTTCAATCAGAACACTCTTGATAATCAAAAGTATGCCTTGTTGGTTCTTAAATCTGTAATTATGAATAATGTACAGTTTTTTTTTTAATTTTTTTTTTTTTTTTTTTTTACTTAAAAGAGCGAGAACAGCTCCTACAGAGTGTTAACTTTTATTTTAAACACTTTTATTTTATTTATTTATGCTTAATTCAAACATATTACAAGTTACAATATCTTAATCTAGTAAAATTAACAAAAAAAAGATTAAAAATTTAAAAATAACAATTAAAATTACATTAAATATTATTGCAAAAACTTAACCTAAAAAATAAAGTAAAATAAAATAAGAAAAAAAAATGAAAATCAATCAATTTACTGAACGAAAAAGCAATGAAATCTTTATACTCATATTAACAGCCATAAACATTCTATTAACTGGTTCGTATTTCCCATAGTTAGTTCGGTGAAATACCAAGTTCAAAACACTTTCCGGTGTCGATCAACTGCTTAACAGCCTGTGAATAAATTTCCCAATTTAGAATTCACTTTTCAATATTTAGTAGAAGATTATTTTATTTACACCAATCCAAAAAAGAGTTCAGGTCTTCTTGAAGTAAAGCAATATCACTAATTGATTTTATTGTTTTATAAATTTTCATGTCGTCTGCAAAAATTGAAATGTAACTATTATTAATAATATGAGTTACATCGTTAATTGCTATAATAAATAACAAAGGACCCAGATGACTTCCTTGAGGTACACCAGAGTTAGCAAAAAATGGATCAGAGATACTTGACCTAAATAGTACACAATATTTTCTATTTGTTAAGTATGAACGAAACCAATTAATTAAAAATTGTGGAAAGCCAAATTTTACAAGTTTCAAGAGAATTATACTGTGTGGCAAAATATCAAATGCTTTACTTAGGTCTGTGTAAATGATATCTGTTTGAGTACCTAATTCCATTGATCTAATAAGAGTATTGAAGAATTCTACTAAATTGGTCACTGTAGATTTTTTTTTCATAAATCCATCCTGATTGGGTACTAATGAATTGCAACACCAGTTATAAATTGAATCATAAACAGTTAATTCAAATAATTTCGAAATACACGATAATTTGGCAATTGGTCTGTAGTTTAATATTAAATTTTTGAAATCTATTTTATGGATAGGTCTTACGAAAGAGCTTTTCCAATAAAGTGGAAATATTCCCATTGAAAAATGATAAATTAAATAATAATGATAATGGTGACGCCAGACTCTCTGAGCAAATACAGTATTTGCTTCATGCAATTCATTCAATTAAAGCATGGTCCAAGATTTTACCTTTTATTTTATACTCCAAAACTCTTAGAAACATACTTGAAAGTGTAACCATAAATAAGGACATTAAATTATTTCGAAATTTATTTGTATTGATTGCAATGGATAGAGGTTCATCAATAGTTCTATAGAATATCGAATTTTCCTTACTATATTAAATTTGCTAGAAAACTTGTTAATTCGATATGATTCGTATGAATATATTCGCTAAGAAAACTTGCAAATATGCTCTCTTATATGTCCTAATTCTAGGAAACCTGTAAACTTCAATTTTCGTATCATTCTGTATGAATATTTCTAAAATTCGAATTTCCTTTCATCACATTACTTTTTTTTATGTTTAATTGCTTCTAAGCAGCTTTCGAAATAGCAATATTGGCAATTAATGATAGGTCGGATAAAAAATCATTAATTAAAATTTTAATTTTTTATTTATTTTTATTCATTTATTCATGAATGAAAATGATTTCAAATGGGTTGAATTATGGCTCGTACAGAGTGTTTAAGAAAATTGTGTCTGGGAAATACATATGTTTTTGTATTAAAAGTTTTAAAACTCTCTTCTATCTGTACAAACACAGTTATATGCTTGAAAAGATTTAATAATTTGTTTGTTTATGATTTAAGGATGACATGTAGTTCCCCGTAATAAATTCTTAATTTTGCAATAAGGTATTAAGTAGAATGTTTCTTTTTCTGCAATTTTTTTAAAGTTCGGTTGGCATCAAAGCGTTTCTGTAGGTTTTATTGAGCTGTTTTAAATATGTCAAAAGCTGGTTGATTTCCTATTCAATCCTGGCAAAAAATAGAAGACGAGAAATATGTTTGTTGTTATCAATCTTGTTTTTGAACTATCCAGCATACCATTGAAGAATATTCTCAGTGTAATCACAAAATCAGGTAACCTTAAGGACTCAGAGACTTAGTAAAAAAAAAAAAAACCGGGTTGTCACAATAAGCCCATTTGCTGCTGCGGTAATGTATGGACTGGATACCTCTCGGAATAAATGATATCTAATCTAATCTTTGTTTTTATTTTTCCCTTTACAGTGACATCCATATTATAAGAAAAGAGGTCTTAAAACGCATTTAAATTGTTTTTAATTTTTGAAAACTTACTTTTTGCATAGTAAAAAATTTGCTGTAATTTTTACATTACGCAACACAATTTTGACCATTTGACGCTTATTTTGTTAAAATTTTCTGCTAATTACCAAAGTTTAGCAGAAAAATTCCAGAATTTACCGAACAATGTTTTTTATTCCAAGCTTTGTTCGTTTTCATTGTTTTTTTTAAATATTTTATTTCTTACAATATGCTTACATCAGTCTCAAATAGCCGTGTAATGGAAAATGTAATATTAAGGTTTTAAGTGCAATTTAGTATGTTCCATAACGTAGTATATACAACATTATTCTATTTCTTTCAACATAGTTAAAGCAGTATGCAAGCATTTTGAAACTAATTATATTGTCCATAGTTCGATATGGAACATACGAGATTGTAGTTAAAACTCTTATGCTTCATTTCGATGTCACCCTGTATTTTGATTGATTTTTAATACCATTTATTAATTTGTTTATTTAATTTATATCAGTTTTTAAAAACGTCATATCACTTGTTACAGTTAAAATTTTTTTTCATATAGGTATACATTTTTCAGTTATACAAAATTTCTTACTGACAAAAAATATGAAAAATGTCCTGAAAATATGATAAATTTCAAGGATTTACGATACCAATTTAACAGTTATCATCATCAATGTTCTGCGATGGGGTTGCAGTGGAACACAAGGTGGAAATGTATCACTTAATGATGTTTATAAATTTCACAATCGATTTGAAGAACTGTCAACAGAATATAATCACGATAGAGTGTGTAGGAACTCCTGAAATTCATCATAAGTACTGAAACGAATTACGATAATTGACATGATCACATACACGATCTAACCGTATAATTTATTTCATAGAAATCGTTAATCCACTTAACTTATTAAACACGTCTTGTTATAACCCTTTTCTAAACTTCACATACTACAAACAAAGACTATACATGTAATTAATTATATAGTCTTTGCTTCAAGGTTAAAATTTATATTTTTATGCTTAAAAAAGCAGAAAATTTAATGTTAACCTCAATTTATACTATAGCAAATTTATAATATAGAGTCTTACTTTTCATAAAAACTTAAACTCATTAGCATTAATTTGAAATATGGTTATAGTTTTGCCCTTTTTAGTTTTTAATTTTAATTTGCAAGTACGTTAACATCTCTAGGCGCAAGAAACCAAAAAAAAAAATGATATTTTAACTTCAATTTCCTAAAGACCTAGTAAAAACATCCTGCATCACTTCAACACTATAATTCTAATTATTAATTCTATACACAGTTTCTTTAAAAATACTTCTATTTTTGTTATTGTTATTTCCTGTTTTAATATCCACTCGCTTGAATTACCACATCTTAATTACAACACAATTTGCATGTGCATACAAAAAAAAAATAACATACTAATTTGCAGTTTGTTCTCAAATCGAACTTTAATGTTACAAAAAAAAAATAATGACGCAGAGAAGAAAAACAATAACAATAGTCGTTAATATATTTTATTACAAAAAAAAAACAGAAAAACAAAAAAAAAACAAAAATGATGCATTCATCAGATGTGGAAGTGAAAAACAATGCAATGTGCAGTATTTTTTTTATATTATTTAAATTTTCAAAAACGAAACTCGTACATTTCGCAGAAAAGTGTTTTTGTGTTATTATTTTCTAAAAATATTGTATTTATTTTTAGATTGTTTTTTTGTTTTTGCTTTTACTATTTTACTGTAGAATATTAATTTGCGCTCCCGCCAAACTGACTTTTAATTGAATTTAGATATAAAATTTCGATTTCATGTTAATTTTTTGCACGTTTTAAAATTTAAATTTTTTTGTTTTTCTGTTTTTGTTTTTTTGAATATCAATGGTAAGCCACTATAGTATTTATACTACATATATAATATGTATTACATATAGACTTTATTTATATACATATATCAGGTTGATTTATACGTGTTATATTATTGTTATTATATATGAGAAATTTTATTTGAATATTTTTGCGTTTAAGTTACCGTTTATTTTGGAATGGAGTCTACGTCAATATTTTATTACATCCTCTTCAACTTTGCATTTGCATTGTTAAATTTCTATATTTTAAATTGTGACCAGGATTTTGATTTTGTTGGACTCGATTTTTTTTTGTTTTTAAGTTGAGAATAGAAGAACAATCTTCAATTATTTCATACATCTTTATAATCGTTTTTCACTTCTGGATATTTTAGATTGATTGATCCAGAGGATTGTCAATTTATTTCAAATAATTTAGGAGGATTGTCAATTTATTTCAAATAAATCAATTCGTTCTTTTTTTAATTTTGTGCCTTTAAGTTTAATGATTTTTTAAGTTTTCTATTACATATATATTATTTAACCAGCGTGTCCGAATCAGTTAATTAATCTAACTATAAAGATATTTTTTTTTCTAAAAATGTTTACTGATTTTGTTTGGTATATGTATCGATAGTCTCATAAATTCAAAGAAAAAAAGTAAAATCGACTTTGTAGAATATTCTTGAGTACGAAAATTTTGAATTAAAAAAAACGAAAATTGTTTTGAATTTGTAAAATTTAATGATCTTCGACACTTTTGATGGGGCTATATTCTAATTCGAGCCTAAGCTTCGTATATTTATTTTTGTGTACACATCTGCGGCTACTATTCATTTTCTTATGATATAAAAACAGATTAAGTATAAGTTGTTAGAGCTATATAAATATTAATAGCCCTAGTTCTAGTTCCAGTAAATCTGGTTTAGTTAATGGTTATCCTTTGCAGCTTATTTTTCTTGTTATTTTTTCAGGCTATAGCTTTAAAAATTTTTTTAATCTTTTCAGTGGAGAAGTATCTTGTACATGTTTTGGTAATTATAAAATCTTTGTTAAGCTCGTGCAAGCACTAACATTATGGGTTTATTGCAATATCTCAAATACATCAGATCTATTTTGATTTTAAAGTTATCTCAAATACATCAGATCTATTTTTATTTTAAAGTTATCCAAATCGACTTGTGGCCTCCAGAAAGTTTTTTTCTTCTTTTATTTCCATTTTTGTCTGTATGCTTGTCTGTAGTTTGTTTTTTCAGTTTTAATGATTTTTATGATTGTTAATGCTTTCACGATTTTTTCTGTATCATTTCGAATGTTCATGAACCGTCTAAATTTTGGCTTAGGACAATTTTTTTCTATATAGAATGTCATTGTAATTGTTCAATGATTATTACCTTATGGAATCGCTTGGAAAAATATAGGTGGAACTATCTTACCGTTAATTTGCCGTCGTACTGAACTCGTATAATGAATAAAAGCTCAATTGTTTTCGTAGATTCGGCAATTATAAACTTGTTTAGAATCACTCTGGAGAAAAATGTGTATAATGCGTATTTAAAGTTGAAAATTTTATTATTATTATTGACCATATTGGTATTCTACAACCTGGATATGGTCAATGGAAGTAGAAGTGGAAGTGACGTAAAATATTTACAAAAATATCAATGACAAATGTGGCCAGTTATGGCTTGATATTTTAACTAGTATTTTATATATGATCATACTGTGTGAAAAAATTTTTACCGTGACTGAAATATTGAAACAGTAATGGCAGAGAATGCAGATAGATGTGAAAGCAAAAGTGATTCACACTTGTCGGATTCGTTTGATCTTGATTGATATTCTATCTCTGATTATTTATTCTGCATTCTGCAATAGCTATTTCTTAACGGTTTTATTTTTGCAGTTGAAAGAATCGTTTTGTTTTACTTGCTTTATTTTATTGCTATACAAACAAAAAATATTTTCGGTAAAAATTAGATTATTATCTTTACTCATTATTAAGCAATCACAGTCCCGTTGATCTCTATATGATTTGACTTTAGTTTCTATATATTGGGATTCTGTACATTGGTATTTTCTATATATGGCTATTATCGTTCCTTCACACACATTTCGTTTTACAAACATAAGAGCTTTACGTTATAGAAATAAGAGCTTTACGTGTTACCCTAAAAGAATACTAAAATTTTTTCACTTTACAAAAGAACTAGCACTGAAACATCAGGCTGGGAAAATACTATTGAACTGAGGACATATTGATTATAATATGAGCAGAGCTGCATAAAAATATTTCGATCACTATAATTTGTATACAAAATTTTACATACCATTTGACAACAACAAACTTTTATTTATTTAATTGAAAACATATAAATTTGTTTGATCGAAAAATTATTACCCGTCCCATGTACCTATTTGTAATTATTGTAAAAAAGCTTTCTAATAAATTTATCTGCAAAATATAATATAGATATGTATTTAGAATATTATGCTAATCGAATTAATAATGTTTTTTTTTTCTAATATGTTAATGGGTTTATTGCCTTTTTACACATATATAAATATATAAACATGTACACGTACATATACATATATACTGAAATAAACAAATATCTATAAATTTACATAATATAAAACTGGTACTCATAAAAATGAATGAATGGAATTTGTATACGAATTTGTACAAGTTGAAAAATCCAAGTTATTTAAACGATGATTAGATAATGAGACACGAGTTATGCGTTATGTGTGCTACTTAAGATTTCAAAGTATTAATGAATTTATTTTATGATTTTTTTCTTTTTTATATAACGGTATAAGTTGTATTCAGAGGAGTATATTGGGTAGTTGAATTAGTTAAATATTTAATTTACTATAGATTTAAATCGATTATATAGTTTTTTTTTTGTTTTTGTTTATAAAGATATATAATTAAGTATTCTTAAAATTTTAAATAAATCATTAGACTGGAATCATAATTTTATTTTAAGCGGTTCAATTTTGTAGAGGAAGTTAAAGTTTTATGTTTTTTTTTTGTATATAGTGTGTAGGTTCTATTTTGATTTTCTAAAAAAAATAAAAAGAAATAAATTTATTTTGACTAATGATTTTGATTCTTGATTTTGATATTATAATAGGCGGTGGCGGTACTATAGATATATTATTCAAAATAATATGAAGATGAATTGTATAAATTTTCTGGGTGGTATTTTGAAGGCGTAACAGTTTTAAAAATTTTCATGTAAAATTTTGTATCTGCACTTGTTTTTCATTTATTTGAGAGCGTAATGGGAATTTTGAAGTATTTTGCAGGTATAATTTTTGTAAATTTTGTAAAACGAATTTAGGTCATACTCATATTATGTATATTAGATAAAGGATTTATATAGAAATGGTGCAATATAATTTAGAAATGTTATTTTTGAATTGTTGTAACATGGGAAATTTATTGATTTTTTTTTTGTATAAAGGTACCTAAATCTATTTTGTAAGGGATATGATTTGAAATTTTTAAATGCTAATTTTATGTTGAAAATTTTTAGGTACAGTTTTTTCCTTTAACAATTTCGAAATCATGCTATAACATAATTTTAGTGAAATTTTAAAATAGTTAGTCAAATTGGTAAAGTTAATAAAATTAACTAATATAGGATAGAATAGAATAGGTTAGTAGTTAGTAATGTTTAAAGTTCACTCATGCTCCAGTATTATTTTTTTATGAATTTAACAAGTGAAAATGACATTCGGTGTTCTAAAATCGGAAATAAAATGAACATGTGAAATTGAATTTTCGAAAATGATAATTGGTGTTCTGCATTTCATATATTTTACAAACTGTAATTAATTCAATTCATTACTGTCAAATTTATATATTTTTTTTTAAACTATTTTAGTATTTTTTTTTTGTTTCTAAGCTTTCTTAAGCTTACTTTGATTATGTAGTACGAGTGTAAAACCATTTAACTTAAAGATAAAAAATACATGACTTTATAAATAATTTTTTGTATTTCAACAAACAATCAAAATACTCAAATTTGAGCCATATAATATTGAAATATTAAAATTTTGATTGCAGGTCGTTGGGGTCTTAAAATTTTAATTTTAATTTTAATTTTAATTCTAATTTTAATTTTAATTTTAATTTTAATTTTAATTTTAATTTTAATTTTAATTTTAATTTTAATTTTAATTTTAATTTTAATTTTAATTTTAATTTTAATTTTAATTTTAATTTTAATTTTAATTTTCATTTTAATTTTAATTTTAATTTTAATTTTAATTTTAATTTTAATTTTATTTTTATTTTTATTTTAATTTTAATTTTAATTTTAATTTTAATTTTAATTTTAATTTTAATTTTAATTTTAATTTTAATTTTAATTTTAATTTTAATTTTAATTTTAATTTTAATTTTAATTTTAATTTTAATTTTATTTTTATTTTTATTTTTATTTTTATTTTTATTTTTATTTTAATTTTAATTTTATATGAATTCTGGAACTGGAGCATGTTTGATATCAGTTATTTATTTAATTAAAGGTTGAAACTGCCAAATTGTATATATAGTAAGAAAAACGCATAATATGGCAGCATATTCAATAATTTATAGATTCAAGTGTAGTTGACATTTCTTTGTTTGACTTAAGTACAAATTAAAAAAAGACTCATCTGGGATCATTTAGCTGAAATTGTTGTTATAATGTTAATTTCGTTGATATTGACTTAGAAAACTAAGAATGATGGTTTCTTATAGATTTCGGAGATAATGCAATTATGTTAATTGTTTGTCAATGACTAATAACTTTGATGGCTACCTGTAGCATTCTATCTAAGGAGTAGAGTGTGCTGTCGACTGTAATAATATTGATGTTGGTATCCATTTTGCTTAAAATTTGGGATTTTCCATTTTTTAGTATTTCGTAGTTTTCAATATTTTTACATTTCCCAAAGGAGTAGTTACTACTGGAGAATTTCACTTTTTTAATCGAAAACAGATCTGGATGTTTGTTTCAGTGAGGGATTTTGTAAAGGTTACCATTTAAAGAATATTATTGTAACCTTGTTCTCTATTGACTGAATTTTGGGTAATTTTACTCTTATCATTTGAAGTCCTGAATAGAATACCATTTATTAAAAATATGAGCCGTATGGAAATATAATTGGGATCGAATTTGGAAATAGAACTTTTATAGAATTTGTCTTAAAATAATTAAGTTAAGTGAAATTTTTAATTTATGTATGGGATATGCTAACTTGTTTGGCGCACATCATCTCTATTTGCATTATGTGGATTCTGTACCTGATTTCACAATGTTTCACACATTGTTCCCAATCTATAATGGCAGTTTTTTGATCTAAAATTGTAAAATATTTAGACTATTTACCAACTTATTTCATGCAGTATTTTATGTAGATACTGTATCTATTTTCACATCGCTTTTATTGTTGGCGCAGCTGTTAATCTGAATTTGTTTTACGTCTTATGATATTTTGTATCTACAATGTCTCAAAATTTCAGGTCTGGATTCGAATCATAACTGATTATAATTTGCAAACATATGAGAAAGGTCAAATATCAACGAATTTTCAATGTTACATTCAAGAATAATTTACATTATAGTATAATTTGTGTCATAATTTAAATATTTCGAACACCCTTTCAAAACAATATTGTAAATTTTTCTTTATATATAAAACTAATATAACACTATAAAAATTAAATAATGTCAAACAAATTTGACAGTTGACATAAAAATTAAGCAGTTTATTGCAACACGATTGTTTCACAAATATTTGGGTATAGCTATATATATTTATGCCTCAAGTAAATCTATGGCTTACTTATACCAATACTATACAAATTATGAATGATAAATAATTTAGAGTCTTTTGTTTATTGTGCCACTACAAGACTCTAAAAAATTAAATTATATGTAGAGTGCAATCATATTTTTAAGTTTCTAAATTCGCAAAATCTACAACATTATTATAACATTCATAATTATAATATATACTTACATTCCAGTTTATAATTTAACTTTATCGTATCATTAGAGCACAAAATCAAATAAATTATATTCATATTCGAATAGTTTGTATTCTTTTTTTAAATTGTGAGAATCCAAAAAATTATATAGGAATCATGATTATATCTTTTAATTTCAATCTAAATTAAAAGAACGTACGAATATAATTTAACCCTTTCACAGAAAATTTTTATTTGGGATCTTTGATAAAAAATTTTTTTAGATTGTTTAGATAAAAATACATTTTGACGTCTCTTTGGGAATGCTAAAAAACATTATTTGATTTTGTCAAAAATGTAAAATTTAAATTGTCTACACATTGAAAGAATAAATTTTGAATAGAAATTTCAGTGTTACCAACATCACCTTTTCAACATTAAACAATTTTTGAACACTCATCATCAATATCTTTAAAAATTTTCGATAAAATTTTTTTTTGACATTTCAGAACATAAAATGATGTGTCTGCTACGCTTTAGATGCATTTTCGAAGTGATTAATAATAAACTATTGTTTTCTCTGAATTAGACTTAATTTGAATATGGTCACTATAAGAGTATAAGGTATGTAATCTTAATATATTTCACAGAGTGGAACTGAACAAAAATTTGTCTGTCAAATATCAATTTATCTCATAGAAAACAAAATATATATGTATATATGTATATTAACCCAAATTATAAAGAAATCAAACTATTTATATTTGATTAGAGATGACAAAATTTTTTTAAAATAATAAATTATTATTTTTTAATTGAAATCAGTTAAATTTTTATTTTTTTAGTTTACTTATCGTTTTCACTATGCGATACTTAACGACAGATCAACAGCGATTAATTTTTGTGAGCTGTTAAGAATGTTAACAACATATATTTTTGTAAAATTTAATTGTTTTCCCATAAAATTTTAATTTTGCCAAATAAGAATTTTGTTTGGTGTTTATAACTCACATATTGATTTCTTTGAAATCTATGTATGAGTTTTGAAGCTATTCAAATTCAAATTAGGGGCTATATACATACTATATATACTAAAATAGCTACTGAGCAATTCAGTAGAGTTGAAAGAACGAAACAACAAATTTATTCGATTAAAAATCTTGGGTAACCAAGAGACCACGGAGGTACTACTATTGATATATCAGTACTGGACCTACGGTATTTAGTCGCACAAGTAATTAGTCTATGCCACCTTTCATTTCCATCTACTAGTCTTTTGCAAAAAAGTTGCCACATAGCTTGCTTGTATTTTAAGTGCGTTTTAGTACTGTCATAATTATTTTTAATTTTTTTCTCATTTTTCCATAAAATCTGAGTAGATGCGATGCGATATAAAATCAAATCTAGATAGTAATTACTTTTAAAACTTTTTTATTGTGATGATAAAGGTGGGCCAACTTTTCTGCAATAGAGTAGTATGTTACTGTGACCATGAACCCACAGTAGAGAGGTCGAAAAAAGCCAAGCTACGCTTTTAAATTCGTTTCGGTATTGTTCCACCAGCGTGAAACAGTACAGCGTGGCTACCTATCGGCCAATGACCTGTACTGATAGCTACTACTCTTGATATATCACTACGGGACCTGGCTAAGAGTTGTTTGGTTTTATTGATGTTGCATGAAGGCCATGTTTTTCTCAAGGTCGCACAAGTATTTAATCTATGTCACCTTTCATTTGCTCTGCCCATAAATTATAAATAAATTTGCATTGGAGTGTGAATGTCTTCTTCAAGAGGCCAGTCAAGATTGGAACCTGACCAGCTCATCTCATTCTCCTTTATGTTACTGTGTAACCAGGCACTCGGAGTAGAAAGATCGAAAAACAGATATCTACGCTTCCAATTTCGTTTCGGCATTGAAGATAATGACTTTCGTTTTCGTTATATGAATATGATTAAGGGTTTTACGAGCTTCCATTTCTGTTTGAACTCTGTTTGAAAAACACTAGCATATTTACGAAGACCATAAGACTTTGATAATTTTAAATCTTCTGAGAAAATTACTGCACCTTATCCGCAGTTCATTTTCGATCTATCAGTAAAAATTACTATATCATAGATAATATATAGTGTATTATGTGACTTGTAAAACCAAGGGTTAAAAAATGCTTAGTGGGGAGTTGCTTTTGATTTTTCTATATCCTTAATTAAGTTGATATGATTTACTATAATTCCATATAATTTTCACTGTGTGTCATAATATACTATATGTGTCACATCAAAAAGGATGAAATCATAGGTTTTTCTAAAGAAAGAAAAAATCTTAAAATTAAATTTAAGAATGTTAAAGGATACCAGAGTTATTAATGTATACGTATATTCTTTAAATGGAAAATCAATGGGATTCCCGAATTTTAATTCAAATTTTTTTTGATTTTAAAAGGGGTTCCTTCTTTCTTATACGAGTATGGTTTCAAAATGAATTTAATGTAAGTAAAATATGAATAGTTCTTTTAAAAGTTGGTTGTACTACAGGACATATTTTTGACTCTATGATTATCACTACCATCAATAATAAATATTATTATGCAATATAAATATATATATATACATATATATTACATATATAGAATGGAATAAAATAAATTAGTAATGGTAAATTGATTTCATAAAATTTTACAAGCTTCTTTCTAAAAAAAAAAATGATTCTCTTTGATATCACACAACACAATAATTTGCTTGATGATGCATATTCAAGAGAATTATAATTTTTCAATTCAATCATAAATATCATTATTTTTATACTTATCAATATCATCATCAATATCTTTATCAGTATTATTATCGTTATTCTAATAATAGAAGATAAAAGTAGGTATTAATGTTAAAAAAAAAAAAAAAAAATTGTTGTCTGTTTATAAAACGTACATAACCTAAAAGTCGATGTTAGCAAGTACTCGATGATGTGTTAAAATTATATGTATAGAAAATAATATATAGCAGATTATGTATAGTAAAATAAGAGTGTTCGAATCAGACATAAAATTAATGTTAGTTTTTTTACTTTAAAGAAAACCATGTTCATATATATTTTTTTTATGTCTTACGGAGAAGAAATGCGAAACCTAATATGTCTGTGCCCGGCATGTATGCTTTACCGGCTTATGCGCTTCTTCACTCCTCAACTTAGTCGACCCTTTTGAGAAAGGCCAATAGGTTTGAGGGTTTTATCCTGCAGAAGTTTTCTTAGGTTATGTAGTGCGTTTCCAACATACTACAAAGAGCTGGGCACTCTCCTACAACATGTGTGGAGGCTTCTTTCTGTTCCAGACAGTGTTTACAGTATTTGGATTGTCCCTTAGTGCTAGTCTACACATGTGCTTATTCATGTGGTTATGATCAGTAAGTGTACCCACCATCTTCCTACAGTCTGCTCTATTGGGAGTTAGTAGAAATTTGGTTATTTTAGTGTTTATTCTTGGTGCATATATTTTGGAGACTCTGTGGCCTACAATACGCTCCCAAAGAATGTTTGTTTCGTTCTTCAGGGAGTTTTTTTTATCGATAGTTTAATATTACCAATAGATATACCAACTGCCGGCTTCGGTTTATAAATGTTGCCCGCCGATGATCTGACTAGTTCGTCAGCTTTTTCATTATGTTTTTACTGCATTAATCCTGCTTATTTATATTCTGAGTGTAACGTATATGGGCCTAGCGCAACATACCAATCCATTAGTTTTGATTCCGAGAAATTGAAAATTGGTTGTTTCTGTATATTCATCAGTAATTTATTCTTTTAATCAAATTGTGTGCTTCTTTGAAGACATTGTCACATGGGTTTGGGTTTAAAAATATTGTTCTATTCTATTCGGATATTGTTGGACAGAAAAAAACGTATTTAAGCGGCGGGAGGCAATACACGGCCACATTTAGACCAGTGGGGCTCATTGTGATATCATGTGAACTTTCCTTGCGTAAACATACTCATTAAACCATTTTGAGCCATTATTCTTTTCGGATATTGTCAGACAATTAAAATAGAAAAGACTATTGGTCACAACAATTTGTTGTGATCTATTAGAGTTAAGCAAGTTGGTTTTAATATGCAGTGATGTGATATGGGATCATTTAATCTCATCAATTTCTTGTTTTAAATATTTGAAAATGACTTTGTGAGTCTCAGTAATTTTTGTTTTGAAAAAAACGTCTTTTTCATTTTGTCCTAATTGAAAATGACTATCCTAACTATAAATGTACACTACTTGCAGATTTCAAATAATTCAAATTGAATACAAAAATTCCGAACGTATAGCAACCTTATTACTTTATAGTTTTACATTTTTAAATTTTTATATATGTATATTGTATATGTACATTATAAATGAATTAAATTTTAGTTTTTTTTTTTTTTAATACCGATACGAATTGAAATTTTTAAAGATTTTTTGCTTAAACAAGAATTGTGAATGTTTTCGGTCAATGATGGTCGTCGTGGTTGTGGTTGAAAATACTAAACTAAATTATTATTGATTTTCAATTTTAATTTTTCCTACATCTAAATGAAAACAAAGAAAATTCTTTGCTCATGTTTAAATAAATATCGAAAAATTGTATTTTATACTGTCAATAATTTTTATTCTCATATTTTAATCAATTTTCTATTATTGAATCTGAAATGTTGATTCTCGTTTAATGAACCATAAAATTAAGTTCTTTTTTTGTTTTCGTTTTTTTGTTTTTATGTATAATCTTTTTTTCGATTATACTTTTTAATTAGACATAATAATATGGGAAATTATGATATAAAGAGGAGTGAAATTTAAAAGAAGTTGCTTTGAAATTTAATATGTCATAAAAATGTATGTTTATGATTGGGATGAGCTCATTTTGAGTTCGTTAGATAATATTTGAGAAATTAGGTAATTCTATTTCCATAATTTGAGAATTAGTTTTAGGGTCATTACTCTAATAATAATAATAAAAAAAAAAATTTAATTATTATTTTACTAGCATTTATTAGCTATAAATAATGGTAGTTTAAGTCTATAATTTGATGATAAAAATTGTATATGCGATTTTATGTAGGCAAATATTTCGATGTATTTGCTTTTATTGGGTTAATATTTCACTGTATACGTAATACTATTTTAGTCCTAAAATAAAAAAAATTAAACAGTTATTAATATTACTATGGGACTATGGGACACAAAATTAAAGTGGTCTAATATAATTTTTTGATAAAATTTTCGTCATCATTGTACTGTAACCTCATCAGTGGGGCATAGGGTGGAAATTTATATATATTTTATAAAATATAATATTTATTTATTTTTATTTAATTTTAATTTCTGTATAAAATTGGAACTACTCCAGATTCAATAAATAAGTATTAAAAAATAAAATAGAAATTCTCCCCGACGATCAGTTTGAATGTGCTCAAATAAAATGTTGAGTGCTTAAAAAGTATCATAGATGAAATATTTTCCACATTGTTACCAGAAAATGTTTTTCTTTGATAATAGATCAATGACACATAAAATCCCGATTTTCTATTAAATCTTTTCTTTTTCATCATTTATCTGATATCGAAAATATTTTATGTTTTCTGAGAATAGAAGCTGTACTTTGCTTCCATATAGGTGCGTTTTTTTATTCAGAAATGTGAAACTTAAGCAGAATGAATAATTTCACAGAGAAAACCGAAACATAAAGTTCAAAAGCGAGTTATCAAAATTATCAATGATATAATAATAATAACAATTCTTTATTTCATTATCAACTTAAGCTAATTTACATACTAAATTTACAAAATTATATAATAAATTAATTCAGATTTCTTAGAATATAGTATTTTAATAATATAACTATACAATACATAACATCATTAAATCATTGCTCTAATATGTAGGAGCTCCTCAGCAACCATGTTTTAGATATATCTGTTTTATAAATCGTTGGCTGCATTCCTATATATGCAATCTACCAAAAGCAGAATGTTGAGCAAATCGATTTTTGAAGTTTGACGGAAATTTTGACTGGAAAAATTCAAAAATATTGAAACAAAATTGACATTTTATAAAAAATTGAGCAAAGTTAAATACATAACTAGTTTTATAATTTAAATATTTTGAAATATCAAAATAATAGTTGCGTTTTTTTTAGCTGAGCAAACTACTCAGAAACGCTTCTGATCAGTTTGTAACGAAACGAAATTTTGAGCAAAATATAAAGTTAGATTTTGAGCAAAATATAACCTCAGAATTTATACTGTTTTGACGTTTAATTTTTTATATGTAGAATTTGTTTTGTTTAGAAAATTAAAATTTAACTAAAAGAAATAAAAATAATGAGCGGTAATTTACAAAATATAATTCTTCTGTGTTTTAACGAAAAAAATATTATATAATATAATTAAGGAAGGTTAAGATGTAAGTAAATTTTGAATTTATTTTGTCAAGAAATGTAGTTAATAACCTGATATGTATTATATATATTTGTATTATAATATAATTATTTAAAATATTATAATTTGAATAATATTTTAGAATCTTATTAGCAACACAAATTATGACACAACCTTCAAAACCGAATGACCATTTATAAATTTTTTATTTTACTCTTTTTTTGACATAAAATTAATAAAATCTTATATCAAAACTTCACCGCTAGAATATTTTAAAATCACCACTAAGGTGAAGTTGAATTTTAATATACAAATTCAACTGCTCAGAAGTCCGCAAATACCAAGTTTACGTAGTTGTGAGCAATTTTGTGCAAGTTTAAATAGTTTGGTCAGCTAAAAAAACGCAAATAATATATTTAAAAGAAAAATAACTAGAAAGTTAAATAGAAATTTACTATATAGTTATAGTGTAAACCTTCTTATATGTTTGGACAAATATACCCAATCATTCGCAAGGTTTTTAAAACTTGTCAGTACAAAAATTGTAGTTTGGATAAATAAACACAACTTGAAGGCTTAAAAAGCAGTAAAATATAGGTTGTTTGGATATAAATCACAAAAAAAAATATTTTGAAAACTATAAAAGATACGTTTGACTGCAAATTCGAATAGAGCCGAAAATAATATCGTATTGTAATTGAAAAGTCAAAAAAAAAAAAAAAAAATTGTCTATTGTATTCATTAGGAATGCAGCCGACGAAATATATATGATGGAATAAATAGTATTGTGCACCAAAATATAACCAATTTAGCGTGATACTAGTAGGACAAATTTTGTAGTAGAGCCTTTTCGAACCGAACTGTAAAATATACAACTTCTTTAATCAACCGAATCTCTTAATCATGGAATACCCTGCCATCTTATGTGTTTCCACAAACATATTGCTTCATAGAAGTTTTCATGGAGACGGGTAAATAAATATCTTTTAAACTGTCCCTAAATTTTTATATACTAACCCTTTCTATTATATTTCTTTAATGTTATTGTCTAATTTTGTTCATTCTTCTTTACTATCCTTCTTTTTTACTTATTTTTCTTTAGCTTGCAATGTTATTTATTTATTTATTCTATTGGGTGATGTAGGAATGTTTGTATTTTGGTGAAATAATTTTAATCGGTTGTTAGCTCAGTTGGTTATGACGGCATGTTGATATCATAAGGTTTGTGAGTTCAATTCTCCTTTGAGTCAAATTATTATTTGTTTAAAAATATTTTTTTGATATTGAAATTCTACGAAGGCAGTTAGGAAGCTTATCCCATTACTTTGGCCTCAAATAAAAAATAAATAGACTGAAAATGCAAACCAAGACTATATGATCAACTAGACTGGGTGTGTTATTGTAAAGAAATGGTTTAGACTAAACACGCGTAAAACGCAAACAATCATACAGTCTATAAAACCTCTAAACCTTATCATTGCCTATTTATGAAATTGTTAGTTTTCTATTGGAAACATTCATTTGATACTAGTTAAGTTACCTGATTGAAACCTATCGTTGCGAAATACAAATTTTACTACTATGTTGTACACATAATTACCTATATATTTGCACTATGATACAGTACTATCATAAATGTATAGATAAATAGATCTTTTAAGCCCAAAAACTATGTTCGCTTCATAGTTTGTGTTTAAAACAATCAGAGGGGATGCTTTCAAAATCAGTAATATAGTTAACTATAACAGTAAGTTCAGAATTCTAGTAGAAGTCAAATATGCAAAACTGAACGAGAGTATACTGGTGTTGTCACGATATTCTAACAGTAATAGAATGAAAAGTATATGCACACTCCTTAGATTTTTGAAAAGCGTTTGTAAGCAGAAAACTATACGTTTAATATGATCAAATTTATTATCCTTCTGACATAATTTGAAGAAGTCAAAAGATTAAAAATCTTTCAAGTAGTATATGGAGTAGAATAAAATTAGTTTTAATTGATCAACGGAGGCTGTAGCACCCCAATACAATGCAACAATGCAGAAAGAAGAGGTAATGTTAGTATCTGGACAGATATTATGAAGAAAACTGGAGCGAAATATTTAAAACTGTTTGAAAGACCTGTAGATTATGTATAAGTCTAGTGTCTGGTCACTGATATTACTTTAGACATTTTTTTTATATATATTCAATTTCAGTAAGTCTCTTTATCAATTAAGATATTTGTGAATACATTCGAAATAGTTGAGTTGTCAACATCAATACGTTCCGAGCCTGTAATTGGTTAGAGTAGAAAATTTTGAATAATGGAAATTTTCTATTTTACTTTCCAAAATAATTTCTGAATAGCTCAGAAATCACATTTATCAGATTTCAAGTATCACTCTAAAATAAAACATCTTTTATACTTAGTTGTCACTAAAAAGAAGTTTTAATTATAAAATTTCATATCACACCAAAACAAAAAAAAATATTATAGACCCAACGCGTCGATATAAATAATTTCAGTTTTTAACTTATAAGTCACACACTGCTTCACACTTCCTTTATCAATCAAAGGAAAAAAAATATTTTCTGAAAAACGTATAAAATATAAAAATAAAATTTACGTTCCCGGATGAGACCGTTCTGGTATTTAATTTTTATTCTTTTTGCCTTTTTTGTTTGTAAAACTTAGAAAACAAAAACAAAATACTATAACAAACCATCGATTCATAAGTCGTAATTAAGTTCTTAGAAAATTTCATGATGCAAAAAAAAAAATCATTCTAAACAATTTTTTACCTTTTCCTTAACCATCACAAGAAAAGAAACAACATCAAACAGAACCTCCCCCCATTTACTAAAACCATTCAAAAATTCCTACTGAACCGTATACTATACACAAAATAATTATAGTTATACATATTTATGTATGTATATGTATATATTTCTTAGAAAATATCACTTATTCATTCAATCATTCAAAATTTTCCTCAACATTCTGAAGTAAAGTGGTCGGTCGTCGGTTCAATACAAAAAAATTTAATTTAAATTTTAAAGAAGAAATTTTATTGATTCTGTTAGTTCTAAGATATTCAAATTGGGATAAGAAATTGACATTTCAATTTTAGATTTTGATCCTGTTTTTTTCACACATTAAGTTTACTCTTAAAAGTTAAAAGTTTAAGCCAGATTTGAGCATTTTGACAAGATTTACAACCTTGCTGCTCCAACATGTTAAGTACAAATCTTGTCAAAATGTCTTCTACACATCTTCCTGCAATTCTAAGATAATAAACGAGAAAGTACAATAGGTTTGAAGAGGTCGCGCTTATATAGAACTCCACAGCACAACAAAAAAAATGTCTTCATTTACCGTTTTATTAAATTAGATTTATAAAATATTAGAACCATAAATATTTGCGGAATTTTGCAATTTGACATTCCGGAATTTCAACTGTTGATTAGATATATTTAGGCATTTCTTTTTATTGTATAATATTACAAAAATTGGAGGACAAAAATAGCGGCTTATATAAAAATGTAACATGGTTAACATAACATCATTTGTACATCTACGCATTTGCACTACTTAAGTCTGAAGACGGATTCATGGACGGATTAGTTCGTTTATATTTTAAAACTAATTAAAGTTCGTACTAAACCTTACAAGCTATTTATAAAATGTTATTTTAGTACAAAAACGTATGACCGTATCGTTCGTCTCGTTGGCAAGAACCGTTGCTTTTGCTATAAAATCACGATTTGTAATATTATTTATTATTACGACTTATAAGATAAGCTAGTTTTTCATCATCTTTTCAGGTAAGTTCCATCGTGATATGTATGTCTTCTGTTTTGTACATAACAATCGAATAATTAAGATTATAATACTTTAAAAATTATTAATTTTATTTCCTGCTAAAAAAAAAAAATCAAAATATAAATGAAAGATATGTCATTTATTGACATTTAATGACAATCAAATGTCAATTTTTTTTTTTTATGGTGTTGAAATAAAAAATTTCCAAACAATTAAATATTAATCAAAAATTAAATAAAAAAAAAACAGAAAAGGAAAATATAAAATATTAAAAAATTTCATAATTTCATAAAAACTTTGTGGAGACTTAAGTGTTTTGTTGTATTTTGGTTTATTGACGTGTATAAGAATCTAGGTTAAATTGTTAAGGTTATAATATTATTTTTGTAACTGATTAAAAACAATATTTTTTTTTGTTTTTTTTTTTTTTTTTTTTTTTTGTAAACCCTTTTCATATTTATTGGATCTTATCTGTGAAATACATCAGTGTTAAACAATAATAAAATTGTTCGTGACATAATTTTTAAGTTAAGAGTAGATACCTATATGAATTAACGAATTCATGTGCTTTAATATAATTTAAGTTGAATATGATTATGGATATGATTTAATGAAAATGTATTTTTTTTTTGTTAATTATTTAGTTGACAATTTTTGGAAATTTTTAAAATTGGATACTTTAAATATGATGCTGTTGTTTTTAAAATATTGACAGTTGAAAGATTTTATATATAGTGAAGAGTAAAAAAATCGATATTTGATCTAGAAGTGAAAACTGATTGAATACGAGCCCAAACGCAAAAGAATTCGGACACACCTTATTTTTGAATAAGCGAAAATTTACACTGATATGTTAATAAAAATTACTTAATATTAACATATCAAAAAACATTTAATACAATTAGAAAGAACTCAACAAATTATATAATCAATAAAAAGAAAAAGATAAATTTCACATACATTATAACAGTAAAAAACAATTAATCAAACAAATTCAATTTATTATAAAATATTTCGTCCAGGCTTTTTGTGTAGTAAAATAATGCGTTTACCAACTTCTGAAGCTAACATGCATATCGTCAAACCATAATTGATGATGTCCACTTTACAGGATGCATTAAACAGTATTTACGAAAAGTTCATTAAAATTGTACAGTGACTGTTACTCTTCTTGTTATTCTTCAAAGAAATATGAACCAAACAGTCCACCAGCATGAATTGCACACCAGACAGCAACTTTATCTGGATGTAATGAAGTCTGAACAGTTTCGTGTGGATTTTCAGCAGTCCAAATTTTGCAATTATTTTTGTTTACATAACTATTTAAAAAAAAATCATCATTGAATACAATTTTTCGATAAAAATGTTAATAATTTTCAAGTTGTTCAAGAGCGAAAGCGTGTATCTTTCCATGATTAAATGGCATAACCCACTAAACACAAATGACATAATAAATATCAAAAAATAATAAGCAATGCTGCCAGTTTAACATTTTTAAATTCTATCATCACTATTGTGAAACGTTTTATTTGAAGGTTACTGATGCCATATCAACTGTGTCATGTTTCACAATAAAAATTGTTCCAGAAAATTTTTGATTTGTTGACTGAACTGATGAGTTAACGTTTACTGGTATCTAACAGCTTCACTGAAATGTAGAAATATAGTTTTAGTTAGTTAAGCCAAATTTAGTGGGATACCTGATGCGGGACAACAATCCGCATGTCAACGAATTGACAGAGTATTCAAAACTTCTGATTTAGATGAATTGATGAGTAGTTTTCGCAAGGTCAAATAAATGCTTTTTTTTGTCTATGACCAAGACTATGCGTATCTGTGTTTTAAGAGAGGAAGGACCCGTTATTTTAAAATTTTTAAAACAATTTATTAACAAAATCGAAGGTGCCCTATCGATGGGTGATATTTTCAACTTTCGAAAAGGACCGCTAATAAGTTTTTTGACCCGAAAATTCACCGAAATCAAAATTTTCAATATTTCAATATCGAAGTATTTCCAATGAAGTTCTTTTAATAATTCTCAATTAGAGTAGGTACGTATGTTAGGTAGATTTGCTTCAGGAAGACATTAGATGAACATAAAATACGGTTATGATTTTGAAAGAATTAATAAATTTGTAAGGCTTTCCAAAGTAGTAAATAAATTTAAATTAAATGAATGCATATAGTGAAAAATATTCTTAACTAACATAATATTGTTGTCCATGTCTTATATTGGAATAAAATTTAAAAATAAAAATATATTTTTCTTCTCTCGATATGTCTCCGATTACCTAATATAATTTTTTTCTATACTATACATTTCCGCTATGAATTGTTCTGTAAATTATGCATACACTTTTTATTTATCAACTAAAATTATTTCCATTTTTTTTTTTGTGTTTACAATATTCATTCCGAGTAAAACTAGTTCTAATCACTTCTAAAATCAAATATGTATACTAAATAAACATTCTAAATTATGTATTTGACTTTTAAATGTCCAACAAAAATTCAATATAATTTATATTTAATACTATATGTATTTAAAAAAACCTGCCGCATCAATTCAACCGCATCTCAAAGAGGTTTTTAACCTCTTCAAATTACCATCAACTGATTAACTTTTAAATTTATAACATAAATAATTCAATATATAAAATATAAACAGTAGTGTATAGCAGCAGCAGCAGGACTGTAATAATTATGTACAATATATCATCACACATTGTATAATTGATGCATACATTCTATATAGTGGAGCAATTTTGTCATATATATGATGTCTCTTTAAACTCTTTAATAAAAGGGCGTCTTTTTTTTTATTAATTCTCTATGAAATAAAGCTATAAATAAATAATTAATAAGAAGAAAGAAAAAATAACAAAATGTGTATTTAAAGTCTACACTTTGGAGTCAAAACAAAACAAAAAACAATTTCATCCAAAACTAGAGATATGAAAATATTATTCTTGAGAACATAAATCTAGTACTGAGAGAGATCCCAAGTGAATTCTTAGTTTCAGTTAAAAATAAAAACAAAAAAAAAATTCTAAAAATAGAAAAATAATTTTTCAAAACAAAAAACATAAAACATTGTTGAATTGTTGTTGACCTTTTCTCTTCTTAAAGATACTTTATTCTATATCAGATACTTTATATAACTGTATTTCAATTTAGTCATGCTTTAATTTTTTGTATGTGTAAATATTCTCCAGTTTTCTTTTTTTTTTTCTTAATTTTCCTCTATTCTCAAAGAAAACAACAAAAAAACAAAAATAAGAAAAATCAAAAAAAAAAACATAAAAATGAAACTATAACAGATTTAGTCCCCTGATGGGATCAATGCAATTCCAATATAATATACAGAAATGCGTATCAAAAATAACAAAAAAAAATAAAAAACAAGAAAATTATATAAAAAAGCCGCGAATTGAATAGATGTAAGATCTTCAAGTATCACTTGGTCATAATCTGAGACTAAATGAAATTTCAAAGAACAAAAATAATAATATAAAATGCTCCTCAATCTTGAAATGTTCAGTTTTGATGACTGATGACTTGATTATGATTAAAAAATGAGTGTAAATGCAGCGCCCTATTTTTCTTTTTTCTTTTTGTTTAATTTTTGTTTTTTTTTTAATAACTTTTGTATATTAGAGCTTAGAAATAATGAAAGTCTTTATCACTGACTGCTGATGATGAAGGAAAATTAATAACGCCTTCTCATTGTTTAAAAGAGTTAGATGTATTCATTTTGGAATATTTCAGTAATAATTTTTTTTTATGGGATTCTAGTTATTTTTTTATTCAATTTTTTTTTTTTACTTTAAGACAGCCTTAGATTTAAAAAATTATGATTAATCTGTACTATTAAAGACATTGAAATTTAATTAAAAGAACAAAAAAAAGTCTCCAAAATAGGGTGTTAATAAAATCTAAAAATTATTTTTTGATATTATACTAGCTAGACGAAGATATTGGAGAGACCATATTACACAGAATGAGTGAAAATTGTTTGGTGCAGAGTAGAATGGCTGGTCAAATATATTGAAATGCCCTACGTAGAATATACCGAAAATAAATGTGATAGCGTCAAAAAATTATATTGAACAGAGTAGTTTTAAATAAATTGGCAAAATTGTCTACTACAAAGAAGAGTAAAAAAATTGTTTGCACCAGCGCTTGCACGCAAATCCAAAACAGTTAGTTTTAGTTTATTTTGTCAAAATTTAGATCATTATTATTTTTTGTAAAAAAAAAGTCTTCAAAATTTGAAAAACTGTTAATATTTTTTTCTTCTCTTTTTTTATTTTATATTTTTATAGTAATTTTTATTGGTAAAACGCTTTAATATAGCTTAGACCAACTTTGGTTTTGAGATAGTATTCAGTTTTTTGGACGAAATAGTTATTTAGTTCTTTAGGCTTCGTATAGTAGAAGAGATGATGGTGTTTGTTTTCAATAAATATTCAAAACTCTTCAAAATATCGATAAATAGAATATAAAAATATTTAAAATCAAGATGTAGGCCAAATCTACATAAAAATTTTCCATGATAGCATTGAACAATTCTATGTTGTATTTTTATTTTTCTCAGATTTATACATATTTCCTGCTCGATTTTGTTTAATATCCGTTGGTATCGATTTGTGTGAATAAAAATTTGTTTCATTTTACTTATTAGTTTTTTTTTCTCTACAAGACCGTAAGAGTTCTTGTTTCCTCAGGAAAAAATTGAATACATCAATCATCACTATTCTAAATACCAACACGCTGGGTGGCAGTAGATAGAGTCAAGCGAAATATTCCAGGCTCGGGGCTTTCGACCTGCTCGACCACATTATGTGTCATTAGGATAAAATAAATAAAAAAAAAATTGAGAGATCTAATATCAACTTAAATAAAATTGAAGTACGCTTTTTAAGAAGGCTTAGTTTTTGACATTAGTAGTAGTCTTATACATTTAATAAAACACGCTAGAAAAATTAATAAATAAAATACTCAATAACATCGCATAGTATTCAAATTGCAGTACCACACTGAATGTACGAAAAGGTACTTAAAATAAATTCTGATAACAAATAAATTTCCAATCAACTCTCCAAGACTTAGAAATTCTTCCAAAACAAATTTATTACATTATCTATCATAATTCTAAAAACATTTTATATTTCCAACAAAAACAACAAAAAAAAACAACATCAGACAAAAATGACAAAGTCTCCAATAAACTCTCCAATCAATAAAAAAAACAAATCAAGAACCAGAATTATTTTTACTAAATGTTGTTTTTAATTAAAATGACTTGTTAAAATTAAGAACTTATGATAATATCGTAAACGAGCTCAGATTTTTTTATTTGAGAAAACTTAAAAATATGTTAGAAAGAGAGCAAATTAGAAGTGTTAATGTGAAGAAAAAAACTATAAAATTCTCCAGTTTTGTTATTTTTGTTTTGGTTTGTTTAAATTTTAAAAATAGTTTTTATGCATAAATAGTTTTATATATATATATTACTGTAAATTAATAAATGCAGCCGTTATTTAGAAAATTTCATTTTATAGTTTTTTTTGTTTTTATTATAATCTGCTATTCTCTAATGAACAGTGGTGGTTGATAGCTGCTAACGACTAGCTATTTCGAATAATTTTTATTTTTTTTTTAATTATGAATATTTAGTTTTAATTTTATTTTTTATTTTTATTAGAATATTTTTTGTGAAATTTTTATTATTTAGGAAATTATTTCAGTATATTATTTTGAAATTTTTATTGTTTTGAATACAAGGGAAATAAGGAAATTAATTTGATTGTTTTTTAAGTCTTTTAATGTGGTAATTTTTATTTATTTTAACATAACATATAACAGCTAACATTGTAGACCTCCAAAAGAATAGGAAAAAATTTCAAGTCTAAAGGCAAATTTTTCTAAAAATAGTCGATTATGGTTGAATTTATGATATGTTTCAAAAGAGCAGATATTGTGTTGTGATGATAGGTGATGACTAAATAAATAATGCGTTGCTTTGTATGTCTACAGCAGCAACAAAATTCTGGAAGGAACACATTTAATTTTCAAAAATAAAAATAAAAAAATGAACGAAATAGAGTTGACAAAAAACAGCATTCTTTTTCTAAATCTAATTTATTATGACACCGCTAATTATTAAACAGATTCGTATTATGGCAGGGATAAGACATGCCACTACCTAGTAAAGAAGCATCTTTATAAAATGGGCCTGATTAGGCCAAAACAACTTATGCAGAATATGTGAAATAGAGAATGAATCTGCTCTATGAATGTGAAGGGCTCACCCGTAGCAGACTTTGTCACCTACGAACAGCATTCCCCAAATAATTTGAGCTTTCCAGCATACCATTGAAGAATACTCTGAGTGTTATCAGACAATCAGATTGCTCTAAGGACCCAGATTATTAATAGTACTAATTAATACTGTTAATCCTAAACCCATTTGCGACTGCACTGATATAGAGCCAGATCCCCTCCCCACGTTACACAATCTAATATAAATCTAATTAACTGAAATACAAAAAAAAATTCATTTGCCATAACGAACAAAAGAAGACTGCAGATTTGCTTTACATGTTCTCTTGAGTAGCGATCCGAAGAAATTCATTATTTTTAGTTAAAATTCAAATTAATTCTATTTCAAAAACGAACTGAAACACAAATCGCGTTGAAGATTGATCAGAAATTTTTCCTGCCTTTCCAATGGCATAGCAACGATAACTGAGATTTCGCCTTCTCAAATTTTCGTCTCCATTCATTTCTATTCAAAGCCTTAACATTATGATCTTAAAAACCTATTGTAAATTTTAAGTTTAAAATTCAATTATTAAAGTTTTCAAAACTAATTCAGAATTTTATTGGAATCAATTTTAAAGTCAAAAATTTATAGCAGTGATTGCTATTATAGTTATTGCAATGATTTATGTGTTGACGATCTCTCTCTGGGATCTTACTTTCTGCAGAAGTTCAGTTGCGAACACATTCATTCGTCTTACTTTGCTAGATCAAACTAAATGTGAGTGAAGCCATTAAATATATTTCCAATATTCCAAGAAATAATAGTTCATTGTGCAAACTTGGTCGAAAAAAAATTTAATTGAAAGAATGGCATCACATTGATCCGCAAAGATATTATAGTCGATTGGCAGGATGTCTTCCAGAGATGGAAATTTTGAATCACAGCAAGTTACAAGTTAGTCATTAAAACAGGCTAACAGATACAAGTTAGGCATTTGGCTAGGTACAAGTTAGACATTAAACCAACTAATCAGCTGTGCAGTCTATAGAAAAACATGACCATTCATATTTAATATCAATCGAAAGAAGAAGCTTATTGATGTATCAAGAATATTAGCAAGCAATATTAATCATTGGTATAAAGAAAAACGTTAACTTTTTTCAGTTCTCGCTGTCGATACTACATTGATGTTGATCAGAAAGATAGCACTATATAGCATGGTAGGTAGGTAGTAGGTAGTAGTGGCTGCCGAAAGTACGCTGACACACTTAGACCGGTAAGGTACATTGTTATACACTATATAGCATAGAAAACATTTGATTTAAAACAAAACAAAAAAAAAAATTTGGTCACTAGGTAAATATGTATTGAAGAGTAGTACAGGCCGACATGCACTAAATGTTCACACTAACAACTGAAAAATGAAAATGATAGAGGAAAAAAAAATTCTGTAAACACAGTTGAGAACGTGATAATTCATTCAGAATTGGTTTTAAGTTGAATAAAACAAAATCAGATATCAATTTGAAATGGAAAATCTATTTGATATACATAATAAAAATCTGTTCATCATTAACTATTGGTTCTATTACAGCTCAGGGCAAGCCTTAACATTGTTTACAATTTTTCTTCATTCTAATCTGTCTTGTTAACGGATATAGTATACCGCTAACTCCAATCTGTTGATCATTCTCCTCTTTTTGCTCTGACGATGATGTGGTTTACAAAATTGATTTTACATATTTAAAATCAGTAGTAGAATTTTGTAAGGTGATAGTGACATGACAAGTAAAGGCGATGTCAGAAATGAGTAAGTGTGATCATTTTTAAAACTAGCAATATTAAGCAACATCTAAAAATGTATAACAAAATCCAAGCAAAACAAATAATTATAAAAAAAAACCTTACGAAATACCCACTCAATGTATCTTATTGATAGAATGCTTTGTTTTTTTCTTCAACTTCATTAACCCTTGAACAATCAAACTATTAAGCAATGTTATAAAATAGTTTTACATTATTTCCTAACCACATCCAGCAAAAATCAATAAAATGCAAAATGTCTCCCTTCACACTCTTTTCTGTTCAAAAAGGCCATAGGGAGTAAAAGGTTTAATACACTGAGTATCACAATAAAAAACAGGCTATAAAATGAATTTTCTTAATAACGTATTTGAATTCAAACTTGGGAATTTTTATTAAAGTGATTTTCTTTATTGACATCGGGGCATGGCTATCGTCATCGATTCGATTTAAGTTCGGCTAATTTAATATTATGATTTAATTCTATATTATATTTTAACATTAAAGCACCACTGAGCTATCGAAGTCATAAATTGTGAATGATTCTACACTATAAATGTTATGGGGAAAAATAAAAAAAAAAAACTAAACTGACGAATTTTCATTAAATTTAACCTTCAAAATGTCTTTATCATTTTTATCCCTCATTTTTATGTTTATCGCTAAAACACAGAAATACAAACGAAAAAAAAATATCCTTTTAATGACCTTCACAAGAATCTCTTACTTTATTCTTCTTTCATCCTTTTTGTGGTTTTTCTGTTGATTTTCACTTAGTTGCAATTTGAAAAAAAAAAACAATAATAGAAAAAACAATACAAAAACAGAAGAAAAAAAAGTTTTTTAAGGAAAATTTCATGATTTGAAATTTTATTTCAAATTTTATAACGTTTCTGTTAATGTCTATTATGCTAATGGTTTTCCTCAATATTTCATCATGATCACCATCATTATGATGTAAGTTTGCTTGGGTGGTTAGTTTGGCTAGTAACTATTAACTGTTATTATTACTTTATACTGGTATATTCATAGTAAATATTGCATAGTAATTTTAGGGTGGGGGGATGAAGAAAAAAAATTAAAATTTTTTAAACGTTCTCTTAAAATGTTGCATTTGATTATTTGGAGGACAGTGAGAAAACGTTATAGTGTAAAAAAAATTGGATTTTTAGAATGAAAGAGAGAAAAAAAGTTTTTTTGTTTATTATTTTTTGTGTTTTTTTTTTTTTTGTTTTGTTTATCATCAGATGAACTTTCAAGTGCATATCAGCAACTTCATATACTCGTATATAACGGTTCGGTTGGTTGAGTGCAATATTCTTTCGTTTAATATTTTTGTTTATATTTGGTATATAGAAACGCGCAAAGGAAGTGGGTGGTATCGTGGTATTCATTTTGAGGTCAAAAACATAAGACATCTAAGAATGTTTTTAAAAATATTTTTTTTGTTTTGTTTATTTGTTTTTGTTTTTGTAATCTTGTAAAAAGAAATAATTTTAACTTTTTAGTTTTTTTATTTTTAGTCGTTTTTGTTTGAAGTTTGAAACTCCTCAGAGAAATTATTAAGACGGATGAAGAAAACAAAAACAAAATATTAGAAATAAAAAAAAAAAAAAGATTTTTATAAGAAATTTCATCTCGTTCTGCATTTTAAATAACTGCTCAAAGTCAGAGAAATTTGATTTAGTAGAATGAAAGTCTTTGGATTTTTATTTTTTTTTTCTATTTCTTGTTTTTTGTATGATGAAATGTGAATGGTATAGAAGCTGAAAAACTTTAGTAGAGGAATCTAATGTAATTGAGTTATTAGAATAATCTTAAGAAAATTACAAGGAATAATAAATGAATAAAATAATTTTAAAAGGATTTTCAATATCTTAACAAAATTTAACACTTTAATTGTATAAATGTGGGATTTTATTTTTTTTTTTTTGTATAAACTTTTTGAGAAGAAAAACAAGAAGAAAAAAATAAGTTGGATTAAATATGGTAGTTATAGGTTGATTAAACTTTATTCACAATTAAATTATTTAGGGTTTTATTAAGATATATATGTATTTATGATTAAACATTATTAGAGTAGAAAATTGAGTATTGAGTAGGATTTATAAATTATATATCATGGGGTCAGGAGTATTATATGCAAAAATAGTGAATGTGAAAAAATTTAAATTTTGAGAAAAATGCATTTAAATATTGAAATTTGTTGGGTACCTATGATCACTAACATAAATGTACCAATTTCCGCCACCTTAAATATAAATTAATTTAAGTTGACAAAATAAAAAAATTATAAGTTTGGTTTAACTTTAATTTTCAAATTACAATAACTAGTATTTCTTAATTTAAAAAATATTATTTTCATCTAATTATAATTTGATTTTTCCTAAATAATTAATAAAATTTCATAACTGCCAAAAAAATTTGATTGTACGTATTTCTACAATTTCAATCTGAACTAATTCCGCCATTACGCATGAACTTACTACTTCCGCTTTTTGAACATATTTACGATTTTACTTAAAAAAAAATATTTAAAATAATTATTAAGAGTAAAATTAGTAGTTAATTTTTTAAATAGTTAACTAAGTAAGATAAATGGAACGATAATATTTTATTAAGGATTTGGAGTCTTGGAGGCATTTAAGTTTGAAAGAATTGTTCTTTCAAAGTACGTTAATTACGAAATATGGGCTTTTTTAAGCTAAAATTTATTTATTTATTTTATTAGTTCCTCTTAAGTGAGCTTATAAGGTCTTACAGGGTGTATAGTAGGTAAATATAGTATATTATAAAGTATAATTATTATTATAAGGTAGTATATTATGAATTAAGTGTAACAAAAAGAAAAAAAGAATTTGAAAAAGTTAAAAGTTAAAAATAGTAAGAAAAACATGACTGAATTTGTCTATTAAGTAAATATTGTAGAAATGATTTGATTTTAACAAAACAAAAAAAAAAGAACTTAACATACAATAAATATGAAGTTTGCTAGATATAAATCATGCATATATATTTTTTATACAATCAAATAATCAATTAATTATATTCTTTTAGAAATTCATCTGTAATTATCTTTTTAAATTTATAAGTTTGTAAATTTTTGTACCTTTGCTGGAAGCTGGTTATATAATAATGTAGCTGAGCTATAAACTGGATCTAGGCCGCCCATATTATGTGCCACAAAAGTTCTTAAATGACTGGTTGACCTTGTATTGAAACTATGAATATCAGAATTGATGATAAGTTTAGTATTAGTTTTGAGTTTTTTTCTGCTAATTTTATGTATGTGTAATAATTGGACTAGTTTTTTCTAATCTGATAGTTTGAGTGTTCTATGTTTTTTATGTTTTTGATTAGTTGACGTTCTATGATCTAAATGGAATAAATTTTTTATACATTGGTTTTGTGTCTTTTGAAAAGTATTAATATTATTTAAATATGTATTTCCCCAAGTATACAGATACCATAACTTATTTTGGTGTGTAAATATACTCTGAAAATATACTCTGGAATTCTAGAAGATATTTGCCTGAAAATACCAGCTATTCTGCTAATACTTTTAAATAGATTTTCAACATGAGAATTACAGTTTAACTCATTATCAATTATGACTCCTAAATATTTGTATGTGCTAGTATTTTGAATTGCAGTATTATTGTAAAATATGATCAAGTTAATATTTTGACATGTACATAGTTTTATCAACATTTACAGTGAGTTTATGGAGGCTCATCCTTTTTTCCTCTCTTGTTTTTCTCCTTAAGACATTTTTCATATCTTTGTTAATATTTGGTAGTAAAATGTCAGTATCAGCTTCTCCATATACTATTACTATATCATCAGCATAAATAAAAACATTACCAATCAGATTTGTCATATCAAAACTAAGCATGTAGCACGCAAAAAGTAGTGGGCCCAACGAACTGTCCTTAATAACCCCAAATTCAATGTTGTTTGTGTTACTTTGGATTTCATCACTTTGACTATATTGTTTCCTATTACTAAAATAGCTTTGGAACAACTTATGTTCTCTACCTATTATACCAAATTTAAATAATACTCTCAATAAAGTTTTTCTATCTACTGAGTCAAATGCTTTCTTAAGATCAAAGAACACTAGAAATACCTTGTGATTTTTGCATATTTGGTTTTGTACTAAAGTAATCACATCAAAAATTGCTGCATTGGTTTTTGATCTTTTTCTAAATCCGTATTGTATTTGACTAATTAGGTGATTTTTGGTTAAATATTTGGACAACTGACTATGAACACTTGTTTCAATTAGATTGCTGAATACAGAACATATTGAAATAGGCCTATAATTATTTATTGATGTTGTATCCCTTGCACTTTTATAAATTGGTACGTACGACTTTGTTAATTTTTAATTGATCTGGCATTATACCATGACTGAAAGATGAATTTATGAGTGCTGTTACTGGCTTTATTAATTCTTCTTTTATAACCTTTATAACATTGTTGTTAATAAAGTATACTTCAGAACACTGTGAAGATGTTAAATTTTTAATAAGTTTAAGTGTCAGTAATACTATTAAGCTTAAAAATTTTATTAGTTTTTTCTCTTAAACAGTAATTGAAACTCTTAGCCATGTATTTTCCAATATTGCAATAGTACTCATTAAATTTATTAATTTTATCATGTTTTTCACCATGTAGAGCTCGTTCCTGTAAAAATTCATTAATTTTTTTTTGTAGAAGTTTCATCAGCTATTATTTCCTTTACTATATTCCAAGTTTTCTTGTAAACACTCGTGCATGCATAAAATTTATTTGACTCATACTCTCTCCTTTTGTTTCCTTTAATATTAGTAAGTTAATTTACCCAGATTTTATATTTTTCGTTCATATAAGTGTTATTGAAATCAAGGCAGTATTTTTTATATCAATAATTTTTTATTTTTATAATTTCCCTACACTCTTTATCTAGCCATGACTTACTATATTTAACTTTTTTCACTGTCTTTTTGGTTGATGTTGCTAATTCAACGGCATCACCATGTGTGTCGATAAAGTAGTTTTCCATATATCTTTTTAATACATTATTATTTAAATTTTTTTTTTTTTTTAATCAGCTGTTGATTTATTTAGAAAACTAGTGTGACATAATTCAATACATAGTAGATGATGGTCAATAAAATCAACATCCATATGTGTAATATTAATTTTATTATTATTTAAAAATCTAATTCATAAATTGATAGACTAATTATTATTATAGAACTCAAATGTAAATAATTCGAAACAATCAATTTATTTTTTTGTCTCTAAAACGGAATAATAGTGCTCCTTAAGCCGAAACATGCATTTCAAAGGGAAACTCAAGAAAAAATCTGAAAATGTTATCCGTATTTTTACTCACAATATTATAGCAAAAAAACCATAGAGCAAAGACCATCAAGAAAAAGGATATTGGTATGACAACTTAACATTCTAATAAGTGTTTTACTTAAACTTTTTTCGGCTTGGTTTTTAATTGAGTTTATGTTTGGCTTTATAATTTAATTTAGAGTCTAGTGTGAGACCTAATAATATAAATTACATTTTAACTTAATTTGCTAATAGAATACGGTAATTATTTTTTAATTGAGTAAGAGGTATACACCCATCGGAAATAATAAATTTTAAACAAATGTATGAACACGAATAATCAATTGTTAATAATATAAAACTATTGACTAGTAAGCACATCAGTTACATATTCAAATTTGGTCCTTACGCTGATGAATTATTTGATTTCCATATTATCAATTTACATTCCACAAATTTGGTTTGTTTTTTCCAACCATATTTTTTTTGTATATTTTGTATTTGACGTCAACAGAATAAAATAAAACCAAAACAATGCAAAAAAAGAACAATTTTATTCCATGCTAATACAAAAATTATTTAAAATTTAATTTCATAAATAATTCTAAAAAAAAAATAAAAATTAAATGTAATTCACCTGCATATTTTAATTGATTCTGTCATAATTTTTGAAAATTTGAAATATAATTTTTTTTTAGGTTTTTGTGGCACTGTACCTATACTACATAATGTGGGTAATCAATTCTAATTCTTAGTAAATTTAAAATTTAATTTAATCAAAACTATGACTCAATATCATATTCAAAATCATTGATTGAGTGAAAATATTTTTTTATAATGAATTTTTTTTTTTGGTAATGGAAAAAAAAAAAATTTTAAAATTTGTTATAATTTATTTTTGATTATTATTAAAGTAAATGACTGCTTTTTTATTTTTGACTATTGATATTCTTAAACTTCTAAATTCAAATTTTTTAAGCACCTTTAGTTTATGTTATTTTCCTAATACGTGTTAGAATGAACACATGAATATACAATAATAATATAGAATTAATATAAAATGTATGTAAAAATGCATTTTAATTATGTTCATACTTTTTAATATAATTTTACTTGAATTTAATTTTATTAATTTTATTAAAATTTTTAGTTGTATAAATCTGGTGTTTCGGAGCTAATATGGTTTTGCACTTAATTTTCTAATGTATCTAAATTAAAGGTTTTAATTAATGGTTTACATATTAAATTGTTATTTAAACTATATTTTTAAATTTTTACCGTTACTTAATACAAAATTTAACTTTTTATTAATCTAATATCAATTTTTATTTCAGGTGAGTTTTCCACTTCAAATAATCTTAATTAATTAATTAATTAAAACAAATATTGTAAGTAATAATTTTTCTTAAATTTAATTTTTGAATAATAAATTTGTACATGAAATGTTTGAAGGGGTCCACAGAGATGCTCAACAACATTGATAATGTATGTGCGAAATTTTTTTTTAAATTGTTGAATTCTGTCCAAGGCATAGACTTCGGAAAAAGTTTTTTTTTTTCAATTTTATTAATTGTAAAACGGAATTATGGTATAATAACGGTGAACTTACTTTACAATACATGTAGTTTTCAATAATTTAAAATGAATAAAAGCTCATTGTGGTTGTGATTGTTGTCTGAAGATTATATGTAATTAAAGTATTCATCCCAAAGTTGTTGTTTTTTATTCTATTGTCAGTGGTACATATATATAGGTATAATACATTTTCACAGATTAAGCAAAGCCTTGGCAAATGTAAAAAAGCAATGATTTTAATAAAACACTCAACATTAATGATCAATATTAACCATTAAAAGATCAATTGTGGTGCAATGCCATCAAGCACCCATATTAATTACTTCAATGTTAAGTCGTTAGTAATCTGTTCAGCAAAAGCTTGACTACTAGGCTTCACTTTTATTAATACTTTTAAATTAATAAATATAAATTCCATGAGCTACAGATTAATGTCTTCTTTATATTTTCCTTCATAATTATTAAATTACTAAACCTTTATATACGTTATGATGACTCTAAATGCTCTACAGACAGTAAAATTTTCTGCTTTACTAATATTTTTCACCTTTTATTTATTTCAAGGATAAAAAATGAATTTTTCCAACTGAAGAATTTCAAAACTTTCTAAAATCATTAAATTAATTTTTCTATTAAGGTTTTGTATTTACAGATTTTAATATGGGTTGAAAAAATTGATTAGATATTTTTTTGTCAGTTTCGCTTGTTAGTAACAAACATTTTTATTGTCATTAAAATTTTTCTAATTATATTTTCCATATTCTCTATAATTACATAATATTTAAAATTATTTTTTTAATTTCCCTTTTAAATTCTATTTTAAATTTTACCAACATTTTCCATTTAATAAAAACAACAGCAATAACAAAAAACAGCAACAAAAATTTTCACTTTAAAACAACTTTATTAACAAAACTGACAAAAATTGATTACATACCTTCAGGCTATTGATTCAATTTAAATGTCAATAAATAGACACCCACCAATATTTTAACAAATATTACACTTAAATTACTTCATATACACAAATAGTACATCTATATAATAATAATATATACGTACATTAACATACACATATAAAATATAATATTGATCTAAAATAAAGTGTCAATCAATCAGTTGCAAAAAGAAGACGATTCTAATGTTGTGATTCAAAGTGACTTTCGAAAGGAGTTTTTGGATAATTTGTTGTTGTTGTTGTTGGTTTTATTGTTTTTGCAATATTCACTTATTTATTTACGAGTAGATACACCATTTCAAATATCATTTATTCATTCTTATCATTTTTTTTTCTGCGTATTTTTTTTTTTTTTAAATTTACACCAAAAATATTTTGTAGTAATGTTTTTTTGTAATGTAAGTGAAAAAGGATATATTTTCAAGGATACGATTACTTATAATCAAGATATAAAAAACAAAACATAAAAAAAACAGAAATTTTAACAATTTGATTTTTGGTTTTTTACTTGAGGGGGTTGAATTAGAGTGCAATGTTTTGAATTTTTATTAAATCAAAAAAAAAAAAAACAAAAAACAACAAAAAATCAATGATTTAAAAAGTCGCGTCGAAAATTGTCTCTCTTTCTATCGGTTAGTTTCAAATTGATTGGCATGAGTTTCATAAATTCGGGTTTTTTTGTTTTTTTTTTACAAAAATAGAAGAAATGTAACTGAGGCTTGTCTAAAAGATGTCAAAATAATTTTTGAAAAATTGATGAAAAGTCTTGATGGGGATAAATGTTTGCGAGGAGCAGAGTATTAAAATTCAAAGACACACTTTTGACATGAATTAAGTAGAATAAAAATAATTTTGTATTGAGAGTATTTGTAATACCTGTATCATCTACGCAATGGTAGTCTATGTTCTATATAGAAATGATATACTATTTACAGAGTTGAATTAATTCTGATTTCAAGTTTTTTTTAGATTAAACTTTCTTTCATATAAATTTATATCTAAGCTATTGGTGAATACTTTTTCAATATGTACAAATAAATTTATTTCTTAGTGATTAAGTAAAGAATATGGGTTTTTAAATTTTCTAAATAATTTTGACATTATAACATATTATGTAACATCAAAGTTTTACAAAGTCATTGTTTTTTAAAACTTTGATGTATATAGAGTAAATAGAATAGGATAATATTGTACACTTTTTAATTTCACCTGATAATAAATTTAAAAGAAGTCAACATTGTAAAAAAAAAAAAAAAAAAAAAAAACACTATAAATTTATAGAATTGATTGGCATCTAGACATCGTAATTGTAGTGATTTATTGAAAATTTTAATGAAATCCTACAGGTACAATGTACTTTTAGATACTATATTTTATATTGTTGTAAAATTCGTTTTCAATTTTTATAATTTTCTATGAAATTAGAAAAAATAAATCTGTCAATTGTTGGTAAGAGATATTTTTTAAAATATATTTTTACTGTGATTTTATTTTTCAATAAAAATTTAATTAAATTTTCTATAAAAATTTAGAGTCTAAGAAAATTTATAAAATTAATAGTCCAGACAAGTTATTACAACGATATAATATTGATAATATTGATATTACATTAATTAAACTGCAATTTTTTTAATCTAATTGGATTTTTAATGGAAAATATTTTTAAATACATAAATATTTAGTTAATTACTTGACGATGGCAGCTTTTAAAAAAAATATAAACGGTTTTCTTAATAAAACAACAGTTTTTTTTTTTATAATTCCAAGTTAATGATGAACAACCTAACGGCTTTTACACATATATACACAATTACATACAATATTTTTAAAAAAATGGTATTATCTACTACTAATTCTAACTGTATAAATTGTATAGAGTACTTTGCCTTCATAATAGCATAGTTCCATTTTATTTTTCGTGATAACCAAAGTTATTATACTACTTTTAAATATTAAATATACTTGTATATTTTTTCATCACAGGTTGATTAAAATTTTAGGCCGTAGCTAAACTTAGGTAGATACAGTATATTATTTTGTTATTGTATTTAACTTCTGTTTTGTAAACCTAGAATATTCTAAAGCTATATTTTTTTTTTTACTGTATTTGTTATATCATTTTCTGTGTCGAGTAAATTTTATTTATATTTAATACATGCATTTTTTACTTCTTCGTTTGTTCGTATCCATACCAATTTTCATATTTATCAATTTCAAATTTGTTAAGCTCGTCGTCATACTTCCAGTCGTTTGTCCAGTGTAGATTTTAGGCAAAGTAATACAATATCGAAGTATAATAGTAATTAAATAATCTATTTACTAATCAAAAAGTCATTCCATAAGGATTTCATCACATAGTTTTTTAACGACCGAATATAGATATGAAGGTTGGAATGAATAATCTAAGGCCATATTCAATAATACGGTAAAATTCAGATAACGCAAGTTTTATAATATTGATGTTAGAAAGTGAATCTTCAAAATTAGTTGAAGAAAAATACTTTTTTAAAGCTATACAAAATTTGCTCTAAGTAATACCCTGATATCAAAGATTTTTTTAGTAAAACTTTTACTAACTTTTTTAGAAGATCGACCAATCTGAAAATTAGAATACAAGATCGACTAGAAATTAAAGTAAATTTTTCAGAATATTTCTAATTTATTAAGTTCATAATCATAAATATTAAGTAATAATTTTTAATATGCATTTAATATTTGTCCTTAGATGTTGACGCATGACATTGCATGTTGTCAGCAAGCTGGTCAAACGATGGCAAGTAACTGGTCATTGCTAAGTGTAGACACATTTTTAAATGTTCATCTGTAAGTATGCTGCGGTATTTCGATTTTATTATTTTCATATGAGAAAATGCCGATTCACATAGATAGATAGGTGGAACCAAAGTACGCGGTGAATTGCAAAGCAATACGTCTTAAACATGAATATTTATCTTCACGTAGCAACGACTAATAAGTATTTTCAGAAGCTCTTGCTTTTATAAAAATAACAGAATTAAGGGCTATAATTTCATTTTCTGTTTTCGAATAATCAATATCAAAAAACGTAGCTGTATTTGAAGATATTTCTTCAAAATCATGATTTCCGAAAGGGAATGACATAAACATCAGAATTGGCTCTACTTTTTTAATATCTTGAAAACGATGTTCAAACTCATTGATAACATTTTCAATCTCTGCAATATAGTCATCAAATGTTGTATTAACGTTGAGCTTTTCTGATATCACTTTTAAACTTGTAAAATTTTTTAAATCTTTTGCTGACAACTGCGATTTCAGAAGTAATAATTTTAATTTAAAACCATTTATGGAGCTTATTAATTCAGTAATAGTTCTGCTTTTTCTTTGAAGTTCCAGATTAAGGTTATTCAGGTGGTTTGTAACATCTGTCAAAAAAGATAAATTATGAAGCCATTTTGCGTTCGGTAATTGGTCATGTTTACCTCCTTTTGAAAGCAAAAATTGTGTAATTTCTGTGTGTAAATACTCAGATGACTCATCCATCTGACATCAGTGTGCAATAGCAGATCAGAACGTTCTGATTCATTTTCTTCTAACTGAATTTTAAAAAGGCTTCGCTGTAAGCTTATCGAACGTATTGAATTAAGTATTTTAAAAGCAATATCCATTACCTCTTTCATCTTCAGCATTTTTGCACACAACGCTTGCAATGTATAACACAATGAAACGATACAGAGTCTGGAAAGTCATCATTTTTTCGACAAAGAGCCACAAAACCGCTTAGCCGGCCCATCATGGCGGGAGCACCATCTGTTGTGACACATACAAGTTTATACAATGGTAATGGGTAATTTTTCCAAAAATTTAATGAATTCATAACAAATGTCTTCACCACGGGTATTGCCTTTTTAGTGGAAGAATTGTGAAAAGATCTTCCTTTGAAGTCATATCGGTGAAACTCATTACTTATATAAATGCAGAGTTGTACGTTTTAGAACTCCTTTTCTGCAGCTAGTCCAAAAATATTCACATCTTGAATTTCTTCTGATGATTTCAAGTTTTTATAAAATTTGTGGTAAACTGGCGGTAAAAAGTCAAAAATAAAACTTGTTTTTAAATTTTTACTACGCCAATCGACTGAAAAAAATCGAAAGATCGACTGGTTGATCGGGATCCGACCGTTTGGGCGACCCTAGTATAGGGTATTCTGTTATAGTGTTATCCTAGCTGATGTAATATAAGTAACGATTCAATATACATTCCATTAGAATGGAATCTAATTGATATAGTATGTGTCTAAGTAATACATTGAATAGTAAATATGCAGTCTAGATATATCTCATGGCTAGTTTTGGCTGGATTAAATTTAATCTTTCTGAAAACAAGATAATAATTATCAATATTTTTCAATTTTCTTTAAAATTTCTTATCACTGTCCTGTAAACCCACCCGTGCGCCATAGGGCAGAAAATTTTACCCAAAGAAACTGTTAACAGTATAATTAACAGATTGGAAATTCCGATAAGCGGGTATCTTTGTAATAAATATGAAATGCCAATAACTAATTAAGCACAATTATTAATTATATATAGTCAACAATTTGAGTTGTGCAAAATTTCAATAAAATAAAATGCTAAAACTAAATTGAACCATAAAGGCAAACATACAATATAATATTTTCTTTATGATTGAACTATTATGATCAATCAATCAATTCAGTTTATTCATAATCAATTTAATTTTTTCATATTCTTTATTCTTTTTATCAAAAAAATATTATAAACCTATAACAATATAAAATTGAAGTAATTCTTATAAATATGAATATTTTTACAAATTGGATCAAAGATTAAAAAATTATTACAAACAAAGACCAATCTTTATGTTAATTGTATAACAAGTAGGAAGAAGAATTTCTATAAATGGTAACGATAAATAAAAAGTTAAAAATACAAAAAAAAAAAAAAAATAATTAATCTTAATTGAAAGTATTCCCAATTTAATATTTTGAAATTTAATTGGATTTCTTTTGATTTTTATATCTTGAAAAATTATTAAATTTTTCAATTTATAATATAAGAAATTTTTTATTTATTTTTTGAAAATTGATTTTCATTTGCATTTATTTTAATAACAATTGAATTGAAATATTTTTTCTTCCTTTTTGAATAAAAATTTATTTTAAATTTTCAAATAATAATAAAATCAAATACAGAGTCAGTGTATATCTTCTTTTTGTATCTAAAGAATTTTTTTACAGAAAATTTTCAATTATTTCAATTTTATTTTGATGTTATTGTTGTTGTTATTATTATTATTGTTATAAAGTTTCAATTTCATCTTCAAAAAATTCATTTATATTCTTATAACAATACCAAAAAGTATCCTTTAAGGTCATATTCAATGTAACAATTTACCTTTAACCTTTTGTATGTTATATTTTCGCTTAAAAGAAAGTTATGAGTATTTCAACCACTATTCTGCTACTCGAGTATATCTATATATGTGTGTATACTATAGTATATAACCGCAATCACTGTGATACTTTTTTTTTTCAAACTTAATCGCATCGGAAAATTTTTTCTACTTTAAATCAGGATACCAGTTACCTTCATTCAATTTCATTTTTTTTTTATCTTTAGTTCAAGTGCCAATAAAATACACTCAAATTGACTATATAAGATACTACAGATTCTTGACAAAAAAAAAAGTAAAAAAAAAATTTTTTTTTTAGATGATAACAAAAAGAAAAAGAAAAATAAGAAAATAATATGTTGGCATTGGTGAATAAGAGAAGTGACTCTAGGTAAGAGATATGTGAATTTTGACAATATTAACTAGCAAAGTAAATTTTTTTTATTTTTTTTTATTTTGTTGGTTAAAGCAAGTAACATACGTTACAAAATTATACACATAAACTTGTATGTAAAGATTCACTTGTATGTTATAAGAGGTGAATAAAAGTCGTCCTTTTACCCTTATCAAAAATTTTATATGATCCTTTTTTTTTTAGTTTATTTTTTGCAATAACTGTGAGAACGAAGAGATCTTAAAGATATTTTTTTTTTTTTATTCTATTTTTCTACTGTCAATTTATGATTTGATTTGGTATTATAAAGTGGTGGTATATATACGTTTTTTTTTGTTGTTGTATTTACGTGTAATTTTTTTTTTATTCTTTGTACAGTACCTAGTCGTAGTTAATGTGTAGAAAAATAATACTGGTAATTTAATAAAATTGTGTAATGTAATGCCAGTTTGGCATCTGATATTATATTAAGCAAAAATTAATGTATTTGAATCAGCTGTTGTGCTTCTACATATAGTCACTGGTAATTGCATATACCTACAACAAGGAATTTTATATGAAATCGATATAGTCAAAAGGATCAAAATACAATTATTGTAACGTCCATTAATTGGGTTATTAAACTTTAGTTTGGATGCAAACCATTTTGTTAATATTCTACTACTTTGATATATTCAAATGTCAACAGATGAAAGAGTAGAAGTATCAGTAAAAGTGCAACCAAACCTCTCTGCCGTAGTTGAAACTTAAGATAAGATTATTCAAATTAAATGTCATGATTTTTCTGTTCTGTTATACTGCGGAATATCGGTTTAAATATAATAAATAGCATACAAGTATTTGTAAAGAGATGTTTACTGTTAATAATAAAAATACTTTTGGCTTTGAACAAATCTAGAGTCAATGCATACATTGAGAAGAGAATATATAATGGTCAGACGTTCTGGAAATATAGAAAATATTGTCAGAATCGGTTTTAATTTAAAACCGACACATTAGCAGAGGTAGGAGTTATTCATGTAATACAAATATATGTGTACCTATATATGATGCTTATTATTTTTTTTGACGTAGAGTCAGAATTTACATCAAAATGTACCTCTTTCAGTTTGAAAACCTCGATTTCGGTGAACTTCTTCTTTAAAAAATTTATTTCTGGCTCTTTCTGGATGTCGAAAATATTACCAATATATAGAGCTTTTTTTAAACTTTAAAATAACGGCTTCTTACCCTCATAAAAAAACTTTTACGACTCTTGGACACCCGGCTTTCACAAATAAAATAAATATGCTACAGGAAGGCGATTCGAAACACAATAATTCTCTAAACCAAAACTGTGTTGCACAAAATGAATGTGCACACAATTGATTACAGATCTTATAATGTGAAATGACAAGTCCGCATGCTGGGCATAATGTTAAGTTACAAGTTTAAGAAAAAATTTTGAATTTGGATTTCAGTTAACAAAAAAATCGTTTTTAAATATTTGCTGACAGCTGAATACGTTTTATAATAATTTTCTTTTATACTTTTTGATCTTGTTAAAAAAATAGAAGGAGAAGAAGAAAAAGTAAAATAAAATGAAAACAAGAACATGAAAGTAAGAACAAGAAAAACAGCGAATAGAAATGGTGTAAAAAGAAATTAGAGACCGGACAAAGAGCAAATAGTATGAAAGAAACAAAAGAAAAAGAAAATGTAAAATAAAAGGTAAATAAGAATACGAAGGTAAGAACAACAACAGATAATAGAAAAGTGTATAAAAACAAAAAAAAATATCACGGAAAAATCAATATGGCAAGTAGAGAAAGGAAGAAGAACAAGAAAATATGGAAGAGATAAAAGAAGAAGAAAATTTTAGAACAAAAGAGAATACAAATTTTACGTTTTTTGTTATGAAGAGAAAATTTTTCAACCAAAAAAAGTATCATAATTTTTCTCAATGTGTCAAAATTTAAATACAAAATTTTCTAAAGTCAACCTTCAAATTAAAATATTTTCCAATTTTGTTTCTAAATAAACACCAAGCTTATCAAAGATTAAATTTAGGTAATTATCACATGTAGTTATATAAATATATATAACGGGTGTTCCAGACCATGCGTATCAGTATACCTTCCCATTTAAAAATCTTGATTTCGGCCAATTTCGGCGAATTTTGAGCTTAAAAACCCTTTTTCCGGCCCTTTCAGCAAGTTATAAAATTTCACCAATCAATAGAGCACCCTCGATTTAGATAATTATATGCAAAATAACGGCTCCTGCCCCTCTTAAGAAACTCATACGCACCCGGTATATTAGTGGTGCAGAATGCGATAATTGCCATCTTAAGTGATGTTTTTGTCGGATGATAAATGTAGGTGAAGATTATGTTTTATAATTTGGTGTCTCAACATCCAAGTTACCAAGTTACTTGCTGAAGGTCACACAAATCTTAATATTTTTACTAACAGATATATATATATATATATATTATATATTCTTAATTATCAGCACGACTTCAAAATATTTTGACATTTTGTATAAAATGAGTTGGAATGACAATCAAAAGAAAAACAAAAGCTCTTAAATTGAGCTTTTATTCTGGTTTTGTTATTTTTTTTATATCTTTTAAGAATAAAACGAATTTTTAAAGCTGAACCCATTGTTATCGTAATGCACTCTGAAGTAATTTTTAAAATAACAAAATTTTCTCTACATCGATTCTCACCGTTTCAAATTTTATTTTCCGAACATTTTTTAGATTGATGATAAAATTAATGGCATGATGACAAAATAGAGCATACGGTCTATACGGCAAACTCGACACTCTGTATTTTCAAAACCACTCTAGCTAAAGGAATAAGATTTGAATATTTTATTATGTCTCAAATCTGTTTCAAACTCAAAACCGTTAAAATGGCTTATACAGCAATTCAATTTTCAGCCGACGATATGCTTTACCTAGTTGCTGCAATTTACTTTCTGATAGTGCAAATATGTTCAAATACGTTTACTTAACTTATATAAATAATAATATAATAATATTTTCGTATAGATAAAAGGAAATAGAAAAAAAATAGCAAAAACAAAACCTCTTAAATTGAATTAATTTTTGTTTAATTTTAAAGTAAAAATATTTTTATTAAAATTAATTTCTAAATTTTTGTCAAAATGTAATTCATTTATAATGCCTGAATGTTACCATCTCAAAATTTTAACTTTGTTGCAAGTCATTTGTTGCAGTTGTATTATGCAAGTGAATGAGGTACAGGTACATTAAAAAAAATATATATATTTTTCACAAATCTATATTATTGTATGTATCTCTATTTATATGTCAATATACTTGACTTGCAAGCAAATTAACTTGCATGTCGAATCACTTGATTATAAATTAGTAAACAAAAATTTAAATTAAAATTTTACCGCTTTTGGTTTTAAATTATAAAAAATTAATTCACAGACAATTTACTATCACCACTGTTATGATTAAAATTATAATCCATTATTTAATTTATATATTTTTACTTTAATTATTTAAATATTTTGAATTTTATTCTGCTATAACCACACAATTCAAAATGTAGTTGAATCAATAAAAGTAAAAAAAAAAAAATAGTAAATGACAAAATTTAATAATTTTCAAAATCAATTTATGCGCTTGCATTGACTTCGGAGTGTGTCAAGTTAACAGTGAATCCACCTACAATTATTGTTTTTTTATTAACTTAACTTTTTAAATTTTTGGTAAAACAATCAATTTTTAAATGTAATTCGACCAACGAAATATAATTCGAAAAGTCGAATGACGCTATCTCAAAATTTAAAATTTGTTGCAAGCAGTTTTCTGTATTGACCTACGTCATACAGCCGTATATGATGTTACTTACTTGTATGATGTGAACACGCAGGGTAAGTGACAGAGTTTTTGATTATATACTCTACTTACAGCAAGTAACTTGAATGTCGGTTGAATCACTAGATAGTAGATACCTAAGTGATATATGAAATACTGTTTATTTTTTTTAAATAATTATAAATTAAAAAAAAACAGATTTTATTACTGAAAACACCAAAATAAAAAATAACAAAAAAAAATCCAATTTGAATAATGAAAAAGATAAAATTGAATGAAATGATAAAATAATTTTTCCTTATTATATATATTTTTTTTTCATCTTAACTAAATTTATTGAATCTTTCTAAACGAAAATGACAATAATTAATTATAGTAAATAGTGACAGTAATGGTTTAGAAGGTGTAGTGATTAGTCCATTGATTTGACACTCTTCATATTTGTTCGTTCATTCCAATTTTCTGCCTTACATGACTGCTAGAATTTTTTTTAACATGCTGGTTATTGGAATGTTTTGTAGATCTCTCGCCAAGTGTTAGGGTATTGGATCAGTTTGTTTGCATATCTGTTTTTACATTTCTTCTCCAGTTCTTCTGTAGCATTCAAATATTTATGTAGATTAGTACTTCTAAGGTACCAAGCGGCCTGCGTTATGATGATCTGTAAAATTTTTGATTGTATATGTATAAATATGGAAAAAAACAACAACAAAACAAGCTGTGTACAACAATTTTATTACAAATATAATACTTTTTTCCAGTGAAATTCAACATTTAAAATATTAAATTAAACAAATTATTTGACAAAATGTTGAATTTAAATGAAAATTAGGTTAATTTGTTTGAAAAAATTGTATTTTTGACTAGAAAAACGTATATAGTAATATTATCAACTTTTGTTAGTATGTAATAATTAATAAAAAACTTATTATGAAAAAGTATTTATTATGACCTTTTATTATTATTAATAGATGTGTGCTCTTCGAAGGGGTTTTAGTTAGAGAGAAGATATCTTCAATAGAAAGCCTTTATATAGCATAGGTACTTAGCAATCAATGACTGAATATGCAATCGGATGTGATTATCGAATATAGTACAACGTTGGCTAATGAAGTTCCACATAGCACCCCTGTGGGTATGAGTACTACAGAATGTACTACTACGTGGATTAATGCTCCACATATCATCTTATGTACGTTCCACATAGCACCCCATGAGCCAGGCGGGAACAACTACTACCATTCACTGCTTGCACCATCTGTTATTACAATTATATAACTAACTATAATTGTAATAATAGATTATATCTTAAAACTATCCGATTTGATTAAACAACTATAAAGGCTAAGATCACAACACAATTTTAGTTTTGTAAATTACCTTAATTTTATTTAAAAGTAAAATTTTTAAATATAATTAAATGTTTTTTTTGTTTTTGAAACACTACAACAAATCAGTACGTATAGGCTATAGATTTATAATTATAGATGCACATACAAACATGTATTTTTCTCTCAAGACAGCATTTATTACTGTCAAGTAGTGTCAATTAAGTTGATAGTCGTGTTAAAAAAATGCTAAACTATCGGCTGATGTATAAAGTAAGTATTGTCATCAATCATCTAAGAAAATCGGAATATAAAAAAATATATATAATCCGCGGTGTTCTGCATTCCACTTTTTGTGAAATTAAATGGTGAAAGTGAAATTGGGTTTTTCACAATTGTGAAATAATAGTGAATTAGAATTTCGAATAGGTGTTCTGCATTCCACTTTAAATTTTATTCCTATAAATTTTATCGAATTGAATTCACTTATTTTTTTCATGGTGGATTATAATTTTTTATTGGAAAATCGGAAAAATGTAAATATAAATTTTGTCTTTTTTTTGTTTGTTATGTAAATTATTTACATTTTTAATATAAAAATTATAAGTATATACAATTATAGGGGAAAACATAAGAACTCTAGACGAGAGAAGATATTTTTAAATTTCATGGAAATTAATTCCGAAATTGTTAAAGGGTACACAAAAAAAGAAGAATATGTAGTTTTTCTGTAGTAAATTCTTTTATTTTAATTTTTTTCGTCTTCCGACAAGCTCAAGCTTTATCCATTTCGGACACATTTTTTCCAAAACATTAAGCATTCTGGTCAAAACTTTATTGGGGATCGCCCCAAACCGACATCAAAATCTTGACCAACCGATTTACGGTAATTGCCAGTTGCCAAAAATATGAGTGTTACTGCAAGCTGGAATACAACAGGAATTGCAGATGTTTCCGTTACTGTTTCAATTTCTTTTAAAATAAATTTAAAAGCCAACTTGTTGATTCTAAAACTTACTTTAAAACTAAAAAAAACAGCTATTCCCTTACAACTTAAAATGTAACCGATATTCAACTACTTATACTAAACTATGGAAGGTCAAATATATTTGCTTTTTCGCGCAAATGTCTTCTCCTAGTTTTCTCTTTATTAATACGTTTTGGTTTTTCGCTGTTGACTAATAAAACAATCGGATCCATTACGATGTAAATTACTTTAAATATAATTTATGTATAAATTTGATACACTTTATTCAAAATTTAGCGACCACCGTAAAAAAAATTTATAATTTACAAATATTATCATTTGATTTTGACGTTTCATAAAGTGATTTTTAAATTTTTCGAGTTCACGTGGAATGTAAAGCACCGCATTTGACATTACTTGGAATTGAAATTCACTTATGAATCAATTCGTAGTGGAATGTAGAACACCGCTGAATATGAATTAAATATAACACGCACCAATAAAATATGAACTCAATTTTTTGCACAATCGACTTTTTAACCTGAATTTTTTGAAATTTTGTTTTGATGTCTGGGTTCATACATTTTGTAGAACTAATATTGATTTTTTATAAAATTGGATTATTTGCCATTAAATTTCTTTTTGAATAGCTATGCTTACCTGATTTAATTTTGAAATATTTTCCATTCTGATACTATATAACTGTCTACTTGTCTTTGTTTAATTTTTTTGCACGCACAATTTGACTAATAATTTGTCACAGTGGTGTATTTGAATTTTATTTATGCAATTCAATTTTATATTTGTGTATTGTATATATATATGTATTGCTTATTTTATTTTATTTAATATTAGTCCCCAATTCAAAAAAAATATGTTGCTTGGTATGTATTTGTTGTTGTTTTGTTTTTTTTTGGAAAATTTTTTACATTTTCCTCTTTAATTCAAAGTGATATAATAATTTTGTTTATAAAATAAAGTAAATGTTACCAAATCTGTATTTAAGAAAATGAGAACAATTTACAATCAATTACGAAGAGCAATTCTTTATATTATACACGGCATATCTATATATGCATAGTTTATATATATATATGTAATATGTATGTTTATAAATATATTTAGTTTTTCTTTCACAATCACATTTAAGTTGTTTTGTAAGGTTTTCCAGATTTGATTTTTATTTAAGTTTTCATTTTGAAACTTAATCTCATGTTTTATGCACACACAAAATCATAAAATAAAAATCGATTGTGTAATCAGTAGGGAATAAAAAAATCAAAAAAAAAAACCAAAAAAACAATATGAATGAGACAGAAAAGGGTATTAAGATATTTTCAGAATTTTCAGATATACCATAGATAAAATAGTTGAGAATGGATATTAATGAAAATTAATTTAGTGATTATTTCTTTATTTTTATTTAAGATGATTTTGATATTAAACAGATGATAAAATTTCATATCTATTTTTCAGGGTGGAGGAGGGATTCATTTGATGAGTCTCACAAAATAAAATTAATTCCTTTATTAAATTTTGTTTTAGTTTTATCATAAAAAATATCATAAAAATATAGGATATTCAGGTGGGTATAGTAAATTTAAGAGGACTTTTCAATAATTTATTTTTCAATATAATTTGATATAGTATTAATTAGATTAATTATATAATATGTATACATATTAATAAAGCTTATTTTAGACTTTTGTTTTTGATAAGTTGGCCTTTAAAATTTCCGTTGATGTGAGGAAATTTTTAAAAAGATTTGTGTATAGGGTAATTTAGTTGAATATAATTTATTTATTTTTAATTTTGTTTTTATTTATTTTGCAATAAATATTGATACATATTTTTTTAAAAATAGTATTTATTTCACAGTTATATCAAAGAAAAATCATTAATCAGCGTTTTTGAACAAGTGAATATTTATTTAGAAATTTACTTCAATTTTTCATTGAATTTTTACAAAATTAGCTGAAATTAACAAAAATTTTTTACAAAATTATATAAACGTCAAACAAAAGATGAATATTCAGTTAAAAATTTGACCTAATTAACAACTTGGTCTAATTCCAGTGTTCATGTTGGACACAGTAATTAGTATGTTAGTTTATATTTGTATATTTACTTTGTTTGCATTTGTGAAATGCTGATTGATGAGTCGGTCGATTTTTTCACTATATTATCTACTATATTGTATGCCTTCACGACATAAAATTTTGAATATTAATCCTATATATAAAATAAATTAAATTTTAATTAAAATATTTATTAATATTTATATTTTTATTTTCTGTTGAATATAATTACATGACAAAATTACATGGGATAAAATTACATAAGACAAAATTACATAATATGAAGAAAAGTACATATGGAGAATATTACACACTATGGACAAAATTACATATAGACAATATTATATATAATATCCTTTCACTTTCAAATAATTAAAATTTGGAAAATTGTTAATAATTTTTTTTTTGATTCTATCCTCATTTCTGCTTTACTCACATGATTTTTTAACCTTTTGAGGATATTAATTAATAGTTGATAAGAGTATATTAACGTTTTTTTCACTAAAACATTCAAATGTTGATCAATAAGCATGCTCGTCACTATCCAATGTAAATGTACCACAGGTAAGGAAACTATTTTTTCCGTATTTACGGTTGAAATCTAACTTGTTTCTAAAATTGTCAATACACAGCTTAATTTGCCATATAAAGTTTACAGCAACAATTTTGTTTACCCTTCATTTTGATCAAAAAAAAAATATATATGTGAATTTTATATAATTATGTTAAAGGATGAAAATTAGAAAAATTTTCAGTTTTCAAAACTTACTTGTCTTACTTAAGTTAAACGAGCTTTATTTAAATATAAATATTAAAAATGTGGATAATAACAACAAATCTGTTGATTTGTCATACAATTTAGTGCTAGTTATTGTTCCAGGGGTAATTTAAAATTCCCTTTCCATCCACCTACCTATTTTTCCGCTGTTACTAATCATCGGATCTGATTTCACATCGTCACTGCAATGTTGGCGATTTTGAGTGACTTCTCTCAAATTGCTTTGCGACTTTCAATGATATACATTCCTGAAACGAAAGTGTGATCTATCCTACACGGATATTATTGTACTTTCAGGAATTTGATTTTTTTTTTTTGTTTCGATTATTTTGTTCCATTTATTTCTATTTTTTATTTTTTTGACTACGCTCAATTCTTTGAGAAGCCGGAATTAATCTTCTCCTCCAAAATGCCTCAGTTATTTTCAGATGAGAATTTCAGAATCATATTCAATGAAAATTTTACTTTTTCGAGACATGTAGTACATTACTGTTAATATTTGCTGTGAAACTGATTAATGTTAAACTAGTATTCGCTCACTCACAGAAATGCGAAGAAGTTTGATAAAAAATCATGCTCAACATTTCGTTATAAATTGTTTTCCATCATTTCAATTTATCATGTACACTATATTTTTTATTAATTTATCTTAAACAACAACCTCTAACGTAATAATTTCTTTAAAAAAATAAAAATATAAATCTAAATGGGCTGCTGTTGTTGCGGAAATTTGATAACTTAAAATTTTTGTATGTAAAGCATCTTATATAATGGGGTAAAATTTTAAATTGAAATTTCTAATTGAAAAAAAAATGTGAACTCGCCACGTCTCTTAAATTGTGTAAATATAATTATGATTTAAAAGAATAATAATGAAAATCGGTTTTCAAATGGTCCAGATATTTGTACCGTACCTCTTTTAGTTTTCAGATTCTCGAATAAGAGTATCAAAAAAATAATGTTCTCACATTAATAGCAATACATACACTCGTTAATAGAGGGGGTGTTAAAAATTATAATAGAACTAAAAAAAACATATTTTCATTATTTTTATCGGTACGTTGTTATCTACACAAAAACAATTGTTTTAATGTTTAATAATTTTTAAATTAAAAAGAAATGTTCTAAAATTTTGAAATCCCAGCCTACCAAAAATTTTGCTTTAAAAGCTATTTGAAATTCAGAGTAAAATTAATATTGTGCAAATTTCACATTGCCTATGTTACTAACTATTGTATCCCAATAGGTTAGAATTGATTGTATTAAATTAATATTACATATTTTGGTACATAATATACATTATATCTCGATTTGTAAACTCAATTTTGTAATTTTGTTTTTATGTCAAAAGTTTAATTGATAACATTGAAAGGATAACAAATTTAGGGTTCTGACAATTATTTATTTTCAATTCAAAATATCTTTTGTTTGTGCGTTTACATAAAGTATATTTACCGTATATTTACTGGTCACAACTTTTAATAAATTTGAAAAAATATGTACTAGAAACTGTAAACTACAAACGATCCTTTTTAATTAACGTGTATTTTTAGGGGTTTATATACAAGGTGTTTAGGTAATAGCCTGTTATAGTTTAATAAATGATTGCAGTGATTTTAATAAGTACAAATATTTTAGTGTTATAGAGTAGGAGTTTTTTACCTGATTTAATTAGAATCATCTAGTCTCAACCATTTTAACATTATTATATTAGTTTAGGTTTAGGTTTAGTTTTTTCAATCGAAATCATAAAATAAAAGTAGGAAGAACTGTGACCGAAATAAAATATACTGCACAGTTATTTATTTATATGCTATATACTATACCTATATACTTATATACAATGTTCTTTCAGTTTTACAAGTAGTCAGAGCAAATAATTTTAGTAATTGGTGCTCTTATATGGATTGTTATTGAATGTATTAAATATTATGTACCTAATATTGTACACCGAATATTGTAAATCGAATATTATGTCCCGAATATAAGAATGTTAAGAATGTTTTAAATTACAAATTTGACTTGTTTACATGATATTGTTAACTGATCATGAGTTATTATAGTGCATGCCGCTTCAATGTCACCTCTTTACAATATTATACAATATGAATATACGAATAAAACGTGTGTATGTATGAAGAAAGTATTTGGACTTCTACATCGGTTAAGATTTTTAAATTACAAATTTGACTTGTTTACATTATTAAACTGGTAATCAGTTATTAGTTCATCCCGCTTTAATATCACTTCTTTCAACGACATACGAATAAAACGTGTGTATGTATAAAAAAAGTCCTTGGAATGTGTAGATAATATTATATACATTCCATTATACTATACATGTATATGACATCTATTAAAGTTTATTTATTTCTTAGATTTATTTTTTTGTTAAAGTTAAGGCAGACCCATTATTGTACTCATATTATTTTGTTAGCAACAACTTATTTTCTTGTCTTCTTAATTATCACATCATCCTGTCTAAATGTATCTTATATTAATAGAAAATACAAAAAAAAAAGAAATATTCTGAATAAAAGAAAATCGAGAACTTTTTCTTTAAGTCTTTACATAACAAATTTTGTACAAAAAAAAAAAAAAAAAAAACCAACAACTAACTATATAAATATTTTTCTCAACAGATTGCGCTTTACTCGCAGGAATTCCAACACGTTGTTTAAATGTTTAGAAAAACTGTCATACATAGAATAGAAATGAATCAAATATATATATATATACATACATATATACATATATATGAATTCATATGAACATTTTTTTATTGTAAATAACAGTATATATTATGTGTAGGTGTATTTGTTATAGTTTTGTCATCAGCTCTATTTTTTTTTTTAAAAGTTTTTATCATAATTGGATAACTTTTTTAATAATAATTTGTAAGTTAAAAATTACTAAGTTAGAGAGAGATGGAGATAAAAGAGTGTTAAATACAAAAAAAAATCTAAATATTATTTAAGATTATTTTCACGTTCACACTTGTTTAGTGACATGACACTTGTATCAAATTTCTTTCAATAACAATAATTTTCTTTCAGAGAAACAAAAAAGGACCGCAGCAAATTTTTTTGCTATTCTTTTGGAACATATTGTTCCACTATAATGGCAGTGAAATAATTGTAATTCATATTATGAATTCGTTTTAAAAAAATATATTATTATAATCTATGTAGATATGTATATATGTGTAATTAAAACATTTTAAATTAAAATTTTCTATTAAATTATAAGACTTTGATTGCCATTTTATTTATAATTGGTGAATATTATTGTGTTTTTTCTCTTTAAAAAAAAATAGTAATCATTTTAAGTTTTTGTTTAAAAAAAAAAGAAAATTGGAAAAATAGTTTTATAAACACAATATTGAGCAGACTAGTCAAATATAAAAAATATTTTCATTAAATTGATATTGTGAAGTATTTTAGAAGATATTAAAAGCGTAGGGCTGGTGTTAACTATTTTGTGAACAGAACGTGTTCTCTTTTTAAATTGCATTTAGTTTTTCAAAAATGTCTTTTTTGTTCTCCTTTTCAATTTTTCCTAATCCAAGCGAACTTTTTATATGATAAATGTTGGAATGCGTTTTCAAAAGCATTCGAAATAATCTAGTACAAAATACTAAACTACAAAACATTTTGTTGTGTTCAGTAGATTTAGAACAGAATCGGGCACAACAGTTTTGGACAATGACAGTTAACTGTCAATCACTTTAGAACCACTTAGAACAGAAAAATCTACTGAACACCTTTCAAGTTCTAGGAAGGACCGAAAAAGGGTTTTTAAACTTAAAATTCGACGAAATTGGCCGAAATCGAGAACTTCAATTGGGAAGAGGTACTTTTTTATGCAAATTCGAATTCTACATTAAAAAATAAGATTCTTATGTTAAATGATTTTTTTTTGTTTGTTGTTTTTTTTTTTTTTAATTTAAACTTTGTAGGCACCCAAAACTGAGATAAAAAAATATGATAATGTGAAAACGTACAAATATGATAAAGTAAAAATTTATTTATAAAAATTATTATTATTCAGTCGTAGCGGTGAATTCGATTTGATATAAAATTATTCGAACTTTGTCGATTCGATTCGATAAGAATTTCTTAACGGCGAATTCGATGGAAAGATTAATTTTGTACTTATTTCAAAAAATGTAATCAAATAAAAAATATAACGAAATGTAATGACTTTTTTATGTTAAATAAGTTCAAATTTCTAATTTAACAAATAGATTTAAATTACTGTTTTAAAAATAAATTGTTAAAATACACATATGTACATATGTATAGTATTTTACAAAATGAAAATAAAATAAATAATAAGGTATATTATGATGAACACAATAATATGACTCTTTTTTAAATTTATAGTGAATAGAGTTTTAATTTCATTAAATAAAATAGTTAAATTCATTAAACAAAAATGTGCTGTATCACCTAAAATATTAGAATCATGAACTTATAGCTCGTTTTTGACGGGTAAAAGGTATGACAATCTTTTTCCCGCCATTTTTCTTTAATCACAATTTGCTTTTGCTTGATATTAATTTTTTTTTTGTTTTTGACAACCTTTAGGTTATTATAGTACAATCTTATTAAATATTACAATAAATTATTACTACTTTTAAACAGTACTTAAAAAGCAAGACCCATTTGAGTTTACAGGAATCAATATTCCTGCTCCCCTATGTTTTTATTTTATCAAACTAAATTATGGGGTTTTAGCCTTTTCAGCCTTCTTATATCTTCTGTTCTATTTATTTGCTTTATATTAATAGCTTCTTGTTGTAGTTTTCGCTTTTTTTCTCTACCCAATATTTTTTCTTCTCTTTGCAGCCTTTTTTCTTTTAAAATTTCTTTTAAAACGTCGTATTTCTTTTCTTTTAGTTGGTAGATTTTTTCAAATATTTAGTTTGATCTTTGACACATTGCTATTAATTTCTGTAAGAATTTTACAAAATGTATATATAAGCTTTTTTGTTGAAGATCTTGAAGCAGTTGTTACTGTCATTTCTGCTCAAATTGATTCCAGTGAAATATTTCGCCTAATAAGTTTTGTTTTATTTTCTTGTGTAGTGTTATCCAAGTTTATTTGATTTTCTTACTGTTCTATTTGATTATGGTGTTGTATTTCAAGTCCTAAAAGATTTTGAACCAAATTATCCATCAATAGTATATTCAAACTATTTATCATGTTTAATAACACTTTCTCAACACAAACTCAAAATTAACAAAACTCACTCAACATGTTATAACACTAACATGGAGAATGATTTTAGCTTGAATATTCTACCAACAGTTTTTTTCAACTAATCTTTATTCGATTATAATGTAAGTTTTAAAGATGTACATGAACATACTTTTTAATCCTTTATAATCCCAATTTTATTTTATCTTTTGCCATGCACTTCCGTCTTTTATTGGCGGGCCCAAATTGTTTAATTTTTCAGCATATTCTTCCCACAAAATTTTTGTCAGCTTAGAATCTTCATCTTTTATAAACCATTGTGCTAAATGTTGATTTTTTGTGTATAAGCAATACAAATTGCTTGATTGTAGTAAATTTAAACCCAATAATCAAGAATAAATAATTAATTAGCTAAATAATAAAAATTTTAACTTACATTTTTTTAAATATTTTTCTGATTTCGAAACAAAACACTTTCAAACACAAGAACAAAAATGGTTATTCGTTTATAAAATTTTTAACGAGAAAATTTTCGATTAAAAATATTCGAATTCGCCGGTTGCAAATTTACGAACGAGTACTCGATTTTTATTCGATCGAATTCACCGGTACGGCTTAATTAATTTTAAAGAAAAGTACTGAGAAAGTAAAAAAAAGTCTGGAAGTTGTTTGAACTTCCAACAAAATTGAAACAAATTGATTCAATTAGAATTTTCAAAAATGAAATAAAAATATATATATATTAAATCAAAACCCAATAAATCAAAATCAATAGGGAATAATAAAGTATGTTATAATTATAATAATGTAATGGTAATGATAATGATTTGTGATAAAAATCGTATGGAAACAATATTGTTGTCGTAATTGTGTTAGCCGGTGTGAAAAAAAATTAAAGACTTATAATGTAATAACATTGATTAATAATACTATAAAGATATACATTTTCATACAACAGAAAATGTTCAGCTCACTTTTTCCATTATATATATTATCTGGGATATAATCAATGTGTTGGTGCATTTTCTATATTCAATTTGAATTTTTAAATTTTTGAGCGTTTTATACGACTTTATTCTCTAAATAATTTGTATGTGTTTAGTTTCTCTATACTGTTCTTGAATATTATTGTTTTTAACTTTTTGTTATTTGAATTTGTATAGGTAATTGGATAGCATTTTTATCGAGTAGTCTTTTAAGAATATTTTTTTTTTATTTTTCTCTCAATATACATTGTAATACAAGGATTTTTATAATTGTTGATATTGTGCATGTATATTATTTGTAATAATAAATTATAAAATTATAATATAATTTTATAATGTTTAGGAAACGAAAATATTTTTCTTGTTTTAATTGAATAATTTTCAAAAATAAAACAATTTCAAAAAATTCAAATAATAGTGAACATTCATCCACGTAATGATTTCTAATATATATTCATACATACATATACGTATGTATAAATTTACAAATAGAATCAAATTTTTATTTTTAAAAGGCTTTCTTTTTGATTTTTTCAATATGTGGATATGTATGTACGCATGGATTTTAAAATTATAACAGAATTTAAAAATATTTGAAAAACTCATCATTAATTTTTGTAAAATTTATAAAAAATCTTAACGGTAGAGTAAATTGAAAATTATATTTAATATGCTTTTTTGTTGCAGTAAGCACACAATTTATTTTTAAGATAATTAAAGCTTGCAACAAAAGCTAGCAACAGAAGCACATTTCTTTATGACTCAAAGTTTACATGAAAGTTATAAGTACGCATAGGGTTACAATTTATCCAAAAATAATTTGAAAAGAGTAACTTTAGAAAAAAAACAGGAAAAAAATAAAACTATTTAACTTGGCAATTATAAATTTATCTACAAATTTGTTTTTTTTTTATATTTATTAATTTTATATAATTTACGTTTTCGTCTTCTAAATAAAAACTCGTTAGCTTATTTAAATTAAATTGAATTATATACAAAAAACAATAAGATCAGACAGCTTAAACCTAAGCTATGATCAATAAAACTAAATTTAATTATCTATTACGTAATTGATATACATGAATTATAAAACAAAATGTATTATTGAAAACAAAATAAAGAAAAACAAAAAGAAAGTCATTTAACATAAGTTCCTTATTTGATGTTGTAGAATCCGAATTGGCACAGAAACCTCTTAACATTTGGAAATCTCGATTTCGGGCAATTTCGGCGAATTTTGAGCTTAAAAAACTTTTTTTCTGCTCCTTCACGGAAATTGAAAATATCGCCAATCGATAGAGCACCTTCACAATAAAAATAAATTATTAGTGAAACGAAATTCGACTTTTAATTAATAAATTAAATATATCACTAAAAATAAATTTGATTATCATAAAATAACAAATATCTTGTTACTGAATTTTGAATTTTAAATGATTTTGTAAAAATATAGTCTTAGCATGACATTGAATTAATAAATTCTCTTTAGACATTAACAAAATAAATAAAAATTATATTTTGAATAGTAACACATTTTAAGTTTAAAAATTATTACGTCCGACAATATCTACCTCAATAGTATCTCTCAATAATTCATATTCATAGTAAAACAAGAATGAAACTAAAAAAATTTCACAAAAACTGAAAATTTCAGTTTTGTAAAATTGTTAAAGTTTATCAAACACTATTAACATTCATCATTTATTATACAAAAAAATAAATATTAAATTAAATTGAAATATAAATAAATAAAAAATATAAAAATGCCAATTGAAACCTGACATTAAACAGAAAACTTTTATAAAATTGTTCTCTTAAACTGTTTCATTCAATTTTTCTTTAATATTATTTTTTTTTTTTTTTAATTTTCACTTTTCAAACTAAAGATAGTTTATGAAAAAAAATTTACAAAATTTTGAGTTACAAATTAGGAATACAAATTAAAAGAAAGAAAAAATAAATAATTTAGAAAAATTTATAATCCTTTTAATAACAACAACAATAACAAGAAGAATAACTACTTAGATACTATTCAGTATTCAAGTGGAATTGCACGAATTTTTACACCAACACGAATGTTGCATGTTGCATCCTTTTTTTCTTTTTATTTTCGTATCCAAAAAAAATTTTTTTTGTTATTATTTTTTTTTTTTTATGTTTATTATTCATTTTTCATTTCATTCGAATTTATCTACCAGATTAAAATGAATTACGTATCTTGGGGTATATGTCTCTATATATATACTTGTTGAGAGAGGAGTTAAAGGGAGGGAATATCAATACTATCCTTCTCTTGTTAAAAGTGTTAATATATTTTTTGTTTTTTTCAAAAAATTCAACAGACACGTTTTTATAAATATCAAAAAAAAAAAAAAATTTGAAAAACAAAAAAATTGTTTTATTCGACATTCATAAAGGCCACCATGATAAATGATTCTGGTGTTCTGGTATTCTATTTCAAGCTTGTTGGATTGAATTTTTGTTTGGTTTTTAGATTTTTGGGTGTGATATTGAAAAAGGGTAAGTAAAAAATTTCGATAGTAGATTCAGTATAGAGAGTTTTAAAAGACCACGACCAATGAACATTTTATGAATTTACTATATAGAAATCCATATTTTATGGAATTTCGATAATGCCATGCCATGAAGATAAGTTTGTTTTGATGCTACTATTCAAGTAAAATAATGAAATAGAAAATTAAAAGGAAAAAAAAAAATGAAAAATGAATGAAAAAAAATTTTTTTTTTTTTTTTTTTCATTTTTAATTTTTTTTTTTTTTTTTTTTAATTTTTTATTATTGTTTTTGTGTGTTGTGTAGAATTTTTGACATGATATTTTTTTATTCATTTAAAAAAAAAAAAATTATTTATTGGAAATTGTAAGTTAGTTGCATTTTTATAAAAATAGGTCATACAAATTTTTATGTTTCTCATTTGTTTCTTTATTTGTTTTGATGTTGAACAATCGGTTGAACCGTTATCTCTATATTATTATTTTTATTTATTTTTTTTGTTCTTAGATGGCTACTACTGTAATCGAATCTTTTATTTAAAATTTGACATATTTATTTTTCTAATATGATAAATTATCTTTTAATTGAAATTTTTGTTCTGTTTCATGCAGAAACCAAGGGAATATTTAAGAATTGATAAAATTGGTTAAAGAGTCGTGAACTTTAAAATTTCAAAAGGAAGAAAGAAATGAAATCAGAATGAACGTAGAAAGTAGTTAAATACTGCTTGTCGTACAGATACGCATATTTTGTCTACTATGTACTGCTATTACTACTCGAGTAGTAGAACTATCCCTTCCGTGGCCTATTCGATTGGAGCACAGAAATGTGTTTCAATTACGATGTGGTAGTCACGGGTTCGATTCCCCTGGGGGCATAAAGTATAACTAAAAAAAAAGCAAAATATTATATATATATAATTTATAATTAATAAAAAATAATTAATAATTAATACTTTATAACTAAAAATATTACCTTTATCAATAACTATATCAATACTCATATATCCCATACAACACAATAACCAAATAACACAGTAAATAATATTAAACAAACACTAATAATAATTTCACAATTGTCAACAACTGACAAAAGTATGTGGCATGACGTATCCAATAAATCATAGTAACGTCAGGCATCTAAACGTCAAAGATGGATAAAATCGCAGCGATAACTTGCAAAAAATATGACGTCGTCTTACCACGTAGGTTGTTTACAGTAGGACAATCGCTTACTTAGACAGTATAAACAGATTACAAACTAAATTAGACATGGCCTCGGAAATACAAGTGAAAGTAACAGCTTGAAATCGAGTACGATGGAAATGTCAAATGGAAGTCCTATGCTCCCAAGAGGAGTAAGGAAAAAAAAAAGTAGAACTAAAAAAGTAATTGATTGGGAAATGAAATTTAATATCGTCTTATTAGGTAGCAGTTGGATCTTTTTAGCAGCTGGTTGGATTATTTTCAATTGAGATTCTACCAGTGATAACATCCCTCCGCTCAGCTCCGAAAAAAGTAAAATTGCTACCTGTACAATAAGACGATTATAGATTTCTGATTCTATTGTATTGTTATACTACTTGTAATAACACAACGTTGTCACTTCCAACGGGTAGAGGCAGGGTCAGGCAATTTTATATTATGCTTTTCTATAAATTTAAGCAATAAAAAATATGAAATACCTTTATCTTTATTAAGCATATTATGGTTTTTATATTTCGATACTCCTAGCTGAGTCTTTAGTTTTCTTGAATCTCTAATGTAATTTACCATTATTATGTTTTCTTAGGAAATGCTAAGACTCTCTTAGATGTTGTGTTCTGCTACTTTAGATTTGAATTCTGTTAAATTCTTTTTTTTCTACCTAGTTATGCTTCTTTCAAATGTTACTAGAGTTGCATTTTCACGTTCCTTCTATAGTTTGTTCTATATAGATTTTTTGGCAATGACTGCAACTGATATTATACATTTCGATTATGTTATTTGATTGGGTATTTTTAGCTGACCTTAGAAATGTCTTAAGCTAATTGCTTTTGCTGTTATATATTACGTCTAAGTTATTTTGTTGTTTTTGTTATACCTGAGTGGGAAGGATATTGTAATGTAATTTTGCGAAACTCTGTATATGTTTATTTTAATAATTATTGTCATCTTAATAATTGCAATGATTAGTAAGTTATTGTATTGATTGACTGAAATCCGCCATTATCACTTGGTTCTAAGAAATTGTATTAAAAATGTAAGCAGTTGAATTACAAATTATTTTTGATTAAAACTTGGAATCCAGAGTAGTTTTATCAAAATTAAATTAAGTTTAAAAAGTGATAGTTTTTTATGTGGGAAAGTAATTTTGATTGAAAAATTTACCATTAAATATTTTCAAAAAATAATAATTTGAAGAAAACAAAAAGCAAACATTTACTTTCTCTTTCTAATCAATCTGTCTGTATTTAATGAAATAAATTAATTTTAGAGTTATGTACTAAATATATGTAAAGTGATGTTATAAATAATTTTAATAAATTTTTTTTAAATAATATTAGTTTAGAAGACATTTTTTTGATTTATGAAAATAAGTTTTGATAATGGCAAACATTTTAAGAATTTTTTCTTAAAATGTTTGCCATTATCAAAACTTATTTTCATAAATCAAAGTAAATAAAGAAAACAAAATGGAAATTCTATGTTCAAAATGTTCTAAGACCTTAAGTATACAACACTGTTGTTCTTAATTACAGTGTTAATATTTTTAATTGGATTGGTATTCAAATGCTATCTACTATAAATGAATATTTTGATTTGAAAGGCTTTTTAGTAATGATTCACTTAACTTATTATCGCCCTAAAACTCGTTCGATGTTTCTTCTAATAGAAAACTTATACGCTTTATTAATTCTCATATCCGCACGTTGATCAATTGAAATTATAGAAGCTTTCTTGTAAAAATTTATTTTAACAAGATTGGTGTACTGATAATAGAAGGAAATTTGAGTGAAGCTGTTGGAATTTTATATATTTTTTATTATGATGTAATAAAGAATACAGCAAAATCAATTGAATCGACAAAATAATTAATATATTTGCTCCTAAGAATAAGACTGTGTTGTATTACTTACTATACTGGATAGTAGTTCATTTAGATATTTAAAATTAGTCACATGTTGTAAATTCAATGTAAACAAAATAGTACATGTTACTTTCATCAACTTTCACCACTAGAAGAGAAGATTACCAGGTCGTAACTTTAAATAGTGTCCCATTAACACATACAAATTGTGCAACGTTCCTTGATATGCATTTGGATAGACGCCTAAGTTGAAGACAGCATATTATCAACAAAAACAAGAAGCTCAGATTGAAATTTAACAGTATATACAGGTTAATGGGATATACAAGGCCGTCTTAAAACCATTTGTATTATGTTATAGAACTGTTGGGTACCACAAGTAACTCCAACATTGAAATACTAGAAATATTTCAATCGAATGACCTGCGATCGATAGTAAATGCGCCATGATTCGTCAGAAACGGAGAAATAAGAAAGGGTCTATAAGTAGAATTGGTTAAAGAAGCCATAACAGCAAGAACTTTAAAATATTTTGCCAGATTGTAATTTAATCCAAAAAAGGTCTCGTATCGCAGCTGAAGTATGTGAACATTAATAGTGTCTTCAGCATTTATTAATCTTATGAAGATATTGACTAAAAATATTTTTCAATTATGTTCAATAGAATTTTAAATAATGGTTATAAGTCTTCTATTTATTGTTCCAATTTATATTAAATAATAACGGTATATTTTGCAATCAATAATTTTCTTAAGTTTTTAGCCCTTTCTAAAATTAATTTATTCTACTTATAACTGCTCTGCCTTGCAAATATTGACTAAAATATATGTAATGATCAATTTAATGTTTGCAATGAATCAACTAATTATGACAAGTTTGAATCCGCCAATTTCATGTTTACCAACCTGTCAGAATGAATGACAAAATGTTGTTGACCTCAGGTTTACCAAGAGAGATTTTTAAATCAAACTTTGTACTTACAAGTATCTTAATATATATAATCTAATCTGATTAGACCTTTTATATTAAACATTTATATTAACAAAAAAAAAAAAAAAAACTCAGTAAGAAAACAAATTTTCATAGACTTACAAATTCAGTTTCATCTTCATTCAATCTCAAATAAAAATTTCAATATAAAAAAAAATAAAAACATTTTAAGAATACAAATAATAAAATACAGTGATTATCACCGTTTTGATACAAATTTTTGTAATCTATCTAAGCCATCTATTCATAAAAAAAAACACATGTAAACCACCCATATTCCACCCACCATCATTGCAACCACATTTTCAAATATTATGGAATACGGAAAAAATATTTTGTGTACCGTAAATAAACATTTACCTAAAGTGTTAACAACAACAATAATAATAATAATAACAACACAAAAAAAAAACAGAAAAATAAATAGGAAACATCAAAATGAAAATTATTTTATTCGATTTGTTTGAAACATTCCAAAAAAAAAAAACCGTATGTGATTGGAATATTAAATAACCTAGACGAGTGAAATATACGATATAAAACCACTACTGTCGTCACGATTCATTACTGTTACTGTTTTTCTAACCACATATTTTTTATAAATATTTTTTTTTCTTGTTTTTTTTTTTTTTTTTTTTTAAACTTGTATTCAGGTATACAATGAATATGAGTTTTTCTGGAATTGATAAAAATCAAATCAGTTTTTGTTGTTATCTTTTTTTCTCCCCCTCCCCAATAAAATCCTTTAACTTTGTGTCAGGATATTGGAGGATTGGTATTAATAAAAATTTTGAATTTGAAAATTCATTTTGTGCAAAATTAATAATAACAAAAAAAAAACGAAGTAAGCAAAAAAATTAATAGAGAAAAATGAGCATGGAGAAAAAATTTATTCCCATTCTATTTACATGCTTGATAATAGGTAAAATGAAAACATATTTGAGAGCATGAAATTTGTAATACAATTTCAATGCGAGAGGAAGTGGTGTAACTGACATGATTGTGTCTGTGTCCTATCCGTTATACAGTAGATTAGATTAGGTGTTTAGTCGATGATTGGTCCTATAGTCGCAGGTTCGTTGCAGTCGTTGTACCTATTGTATATTGTAGATTAGTATAACGTTTGACTCAGAATTATTGATCATTTAATTCTAATGTTACTGCAACGATTAACCACATTGTAATATCCTTCGATTGACAAAAAATTGCCCCTCAATAAATTTTTCATAGAAATATTATCCTTGATATTTCAAGGAATGAGTGAGACTGGCTCTCCAGTGTATAATACTGAATAATAACTGGAAACACTTTTAGAAGAATTAGACAAGATTTCTTTCAGTTGAATAAATCAACTTGTCCAAGATAAAGTAGTCTTTTGTTTGCTAGCGCTTCACATAAAATTAATTTCAACATTTCCTCTTCTTCATAATGTAGTTTTCAAATCAGTGATTTTCTCAGCTTGTGCATTTATTCACTTTACAGTGATCTGTAAGAAAATTTTCAACCAAGGGAATCTTCGAAACCAAGCCCGAAGGACATTGGGACAGACCAAATCTTCGTTGCAGAGATGAATTATCGGCAGATATGAAACAATTTCGTCTCCTTTGTAGAGGAGCGGCCCGTGACTGACAAAAATGGAGGACGTTGATAAGTTAGGTCCGGGGCCTACATGGTCTGTTGACCACCTAAGTAAGTAAGTAAGTAAGTAAGAAAGTTAGTTTGTGATTGTATATCTTTCATTTTCATTTGCATTAACTTTGTAAAAATTTTCTTTGACTGTCCAAGCAGAAAGATTTTTGCTTATCGTTTTCCCTCATTTGTTTCAAAATGTTGTTTTGATTTAGTTAAAGCTGGTTTTTTAGTCTCAATTTAGCTGTAAAAAATTAAACAGTTATAGAAATATTTTTTCTTTATAGTTTTTTTGGACATTTGCAATTTCATTGTCTTCAGTTCAATTTTCACCGCCACTAAAATTCATGTTACTATTTATAGTAATAGTTTAAGAATATGTTATGCACATCACCCAGGCTATGTTTAGATATTTTTTCCGTTGCTTGTAGAGTTAATAATGTTGATTGACACCTTTGAGAGAGTACCTATACATTTTTTTGTGTTTGTAATCCCTTTTCTATTTTCTTTCAAATATAGTTTCTGATTTCTGCGGTATAAGTAATTATTGTTTCAGCTTAGATAAAATACGTATACTTCAGTAGTTACTACGTCATATGTTATAGATTCGTCTGTAAACTAGTTTAAGAGTCCAGTTTCGAATTTATATTTGTGTAGTTAAAACGATCTGGAAAAAATATCTTGAAACAGCATTAAAAATTGTATGAGGGTAAGCAGCGCTATCGAAGATGGAAAGTGGTGGCGCATTTTGACAATATATGACTCTCCTTAATTTGACTAATTAAGGTCTTAGGCTAATTTTTCTTCATACCGTCCTACTACTCTCCTCACTTATTAGAAATCGCTAAACTAATAGCGGAACTCCTTGTTTTTATATCGCAAATGCAAAGAGAGGCGAAGAACACTTAATATAATCCAGATTCCAGTTTTTTTTTAATGGGTTTTAGCGCGGTAAGCGCGACCTCTTGAAATCTATTGTACTATGTGTCCTTGATGAGCGCTATTACTGCTTTGATGTCAATTCCAGAATCAGGCTTTGTGCATTCCTGGAAATATTTATATCTTTTGCTAGCTATCGCGTCACAAACAAATATAATATGATAAGGTGGATTCCTCTTTTTTTAAGCAGATTCCAGTTGGTTTTACAATTATTTAATTTAAAAAATGTAATATTATGGTGTATCAAAAATAACTCCGTCAGACTGTACTGTACTGACTGTAAAACCAAAGTTTCTGTTTAAACTTCAATTCAAATAATTTTGTAAGAGAAGTAGTTTTCTACATCCAACGATTTAGATTAGAGACTGATAAAAATAAGTATCTATTTTTGATATTAAATTTAAATGGTTATTTATCCCAAAAACTATATTAAAGAATCCTCCTAATTATGAATATAAAAAATATGATATGAAAACTATATAAAGTCGATGAAACCACAACGCGATTTAGATTCATATAACTATACGATATAGGTATATAAGTATGTATTAATATCTAACTTAATATAACTAAATCGACATTAGATTTAAATCCACAAACAAACAAAAACAAAATTCTGTTCATTCAATCTACTTTTTTTTTACCTTTATAATAAACGATTACAGTATATGACACGTGATTGAGAAAAGATAACAACGATTTTGTTGTTGTTACTTATTCTGTTGAATAAAAGAAGCCATAACAACCGCATATCGAATGAAGTGAATGAAATAAAGTAATATTGACACAAAGGATTATTTTGTAAGCAGACCGAACGTTTTTGGAATTATTAAAAAAAAAAAAAACAAAAAAAAAAATAATAATATCATGTTTCCTTTTTGTTTTTTTTTGCTTTCTAAGAACTTGAGAAACGGAAGTGGATATAAATAGTTGTATAAATATGAAAAAAACAAATTCTATGACTGTCTATTAAGAGGTGACACAAATGAAGGAAGTAATAAAATTTTAAAGGGTTTCATCATAAGGTTTTAGTTAAAGTCTATATAGAAAGAGAAATTCTTCAGTTTATTTTATAAATTTTTAGTTTCCTTTTTATGTTTTTTTTCTTGTTGTTTTCTATCAATAAAGTTAAAAATAAATCTTATTGCCATTTATATTATAAAATATATTTTGGATAATCACAACTAGTATACATAGGTAAATAGTGTTATACATTATAAAGGAATTTGAATACAGTAATTCCAATGTTATATGATATTTGTTTAATAGAATTATGAATGTCACGTTTATAATCTTGATTCACGGTGTTAGAGAAAAGGTGACTTAAGAAGATATATTTGTTTTCCTAAAAAGAAATAATTTGAATAGAATGAAATAGTTTGAAATTTGTAACAAAAATAAATAAATTTGGAACTTGTTGGAAAATTATTATTGGGTCTGTCATTATTACGTTAGGTAGGTGGTAGTGGCCACCGGCAATTCAACGACAAACTTAGAACAATGAGGTCCATTGTGATAAATATATAAATTTATTGTAAAGATAACGTAATTTACATTTACTTCCGGCTAATAAAATTTAATTTTTTTTTTTAAATTACAATTTTACAAAATACCGTTTTTTGATTTAACTTAAAAAAAATATGTCATGGGGTTTTTATAACTAATCTGTACTCTGGAATTGTAAATCACAAAACTAAAAAAAAAAATAAAACAATTGAAAATATTTTGTTTTTCTGATACAAAACTTAGTGCCCTCAACCTTGCTCTCCGACTTGGGGGTAGCTTATTTTATTTTTAACCACAAGCTAAACCATTTTTAACAGCATATTTAAACTTTATTTAAGCTTCAATTTAATTGGAAATCAATTCTAAAGTGGAGCATTTCAAAAAGTATAAGCCAAATGTATGGGAATCTTCACTTGCAGACTATAAAATTGCTAGTAGGAACAAATCTAAGAGAATTGTCAAGTGTTAAAGAATTTGAATGGTAGAAAGTCCACTGGCTCCTACGGAATTTCAGCCATGGTTCTTAAACATGTCGTCTCTCCCATTTTGAAACCTTTGCGGAATCTTTTGTAATTTTCAGTCTCGACTGATAAACATCCCAGTCAGTGGAAGATTACGCATGTTTCTCTAATTCCCAGAAAAGGTGACAAATGCGACCCTTCCAATTACAGACCTACGGCCATTTCTTCGGTTCTTACGAAAATAATGAAAACACAATAATCAAAAGGCTATTGAGATACCTAAGTAGTTCGCGTATTTTAAACGATCGCCAATACGGCTTTATAAGTAAACGGCCAACAGGCGTTCTTTCAACTTCTCTCAGCATTAAGTTTAACACCATCAAAACACCGGTGAATCTGAGGTTGTAGCTCTCGATATGTTAAATGCCTTCGATGGAATATGTCATTTTCTGCTCTTTGTAAAAAAGATCAACCCATCCCAATTGGGGATTTCAAGGAGAAAATCTACAACGGTTTAAAAGTTTGAATATTTTAGGCATGCATCTAAATCTAAAAGTGTCTCATTTTCTCCAAGAGATCTGTCCAATATCTATAGAGCTTATATCCAACCTAAGATGGAATATAATTCTTGCATATGGGCTGCCCCCACCCCCCACGAAACTTAATTAGGTTACCTGGAGAAAATTCAAAATCGGAACTACGCCTAATTGACGACTCCTCTGTCCAGTAAATTTCTTAACTTTCGTCGAAACATTGGAGCTCTCTACCTCTTTTATAGATATCTTGTTGGAAATGACACTTGTTTCATATTGAAATAAAATCAATTATGTCTCCTTTTAAAAGTTTCAGCATAACACTAGGGAAGGCTTCAAGTGCCCATTCATACGTTACTGTGGAAATACCTAGGTGATCTAAAATTGGTTTCGAAAATTCTTTTACTGTAAGAACTGCTAAAATGTCTAACATGTTTCCATCTCACGTATTCTCCTCCAATAGAAATGCTCCATTATACAATTTACAACTTTTCAAAAAGAACTTCTCCAACTTCCCCACCAATTCACCTCTATCGTCTTAACACCCCCTTAATACTTTTCCTTCTTATCCACATCTACAATAATTTTGTATAAAGGAATCCTTTCCTAGTGTTTGGGTAGCGTGTAAAAAAAAAGAAGCTTATTGAGCTATATCGAAAACAGGAGGACATGTTATAAAATAATTTGAGTTATATCGGAGAGTACATATACAATGAATTTGGTCCAGTGGAATGAAGTCAATTACTTTCTTTATTACTTTGTCAAGCAAATCTCAAGACGTTAGATGCAAAATTATAATTGTTGGGCCTTTCTTCTTTGATGATGGAAAATCATCTTTATGATAATATTTCACTTTCACTTTGTTTGTTAAGAATTTTTTCATTAAATCCATGGTTAATCAGTCATCATGTTTTATCCTAATAAAAATAGCTAATTTCAAAATTAATTGACTTAAAAAGTTTTTTGGTATAGATAGTCCTGAAATGACTCCAAACAAAGCAGTGAAATATTAAATTAATATATTCAAAACAATTTAAACATATATACACAAAATTTATTAATTCAAAATTAGAATTATTTAATAACATCAAAATTTCATAATTTACAAAATAATGATGTATTTGTAAAGCAACAAAACTACAACAACAATATTTTTTTATCAATTAAAAAGCAATAAATTTTCACTTTCTTACAAAATATTAGATATACATTTATAGCCAATTTTATATTTCAATAGCAATCACTAAAATGTTTAAAGTGTTATAATTTTATTTTAAAATGTTCTCAATTCGCTAATCAAAATGAAAAACAATATGACAAAAACAAACAAAAAACACACAAATTGTAAATTATAAACAAATAAAAGAAACCAAACCATCCATGTCACAATAAAATTCATTAACCTTTAATCTTTCATAAAGAAGAATATTGAAGACCATCCCTATTTAGTGATGTTTTTAAAAAACCCTGACCATTGACAATATGAATCGTATATTGAACTATTTTTAATAAATTCACAGCACAACACAACACAACACCAACTAGAGTCATAAATATATGAAAGCAGGGATGTAACTTTATAATATAAAAAGGGTAGAATAATAGAAAATATTGATAAAATAAAAATGTGTTGGCAACATAAATTTTGACACATTGGATTTTTTTTTTGCTTTATTGATCTTGTAATATTTCACATACGATTCATTTATAATGTAATTTTTGTACTTTAATTTTATAATAATGAAAAATGTTTACATTCTAAATATTAATTTTATAGCGACCTTAGCATAAGCTGTGTGGTTTTATAATTTTTTGACTATTGAAGATGTTTTTTTGACTATTCTTATGTTTTATATTTTCCTACAACTGAATGTCCTTCAGAGACAGATTGTAATGTTTCATTGGGAAATAAAAAAAAAAATAAAAAAAATATTTTCCTAAATTACTAAATTTTATTAATTGATTCATTACAAAATAATCTTTGTACCTACATATTGGGTTTTTTTTTTTTTGCTTTTTGCTTAAACATAATTTATTAAGTTTCATTGTAATATTTTATTCTAAATTTTAAATTACTTAATTCATTCCAAATAATCTTAATCCAATTGTTTTTTTTTTAATTATTGAAAATATGAGAATTTAACTACATTATTCAATCAACATTTCTCTTATTTTTCTATTAAATACATTAATCTCATTTATTTATTTGTCTTCTCTTTTATACAGACAAATAATGTTTTGCTTTTCGGTTCTGTATAAAATAAGCTTAAGTAGAAGTTGGATATCGATGTTTCTACTTATCTGTGGTGAATATCGATGTTTCTATTCAAAATGAAATTGTGCTTAATCAAATTGTTGATAAGTTTAAAGGCTATCATAATATGCAGCTCTTGTTTAGTAATGTTTGATAATCTTAGATACTTCCAAGAGTACAGCAAACTTGGTGGGTGTAATTTTTGATGGAAATTAATGTAATTAATTGATTTCTTGTGAATGATTTCAATTCTATTAATACAAGTTTGTGTAGCCCGATTCCAGATAGGAGTAAAGTATAATATCGCAAATAAGTCGTTTTTGTTTAGATAGTTTCGAAGTGTTTTCATTCAAAAAATATACTTTATATAGTTAATGTTAAATAAATATAAAAACTCTAGGTATGTTTCACAATTTTTATTAAATATTTTAATCGTTTCCGGTTATTACATACATATTTATTAATAATTAATGTTTTGTTGACTTCCATAATAGTGTCGTAATTGACAATCCTAAAAAGTCACACATTAAATTAGAATCATTTTTAAAAATTTAACAAATAAGAAATTAAATATTTTTTTAATCTTAAATTACATTGCAGGACTAATTTACTGTTGTACGTGAAAATGGATGAAATAATTTTAATAATAAACTCAATTTTTAATATATTTTATTTTAAATTAATGAGTTATTTATCCTGCATAGATATAGGATATTTATTATTATTAAATCGACTTATAATACTTTAGATTGACTATTTCTGTAGGTAGTTAATAATATCATTATATTGACACTCATATTATATGCTAAGCACACTGCGATGGTATAACATGTTATTGAGTTCGGATAACTAGTTATAGAAATAGTCGTTCACACTACGAATAACTAGTTTTCATTTGACATTTCTATGTAAATAGTATTTTTAAAAAATAATTGTTTTTTACAACACCTTAAATTTACAAACTAACTCTAAAAATACCTACTGGTGAGGTCTAGTAGTGGTATGATGAACAAAACAATTCCTGAAAATAATTTTGTTTGTTAACACAAATAATAATCGTATTTATAGATACAATGGTGATATAAAATATCTATGTATCAAGATTGAATATTAATTAATGAATCGAACTTGTTCTTTTTATTAAAAATTAAATGATGTAAAGGTTTTAAAAATTTATATTTATTAAAATAAAATTTATAAAATTAATAGTTCAAAATATATCATTATTCAGATACCAAATGTTCCAGAGCATTCGTATCAGCTTTTTAAGAGAGAAAGGAGTCGTTATTTTTAAAATTAAAAAAAAATAGTTAATTAAATCAAAGGTGCTCTATCGATTTGTGCTATTTGAAACTTCGGGAAAGACTTTGATTCTTAAATGGGTCCCACTTTTTTATACAATAATGAATAAGTAAAAAAGTACATAATATCATTAAAAAGAGTAAAAATTGTCAAATAATTTCAAATTATAATAAAGTTACATCCCTGATTTGAAGAACACAAATTTAATTCAAAACAAAGCCACAGACATTGAGAGAACATTGACTTTTCTCTCATATAAAAAAAATTATCTGTTCATAATTAGTCGTTCGTTCTCTCATTCTTTCATATAATATAATTTAGCTAGATGAATTCTGATTACTTGAATGTTTGAAATTAAAATAAAACCACAAAAAATGAACATCGAAAATTCCACACATATAAAATATACGATTGATGCCTGTTGACTGTAAAATCAATTATTGAAACAACAATAAAAATAAAAACAAAAATAAAATTTAACACAATCCAGACTATTTTGAGTTTTATAATTTTTCCATCGTGTATATATCTCTACTTTATAATTTCTACTTTTATTAAAAACATTCACAACCAGAAATGATATTACATATGTGTATTATAGTATAGTGAGTTAGTGAATTATCGCAATTAATTTCATTGTCAAAACGATATTTTGATTATACATATTTGGTTTTTGTTATTCGTTATTGGAGTATAATGTGATGCATTAGCTTCTTGAACTAAACTCTTATTAGCGAGATTTTATTAGTTTAACCTTAAGTTTCTTAATTAGAATGAGTTATCTGTTAATACTACGTCTTCAGATTTGTTTCCCATAACAACTGAATTATTATATTTTTAATAATTACGAGAATATTATAGCTTTTTTTTCTTAGTTTAACCGTTTAACACTTTTACTGAGTATGTAACCACAAAATGGGACCAATAAATGTAGTCATTATATTTTATTTGATTCAAAATCAACAATAATGAGTTTAGTAACAGTATTTTCCAATAACTGATCAAATTAAAAGAATTGAGTTTAATTGTTATTATTTACAGAGTGTTTCAAAATAAATTACTAATAATTGACAAAAATATTAAAAATAAAAATTAAAAAACTGATATAAATTAACAATAAAAAAGATGTTGATTGATGAAATTGATGAAACGAAATTATATTAAATACGATAAAATCGGACCTTCTAATGTTATGAGTTTTTGTATTCATTTTGTGTTTTTAAACGACATACAAATTGATTTAATTTTATTTTCTGTAGATTTTGTTTTGTTAAGTATAAGCATAGTTTAATTATAATCAAAAATTAGCCTCTCTCTATTTATATAAATTTTATGATTTAAAATTGTGGTTTTTCGGAAATCTGTAAAATCAATCTTCAAAATCATATCAAACTTCTCCAAAAAGATGAACGTTTTATAATTTTGGTTATACGATGATATCTTCTAAGTTGGATAATATTAAATTTGATGCTAAAAAATCTTAAAAGTTAGTATTAGTAATAAAGTTGGACGCGTTATGTTTTACAAGTATTAATTTTACGGTATATCAACTATACTTAAGCTGGATTTTCAATGAGCAATATTTAAAATCTTAAAAATTTTATCGGCTCTAAAAAGGAAGGTAACATGGAATGACATTATTTTATATGAGAGCTCAATGCGTACGACAAGAACAGAAAATATCATTTATCGGGGATATTTTCAAAAAATTTGGGATATTATACTTTGATAAAGTATATTTTAAAAATATCGGGGATAGTTTCTTTATACTGGCAACACTTTTTTAACAATTTTTTGAGTAAATGTATCTAAACAAAATATTTTTTTTCAACAGATGGTTTTGACGGTTTAATTGTTGTTTTTTTGTGTATAAAATAAATTTCCCAAATACAAAGCTATCTCCCTTTTTAGAGTGAATTAAATTTTTTAGATTCTAAATATTGCTCAATGAAAATCCAGTTTTAAATTGGAAAAACTGGCACTATTATCACAAACTAAATTTTCATAAGCAGGATAATTCTATTTTATTTAAGTTAACTAGAAAAGTTACCCGACGTTCCTCGGATTGAATACAAAATGTATAGAATGTATTTCAATGAAGTCTGATTTACGAATGAAATTGAAAAAAAATTGGTTTATCAAAAATATTCTAATATTTTGTTCACTACGATAACAAAATCAACAAAACTACAACTTAAACTATACTTATATTAAAATTATTTCTTTGTAAACAATATTTCGGGTTTTTTCTGATGGAGTATAAAAAAAAGCGTTCCTTGCTATTTCGGTATCCTTGAAATAAAGATATGTCTTTTCCATAATTAATTTGAATTTAGGCTTTAATCAGTCCAAATTTTTGAAATTGGTAGAAGTTTTAGTTCTTTTTTTATGAAAGAATATGTAAGTGTAAATTTTCCGACTCGAACCAGTACAAATTTTTTAAATTTGGTAACAGTCGTATTTCTTTGTTTGTGAAAAAGTACGTGTAAATTTGCATGTCTGTAACACAGTTGGTTTTTGAAACATTCCTGACGCGTGCTAGGAGTTCTATGGTAGGGCAGCTACACAAACCTGTCATTTGATAGCAAAGTACACTAACTTTTTGATCATGAATAACGCAAAATTTGAGAACTCTATATTTAAAACTGAATTTATCTTCATGATCTGATGATATTTATGTACGCTGCCTTTGGGTTTATTGAATTGTATTATCAGAATAACTGTAATCTGTGATTTATTAGTCCTATTATCGAGTATAGTAACTACTACTACTGATGTTGAACAATCAGCAGTATAGGAGTAGGAGTAGTACTCCTATACTGCTGATTGTTGTTATTTAGTTGCTTGTGAAGCCTTGTGGAATGTTAATTCGAGTTTATGCGACGTTTTTGATTTCTCTCCGTCCAATATCTCTGATATAACTTTATTTAACCTAACATAATTACAATTATTTAATAATATAAAAAACAAATTCTGCCTTAATTAATTGTTTTCAAAAAATTAAAAAAAAAAAAAACACCAAAAATATTATTTTAAAATTATTTCCCTGGTATTAACCTACAAATTTTTACAACTATTTAAGACATTTCATTAATAAAATTTCTATGTAAGATCATTCACCCTCAATTATTTTCATATCGCTATTAAAAAAGAACAACAAATAAAATTTATAAATTTTTTATTAACATAAAAATCAATAAAAGATTCTAATGTATATATACAGTGTGAGTATTGTAATTGACCAGACTATATGAATATATATATAGAATGGACATTATATTGATAATAATATTCTATGCTATTTGATAGATATTAGATGCCACATTGTCACTACCTTTTTTGAAAAATTTCATTGATCAAAATTCCTTATAATTTTTTTTCAAAAATAAATTTCCATAATTGTTTTTTTTCGTTTCAATTTTACCGAATTTAGGTCGATCAAAAAATAAGAACAAGTTGTCGTTAATAAACACGCCAAATAATTTTTTTTTTTTGAAAGAGAAACCACTCAAAAAGAAGTGATCATTTGTCACAATCAAGATAAAAACAATAACAATAATAATAAAAATAATTTTAACACCATTTTGGTTAATTTTACAACCTTATTCAATTACCCATGATCATCATTATCATCATCTATGCCCAAAAAAAATATACATAGTAAAAAAAAACAAGAAAAATTAAATAAAAAAGAAATAAAAAATCTGTGACTTGTTTTCGAATCAAATTATTTGAATGTCATAATAAAAATTGAATTCAATTCAATCGTTTTATTTCTTTTTTTTGTTATTATTTTCCTTATTCTATATTTAATTGGAAACGATCGAACGAATATTGATCGTTTTTGGTAATTTTTAATAAATTTATAACACCATTAAAATGAATTTTGAATTGTCATTTTCTTTATTTCAATCAATTCCATATACATACATCTAAATAATTTCTGACGTTCGTCATGCCACACTGTATCTGTCAAACGGAAGTATTCTTTTATTTTATTTTTATTTTCCTTTGTTGTTATTGTTTTGTTCTAAAATCGATTAAACTTGTTCTAAAATCAAAAAAAAAAAAATGTAAATGAGAAAATTATTGATGTGTATCGATCGACGAGACAACATTTTATTGATTGAAACATTTAATGAATAACAGTTATATTCAATAGCAGTAAATTATTGAAAATGAAATATTTAATGAGCGAATCAGTAAATTAATTTACGTAGGTTGAGAAATATTTTTAAGGACTCATTGTCGATGGTTATTTTCTTTTTCTTATTCTCATAAATGTCTGTTTTTGTTACTGAAATTGTATATTATTGACAATTTTATTTTATTATTTTAATATTATGAGTAATAAAAATGAAATTGTTTTTAAATTTATTTTAATATTTATTTATATTTATTTATTAGTTTTACGAGTTTTTGGTTAAGCAAAAAAAATGAGGTGCGGTTTTAGATGAGTAGATTTTGTAATATTTGATTTAAATAAATTTTTATATTTTTTAGCTCGTGTTTTAAATTTAGAATTTATTTTTTTATTTACAAAATAAAAAATTTGTTTACAAGTAACTTATTCTAAGAAATTGTTGTCAGAAGAAATGTAAACAAAGAATATAACCAAAACAAACAATAAAGTATATTTTATAGAATACTAGCAAAGTTACCCGACGTTGTCCGGGTCGATCACAAAATGAATCGAATTTATTTCAATAAAGTTTGATTTATGAATCGAATTGAAAAAAATTGGTTTATCAAAAATATTCTAATATTTTTTTTCACTACGATAAAAAAATATCAACAATACTCCAACTTAAGCTATACTTATATTAAAATTATTTCTTTGTGAACAATATTTTGGTGATCTTTCTTGGATGAAGTATAAGCAAATACGTTCCTTGCTGTATTCTTGAAATAAAGAAATGTTCGTTTTTTCCACAATCAATTGGAATTTGTACTTAAATGAAATTCTTATTCTTAATCTAGTACCGTAGTTTTAGCTTCTTCAAGTTTCGTACCGGAACAACAACTTCATTTTCATCGATAACTGTATCTATCGATTTGTACACATGGACACATGTTCCAGGGGCACTCTGCAGTATTTTCTGATTAATAAAACGAATCGTCACATTTTTCTGGCTAATTTACATAGTCATGTAAAAATTTTATACTGATTCCTAAATTCGAAAATACTTTTTCAGGACAATACATGTTTTTTCATTTTTCATAGAATACCTATGAATAAATTTTCAAGTCTGTAACACAATTTTTTTTTTGAAACATTTCTGATAGAGTATGTAAGTGTAAATTTTCATGCCTGTAACACTATTGGTTTTTATTCCTGAGACATACATGCCAAGAGTTGTACGGCAGCAAGCCGAACCAGTCCAAATTTTTGAAATCGGTAACAGTCGAATTTCTGTATTTGTGCAAGAGTATCTAAGTGTAAGTTTTTATGCCTGTAACACAATTGGGTTTTGAAATATTCCTGAAACGTACGTGCTAGGAGTTGTACGGCAGCAACGCGAACCAGTCCAAATTTTCGAAATCGGTAACAGTCGAATTTCTTTATTTGTGAAAGAGTATCTAAATGTAAGTTTTTATGCCTGTAACACAATTGGTTTTTGAAATATTCCTGAAACGTACGTGCTAGGAGTTGTACGGCAGCAACGCGAACCAGTCCAAATTTTCGAAATCGGTAACAGTCGAATTTCTTTATTTGTGAAAGAGTATCTAAATGTAAGTTTTTATGCCTGTAACACAATTGGGTTTTGAAATATTCCTGAAACGTACGTGCTAGGAGTTGTACGGCAGCAACGCGAACCAGTCCAAATTTTTGAAATCGGTAACAGTCGAATTGCTTTATTTGTGAAAGAGTATCTAAGTGTAAGTTTTCATGCCTGTAACACAATTGGTTTTTGTAATAGTCCCGGGACGTACGTGCTGGGAACGTTGGACGTACGTGCAACCCGAACCTGTCATCTGATGGCTCTGTAAAGTACCGCGTTATTTGCATACCGGTACCAAGAATAACTGTGCGAAATTTCAGAACTCTATCTTTAAAACTGTGGGCGTGTATAGCGAACAAACAAACAAACAAACAAATAAACAAACAAACAAACTTTCCCTTTTATAAGTATAGATGCTGTATAGGCTCTAGGTGAAACATTAATAAAATTAAATAAATGTTAAGACTCTAAGTATGTTTCACAAATTAAAAGAATTGATATCTTATATCATAATATAATACACAAGATGAACAACGTGGTGAGTAAAAAAGCAAGAATAATTGAATAGTAAATTAATTACACCAGAAAAATATTAAAATTTTAGCAAGTTCTTGGTCCTTGGTCCTAAAAAATTTCAAATATATATTTACACCAAATAAATGACGGTTATTTTCAAGTTGAGCGATATACATATATACTCTATACGAAATATATATCTATACTCTATTCAATTTCTCAATCTCAATTTCATAAATTTGTTTCTACTCAATTTCAATCACGGACAATTTTTAAAAAGGCTTCATAAAAATTCTGTCATTTTAAATAAACACAAAAACTTATAGAAAAAAAGTACAAAAACAAAAACACAAAAAAAAATTAAAATAAAACAGAAAAACAAAAATCAATATTCTTCAAAAATGATATAATAAATATTAGTTCATTTGATTCTGCTATTATTAAAAAAAAATATATATAGTAAAACACGGTTATAGTCATTCGCTAAATTTCAGTAATACTTCTTACTATAACTGTTTTGTGACTATAGACGTGGTCAAAAAAAAATTACATCTTTATAAACTACATCAAATTCAATAAAATATCTTTCGTGTAACAATTTTAAATTTTATTTTATTCATAAATAGAAATTCTGTTATGTAATCACAAAATATACATATTTGCAATAAATAACAAAAAAATCCAATATATCAATCAGTTTTTAATTAAAATAATTTACTTATGACTTATTTTTTTGTTTTATTGAAAAAATTAGGTTATATTTTAATGTGACTTATAAACGACATCGATTGTATGAACTTATGAAGTTAATGATTTTCTTTCAAGCAAATTGTTGACTATTGCTATAACAGAATTGTGACTACAAACGTTTATGACTATAAACGAATTAAAATACATCGATTTATTACGTTGAGAGTAATGGGATTTTTATGTGTTGAGTTATACTGAAATTAGTATTAATTTCGTCAGAAAGTATTAGGTATTTTATACTTTAATTTCATTATATATATATATTCAAGAATCAAACGATTCCGAAAACAACTACAATTATACCAAAACAAATATTTCTTTTTACATAAAATTGTGTTGGAAAGAACTACTTCTGTGCAATTGCACAGGTGATCTACTAGTTTATATTAGTTGGAATAATTTCACAATAATAATAATATTTTTATTATTATGATACTTTTTTAAATATTTTTAAATAATTTAATTTTTAGCAATTTTGCTATTATATCTAAAGTGTTAGTAATCGGATTTTAATGGTGTCAACCTTACGTCAGTATGATTGCTTTTTTCGTTATAAGTATGTACGATTTACCATTTCTTATATTTCGTAACAATTTTATTGCTATAATATTTTAGTGCACTATTATAAACACTATAAGCAGTATTAATGTTAATTTTAGTGTTCCGCAATTGTTGCGAAACGTTATACATACGTTATAGCACTAAAATGGAGAATCCTTTAAGGCAGCAGAGCAATATCGGTAATATTGATATACGAGCCTGATATAATTTTGATTCATTTAAGTTCGTACGATGTACATTAGTACTGTGTAACATCACCTTTACTTTTAAGTGACTGTGTGAAATATAAATTTCCTTTAAATATTGAAGACCCACATTACTAAAAGACTCATTTTTTGATTTTGTAAGATAATTTCTGTTATGGTTTTTTAAAATTTACATCCTAATATTTTGATTAGCTGCAATACAGAACTGAATGTTTATTGCAAATGGGAGTCTTAAAACTCATATTTATTTATTCTCAACAATTAACTGTTAATTATTCAATTCATTCCAAATTTTCTACTTTTAATTTTAAACTAAACTCCACTTTAAACAATCATTTATAAATGAGGTTCTCATTTTCTTAAATCTTTTTTTTAAAATTAAATAATTCCAATTCAAAAAAAAGCAAAATTTTTTTTATCAATGCTATAATGGCTCTAGAAGGAAACCAAATCTCCACATGACTTATTTATTTTTAAGTGTCTGTCATTTTTTTTTTTTTTTTTTAAATTCTTGTGATATGTCTTAACTCTATCTTCATCATTTCTTCATTTCTTCACTTTATACGTCTTTCTTTAGTTTCTTGTGCCAACAGGAGTACTTGAATCAAGTAACAAAGCAAAAAAAATATACATATATAGATATATATATATACAAAACAAGAGATCCTTTTTAAAAGCATCTGTATAGTTAAAAAACCAAAAAATAAAAAAAAACACAAGAAAAACAGTTGAAAAGATCCTAGAGAAAAATACAAGGAAGAACACTCAAGTGCACCTAACGGCAATACCACCACTCATTATTGCTTCTGTATACATACATTATTATTACATTGGTATAATATATATATTGAAACTATTATATTGCTATATTGCTTTAATTTTTCATCTATATAATACCAACCAAGTTTCATATGGAACCTATCCATCATATGAAAATTAATATCAGACAGTGATAGAGAAAAAATAAAAGAAAGAGATAGAAATGAAATAAAATAGAAATAAACAGAAGGTGGTTGAGCTCATTATTTGCCCTAAGGACTTCAAGGTCCATAAAAAATAGATTCATTTAAGGCACTTTTGTTACCATACTGTTATGAATGCAGTGTTTTGTTATTTTTTTTTTTTTTTTTATTATTTCTCTTTGTATAACTGAAGTGTAGAACAGTATAGAGAAAATTGTTAAGCAAAGCTTATCTTCATGTACTGGAAAATGTTGTGTGTTATACACAAAAGGTGACAAATATCTACATTTTGTTGTTTATTTTTTTTTTTAAACTGGTATACAACATTTATGTACAGCATATGCAACAAAATCAAAAGAATGAATAAAAAGATTGTGAAGAAAGAAAGCACAAAAATACAAAACATAAAGAAAAAGACGCAAAAATTGCTTAATCTACAAAAAAATAAAAAAAATAAAATCAAAATTTTGAATGTCCTTAAATACGTGGGTAAGCACCAAAAATTTTATACCAATAATACTCTTCTGTTAATTTTTTGTATACAATCATTTATTTCCTACCGATTTCGTTTAATTTAAGAGGGGGTGAAAGTTCACTTATAGATGAAATGTAGGTACACATGGCGATAGAGTAATTCCAGCGTTACCTCTTTTTCATTAAAACCCGTATATGTAACATAATCTAGAGTTATGTAAGCTGAATCTCGTTCTTCGACCATCTGAATTTATTTTGGCTAGTTACAACGATTGTGATCGTACTTAAGACAATCCTGTGCATAAAACAGTTAGAAGTACAACTGTTACCATACTTACACATCCAAGGCCGCAAACGGCATGTTGTAAATACAAACAGTGATCTATCACATCCATACTTATACCTCTAATGCGATTTCTCTGAAAAAAAAAATTTCAGTTTTCCCTGATAAACAGCATCTTAAACTAAATTTTCTACCATCGAGAAAATTAATTTTCTTACCATCGATTTCCAGGTATAAGTCTCTCATAACTTACATAACCTTATTTTATACCATTTGGGCTTATCAGGCTTCAGATTAACCATCTTTTATCATTCCAAATCCCTTCAAAAGGAAAATTTATGATATTGTTGGCTGCAATGAGATCAACCGACATCTTCTTTTATCTAAGCCAAATAATATTCCAATTATACAAATAAACTTTTCTAGAACTAATCACCATGTCTTCGTATTTATTGTATTAGAAAAATTGCTAAACAAAAAATCCTATATATATATATAATACACAAGAAAACTCAAAGTGATAAAAATCTGCAACTATCTCTTTTCGAGTACCTATCTACCAATACAAAATGTACATACCATATCAATTCATAGGATAAACCTTTCTTCTTTGCATACAAATTATATCTACATTATTATAGTATGTATGTATTTTTAACCATGTCAAACTCATCATGCTGAAAAATCCTTTAGAAATTTCCAACCATACATGTTGTAATAAATGAACCCAAAAAAAAAAAGAAAAGGAAAGAAAAAGGACGAAATTAGAACAGAATGTAATTTGAGTAAAAAAAAAAAAACAGAATAATAAAAAAAGACAAGAAAACAAATACAAGTGATAGGAAATATTTTCCTGTGTGCGGTAAACCACTTCTCTGTTTTGGGAGAAGGGTCTTCAACTATACTTTTCAACATCATCATATACTGCTGCATTATATAAAAAGTTCATATTGCGGATTAAACAACGGAAACACAGAAGAAGTAGAAAATAACAGCAAAAAAAAAAACAAAAAAACACAAAGAATGAAATAAAAATTAAATGAGGGAGACACAAAAATTTTCAAGTATTGTCATCATCATCATAATCAATGTTATCAATCATCATCATCATCATCATCATCATTACCAGAATGAATATTACCAATGGACTCAACGGAATCATTTAAATTATAATCAATATAGATATCATAATACTGAATATACAATAATATTGTATGTAATGTATACAACTGCATTACAATCAACATCATCATGAGTATAATGATCATCATCATTATCAACATTATTATTATTATTATTATTATTATTATTATTATTATCATTATACAAGTGAAGGAAATTTATTGTATTCAACAAAATGCAACCCATTAACCGATAGGTACTTTATATAATAAATTAATATACCATGTATTTATAAATGTATATAATATATGCATATATGAAATATATTTAAGGATAGAAATATGAATAAGATGACTGACTATAGAGTATCATTCATGATTTTAAGACGATAGTTGTACAACACTTTATAAATTCACATCCAAATGAATTCATGCATGCATGCATATGGATGAAAACATCATCTTTTTCATCTTTTCTCAATGAAAGACCTCCACTGTTCTATACTAAAATATTGTTCTACCTATATACTATTAAATATACATACTTATATGATAATATGAGAAAATTTTCTTTATTATATAAATTACATATAATAATATATACTTACGTGGTATACATATACACAGATGTGTGTGCAGTTTATGAACACCCCGGAAATAAAAATTTGATGCTAACAACAAAAATAAGAACAAAAATAATAATGCTATATAATAACTGTAAAAATGATAATAATAATAATAACAGTAATAATAATATTAACAATGATAACTGTAAAGTTTAACTGTACAATGTACATGTAATATTATTATTGTTATTTTGTGTTATTATTATTGTTATTACAAGTTAAAAAAAAAAAATGTTGACAATGTCATTTTTCGATTAGGTAGAAAAAGATTTTTCATTTTTTTTTTCTTAAACATAAAAAAGGACATTCTTTAATAAAGGATTCTGTTTTTTTTTTTTATTTACTAAAAGATTCTATAAATTTTATTTTATCATACTTCAGTGCTGTGAACCCAAAAAAGAGAAAAAAAGTAAATTCTTTTCCGAACATATTTTCAAAAATCAGTGACGAAATTTTATTAAAAAAACCAAGTGTGTGTTTACAGTAATTCAGGGTAGTTATTTTAATATCAAATCAATGTAGGAAAATTTAATTTAATTTCAAAATCCTATCTTCAAGCTAATATCCTATCTTAGTTAAATATTTTTCGACTATGTTTAAATTGCGTAAATGTGAAAAATTTGTTTACATGAAATTTTGTTTGGTTTTTATTTTTCTGTTATTCCTTTTGTTTGAACGTAGGCCATCAACTCGTCTCCTCCGCTGTTCTCTGTTTTGTGCAGTGATCTTGATTTCCTCCCACGTAACAATTTTATTGCTATAATACTCTTGCGCACTCTTATAACACTAATTTAAACACTCTTATAGCAGTATTAGTGTTAATTTGAACAATTGTTGCTAAACGTTATAAATACGTTATAGCTCTAAAATGGAGAGTCATGCACCGAAGCCATTGTTTAATATTTTTTTTATAGGATAAGTATACATATGTATTAATGTATACGTTTTTATTTTGAGAAAGAAATTCATTTAAAATAATTTATGTTGAGCGAGAGTGAGAAAGGTATTTTTTATTTTAAAGTAATAATTTTATTGGGTTTATATTTATTTCTTGAGCAAGGTATAATTACCTTGTCAGATATAAATACAGATATTAATTACATATTTTTATATTTGTATGTAAATGATTTATAATATAAAAAATGTCTTACTAATAAATAATATTTTACCATATTTGTAGAAAATAATGGCCGTCGCGAAATATTTACTCTAAATATTTATTCAAAAGCTACAGTAAGTTTATTAGTAACATTATAGGATGCAGTAAAATAATAACACTACTACTCCTATTCTAACAATTTTATTTTTATAACAATATTTTAACTCCTATTATAGGATTACTCAATTTTAAACAACATTTCTGTAGTACTTGCTCAAAATTCCATTATAACAACTCACGCCATTGCTATAAGAACATTCTTACTAATTTTGTTTTTATAACAATAAAATGTTACGTGGGCTCTCAAGTTCATCCATAATCAACTAATACAGCTATTATGATTGGACACCAGGTATTCCCTTCTTCTACTGCCTTGGAAGTTCCATTCTACGGAAATTCTTATTATATTTTTAGTTTGATGTCGCAGAGTATCTCCCTACCCTTTTCAATTTTGTTAACTTGTTTCATTGCCGGTTTTGCACCTGTTAGCTGCCATAAATCCCTTTTACTGATGGTGGATTGCCCAGAATATTCTGTAAATTCTTTTTTGGCACTTGTTCGCGAATACTTGAAATTTTAGATTTATCGTATTTTTTTGTTGTCATTCAAGTTTCGCTTCCATACATAGTTCTTGACGTTACACTAGCTTTAAATATTTTCAATCTTGGTTTTTCTGGTTATTTGCCCACTCTTCCGTATTGAACTTCCATATTGGTTTATATATGTTCATTAATTTATTTTTTGAAAGACGTTATTTTGGTAAAGCAAATAAATGACCGCAGGAACCCAGTTAGTATTCCAAAAAAACATATTATACCATTCCTGAAGTGCTGTCGAAAGCAGGGCTGAAACAGTAACAATAAAACAAGTTCTATGAACCTAATTCAGTTCTTTGAGGTCGACCTCCGACAAAGCCATGAGAGATCTTATCAGAAGTGTAAAAGTCAGCAATATCTGTGAAATTCAAAATTCAGCTCTTTGGGGTTTAAAAAGGAAACTGAACTGAAGGGGTTACTATCACATGACTGTATTTCATTTGACTGAATTTCATTTGGCTGTATTAAATTTTCCTGTTTTTTCATCATTTGCCTGAATTTTTATTTGCCTGCATTTCATTTGCCTGCTTTTTATTTGACTGGATATAATAAAAATTTCATGTAGCAAGTTTTTTTCAATCAAAGGGTATCAGAACTACATCTTCTAGGATGTGACTGGTGGAAAGTGCCAAGTTCAAGAAATTGGACAGCCTTCAGCCTCACAATGCCCTAGAAAAAAAATTAGCTTTTTGCTTTTTTTAACTTGTCTTTACTACAATGGCTCATAACCGCTATGCAAGCAAGAGGTACGGCATCCCAATTGTTGGGACCAAAGACCTTGAACTTTTTTTTTATGTATATGTAGTTCTGATACCCGTACGAAATGCAAAAGCAAATGCAAAAGCAGGCAAATGGAATGCAGGCAAATGAAAATACAGGCAAATGAAATACAGTCATGTGATAGTAACCCCTTCAGTTCAGTCTTCACGCTCCCGAAACGAAGATATCATATTTAGAAAGAATTGGCTCACATTAGCCAGCAAAGACTTGATAGTATTCGACGGCCAGAATATCCTTCAAAGAGATCGACAGAAAGCCGGAAAAACGGAGCAAATCGCACATTAGTCATTGCTAATTAACAGGATATAACAGTACTACTAAAAGAAGAGAGAAGAAGTAGTAAATTTATAAAATTTGATGGAAAATTATGTAAATGTAAAACTATTGGAATGGTACTTGAAGGAAGACTATTACTTGGGTAACGTGTATACTGTTATGATTCTAATAAAAACAACTAATTTCTCTTCTAAATTGTGTAGAAGATGAATTTACACAAAAAACTGTTGTGTGTAATCCCCAAGAGATACAAACAAATGCAAAACACTACATTTTTAGCATCTTACATCATTTAGTTTTTCTGTTCAAAGTTAGTTGAGATGGATTCTTATTAAATATACGCTATGACTATAATCTAAATTGGCTATATAAAGCATAAGTTGGCGTCGAATTTTAGCAACAGATGCAATAAGATGAAAATATGAAGCGAAGTAGAAGCTTTTTGTCAAAATCAACAGACTTGTTAAAAATCTATGTGATCTGCACACAACTATAGAATCAATCATGATTTAAAAATGCAACTTTAATTTTTTTTTTTTGATTGCCTACTCCCTCAAATCTGAATTACGGAACGCCACTAATCATCATCACATCAACTAAAAATACAAAATATTTCTAAATATTTAGAATAAAATAGAAAATTTATAATTTATTTTCAACACCATTTTGTCATCAGAACCAAGAACATTCGATTCTATTTTATTCTCATTAGATACAAAAATCTTAAGTTTTTGGTACTTTTCTGTTTAAAGGAAGTGGAATAATATTTCTTTTTTTTGTTTGATTTATGAGTGAATCAATTGTATACACTTTAAGGTGTTAAAGAGTTTCCATTAAAAGTTGAATGTTCTTCTATTAATTGTAAAGTAAAAAAAAAAAAAATGGTGAGTGAATCTTTGATACTTGTATTCGATGTAACTACAACTCATTTGAATATAATTTTTTTTTAATAGTCTTGTTTTTAATTTTGCAATTGAATGAAAAATCAACTCTTCTCTTCTTATGTCACACAATCCTGATTATTTGTGAAAATGATGAATGATGATAAAATTAGTTGATGATGATTTTTTTATTTTTTTATTGTGATGAACACGAACACCGAATTACAAAAACAAAAACAAATCAAAAATTAACAAGAACAACAACAACAGCAATTGAATAAAAGAAGTGAACATTCAAAAACTGTTATACTTAATTTAAAAAAAAATAACAAAACATTTACCATTAAGTGTCCATCTTTTATTTAAAAAGAATCGTGAGTATAAAATAGATAGATGACAATAATAATGTTGAAAGGATAATATTGGAAATAATAAATTTGTCAGCAAAATTATTTCTTTTATCTTTAAAAGAATAATTTTTTTTTGTTTTTGTTTTTTAGTGATTTGTAATGGGGTGACAAATGAACTCAAGAACCTTATTGAAATATATATTTTTTTTTTAACTTATCAATTAAGTATTTAATGGAAATGCATCTTCGTCTTTGTTTTAACTTTATTTTCTATTTTTTTTTATAGCATCAATTGTTGTGGTATCCGATGTAAAGCATTTTATTCTGATTTGTTTTAATGATTTGTCACAATTATTTTCTTACTATTAGATCTCTAAAGTCTGTGATCAGTAGGCACCATAGCATGAATTGAAATCAAGTGGATGATCAAATTTTGTCTATATTATAAAATAGTACATAATAGTATAGCTAGGGTGGCCTCGGTAGCCGAGTGATAAAGCAGTCGAGTGTAGTAATGTAACGATCGAAGTAGCACTGGTTCAAACCCTGTGAGCACCAAAAATATTTTCAAATGGTGAAAATTACTGAAAATGTAATTTTCAATACAACCACATCGGTTTAAATATAATTTTATAATTAATAAAGATATAATATATCTAACTAATAAAAAAAATAATATAAATATATAATACAAAAAAATATATACCAAATAATAAATATAATTTAATAAAAATGCCGAAATGGGAAAAGGACCTATAAAGTTTGTAGGATTAACCAATAAATAATAAATAAATAGTTAGGTAGAATGGAAACAGTAGACTAATCAGATATTTCGTGAATAACTTAGTGTTCTAACAATACTGATATTATTGGTTGTTGTAATCATCTGACTATCACTGAATAATTAGAATGTCGTGGGTTCGGATTTCTCTCAGGGTATGATTGTTCGAAAAAGTATTTTTAATTATTCTTTGAAATTAATTTGAAATACAAAAAAATAAGATGTAATTATGCTATTTACGAACTTACTTTATAAAATAGATCTGCTTTTCCACATTTAAATTGTTACTTGATTAAAAATAATTAAAGATTAAAAGTAAAAGATAAACCTACTGTATGTGATTATGTACTTACTTAGTTAGGTCGTCAACAGACCATGATGAAGGTCCTGTGCCTGACTCATCAACGTCCTCAATGATTTTTGTCGGTCACGGACAGATTCTATCCCTTTGAGGATGCGAAATGGTTTTAAATCTGCCGATACTCCATTTCTATAACCGGGAGTATGAGCGTTTTGTAGATTTGTACTTTGGTGTTTCAAGAAAGGAGCTTTGATCCCGAGATGTTTTGATTTGTAGAGTTGTACTTTGGTGTTTCGGGAAAGTATCTTTGATCCCGAGGTGTTTTGACAAACCGAAGAAGCAAAGTTTTGCAAAGGTTGTTCTTCGCCGTACCTCCACATTGACGTCGTTTGTGGGATTATCAATTTTCATCTCTGCTTGATCGTGAACAAAAAAAAAGCAATATACAATAAATAAAAATTAAAAACTTTTATTATGTTTTATTAACTTTAATTTGTATTTTATTAATTTTAAATTTCTCTTTTTGTTTCAGGTAAGTTTCAAACCTAGTTACACTAATTCAAAAATTAATTATTTACTTGACGGATATCTCTTGTGAGTATGTGAAGTAATAATATTTTTTAATGACGCTTTTGTTTTGAATGACGCTTTATAAAATTGCTAATTTTTAATTTTACTGTCTGGGCGTTGCATCAAGCATTTTTTTGATAATTTTATCAAAACAAAAAAAACAGGACGAAATATGAGCTTTTTAATTATATTAATTTAATTTAATATTTATTAAAACGGCCGAAATAAATCCAGTCCGCTAATATTAGGGCCCGCTGCTTTTGGCATTTGGGTCATTTTTAATTATCAAATCATTTGTAGATTTCATTTAAAAATTTTAAAATAATAAAAAAAATGTTTAGTTTAGATTAACGAAAAATACTTGCGTGCGTAAAAAATGTTTTATTGTGTGTGCATTGATTATCACTTTCTAATTTTGAAGTGTTATTATGGTTTTCATCCATACCAATTAACGCTCAAGGTAGGTAAACTTTTGAACTACCTCGATATTATATCTGCTGACAGTGATGTTTTGACCACTGTCTGCACATGTCTAATCACTAACTTATACTTATTAAATTTAGTTGGTTAGGGCTTGAATAAACTTGTTTTTTTTTAATAGTCAAAATACCAAATTATTGGCATAATTTCTTATCGAAAGATTTAAAAAAATAAAATACTAAGAAAAACGGAAACGTTATGTAGAACTTTTAAAAATATTCGGAAAGCTCTTTTGGAAGGGACGCCTTTTTGAATCACATGTTTACATGTTTACTTAATTCATCTCTTATTAAATGCCAGTTGTAAGTTTCAACTTTCAAACTATCAAAAACTAATGCTATCTTTGAATATAAAATTTGTACAACTAATCGATTTTTACACCCCTGGAGTATAAATAGAGCGGAGAAACAATTTCGAATTGTTTGATCAAAATAAATTTGTTTGTTTCTTTTTCTGAAGACATCACAACAAAAATTGAGCTTTGACCTCTTCTATGCACCTTCTTCATAGTTTTCTTCACTTGGAAGGTTGTTCAGCACAACTCCATGTTTGAATACCGTATGCCCACACTGGCTTCAATATCTTATTGTAAATCAAAACTTTGTTTTATTATGTTGAAAGCGTAGATGTCCACCTATTTAATCAGTACAGCTGTTTGTATTCACTTGGAAGGTGAAGAAAACTATGAAGAAGGTGCAGAGAAGAGGTCCTTATTTATCCAAAATATTTTTTTTAGATAAAAGAAAATCATTAAAAGAGTCTTGAGCTTCTGTTCTATATGTGCCGGGGAAGAACTGAATAACTGTGCCGACTTCAACCACTAAAAACTCCAATACTATTGAACTAGTATTTAAAGACTAACCATTAATACGATTTTAGCTCTTTTCTTCAGATATCTTTGATCAAACAAGATTCGATTATGGACTCCTGTGAAATAAATTTAAAATTAAAAAAAAAAAAAAAATTATATTTTAAGTAAGAAATATTTTTTCTTTTTTGTTTTCCATCTGTGTGGACGTTTTTCTTTTTTAAATTGATAAAATTAAAATTATAAATTGGACATATTTCAACAACGTTGAAGTTATCATCTTCAGTAAACAGTGAATGAGTTATTATTAAAAGATTTTAATCTAACATAGTTCAAACGGTTCCGTTCGTTTAAGTCGTTTAACAAAGTTTAGATTGTCAACATAGGAAGTGAACATGTTGAGAAAACCGACTTGTATGGCCGACTTGTATAACCAATTTTTTTATTTCGTCTTTTACGAAAGACATCCTGAGATCTCTGTGAATATCAGCATTGTGAACCAAGGGGGCATCCACAATGTTTTGCCATACTTTGTTTTGGAACATTTGGATAGTTTGAATATGTAGTTTTTTAGCACAACTCCATGTTTGAATACCGTATGCCCACACTGGCTTCAATATCTAATTGTAAATCAAAACTTTGTTTTATTATGTTGAAAGCGTAGATGTCCACCTATTTAGTCAGTACAGTTGTTTGTATTTCAGATGTAGTGCTAGTTTTTTTTTCTTGACGTATTATTTTCATCTAAAGTTTGCGTCAAGCGTCACACGAAGAATTTTTATATGGTAAAACGTTCCATTTCCGTGAATTACAGCAAAAACAGTGACAGAAACCCAAAAATTTAAGCGTTAAGTTTTTTTAAAATATTACCGCAAAAATTACTGATTAAAAAATTTAAAAAAAATTAAAAGTACTAATTTTTGTCCCCATTATTCAAGTAAATCATTTATAGAAAAACATATCCAAGTTCTAAACCCTTATAGAAAAACTATATATTTCATACAAGAACCAAATAACAAAATTTCATAAAATCAATAAAATATGAAGTTTTTTCAAATTAGAAGTACATTTTAAAGTCATAAAAACAATTAAAATTACCTAAAAAATAAAGTGCTATTAAAAATATTTAAATTTCCCTGGTTTGTGCCCTTGAATTAGCCACCTTCGTAATGTTTCTAATTGACTAATGCAGCCACATCGTCAACTTCAAATAATTAATGTTTAGTTTGTAAAGTAAAACATTGACAAGGAGAAAAAAAAATATTATTGTGGCCATGGTGGTAAATCTTGCTTTGTCATCTTTAAAAATTCACTAGAATTGGAACAAATCTTCCTTATAAGAAAAACAACAGAAGCAAGATATTGTGGACAACATATTAATGACCATTTCTTCAATTGGTGTGATAATTAAAAAACTACCAACTTCTTTATCTTTACATGGTGTCTCCGTTGTATGTAAAAGAATATTTCAAACCAGAATGGATAGTGTTTTACATCGGTAAGTCCTTGGAGTTAAAAACAAAAAGATTAGAAAAAGAAAATAAATATTAACAAAAATGTTATGCTTAAATTGGACGATTTGATAAGAAAAATTAATTAATTGTTTTGAAAAACAAAAAACTTTGTTATGAGTTAACAAAAAAATATTTAAATGAAGAGGAAATAAATATTGTTTTGATTCTGGACCGGTAAATATTACGCCGGGAATAACTATTACTAATTAATACTCGTAATTGTATAAGATTTAGTTGTTGCAACAAATTTATACGCTGGGTGGCGAGGTCCCAGGTTCGATTCCCGATGAAGTAAAAAAAATGCTTTATGGGTTTTTTGACTTGGTCTAGTACCCTTTGTCATTGGATAAAATAAATAACAAAAAAAAATTTAGAGTATAATCTGGTAACCAGTTAAAAAAAAAATTAGTTGATTAACCAGTAATTTGACCAATAAATGCTCGAAAAACTTTGTAGATATTGTAGTATCAACTTGCAGTACCGTACTTAATTAAGCACGAAAAGGTGATTCTACCTAAGTTACTGTCAAGAACATAAAAAAAATAAAAAGCAAAATAAAAAATATTACCTGAGTATTACTTATTCAAAAAGAATAATATTATTAAATTTATTTTAGAATTATTGAAAATTTAACCAAAAAATGAATTCATTGACATGAAGTATCTCTATTTACGCTTAAAAATACAATAAAAAAAAATGAAACAAAAATACGAAACAATTATAAAAAAAATTACTTTCGAGTATTGACATTTTATTGTCAATTAATAACAATTGATTTATTATGATAATGACAATGACACTGAATATATACAGTGTAGTATTGCCCTTTAATTTAATTTTGGATTAAATTCAATGTCCATTATTTTGGCGTGCATTGTATTTTATTACTCTTCAATTATATTTTGCAAGTCTCATTATATTTTTTTTTTTTTTTGGAAAAAAATTTCAATTGAATTTCGTACAAAAAAAACTAAGTAAATAGTAATGTAATTTGTATTCATGCATACAATATGAAAAGTGAAAATTTAAATTACTTCATTTTTTTATTATTATTTTAGTCCGGATGACTTTTATATAATGTTCGTCTGACACTGCAATACATTTCTATGTGACAGTAATAATAATATAATATGAGAATCCGATTATTTGCATTTGCAGCAGACATTTTTCGTTTTAATTTCGAAAAATTTTTGATTCGTGAATTATTGTTTTTGTTATTGTTTTTGTTTCATTATTGTGTGGAATTTTGTTAAAAAAAAAACAGATAATTATTATTTAGTAAAAAGATATTAAAATCTGAAAAAGGAGTTGACCTTGCTAACTTTAAGTTCTATTAGCATTTAAAATTTTAGTTTTGCATAATAAATATTCTCTTTTAATACTATTTATTTACTAATAAGGTTTTACAGTCTCAAATTGTGTACATAAACCTGTTTTTTTTTATTGAATACTTGATGCTTTTCAACTGTGTTTGTTATTTCTGTCAATTATTTCAGCAGATTCATATACAACAGATTTTTTTTGGTGTCGGAACAAAATTACATAAGACAAAATTACATAGGACAAAATTACACAGACAAAATCACATATGGACAAAATAACATATGAATTGAACAAAAAAATTGTCCAAAAAAAAAAATTTCAAGGTCTTCGGTCCCGACACTTGGGACGCCGGACCTCTGGTTTTTATAGTTGGCGCTCACTACTCATTTATTGGAACCCTGTTTTTACCAACGGCAAGTAAACGCATACGGCACAGTAAGTTTTTTAAATATGAAATTTTGTCCATATGTTATTTTGTCCATATGTGGTTTTGTCTCTGTGTAATTTTATCCATATGTAATTTTGTCTTGTGAAATTTTGTCCATACGTAATTTTGTCTTGTGTAATTTTGTCCTATGTAATATTGTCTTGTGTAATTTTATCATGTAACCATTTTTTTTATGCTTTGTTTGCTATTGTAATAGGTATATAGGTACCAAAAATAGGAAAAAAACTCCGAAAGGAAAAAGGACCTGTAAGATTTATCTGCAGATCCACTTTAAATAAATAATGAAATTGCTAATCTTCTAAATTTAGTACTAATCTATTTTTAACGTTACTTTTATTTTAATTTGATAATTCTAAAAAAGTGATTACAAATGGAATATTAATTACATGATATCCGACCAAAATTTTAATTTAAAACCTGGTAACAAAAGTAAAGGAAGAAAATGAAAAAAAAAAAAACAATTTTTATGCACCACCGGAAATACCATGCGTCAGAGTCGTATACGCACGTCGAATTTTTATGGTATTTTAACATGCTATTATTATGCGCTATCCTTTAGGTCTTAAAAGTCACTGTATGATTACTTCGTATTAATTTTTTTTTTTATTATTATTATATATTTATTATTGTTATATTTATTTAAATTTTATCTTTATTTTTAGAATATTTTTTTGTTTTTATTTTGTTGTAAAAAGAATGATAATTATAAAAAAAGAAAAATAAATAAATAAATAAGTTAGAATTTATTTTTATAACAAAATTTGGTGATTTATGTAGTGGTGGCGTTTTTATCGCAAATAAATTATTATTTAATTTTTTTTCATATTCAAATGTCTGGCATGGATGAACTTGGCTTGGTTCAAATTTACAAAAATGTAAATTTTTAAGTCTTTTACTTTGATTTTATGCTGTAATTTTTCATACTTTGGTTTTTTTTTTTACTTTAAATCACAATAAATGTGATTTTATAAAATTTATTAATATTCAAATTTGAAAATGTTTAAATTTATTTAAATAAAGGGAGTGAATAAATAAATGAATGTTAATTTCAAAAGAAAGGGTTTGTATATGATTCATTGTGTAAAAGTATCAAATTTCATGAAAGAAGGTTGTAAAAATCAAATTTTTGATAAATTGTTTTGGGTTTTCTTTCTCTATATAAAATTGTGATTTCTGTTTTATATATTTTTTTATTTTGAAAATGTTGTAAAGTTCAATGTCTGATTTGTTCTTTCATTGCACGGGGAAGAATATGTAGATTTTAAATTAATGAATTACAGGATGTTTTCAGGAGTTTCTTAATGTTGAAGTTTCAGCAGTTTTTTAATATAACAAACGAGTTAACTTTCAATAAGTTACTCTACTTGTAAATGATTAATAAGTACCTTCACACACTTCACAACTACTTCTAACAGTTATTGTAATAAAAATGTTTGTATTCAAAATATAGTCATGCGAGTACAATTAATATATTTTTTTTATATTCTTGACAGTAACCTAGGTATAATTGTTTTCGTGCTTAATTAATTTTACTGTAAGTTTTTTCTATACGTATTCCTACAATGTTTATCGAGTATTTATTTATCAAATTTCTGGCTTATCAACTCATCAAATATGGAAAACCATCTATTTATTTTATATGGTTACCAGATTATACTTTCAATTATTAGACAATAGTAATTTATTTTATACCAATGACAAAGGATACTGGACAAGGTTGAAATACCCATAAAGCGTTTTTTTTTATTCGTCGGGAATCGAACGTGGGATCTTGCTGCTGAAAGGCAGGCGCTCTACCTACAGCGCCACTCAGTATGTAATCTTTCTGACTATATAAATGAATCTTGTAATTTCTATCAACCACAGCTGTAAAATACTATATTAAATTGATAATTCATTTTCGATCGCATTATTGCTACAAATGACGTAAAATCATTTATTATCATTACCATTACTATTGTAATAGTATTTGAAAATGAAGAAAAATATGTTATATTTACTGAATTAGTTTTGAATTACTGAAGTGGTATTTGCCAGCACTACATTACATTAATTTGCATTAGGTTAAATTTTTGGCCATTATTTGCCTTATCTTACACTGTTTTAAAAAATATTTACTAAAATATCAGTTCGACAACAACATTTTTGATCATTGAATACATATTTTAAATATTTTTAAATCACACATAGTTTATGACCTTCCTCTTAAACGAGTTAGGTATGGGCGGCTATAAAATATATTTCTTTAGCTTATTTATTCATGCATTTTGATGATATATGTCCTAATGACAATCTTAATATTGGTGGATTTATGAATCAAACTATACTTTCATCAGATTTGGTTAAGTTTGTTGTTGCTTCTTCTTTTATATTCTGCATTTAAAAGATTTTTCGATGTACTTGTCTATCAACTATACGTATTACATTTCTTATTATTTACCGTTTATTTTAAAATCAAGCTTATCAGCCATATGTTACTACATATCTGTCGTTTTATATACCTATTGTTAACTTTAATTACTTTGACAGTATTTAAGATTGCAGTGCAGTACCTAGCTTTATATTTATAAAGTAGCATTTATTACCTGGCTAAGCCTGTAATCTAGCAATTATACACAATTACATAATGTTGTTACTTTTCATTGCTGATGGATTCGCATAGAAACAACATTGATGGTGATATTTTGTTCACTGAAAAGTATAAAAAAAATTAAAAATAACTCAAAATTATTTAAGAAAAAATAGAGGGTATTTTAAAAGATTAATTTGAGTTTTAAATGTGTTATAAATAAATTATAATTTTAATATTTTTCATGATAAGGTAAACGTAAATCCCATTATTGGTAGTGTGAGAATTACAAAAAAAAATTCTGTACTAATAACTCGAATAAGCATTTCATGGTTTTAATTATTTTTTTTTGTCAAAATAGTAGAATAAATTCAAGAGAGAGTCCTAGCCGGTTATTTCGTCAAATCAATTACCCAGCAAATATTTATAAAAATAATTACTATATTCCTACATTTCGACGATGACTTAACGATGTTAGGTGTAGATGATTATTAATAATTTTGCCAGTTTACTTTTTCCAAGTAGTGGTGGTTACTGCTAGGTGACCGCACTATCCCAACTATGCTAATTAAACTCAAATCGTTATTGAACATATGTCTTACATATTAAGAGAAGACTGGATGATTTGACTATTGTTTAAAAATCCCAAACATTTTAGAACACCTTTGGCAACTGCAAAAATGCCGTTATTAGATTTTAGTATTGTTATGTTCTTTTGGTGGATTTTTCTTCTACTCTGCTCGTTGTTAGATATGATATATTTTATTTCAATTTTATTCGGTTTGGGTCACAATTTCAAAATTAAAATCACAAATTCAAAATCGGAAATTCAAAATCTCTAATTATAAAATCTTTTAAAAGACGCAATAGGTGTGTAGGTGCAACATCCTGGAGAAAACAAATTAGCAAATATTATATTTTTGATATTTTCTGGAAATCACGCTTTGTCCTACATTTGCTTATCAAGCATATAATATGAAAATATTTTTATAAGTTTAAAAACTCAAATATAATCCCCAGTTTTGTGAAATAAAGTTAATCGAAGATGCAGTAAGAGAAAATTTTCCAATCACAAAAAATAGTGTTAAATGAAGCGCCATGAAGCCAAACTGGAGTAGACAAAATTATTATTCGCTTAGAAAAGGTATTATTAGTATCAAAGTCAATAATTAATGAGAAATTTAGGCTTGACTATGTATTTCCAAAAATTAACTAACATTTTAAATATATAATTATTATTATTTTATTTATTGCCTTAGTGTATTTATACAATATGTTATTTTCATATATTTTAATTCTATATTTCAAGAGCTTATTATTATTAGAATATTTACACCTTTGATTTGTAATTATTTAGACTAATCTGACTTAAATATTTATGGCGTTTCCGAACTTCTCGCACTTGCACTTGATACTCGCACTAAACCTGTCAAATCGCACTAAATTTTTTTTTCTTTTTCATTTCTAATAAATTTAATTTTGCGATATGTAGTGTACTTGAGACTACACAAAAATTTTGACAACAAATCAAGTGCGATTTGACCAGTTCAGTGCGAGTATCAAGTGCAAGTGCGAGAGGTTCGGAAACGCCCTTAGAAAAAATTTAATTTGCAAAGAACAAAATGGCAAGCAAAAACCTTTAATTAATTGGTAATATAAAACCCAATGTAAACCTAACCTAAATGTTTTACATTATAAAATTTTTAAAATTAGTTATCCAAAAAGCGTATTTCAACACGAAAATTACAATATTTTAAAAAATACTACTCACAATATTGATTAGGATTGATATTGACTAGGATAGGGTCAAATATTTGCCTTATGTAATTTTTGTTTTAAAATTTTAAATCTCGAATTTTGAAGTTTGGAATTTTTAGTTTTCTGGAGCCACTATTTTTTTTTGAATTGTGATTAGACATTTTTTTTTATTTGGATTTTGTTAATTTCTCTAAAATGTAATTGAAACACTTCTAGTTTTAATGAAAATCAATTGAAGTGCTTTTATTTGAAGTATCTAACAGCACTATTAGAGAAGTTCTATGAACAACTTTCAAGTGAAATAATAAAGGACAAACAAAATATAATCAATGCTACATTCTACCTATACATAGTAATTTTAAATTAAATAATATATTAATCAAGCAATATTTTTATTTAAATAAAATTTGAAAAATTGTCAATTTATCATCGATATAACCTCAATAATTATCTGAGTGGTAGCCACACATATTATTTTCAACTAGTCATATAATATTTCAGAAGTTTATTAAAATTCAATTAAATTATGATTATACTGTCATTAACCTTTAACCTCAATTAGTAACCTTATCCTTTCTATTTTTTTTATTTTTATTTTTGTGCTAAATTTTATCGTGTTATTTAAAAAAAAAATTTAAAACTTCTAAAAATAAACATAAACATGTGCATCAATTATAATTCTGGTCTTATATGACGTTTTCGTTGCATTTTTATGTACATATATATATATATATATACATACATTTATTTTAAAGGTTGTGTTAATTTTAAAAGGATAATTAACACATCAGATGTCTGGTGATTGAGGCGGAATATATTTTGTGCCAAAAACAAAAAGAAAATTGCAAAAGACAAAAAAAAAAAAGAACAGAAAAAAATTAATGACTCTCACAGTTTAATGAAAATAATATTAAAAATGATAAAAGTGGTCATAAAAATGATGAAGTGAGTTGAAGATAAGATTTAAAATGGTATATTTTTGTTGTCTTTTTTTTAAAATCTCGAGTTAATAAATTTAATATATGTGTTTTATGAAAACTTGATGGAGGTCATTGACTCACTAATAAAGGAATAATAGAGTTAGACTATATGGAATTCGATTTTTAAAATACGAGTAATATGAATATATACGTTAGAACTGTTTGATTATGAGCAAATCAAGAATTACAGACAAATTTATCCACCTAAGCGAGTTAATGTATGCATTTAAATAAAAAAAAACTCTAATTTTTTTTTGATAATCAGATTTGTTTTTAGTGATATATTTAGATTTATGAAATAAAAGTCGAGTTTCCTTTCACTAATCATTTGTATTTATTTTGCAAATATCGATATTTGGGAAGCAACTTACTTCCTTCATCAGTGCTTTGCGACTAATCTTTACTAAACTAAAAACTTTACTTTACTAAGCTCGACTTTTATTCCATAAAACTGTAAATTATTTTTTAGATCAATTTTAATTATGTTGTGAATATCAGAAACATATTATTATATGGTGTAAAAAAAATATATAAATACATATTTTATTGTTCATAATTTATGTACGTATATAATTAATCTAAATATAATTTGATTTTTTTATTTTCATTTATTTATTTCATATTATATTTCATTATATAGCTTAGATAGAATTCATATAGAGTATAATTTACATAAATTAAAACATAAATATAGTCAAAATAATTAAAAATTATCAACTTCTATGCAAATATACAAATACCAGTGAATACCCTGTGCAATTGCACAGAAGCAGTTCTTTCAGGTACGATTTTATACAAGAAGAAATATTTATTTGGTATAATTGTAGTTGTTTTCTGAATCGCTTGATTCTTGAATATATATATAATGAAGTCAAAGTATAATACCTAATACTTTATGACGAAATTAATACTAATTTCAATATAAATTAACACAATAAAATCCCATTACTCTCAACGCAGTAGATCAATGTATTTTAATTCGTTTATAGTCAAAAACGTTTCTAGTCACAATTCTGTTATAGCAATAGTAAAAAATTTGTTTGAAGGAAGGTAATAAACTTCATAAGTTCATACAATCGATGTTGTTTACAGTCCCATTAAAATATAGCCCCAATTTTTTCAATAAAACAAAAAAATAAGTGAAAAGTGAATTATTTTATTGAAAAACTGATTTATATATGTATTGTCTTTTTCTGTTATTTATTACAAATATGTATATTTTGTGATTATATAACAGAATTACTATTTATGAATAAAATAAAGTTTAAAATTGTTATACGAAAGATATTTTATTGAATTTGATTTTGTTTATAAAGATGCAATTTTTTTTTGATTACGCCTATATTCACAAAACGGTTATAGTCAGAAATATTACTGAAATTTAGCGAATGACTATAACTGTGTTTTACTGTATAAAGTTTTTTTAATAATAGCAGAAGCAAATGAACTAACATTTATTATATCATTTTTAAAGAGTATGGTCTGATCTGACTTTTTGTTTTTTTTTTAAATTTTTGTTTGTGTTTTTGTTTTTGTACTTTTTTCTATAAGCTTGTGTGTGTTTATTTAAAATGACAGAATTTTTATGAAGCCTTTTTAAAAATTGTCCGTGGTTGAAATTTATTTTAGAGTATAGATGTCACTCAACTTAGAAATAACCGTAATTTATATGGTGTAACTATTTGAAATGTTTTAAGTATTCAGCACCAAGAACTGGCTAAAATTTTAATATTTTTGTGGTGTAATTAATTTACTATTCAATTATTCTTGCTTTTTTACTCACCACGTCGTTCATCTTATGTATTATATATTTGTATTATACCGAAGTTGAAACAATCGTTTAAAATTTAGTTTCGTTTGTTAGTAGTTTTTTTTAGACAGGTTGATTATAGAAACTATGTCTATAATTTAAAAATACATAATCAAATAAACCTTTTTACTTCTCCACTAACAGATTGTACGTATTAACAACCACTAATACTATTTTTGAACAAATACAAAAATATATCACAAGCCTATTTTGAAAGTTAGTGACACTTCTGAAAATTCGCGTATAAAAGTGATAGTAGATTAACATTATAACATTAATTAGTATTAAGGTCGTTTTATTTATTTATTTATTTATTTACTAATTAGTTCAAACAGTTTACAAAATATAATACAATTTAATTATTAAAATTTTGAATTAACACAATGTATCAAATAAGATTTATGATTTAAAGTTTAAATTACTTTGAAATTTAATACAACATAGTTTTTATAAAAAACAAAAAACAAAATTAGATAAAATAAATTTCATCAGAAAAAAAAGAGAAGATGAAAAGTTATTAAAAGTATTAAAAGTTAATTATAACACTACAAATTAGTTAATATTAGTAGCGGAAAAACAAGATTAATTAGGAGGACTAAGGAAGCAAGTGAAACAAGGTTTTCTTTAAACTGGTTTTGTTCAAAGAAAAGTCAACACTGTTTTTGTATTGATTAACTGCCATTAACATTCTATTAATTGGCTCAAATTTACCATAATTAGTTCTATGGAAAGGAAGGTTAAAAAGATGTTCTATAATAATAATAAGTTTAATAAATAGACGTTTATTAGGCTTACTGGTTAGGTTTAAATTAGATCTTATATTAGCATAAAAGTAATTAATTAAACGTTCTTACTTGCTATTTTATTCTTTACCAATTAAATTGTATACTAATCAATTAAGTCAGAGAAGTCTAATATTCTAGTATAATAATATAAGCTCTAAAAATATTGAATTAAAATAAATGAAATTAAACACATTGCACAAAAATATATTAACGCAATAAAAATAAAATGATAATATTAAAAATAATATAATAAAATTATAGAAATACTAGAGACTCCTATTTATTAATTATAATTCAAATTAAAGCCAAATTTAACCGTTTGTAACAGAGTAATGATTTAAAAATATATACTGATATTTTTCACTATCAACCAGTAAACAGTCATGTTTTAATAAGAAGTATGCTATGGTTTGGTATGGTTTGAAAAAACAAAATACTTCTTAATTACCATGCCCTTTCTACATTTTCCCTTCATTATGTCAAAATAATTTAGTTTTTTAAGAAACTATTTTTCAACTGTGAAGTGCACCGCTAATTTCTGCTAATCAGGTCTTATTTTTAAGCTCACCATTTCAGCAAAGGAGGAAGCAGCAAGAAAGCAGTTGTTGAAATCCTAAATATTAAACTCGTTGTATATTATATTTGAGAATGAAGAATTTTAATAATTAAATTATATTGTTTTTTGTAAAATGTTTGAATTAAATAGTAAATAAATAAATGTAAAGATGATAAAAAATTGATTCACTGTTGTTTTCTTCTTAACTTATTTAAGAACGCTGTTGCATTGAGATAAATAAATTTTTTCTTTTGTTTTTTTTTTCATGTTGACAGTAACTTAGGTAGAATTACCGTTTCGTGCTTAATTTAAGTACGGTACTGTAGTTTGATACTAAAAAATTTTTCTAGTATTTTTATTTGGAAAATTTAAAGAAGGTGTACTAATAAATTAGTAAATGATTTTAAAAAAAAACTGTTCGACTAATAGCCTTCTTTTTATGGAAATTTAAATTTGCTTTAATTACATATAGGTATATATAAATAATAATTAGTAATAATGTTGCATTACGCAAAATAAAAAACTTTTGGAATTTATTGAAAAATTATTGTAATTTAATTTACACATTGGCAAAACAAAAAACCATAAATAAAAAAAAAAACAATAATAATTTTGTTTACAAATTATTACGCTCCACATTAAATTGTCAATACCTAAGTACCTACCTACATTTAATGATGGAAATAAAACTCATAAGCTACCTATGCTATGCACTCTCTTGAAAAGAGAATGGTATAGATAGTTAGTACTTAGTAGGTGTGGTCGTGGTGTGGTGATTTATTTTCTCTCATTTTTGGTGAATAGATTGAATAGTTTTGAGGTGAAATGTTGACAACTAACTCTATTATAATATATGATTTTTATAATCAACTACAAAAACTTATACTATTCTATGTGATTATTTGAGCTTGGGTGTGAATTTAAAATAAAATTAAATTGAAACACTTAGTTTACAATGACTTTTAATTAATTTATATTTCATTTCTTATATTAACCTAAAAAACAATGTTGATATAGCAAAGTCAATATAAGTTTTAAGATGCCATAAGCTATAATTAAAATTAAAATGGCATAAGCTTAATACTGAAAATAAAGTCAATAAAATTTTTTGTATTACTAAAAAATCAATTTTCGGCCTACTTATTGATTTTTTCAGATATAGAGAAAAGGACATCGAGAACAATAATTTTCTTAGCTTTAAACTAAATTCTTCAAAAAAAAAAATTAAATTTTAATTCTGAAGCGATCCCGAAAATTATTTCAATGTTTATAAATATCATAACTTTCCAAATTTTTATATTAAACCTCAAAGTTATATTTATGTCACTTCTTGTGATACAAAAAAAAATTGAATTATTATAGTTTGGCAGTCATAGTTGATATATTTTGATAAATTCCAAGATGAAAGAATTTTAAATAAAAACAATATAAATTCGAATATATTCATTGTTAATCTCTATTTAACACTAGACAAATATTTGCTGTTATTAATCTTCTTATGACCATTCTTACTATTTTTTTTATATAGATTTGTCAATAGTACATATTATACTCGTTCATTTCTATTTTTATTTGTTTGTATTTCTTATCAGAATTCATCGCTAGTTTCGAATTTTCTCTTCAATACATTTCTCATATCACACATAGATAACTAATGTACGTTTAGTTTTTGTTGTTTCATAATTCTTTACCATATTTAAACCGCAAATAATACAAAAATAATAATAACAATCGAATAGATATTGGAATGGAAAGAGAAAGAAATATAGAAGGAGATCGAAAGCGAGAAATAAAAAAATAATATTTCCTTTTTTTTTTTTTGAATATTTTGTTATTAACATTTTTCAGTTATGTAGAATCACATTAGAGTTGCCATCTAAAAATTATTTTAATATTGAAGCTAAAACGGTAAAAATTATTAATTATTCAATTCTAAATAAAAAACATAAATATATATATATATAAATTTATATAATTTTGAACCAATTCAGCAGTCCACCAATTATTTCCCTCAAAAATTATCATCATCAAAAATATCATCTTGTAAAGTAAAAATAACTGAAAACCTAGAACTCGCTAAAGAATTTAAGTCTAAACAAAAAAATGGTTATTGGAAGGCTGTGATAGTGGATAATTTTATGAAATTTTAAATCTGGTCAAATTAAAAATGCGGGATCTTCCTCATGGCTCCTTATAAATTGCTTGTAATATAATTCCATCATAAATAACTGAATAATATAATATACTTTTTATTCATTGTAAGAGCTTGAACGACAATCGATAGGTCAATTACTTGCCACGATAAAAAAAAATCTAAAACAGCGTACTTTTATCACGTGATACGTAAGTAAAATAGTATGGCCAATAAACAGCATAGATTAAACTGATATTAGAGTGACCGAATTGGTTGATAACGATAATATTCCTTAGAATATACAAACTCTATACGATACAAAAATATATTAGAGCCAAAGGGTTGAATCGAAAATATATAATGGACAAAATCTACAATATACAAAAAATATGTAATGGTCAAATATTTAAATTTGTCAAAAAATTGATTTTAAACTTGATTTCAAAATTAGGTTTTCAACAATAATTTGTTTAGGTACTTATTTAGCGGGTTTGGAAACGGCAATTTTACTATTATTATATATCAAAACTAATTAATAAGAATCTTAGAGTTGGTTAGAAAATAAGACTTTGTACAGAATATGTATATGTCGCAGTGCTTTGATTATAGATTTCATGCGTTTAGATTTTAAAATTTAGATTTTGTGTTTTGAATATTTTTTTTTGGATTTAAGGCAGATCCTTTTAATGATCATTTAATCCCGTATTGATAATAACTGTAAATTTTAATAGTAAATTCTCACAAGAGACCTTTACGACCTCGATTTTGCAAATGATATCTGCTTGCTCACTCACACAAAAACCGGCATGGAAAACAAGCTGAAGTCACTAATCAAATATGCAGCGCAAGTAGGATTGCTGATAAATGTAATCAATCAAAATTAATGCGACTCAAAACAGCAGTCCCGCGAAACTTTCATTTTGTGGGAACGAATAAGGAATGAAGCAATTGTAGAAAAGATTGAATGCGGAAAACAGAGATGGAACGAACACACGCACTTCATCGACCTGTAGGAAATTTCACAGGTCGCTTGCCTAAAATCAAGTTCGGTGTAGGAAATCTGTTGATGCTTTGTGATGATGATTTGTGAAATATGAAAAATTAGTTTTCGAATACTCTACAGATAGAAAAATTATTAAATTTTGAATTTAACATGTCCTAGGTATATTAAAATCATGGAAAATGTGTTAAAAAATTTTTTAATAGTTTTAAAGTATTTTAATTGTGTTTTCAACTCGTATTACGAAAAACGTCATTTGTTTGTACATAATTAACTATATAATGGTATACTTTACAACACTTCTTCTGGAAATTAAACTCTCGTTTCGTAAATCAATATAATATCTATAAATAAACAACTTTTGAAAAATTCCAATACAAGCCACAGTTCGTCAACGAACCATTCTCGGACCCATTCTCTACTTGTTATTATATACCGCCGATATGACGATAACGCACAGGTCGAAATTGCAGTAATTGCAGATGATACGATTCTAATGGCTAAGAAAAAAGATTTCTGTAATACCACACAAGTTCTGCTTATATGAGCACATTTGATTGAAAGTAGTAATTGTTTATTTGAATATAAAAATGAGATTTCACTTTAAACTTAATAAAAAAAAAATCTATTGAATAGAAATATAAAAATATAAATTGTCTATTTAAACGCGTCTAAAACGAAAAAATTCGTATAGATTTTTTCAAACATACAAATTCTATTAATTTTTATTTACCGTTACAATATTCTATAAAATTAAATATTAGAAAATAAAATAAAAAAAATATTTACTAAATAAATTAAATCATAATTTTTGGAAGTTTATATTTGCATTTCAAAGTGATGTCATAACATTAATGTGCTAGTTGGAGCGCTCGCGACAGTTACTCGACTAAAACTAAATCAACCAATTAATTTTACAACTATCAAACAAACTTACAATATTATATATTCAATATACAATATTGTTATAAATATATCTTTGTCATTACATTGTACTGTACAAATATTGGTGATCTTCTTTTCAGTTTTCTTTTGACATCATACAAAATAATTTTGAACCCAACAACATTTTATTGCCCATAAATAATTCGAATATTTCAATTTATTGTTTTTTTTTCAACTTCATATTAAAATGCATCAACAATCGGTTTGTTGTCTTATCCTTGAATTTATTTATCCTTTAATATTTAGAGTGAACATATATAGATATAAAAGTGAGTGAAAATAAGAACTAAAGAATTAAGAATAATATGGTTGGACTTGTTAAATCTAGGATATTTGTATAAAAAATATAAATTTCTAATAGCTGTCGATAGAATTGCTGTGATTCAATTTAGTAATGAGAGTGTAAAAAAATTGAAATTGCAGTAACGAAATTCAATTACAAAACAGCATTAATAGAATTACTGTGTAAAACAAACTTTATAAAATATATTAAGCGACAAATTGCTTGGAGTGATTTTAAAATCAAGATTACGAGCCATGCATTAAGTGAGTCACGAAAAATTATGTATATCCGTATTAGTATAATAAATGTAATTGACTCTAACCACAGACTATTTCTATAGTCTTTGCTTTAACATTAAAATTATACTTGAATTAAGTTATTAAGATAATATATAATGTGAAATGATAAGAGACTGAATTTGTAAGAAAATATGACTCAAACAATGAGAAAGTTAATAAATGACTGACTGAAAATAAATGTATAGAAAAATACAAGTCTTTGTTAAAATAAAAAAAAACACAGAATACAAAATACCGTATTTAAGATATAAACGCATTTAAGAGCCTTGAAGTTAAGAGATTGTAAATTTTAAGACCAAATTTCCTAGCAGGATAGGATATCGTAAAAAAATAATTGTATTCAAAATGCATATTACATAAATAATCATTAATATCTCATTAATAATTTTCAATAAACAGAGTCTGATTATATAAAATTTGGTGGTGGATAATAAAATATTTTAAAATATTCAGATCCTTAGTTTGTTGGAAAATTTGGAGGAAGTGAGTGTTCGAATGATTCTGCTAACGTTATCATTGTTGTGTATCATATTGCACCGCCTATTATCTTATCTAATGTCACTGTCAAACTACAATTAAGTTGGTTGTTAGTTGAGTTTTTGCTTTTCCAAATTTTGCTTAATGAATCGTTTAAGAATACTTTCTATGATATTATGTTCAAAGATTTAAGACAAGTATGGAATTTTCTAAAATAAAAATTGAATCACGTCATAATATTAAATAATTTTATTTAAAACAAATATAATTTATATACAGGGTGTATCCATAAATGCTGCAAACCGACAACAAGTTTGGCAGCAGTTGGCATACTTTGCAATAATGAGCACAAACTCTGCAACTCTACATTTACTTGACAGTTCTGCAAAGTTTCTGTTCATTAATACTGACATTTTGAAAATAACAACTTTTTTCAATTAACAAAACAAAAACTAAAATACGCAAAACAGAAAAGAAAACAACTTCAAAAATTTGTGCACTTCGAGTCTGCATTAATGGTCAGCGTTCAGAAAATTTGATAAGTGTATAAATTTTATATATTAAATTTTTGAATAATTTATCGATGACAACCATTTTGAATAGAACAGTTATGTCTGTTTCATTGATAACAAGTTATTTTTCTTCTTCGTTTTCCTATTGTGTTTGGCTTGAGCCTGTTTGTATTCATTTTGAATGTATTGAGCTAAAGCAGCTACAATGTTCTAGGAACATTGCAGTTGAGGGTTATTTTATGGTCTGCCGTATCATACTAACTACATTTTGATCATCCATATTGGGAACACATGATCATTACAGGCTCTTCTTTTACTTTTAATTCATAAATGTTGAATCGTTGCCGGATTTGTTTGTATTTTGTGACATTTATAATTGTTGCACCATTGCCAAATTTATTTGTTTCAGATGTCTAATGGTCTATCTTGTAATATTTTTAAGTGTTTTCATTTCTGTAGTATACGAAAAATGGTTTTACAGTTCTGGCTTCTGATGCGTATGTTATAACTGAACGATAAACAAACATGTGTTGTATTGTTTGAAGTTAGCTTCACGGCTCATGATCATAACAGTTATTTCACCTTAATTTTGATATTAGCATTTCCATCAAGTTGAAGGTTTTAATAGAACACAAAAAAAAAACAGCTAATAATATAGCCGTTATAAACGAATATTGAGTTACAATTTGATACTATAATTAAGAGATGTAGAGATTTCATAAACAAATAAAAACTAGGGCACCATTGTGAACATTCAACCGTTTTGTATATTTGTATATATCTATATATATATATATGTGTATTTATATTAGGGTATTTCACTTTTGAATTTTATTTATTTTTTTTTACAATAATATTTTCCTTTTCTTTTAATTTATTTTTCTATCTATCTCTTTCTCTCTATTCAATACAATGAAATCATATACAAAAATATTGAAAATTCCATTAATCTACTTTTGTTCAAAAAGTCTATATAGAAAAGAGAAAAATTGAAATAGAATTTTACAGATTTGTATTAATAGAGATCAAAATATACAATAAAGAAAAAATGAAAAAAATACGACATCTAGATAGTAAAAGCAACAATATAAGAAAATAAATATATACATGTATATATACTGTATATAGATAAATTAAGGTAATAAATTGTTTTAGAAAATGAAATAAAAAAATCTATATTTTGTTTACAATTCAATTTTAATATTTTGTTGTTATAAAAACAAAAAAAAATTATAAAAACAAAAAAAAAAATTATTGTAAACGGTTAACAGCATATCGGATAGATGGCTGGCTACACAACATTCGATAAATCGTGGTATGTACAGTTATTTCGTTTTTCTTTTGTTATTTTTTCATTCTTTGTACATTTTGATTGTGTTTTTTTTTTGTATTGTCCTGTTAGGACATAAAAACCTATTTGATCTCAGAATAGATTCAAAATAAGGAATTACAAAGTGATTTTTTTACTCAATGACAAATAAAAAAAAAAATATATTTTTTTTCTTTTCAATTAATAGTTTCCTATATATTAGTAAAGTGAAGGATTTAAAACTGAATATGACAATGACATTGATATGATATTCAGTAAATTGTTTTGTTTTATGAAATTTTTACAAAAATCATGTTTTCCTTTTATTTTCTTTGAGAATTTTCAAAATGAAAAATTTAATCTAATAAAATTCTTTAGGCATAACCTTTTATGCTTCAAAGAATTTCAGAAGAACAAAAGTATGTAGAAAGTAACAAAGAACAAAAAATGTTAAAACTAGTAGCGTTTAAAGTTATAATGTTTTTTATAGTATTATTTAAAAAGAAAATGTTGCTGGATTTTCATAGATGCCAATTTGATTTATATGAACCTGAAGCATTAATGTGGTTAACTGTCAACCAAAAGAAAAACTACCACTCAGCTACTAATCAGCTAACTGAGGCATACTTAACTGACAGGTAAAATTCAACAATTAAAATCCTCAGGTAGGATATTGGGATCCGTTCTATATATCTTATTTACCTCTGATTTACGTACGAAACAAGATACCATCATGGTGGCAACTTTTGCAGACGATTCCGCAGTTCTTGCATAAATTATCGTCCCTGAAATGGCTTCAAAGAAACTGGTTAAAGAAGTTTAGAATTATAAGCAAATTAACTCAAATCTAGCCACATTATTTTTATTACTAGGAGGGAAATATGTCCACCAGTTAAAACTAACAACAATACATTGTCAAAGCCGAACTCAATCAAATACTTGGAGTTTCTTTGGATCAAAATGAACATACAGGAAGCAATTTACAACCAAAAGTAAACAACTATACCTACAATTTTCCAATTTATACTAATTAATTAGCAGGAAACTACAACTCAGTGAAAGCAAGCTCCAGATGGTCTATAAAAGTATACTGAGACCAATATGGTCCTATGGGGTCGGTGCTGTAGATCAAACAATCTAAACAATAGATATTATGGGACGTTTTCAAGCAAATGTATTTGGAGCAACAGTTAACATGCATACCAAGGCAAGTTCGCGAGAAGTTAGTCATAAGAAGTGACTGATTCAACTGAAAGATTTTCAGCTCAGTTAGATAAGCATCAAAAGCCAACATAGTAAACATAGAAAATAAATACGCAACTCAACAGCTTACATTATGTCAAGATTTACCACTTAATGATGTCAAATAGACTGTAAATAATCCTAGGATTTTTTTTGTTGAAATGCGCCCTCACAAATCAATATTATACTATTTAAAATTGTATACATTGTTATAAATAATTTACGAATATCTATTAGAGGTTTTTCTTTTTGTCAAAATTTCTAAAATATTGTGATATAGATTGTAAATAAAATAAATGTGTTTATGAAATATATAAGAATGTATTTTTAATGACTATTACTCTGGTAGAATACTCACATCAGAAGATTGTAAATCAGCTCATTAATGAGCATATCATAATCGATTAAATGAATGTTGTGATGAGTTGTTTTTCTATGCTATGGAGGACTACACTCCTATAAATATATTTAATTTTATAATATAATGAACGATTGTCTAAGCATACTACAGATGATCTAAACTACAAAATGTATTGATAAGAAGAGCGATTAGTAAGATCATGAGCAATATGATACACTAATGCTTATTAATCAGTTGTGTACTACAATCATCATGAATGTATTAATGATTTAGTGAGCGATAAGATGAGCAAATATGATTTGCACTATATACTATGAGGCATCGATAATGTATGAACAAAGTAATAATGAGCGAAGTAAATAACACGTGACTGTTTAAGATGAATGTTATATACTTATTTAAAGTAAAAAGTAGAATTCCAATTGTTTTTAATGTAGTTTTTCGGGTTTTTTAATGTTGTTTTTAATGTTGACAGGTTTTTGTTGTCGATTTCTCTTGTACGTAAAATGCAATATAAAAAAAATTATTATTTTGACTTTCACTTAATAACTGAATATTTAAAACTACTTTAAACCTACATTATTTACAGTAAAATGATATATTGACCATTGTCTATAACTGTCTACTTCCCCCTGTCTATAGTCCACTATCTTTTGTAACCTATGCACTGGGTAATCAGTTATCTCTTCAAATGTTTCAATTTAATTTCATAAAAGGACAGTCATTACGAGAATTAGTATAATGTATAAATATTAAAATCCATAAAGTATATTAAAATGGCAGGTCAATTGACAGAAAATTGCAAGTCAAATTTAAAAAAAAAATATAAAAAAGATTTAAATTGAATTTGGAAAAATTTAATTATTTCAAATTGTGTGATGATGCCATTTAATTCAAATAAGTTTAATTCAATCTGTTTGTGCATTGATTTTAATTTACAATTTTGAATTAGTGTAGGTTAGGTTAATTTAAAAGGTGGCTATCCAAAATATATGTACATATATATATATGTATATATATAATATATAATATATAAATATATATTTGATTAGATTTCTCTAAAACACAATTTAATCTTTCAAATTTATAACAATATTATTATTATGAATTTATATAAATATAAATTTCTCAGTAGTTCAGATTTAATTTAAACAATTTTTTTTGTTGATATTTTCTAAAAATATTAAATATGTATTAAATAGAATTTCAAAAAGGATTTTCATGATGAAACTAATAAAATGATATACTCTGATTGGTTATCATCATCATCATCATCATTATAGTTATAATCAATTTTTGGACATTAATTGGTATTATAGAGTGAATTGAAGATAATTATTAAGGATAATATTATGTTTACGTAAAATGTACAGTTAAAATTAAAATAATAATGTATTATTTAATCAAATTATATATTTATGTATATATGTACATATATAGTTATATAATAAATGTGTATAGTTGTAGATTTCAATATAGAGTAATACAATAATAATACAATATTGATGTAAAAATGTTTATAAAATAAATTTTATCCTTAAATTTAAAATGTTGTAAATTTTATAATAAATGCATTTTCATATATACATATTAATACATAATATTTATGTATTGGTGTAAGTATACGTACAAATTAATGTCATTTGTCATAAATGCTTTTCTTTTTATTATGTTGAATTCTTGTTTTGTTGTTATAATATTATATTTATGTAATTTTATGTTTTGATTGAATTTGTATTAATAAACATTTATATAACACATAAATCATAATATTCATATATATGTGTAGTGTATATATATACATATATTTATGTACATATATATATTTAAAATAATATTTATAAAATATATCCGGAATTGTATAATAATAAAAAAAATTTGTTATTGAAAATGTCACTGGGATAATGACCGAATTAATATGTTTTAATTGAATAAAATTTTGTTGTTTACAAAATTTATTTTCAAATTGCTATAAATTTATTTTGTATTATAATATAACTAAAATTTAATAACATATTATTAGAACTTTTGGGAATTTTATTTCATTCCATGAAATCGAGATAAATATTGTATTTTTGAAAAAGTTTGTAGTTATAGCTACAATTTTAGTACAGGTTTACAATTTGTTCTTATACTGCCTATTCATAGCATAAATTTAAACTAACGTATCGTAGAACAATAACTTCGGAGTAATAAAAATTATCAGTGAATAGCGTAAAACCATATAAAATAGACTGATCATTAAAAATTTAATTGAAATTGTTACTTCTACACTTTGGACCATGGAAACCAATAAATTGCTATATAATTAAGCAACCTCTGGTTTTACAAATTGGTGTAATGCTATACAAAGACTTTTGCTTCATGGGAAATAAAATTTGTTATTCATTATATAATGGGTTCTGCTAACAACACAAGATAGAGAAGCAACAATAAATTAAAATATGCTTTTTAAAAATTGAACGAATCAATTATCAAGTACTATTATGCTTCCATAAGGCTTAGGAAGTATGAAAAAAAATATTGTTTTTAAAGAAGGTCGGGATTAAAAACTGGTAAAACAAAAATTAAATTACAAACAATTTAAGAAAATTAAGAACATTATCCATATTTTCTTAGACGTATATCATATGAAAATATCACCGAGTGATATTTTTCAATTCTATTAAACCTACACGCGATTGTATTCACTCATATCTTCTTCTTGTGTGGAACATATTGTGTAGAATATAATATTTATCATTGGAAATAATTATGTGTTGCGTCTATTTATTCTACTTAAAACTACTGTGTTATCAAAAAAAGCCCATTTGCAGGTGCGATAATATAGGGGACAGATCCCTATCCAAAATTATACAATATAATCCAATCTATTGTACTCAATGCTTCACTATTGCTCATTTGCAGTTTTTTACGTTATACATATACCTCAAATATTCGTTAAGTATATATTATTAATGTTTGGTGTTTTCAGAGTACATGGTTTTATATAACGATGGCAATATATAGAATGGGACTCATGCGGTTGGAATGAACAACCAAAATTTCAGTAAAATGTTAGTGGTAATGATATTAACTGTTTAAAATAAAGAATTAAATGGAGGACCGTTGTCAAAAAATATATCAGAATGAAGGAATATTTATTGTTAACGAAATTAACTAGCACCATTATAGACATAATAGCTAATGCTACCGATAAAGCAGCACCAAGATATGATTATGATGAGTTCATATCATAAAAATAACCTTTAGTTTCATGCTAGTCATAGGATTTTTTTTTGCTTACTACTATAACAAAAGCTTTTTCGATTATGAAGATTACACAAAAATCTATTCTGAGATCCATCATTTTTAAATAAAAATTTTTAATTTTTAGAAATTTTAAAAAACTATTTTGAATTAATTAAATTCGTTCATATGTCATACTCATTACATTCGGAAATTGATCTATCGGAATCAACTTAATACATTGAAATTGATCTTTCTTTAGTAAACTCTTGAGAAATTTAACTTAATTTAAAGTAATTATGTATATTACTAATGTTTATTTTTTTATTTTCATAATTTTCCTCATGAGTTTTTCAATTAAGGTAAAAAGGTAATAAACAAATACAAATACCTTGATACATCTCATATATTTTTTACAACAAACAAAGTATTACTTACTAATTTGTAAATTAAAAAAAAAAAAATAAACACAAAAACATTAAAAATATTACCTATATCATATGATATAATAATTGACATGATTTCTGACTTAAATTACTTAAAAATGTAAAATTAAATAAATTTTCATTTTACTCACACAAATGTCATAAATTATATACAATTTCCCATCAGATTTTTCAAATTATATTTTGTGATTAATTTACTTACATATATTTTGTACAGACCAGAGGTGATATTATTAAAACCGGTACAAATTTTGTACAATTATTATAATATGTATCTACATATTTTGTTTCGTACCGCTTGTTGAAAGTATGTAAAGGGTGTTTTTTGTAATTTTTTTTTTAGAAGACATGAGAAATTTTGTGAAAAGATCTTGGTCTACATCCATACAAGATTCAACTAGCTCTAAAACTAAAGCCATTTGGATCATAATAAGCATTGTTTGTTTGCTGATTGATCCAAGTTTTTATCGAAAAATTGTGTTTAGTGATGAAGCTATTTTTGGTTGAATGGCCTACATAAACAAGTAAAATTGCCGTATATGGAGCATAAACAATTCTTAAGAAATTCAGCAGATTCCATTCCATCCTGGAAAATTCACCGTATGTTATGCTTTACATCGCTTGAGGCATCATCGATCCATATTTCTTTAAAAACGATGCTGCAGCTAATGTTACAGTGAATGGTGCTCGTTACAGATTGATAATCAATGATTTTTTGTTTCACAATTTCAATGCTACCGAAATAATTAATTTATCGAAAGAAATATTTGGTAATAACATTATTTCGAGAAATAGAGTAATTAATATTATGCGTCATAATGCCAGTGGATTATTCCCGGCTTTGGGGTTATGTCAAGTTATTGCTTTATACTGATAAGCTACAAACATCAGACCCTTTGATGGAAGCTAACATAACCCGCGTTATTGATGAAATAAGTCGTAAATTAATCAAAAAAAAATTCTAAATTGGCCTGATGAAATGCGGTTTCGCAGAGCTAGTCTTGGTGGGACATATTCCGGAAATTATTTTTAAACCCTAAATGTCATAACATTATATTACAATTAAAAAAAAAATTCTTTCCTCTAAATTTAAGTGTGTTTTATTTCAATTTAAAATTCTATCACTCTAAAAAAAACACCCCTTACATACTTTATTCTATTTTATGGTTAAAAATATTTTCCAAAAAGCAAAATATTATAAAACAATAATTATACTTTACTAACTAAATCAAAGTATTGTAAAAAAAAAATTTAAAATCAACGAATAAACCGTTATCAAAAACAGAAAATCAATAGAAGCAAGTATTAAGCGACAATAGTGTGTAGTTAATGGTGTGTCAGATCCAGTATCAATTAAAATATTAAATATATGATGAAAATAAGAATGCAATCAATTAAAGTTCAAAACCAAATGTTGTCTAAAATACGTAAATTAAACTAAATAACTTCTGCAACAAAAATAGCTATTCAAACTAAAAACTACATATCGATTATTAAATATTTCAGATATCACCACTGATGTATACACAAAACATGCAATTTTCTCAATTCAATTGAAAATCTCCACAATTTTCATTACTTTTTTATTTTGACTTTTTTTGTTTTGTGAAATGTAATTAAATCAGGAAAGCCCATATATAATTTTTCTATACATATAATTGTTGTTGTTTTTGCTCTCTTGTTATGTTATTATTATTTATTTTGAAATAATAATATAACCTGGGTCAGTGTAATTTTAATTGAATGTAATTAAAGGTAATAAGTGATATTAAAACACAAATTCTAGGTAATTAAAATATAAATAAAAAAATACCAAACAAAAAAAAAAAAATAACAAAAAAAAAATTTAGGTATACTTATTCTTTTTGAATGTTTAACTTTATGTGATGGATTTTTTTACGAGGAGGGTTGGGTGTGTACAATTATTATTATTAAAGTATAATATCCTGAAAATATTTCAAATAAATTATTGTCGCCTTTTATGAGAATTTCCTTTTTATTTATTTTATATTGCTTATTATATTGGTATATTATATTATTATCTTGATCAAAGATATAAAATGAGGAACTTAAATAATATGGGCTAATTGAATTTATATTGATGGAAAATTTTTATACACATTTATATACTGTATATATATATGTATATATAGAAGATTATAGAAGACATAAAATTCTTATTTTATTATTTGAAGTTGATTTGTTTTTATTAGAGGACTAGAATTGAATATAATTTGAAATTTTATATATATGTATATTATTATGTACATATAGTTATATAAGTTTTATTGTAACTATAGAAAGAGACAATTTAAAAATAAAATTTAGTTGTTTATGGTCATAATATTTACGATTATACTTGCATATATTTTATTAATTAAATGATTATAACGCAATTAAAAGTACTATTGGATTATTGCCTAGAGTATTCCATTTTATAAAACTATATTTTTGTTATAATATAATGTTGATGTTATGTCAGTAGCTACAGTCCAGATGGTGCACACTGAATGAAAAATTATATTTCATATTTTCATGATGTTAGACCCATCAAATATCGTTTTATTTTATTTAATATTCGTATAATATTGATTACATATTTTGTTTTACTATAATTTATTTTTTATTATAATCTAATCATATGGCAATAATAAATGATAGATGGTATTATTGCCATATGTTCTTATTTAAGAGATTAAATCAAAAACAAAACTTCGTTATTCAAAATCTCTTTTTTAACTTAAAGTTAAAGCATCGGGTCATGGGTAAATTAGTTTTCCAGAACAGGAAACTGAAAATGTCTGAGTAAAGCCAGCTGACAAGAAATTTATGTCGTATAGGTACTTTTGTCTTCAGTATAGAGCTAAATATGTTTTAACAAGTGTGAAATTGACATTATATCTGATGTAATTGTACATACATAATACATATTGTATACATTTAACATCTCTTATGTACTTACATATTTTTTAAAAATTAATGAAATCATTAAAATTAATAATATTGAGCTGAAATAATATTAATTTTTTGTTTGTCAGAATATTAATTAGGAATTTAAACTGATGAAATGAACAAAGGTGTTTTATTTAAATAATTAATAACATGTCACTTAATTGGTAAACAAACAATAAATTTTCACTTACACCTTTTATCATTCAGTTTGTTCAATAACTATAAAAGACCTATAATGATAATATTATTAGTAATGTGTGTTGTTTTTAGAGGTGTAATTTTCTTCACACCTATAAATACACGGAAATTACAAAATGTATATGGTATAATATACAAAACGTAATTGTATTAAATTTATCTGTTTTTTATAAACTTTTTCTTTATTATATTTTGACAATCGATTTTTTGGTTTGGTTGAGGTGTTTCAGATTCGATATTTGTTCTATGCTATACATACTAAATTTCTTCATATGTCCTATTTCTGTATACATACTAGACATATGTAGGTTCTATAATAGGTTCTAAGTCTGATTTGTTACTTCATTTAATTGTTCTTAAACGACTTATCATTAATTGGAGTCCAAATGTATATCTTGCATCCGCATAATATCATAAAAATATAATAAATAAATTAAATAAAGATAAATATTTATCAATATTTCGTTATTTCATCAAAATATTGGTTTACCAGGACGTCCTCTATCTTTGTAACAGAATCTTAAAATTGTTTTATCTGGAATATTTTCTTTCAGTAGCTGAATATATATGGAACCAAGGAAAATCTATCTCTTTGATTTTATTTGATTTTTTCATTTGTGTATTGCTCATAGATTTTGACATTATATTATAAAAACGTTCAAGCTCTCCATCATTTTAGAACAATAAATTTGTTTACAGTATATTCGATTTACCAAAAAAACATTTTTAATGATATTACGAGAAGTCAAAAATTTTAATCTACGGATTTTTATAAAAAAGAATGTTTTGGAATCCAGTGTGTCGTTGTAAGTCTTATTTTTTATTTGCAAAATTAATATTAAATTAATATTTTTATTCTAATTCTTTTCTATTCCTTTTATATTCTTTTATAATTTTGTTTATTTCTGTATTACTCTATATAAGGTATACAATTAAAATTTGTAGAATATGGAATCGCAAAACACAGATCGTGTTCAACTTACCATAGCAAAGTAAACAAAAATTATTATTTCACGGTATTCTGTGTTGGATATCACAGTTTGAAAGCTAATGTTTTACTGCATATTACGATGTTTTTCACAAATTTTCATTTAAAATCCCATTAAAGCATTTGTTTTTCTTTTTTAATTTTTTAAAACTTAAATTTTAACCTTAAAATAAAAACTTCTTCATTATATTTATTATAAATTATTAAAGTTAGTTAATATAATTAACCTTCTGTTCATTTGAATAGGAACACTTGCATTATACTGTCAATAATTTTTTTTTAATTTTAAAAATTTTGTAAACATTGTTTTTTTCCATAAATACATTTAAAATTTATAAGTGGCACTCTGTCCTACGGAATTTTTTATAAACGGGTTTGAGAGCTTTGATATATTTTTATGGCATTTGATGGCATTTATGGCTTTGATATATTCATTTTCCATTTTACTGATATGCCTCAAACTTTCACTTTAATTGTTTGAAGATGAATCAAAGCTTCATGACACAGCTGTAACCATGAACAACAATTTCAAGTATTCGCTACAATTTTTGGAGCTATAGAAGTTACCATGTAGTTACCATGTGTCTTTAGAGTTGCAATTTAAAGTAACAGGAACGTTTTTTTCACTTGCATCAAAACGTGACAGTATATAAAAATTTCAAGTATCGCTACCATTTTTGAAATTATAGAAGTTACCATGTACTCACAATGGGTCTTTAAAGTTCCAATTTAAAGTGCCACTTTCAGAAAAACGTAGTCATATACAAAAAAATTAACTGCTCATTTTCAGTTTTGAAACTATAATAGTTACCATGTAAACACTACAACTTAGGTTAGTTGTATTTCAGTAGTTTTCGGTACGTTTTTATAACTTAAAATTTTTTTTTTAAATTTTCATTATAATAACGTAATAAAATATAGTGATTGCTACGAAAAAGAGTTATTATAGCGTAACAAAAAGTAATTTATTTGGTCCCAATAATGTAATTAGTGACTGTTTATTCATCCAATCTAAAAAAACAAAATATTCTGCCACTTTAAATGGTAGTTGGGAGTAGAACTCTATGATACAGAAATTTTTTAAAAGCTAAGTTTTGCAACGTGGATATAGAATTGATTCAAATTTATATTTTCAATTTAAGCGGTACTTTAATTCATTTTTATTCATAAGTCGTTGGTTCAGAAGAATAAATGTATATAACGGAGTATAACTGTGACAAGGATGATTTTGGGTACAAAATCGTCATTGACATTGGGGGTGCTTAATGTTGTATCGCTTAATATTTTCACTGACCTTCAAACTAACCAACTAAATTGATATCAACAGTTCCGATTAACGCTGGTGTCAGATTTTGTTAAAATTTCACACAATTGACGAAATAATTTACATTTGGATTAGGAAGACGCACAGCAGATGTAGGAAGTGAATTAAAGTAAACTTTGTTTGTTAAATCAAAAATTGTATAATTGAATTCTAATGTTCTTTATTAAAACACATAATAATCAATATTTTTTTTATATACATAATTCCAAGTCTATGGGATGAATACCCTAACTGCTTTTACACAAAATTTTGGAATAAATGTAAATTTTAGTTGATAAGATGATTTAATCTAAGCTTTAAATTAATATAAGTCTATAATGTCAGTATAATATATGTTAAATATTTTTTGGAATGAATACAAAAAAATTAAATTAAAAAAAATAATAATATATTTTGAATTTTAAATAATTAGAAAGTTTGAAACCTTGAAATATGTTACTATTCTACTGCAATGCTCTTTGGTAAACAATATAAATAAATTTATATATAAATAATACCGAAGGTTTACCAACATATGAACTCCTATATAATCCTACGTAAAATAGGTCATATGATAAACTTGTAGCGATGGAACTTCTGATATATTTATTGCCATTTCAAATGCTAAACGTATACTGGAAATTGAATAGGTTTAAATTGAAATGGCATATCTAATTTCAAGAAAGTTGTTTAAGGGAGGTTAGAGCTCTAGTTTTCGTTATATCCATCTAAAATAATTTGTTTCTATTCAAATAAACTACATTATTATATATTATAATATAAAATATAATGAGTTCAATAAGTTTATCTAATGAGTTCATTATAAAATCTATAAATATTCCAATCTTATTATATAATATATACACTTTGTATATAAATAATCTTATATAATTTCCCCATTCTATGTAACAAATTTCTAATTTATGGGATTTTATAAATGTTCGAACATTCTCTTCCAAAATCAATATTTTTTTTTTTTTGTTTATTTTGTCTTGTCTTTAGGCCCATTAAATCCAAATCATCATCGTAGAATTAATTGTCTTAGAAGATAAAAACTAAAACAGGAAAAACTATTTTAGATTTAAGGAATCATCATTATTTTCTATGCGCCTTAAATTTAACTATATAAAATCGCGGAAAAACATTTAAAATACATAGACATACATATATATAAATTTTATATAATGTATTATTAATCTTTAAAATTACCTGATGAGCTCGTCTGAACTTTTCTATAAAAACAAAATTAAGTTAGCATTCTAATCATACACATCATTTCAATAACGATGTGCGTATAGTGTGTATTACTATGTGCGGTGTATATATAGATAAATGTATATTATATTATAATGTTTATTCTGATTCTATATATTGAGTCATCAAATACATCATTTATTAGTCGTTTTAATGATAATAAAGTGAGAATAGGGAAAATCATTTTTTGAATCCCTTTTCTATATATATGTTCTAAAGATTATTGTTTTGTTTTGTTTGTGAAGAATTTCAGCAAAATTTTTTATGTGGGTGGTTATGGGGTTTGTTAAATATTTTCCTTCTAAAATTTTCTTCTTATCTTTTAGCAATTAAATTCCCCGACGATGGGTAAGCTAAAAACTTTATTATTATATTATGTTATGTTTTTGTTATTTTTATTTTGATATTTTAGTGATTCATAATATATTATATAAGATATCAATGAGTGTATTGTATCCTTTCTGTTAATCACTCTTAAAATATATTAATGAGAATTAAAAATTTAGGATTTAAATGTCTACAAATACCGAGTGTATATTATAGTATACCATCAAATTGAATTTAAATTTGAGAACATTAATTTGACAAGAAGGGATGTTAAAATGTTAAGTTGAAGTGGGAAATAATTTAAATTAGCACATCTTTGCAAAGAGTTTGAAATTTTCAGCTATAAAAACAGAAATCATTTTGTACAACATTTTTACTTTGAAAATACAGTGCGTTTCATATTAATACTATTAAGGTGATGGCCCGATGTATATTTTGCTTCCTTTACTTCCTTTACTTCCTTTACCTTAAAAAAGTAAACGAAAGAAGCAAAGTAAACGTAGTCAGTGTAGACCAAATGCAACTTTGTGAACTTGCTTTGATATTTGTCAACTTAACTATAGGTTATTTATCAAAATTTTGTAAACAATTCGGTTTTAATGGGTTAAACCAAATCCCAACCAAAGTTTAAAAAAATCCACAAAAAAACAAAATCCATATGGCTTTCGCCACGAAAAAAAATCCACAAAAAACGATTATGTTATTGCTTTTACGCAAATTATTACACTTTATGCGAAATTATGAGTTGGAGAGATCTTAGAGTTGGATTCAAAATCAAAGTTTTACGCCATTTTACAGAATATTTATATAAATTATGTTTATACATTGCCGCTGTTGGATACAGTGAATATATCTCCTTTTTCAGGATTAACTTGCCACAATTTTGTGTATTTCGGTTTGTGAATTTGCTCACTAACCCGGTTTTATTAATTTGCTTATTAAAATTTTGTCAACAATTCGTTATTATTATCGTTTTTAATATTGTATATATGTACATTATAATGGAATTACAATAAGTTTTGGATGTTTTATATTTAATTATTATGACATATGAAGCATATAAATGTCTATGCAAAATTAAAAATAGGCGAAGATTTTTTTGAACTACCGCTGAGCTTATTTTTGAGTTTGTTTTCTAATGCAAATTTAACTCGAAAATTTCTCCATCTTTTCTTGCAAATCTCTACGTGGAGTAAAAATATTCAAAACAAATTTTTTTGGAACAATGTAGAAATTTACCAGATTCTTTAAGGTTTTTTTGCTAATTCAGTACAAGTTTTCTCTTTTAATAATTTATTTCTATATTTTAGGCTGGTTTTATCCCAAATTTCCTTATGTTTATAAACCTCTCCAATTAATTTCTCTGCAAACATTTTTATTCAAAAACTTAAAAAGTCGGTTTTTTTTAAAATTTAAAAATTAATGTTCAACAAACTGTCAAAGTAAGCAAAGCAAAGTATTGAAATGAAAATTCGTCAATTCGTTGCTTTGCTTCCTTTGCTTACTTTGATTGCTTTTTGAATTTGGTCAAGTACAATAGAAAATAATGTAATTTAATTCAGTTGTCAAAGTCGACAAAGGAAGTAAAGGAAGCAAAGTATACATTGGGCCATCACCTTTATAATACTGGATAATGTTATTCATATAGTAGTAGCAGTTTTTTTAAAAAATCTTATTTGGATTTGTAAATTGGAATTTAGTTCTAAAACTTCTGTCAAGCCACCCTATATTATTCGGGGGTGTACGTATTCAGCGAACTAAACACTTGAATATCCGGGATATGCAGGTTAACAATAAAATGATATGAAATAACTATATCTTTGATATTGCTATTAAGATGTTTGGGAAGTCGCTGCAAAACTTGTTTTTCTGCCCAGGACATACTAAATATCTATAAATCATAGACCCAAGTTGGAATACAATTCACCTATTATATAGGCCGGTGCATCACGAACCGCACTAAATTTTCTAGAAAAAGTTTAAGTTTAAGCATGTCATTCGTCTTATCGACAACCCTAATGTGACATCTTCCGTTGTACCACCACTTGAAAATCGTCGTATTGTTGGAGTACTTTTCAACATCTATTTTATATCTATATTTATATATTTATCTATATATTTATCTATTTTCATCATCTATATTTATCTATTTTATAGGTATCTCGTCGGTTTAGACACTTAAAAATTTCCGCTGAGGAACAGGAGAGGCATCAAAGGCCCACCCCTACTCAGTGCAAATTCCGAGGTGGCTCAAAACTGGATATGAAATTCGTTTGTAGTTAAATTTTTTGAAATGTGGAACCATATTCTAACAAATGTGTTTACACAATGCAAAAATATAGTTACGTACAATGTATAATAGTTCAAGAGAAATATTAACAATTTTATTCAAAATGTCCCTGATCAAAGGAGCATTTTTCTTTCGACAATCCTCAATTAGTAAAAGCAGTGCATTCGTGTATAAAGGTATCGTTTAAAACCTAATATTTGGCTTAACTTAAAAAAAAAACGATAAAATTTGAAAATTGAACTATAAAAAATGTTTTAATTTGAGAAAACTGTTATATTTTACATTACTGATACTATAAAAGCGTCTCTATGATCAAATATAATAATTTCAAAGCCTAAATATACATATAAATAAATTTAAATACAAAATATAATAAGGTAAATATAGGTAGTTGTTGTTATACCTATTACATGTTTTTAATTTAAGTCCAAATTCAAATCTGATTTGAACTTGTGAAAAAAAACACAACTATATGGAACTAATTGTTGAATATACATACATACATATGTAGCTATAATTCGTCACTTCTAATTTTTTTTAAACATTTTAACATTAGGTTGAAAAACTTTTATACACTTTCTGGGAAGAACGAAAACTTGGAAAAATTGATATTGATCGCTCAGTGACTTAACAAAAGCCAAACTACTAGACTTATTTGACTCATAAACAGTTTAAAAAAGTTCATATCGTCTGTATTTTATTACACCCTGTATCTTTTAATACAATATTGTATACTTAGATTATTCTAGGTAAATATGACTCTATATTAAAATGTGACTTAATGTGATATTAAATTTATTTTAATGATAAATATTTCACATGTCATAAGAATTGATTTGAAAGTATTATTTTGATGTGAACTAAGAGGGATAAAATTTGAATTATTTTAAGGTAATTATTTAAATGAGAAGGTGAAAAATAGAAAATTACCTTATCTAAATGTCTCTCATAAGAATATCCCTTTGAAAATTCATGTAAAATAGAAAACGGATCAATAAATTTGATAATATGGTGGCGTGTAATTCTGGAATACAATTTACATTATTTCAAATTCAAGTTTTTTGGGGGGGGGGGGGACATAGAATTTATGAATAAAGTTAAATTAAAGTAAGGCTTAAATTAAGGATTTGTGTAAATGTAAATGTAAATGCTTGAAAAGATGGTGTAAATCGATTGTTATAAAACTCTCATTGGATTAATTTTAAAGCAGAATAATTCCTATTCAACTCACTGAAAAGTATTTCCAGATCTATTGAATAATTAGTTACAATAGCTTACCAGCGGATATTGGGTGACATTTTGATGCGATGAGCCATGTTAGAATTAAGAATATTCAGAATCTTATATTATTTATTCGAGCAAATTCTATATAAAGGGCTAGGGCTATAAGTGGTACTAGTCAGTTTCTAAATTCTTAGACAAAACTATAAAAAAAATTTTATTTAAAGCATATGTGCTGTAACTACTACATTATATTATTTGATCATCCCCAAATTAGAGACCCTGTGTGACCTAAGTCTATTCGTACTCATTCTCCAAAAATAAAATGGAAATTTTTCATGTTATTACACCTCGTATTATAGTTGACAAATCTGTTATGGTATAAACAGTGGTATGGTTGCAGTTGATATGATATGTATGGTGTTATGGTGATATGTTAGTGGTATGTCTGTAGTTGATATGTTATGTTATGGTATGTTATGGTAAATCAGTGATCTAAATTGGCTCGAACAGAAATAAAAACTAAAATCGCTGTATTCTAAGATCTTTCAAAAGCATATCTGGTAAGCAGTAGTGATTGTTGATCTATAAAACAAAACAGTGGATATTCAGATCATCTGTGATATTTCGAAAAGAATGTGAAATCACTAATGATATTTCATCCTTTGATGTGTAGGTCTAGACATAATATATACAAACACTATAATATTTTTAATGCTGAGTTTTATTAATACCTTGATTCCAGAAACTTATATAGAAATAATTTAAGAACAAGCAGAAGAAAGAAGAGAGTCGATGCTAAGATGCAATGACTAGCCGTGACCTTCGAAACGTCAAAAAATACGATTGTGAGACGGGTTTGTAAACTTTTATTATCACAATATCAAAATCATGTGCTTGCATATACAATTTATTAGAAAATTTTAACATGAATTTAGCGAGATTTCTATCTCGTGTTTATTTCTTTTCCCTATTAAAAAATATCAGTTCGTTACGAAAACAAAAATAATTTTTTTTTTTTATTTATTATTTTTTTTTATTTATTAAAACGAATAAAAACACTCACTCAATTAATTATTTCCTGCCACATTTAAATTTTACAAATTATTAGGAACGTCAAACAAATGTCTTTCTGAAATTCTCGATACCTTCTTTACACATTCGAGGCGTCGCGAATACATAATTTAGGCGTTTATAAACTCAACAAATTGTGTTACAATTTTGATTTGACGAATGTAAACACAAGACATTGTCTTTCAACTTTTTTTAGACGTTTCGAAAGTTAAGGTAACACAGCATATGCACCGTTAGATTAATTTCACAAATAGACATATAAATTAATAGGAAACAAAACAGAGATGTTAACTTTGCATTACATATTTAGGTTTATCAGATGACGAAGCAAAATTATACCCAGGATATAGCCATGCAGTTGAGAGGAAGACAAAGAGTAACACATATTCTTCCAACGTTAACTGTTGAAAATAGAAGTACCCGAAAAGTATAGTTACAAGATATGGTAACCATAGCAAATATAATTATTCAGATACTTGAAACGAAGGCAGATGGAACTCAACGACTTTATAAAGATATAGTGCGTATAAAAAAACAAAATCAATACCTAGAAAATTCAGAAGATGGAATATAGAAGAAAAATGAAAAATTAACATGGCCAACTGTAATAGGAAAGTTGTTTTGGATGTTACACCGATCGATAAAGAGAATGTAATTTTGGTACATATTAGTAAAGTGTGAACCTTCAATAAAAGGGTATGAAAGGTTTTTGACTCCTGCCTAAGCAAAAATAAACAATTGATTTGTATGATTAAAGATTTTTTCAAATTATAAAATTGTTGATTTTGGCACTAAAGAGTTGATAATTAGTGTTGCCAGTTAGCGAGGGAAAATAATTCTTAAAAAAATAATGTAGGATTGTTAATCTGCTAAAAGTATCCCCTTCTAGTGTTAATGACTAAATTAATTATTTTAATATCCGGGCTTGGATAGATGGAAAAACAACATATTTTATTTAAGTAAGTAGTTGATCCTAATTAAAGGTTGGCGATGAAATGGCTGGTTTTAGAAGATCGATATTAACAGAAACTGTTTTATTTCCGATTTTGCTTTTGTAAAATTTTCTAGATCTTTTATAAATCTCATTAAAATTACACGGGGGTGTAACCGTATAGACTTTCAAATCTTCGTCGAATTTCCGACTTTCGTATAGTGTCATGTATTACAAAAACATGAATACAGTTGTTTAAGTCTTTTGCAATAGCTGTTGTTTGTTTCGTTTGATGAGTCGATGTGTAGACTGGTCGTAATCAGTTTTTGAATTATTTCATTTTGTGTTTCCTTCCAACTATCTTAATCAACGTAGTACCAAAAGCCGGTTCAGCTATAGTGAAACCTCTGTATCTTTCTTGAGAGCAGAACATAATCCAAGAATTACGAATGGTAATCTATCTATCCAATGGTCTTTGTCATTGCATAAAATCGCAGTTTTTAGTGTGCTTTGCCATCTTTCAATTAAGTCATTTAATTGCGGATGATATGATACGTTTTGATGTTTAAAACTCCTAGCATTTTAAATAAATTTTGCTTTGAATGAGATTGGAATTGAGACTTTTGGTCCGTAATGATAATTGTAGGTGTATCATATCTGCAAACCCATAAAGAAATTAAATCGTTTGCCACTATTTCAACAGTTATATCCGGGATTGGTATAGCTTCGGACCATTTCCAGAATCGATCCATATTTTTGTTAAACAGCATGTTTACCGTTATTTTTCCACAATATCCTACCGTTATTCATTGCGTATGGTCTTTTAATATTGTCGGAAAGGGGTTTGGTGTGCTTTTTTGTTTTGCTGACATGTAAAATGCAATGTTTTACAAATTTGTACTCCTGGATAACGTAAATTGTGTAATAATCTGATAATGTTATCTCAAAATGTTTTTGTAATGAATGGAAGATTTCTTATATCCAAGTACAGTATCCCAAACAGTAAAAATATTAAATACGAACAATGTACACATGAAAAAATAAATATGAAATCACACTTTTTAATGTCCTGTTAATCTTTTGATTGCTCTTTTCAATTCCAACCTCCTCCACCTTACGTATCATATCAAGTTTTAATTCTAAATCAAATATCATTTCATATTATACATATTTGTATTCAAACAAATGTCATAAGTTTAAATAAATTTTAAAGTATCTAAAATAAAATTTAAAGGATGTAAAAAAAAAAATTTAAAATTCTTTCAACAACACTATAATTCTATCTTTATCTACATTTTTTTTTCCTCTTACTCTGGATTGAGAGAAATTTTCTTTATGAATTTTTTATTGCCATCCTGAGTTAATTTTATCATTTCATGCATTTTGATGCAATATAAAATTAAATTTTTTGTTACAAGAAAAACAGGAATAGCATGATAGAAAGAAATTTTTTTTTTTATTACGTTCGTAAAAGGAATTTAAAGGATATTTCTAATGTAAAAGGAATTACAAAATATTTTTTTTTTTTATTATTTTTTAATTTTAATTTTATACGCTTTTTTTTTTTTTTAAAAGTCATAGATAATATGTGAAAATTTATTCAGGATTTCCAGGCAAAAAAAAAAAAAAATATATATATATATATATGTTTTTTGTTACATTGGTTATATAAGTTTCAGATTCAACAACGCACGTTCAACAAGCAAATTTCTCAAATTTATTTTCTCTTCAACAGTTTTATATGTGTGTAGGTATGTGTGTACTGTGTTTTTTTTGTTGATTTATTTGAAAAGGATTTTTATGAACTCCAATTTCTAATAAAGAAAATAATTTATATTTGAAAATAAGACGATGGCGGCAGCAAATTTTTTATATGTTTTTTTTGTTGTTGTTGTTTTTTTAGAAATAAATTTGATTTGAAATCATTTTAAGTATATAAAAGATTCAACTGATGATGTATAGGAACAAATTTTATACTTAATCTAAAAAGGATTATAAGATATAAGTGTATTCTTGTAAATTGTATATTATATGTGTATTAAATTAAAAAAAAAGGATTTGTTTTGTTGTTTTTTTTTGTTTTTTATTCGCATTTTGTGATTTTGATTTGAATCTAATTTTAAAATTATTATTGGTCTTCAATAGAGATTTGAGTTTCTGATTTTATTTCTTATGTTATCATCGACTTCTTTTTTATTATAATTTATTATAAGTATAGGTATATGTCGGAAGTTTCGGTACTAGCTTTATTTAACTATAATAATTTTACTTTTAATGATCTCTGTTTGTATTTGTGTCTGTCAGTTAATTTTAGATGAATATATTTAATTTTTGTACAATTAATTTTAAACAAAATGAATATTTTGAACTCGAATAATCAGTGTTTTGAAATCATGTGCATCTTAAAATATTTTTCAGAACTTAAGCAGGGGGGAAGCCAATCGATATCGGTAACAGTAAAAAGATGGTGATCAATCAAGCTCAGAATCTAAATTTTTTGTTCTATTCTTCAAATCTAAATTTTGTTACTTTTTTTTTAATTATCAAGACTATAAATACTAATAGCTTCAATTTACTTAATTTTTGTAAAACTATATTTATCGTAGAATAATTAGCTAGTTTAGTTAGTTTAGAAGAGAATGGCGAACATATCAACTCAACAATAAATCACGTGGGTGTCCTTAGGTATTTCCTACTATTATTTTAGAATGTATATATGATGTATATATGTATTAAAATTACTATAGTTAAGCGGAGGTACTAACATGCTCTATCACAACAACATATTATTATTATAAGATATTGATCCATGTAATATTTAATGACATTTTTTTTTATATAAATACATTTTATATAATATCTTAATATATAAAATCGTTAATGCATATATTCGTAACCCTAGACCTCGGAAACTACCGAACCAAATGTTACATATTTTCAACATATATTGCTGACACTGAAACTTAACATATAGGAACAAACTATAACATTAACAACCTACTTTGTTCTTCTATAGATAGCGCTTTGGAGGCGTTATTTTGAAAAATCGTATTTATGGGCCAAATGGGCTGAAATTTGGAACATATATAAGTTTATAAAATAAAATGCTTTTCGAAAATTTGGACCCGATAGGTGGCGTACAGGTTAAGATATTTAAAAAAAGTGATATTTTTGGTATTTTTTTAAATTAAGTTTAAGTATGTAGTGAGTATTTACTGAAAACTTACTCTTAAATTAAATCAAAGTGTGTATGGTGTGAGTATATACGGAAAACTTAAAATGCCACGAATTACACGTTTAAGTCAGTATACTCGACGAAGTACAAATCAAAGGAAACGTCGAATTAATTTAACATCACCACAACAACAACAAGAAACAGAAGCAGCAAGAACAAGAATGCAAAACTTATATGCAAGAGAAAGTGAAGAAAACAGGAAGTGCACGAGTGCAACATGTAAGAAATGAAAATAAAAGATCACATCAACAATTAAGTGATATAGATAGGAATTTGAATCAATTAAACAATAGAAGAAGTATACAAATATGTGGATTATTAACACTCTGTCATCATTTGACCGTATTGCTTTTGATTATGAACATGAAATGGATTATGCTTCTCACTCTAAAGTTAAAGCATTGGGGAAATGGAAAAATATGTGAGTATTGCCATGTTTTAAAATCTAAATATGAAACAGCTGGGAAGTGTTGCTGTCCCGGAAAAATTTATTTGCCGAAATTAAATCCACCACCAGAAAGAGCAGAGAATCGAAATTATTTTTAAAAAAATTAGGAAATTTAATCAATGCTTTGAACTGACAAACTTCAGAGTAAATGAAATTAGTAGTAGTCACAGTCACACTGATCAAAATACGAAGAGGAAAAAGTATTATTACACAGAATACCAATGATACCAACTTATTAACCAATTCAATTCAGTTACAATTTCCAATTCGTTTGGCATATGCTATGACAATCAATAAAGCACAAGATCAATCTATGAAAATTTGTAGCTTAGATTTGGAAAATGAATGCTTTTCACATGGACAATTATATGTCAAATAAAATGGATAAATTGAATTATTGAAACAGGTTTAATATTTTTTTATTCAACTTTTTTATTTTATTTACAATCTGGTATTTATGGTTTCCTATTACAGTACGAAAATATTTTGTTTTGTATCGAATCAGTTTTAAAATAGTAGCACCAATAGTGCAACCACATACTTTAATTAATTTAAACTTTAAATCATCTCCTTGCACGTCTTATATAATATTTATTAGCGATAATTATGAATTGTTGGCACAATTAAAAACATTCTTCTGTTTTTAAATTTTAGACTTAAATAACTTCAATAAATCATTTCGAAATTAACTGGAAGTGCTCTTTATAATCTCAATAATTTCAAAAATTAGTCTTTGACCTTAACAAATCTTTTATACAACAATTCTCCAAATACGAAACTAATAAATTGTTAACAAAATTAATTAAGTGGGAAAATTTCATTAATTAATTACAATTAATAATCAAAAAAGAAAAAAAATTTAAAAAATTTTCCAGTTATAAATTATGTGAATTTTTAAATTCAATCATGTACGAATAAGTCGTTTTATCCAAATAGGGGACTTTTAAAGTCCCATTTTCAATGTATCATATGAAAATTAAAAAAAAAACAAAAATTTAAAACAAAATTAAATACAAAAAATAAAAACCAAATTCAACAAGTAAAACAAAAAAAAAAAAAAAAAAAAAATCAAATTAAAAAGGAGTTAATTTTTTATTTTTATAACTTTATTATGCCCAAGATGGAAATTTTCAATTTAAAATTAAAATAAAAAGAACAAAAAAAATATATATACATAAATTCTATGGTAATAAAAATAATCAAAAAATAAAAGATTTTTAACATAACTTTATGAGTTTATTTTCTAATTAAATAAGCAACAATCAAAATAAAAAAATAACAGAGAAAAAACAAATTTTGAACACAAACTTTTTTATTAGAGTTTTTATATATGGGCGAAGGGAATCTCCGGTCTTGTTTAGGAAAGAATTTATAACCAATACAAATGGTTTGTATTTAAAAAATTAAAAAAAAAAAGTTTTTTTTTTTAATTTTTTTTTGGAAAATTTTCGATATTTTGATTAATTTCGAGTTTTTCTACTATTTTCTTATGTTGAAACGCTTAATACATTTAATGGTCGTGTATGACTTCACTGATCTCTAACGTGTTAAAATTTTTATTTTTCAACTTTTTCCCGCTAATTAAAAAAAAATTTTTTGGAGATTTTTATTTTGTTTGTGTTATCGTATTTATATAATTGAGAGTATAATCTGGTAACAACTTAAAATAAAATTGGAGCTATTCTATTTAAGAAGGCCTAGTTTCTGACAATAGCACTAGTTTTCCACTTTTAATGAGTAGATAAGCCAGTAATTTGTTAAATAAATACTCGAAATATTGTAGATATTGTAGTGTAAAATTGCAGTAACGTACGTAATTAAACACGAAAAGGCGATTCCACCTAAGTTACTGTCAAGAACATAAGCAAAATAATATTTTTTATTACTTACGCCTAAATTAATAAGAGTACAAATTAAGTAGAGTAGAGTAGGTATTATGCCTAAAGTAATTAGACAATATGTATGGTTGCACTCTTCCTTTTTCAAGATTAATAATTGGAGAGTGCTCCACTAAAAAAACAAAGTCGGGGTAAAAAGGCACAATTAAGTGTTAATTGGTTTTCTAGAAGTAGCTGGAATGTTCACTTCTACCTAAATGTACCTATGTGAACCTTAAAACGATGCCATACAACAAATATATGTTCTAACTGTGGCTTTTTCAAAAATTTGGAGACTTTTTTATTTTAAATCCTTAACAGTATTAAAGTATTATCATTTATTTTAGGATTTAAAAATATTATAATTTTTTTTTTTGCTTTCTATTAAAAGAAATTTTCCGTGGAGAATTGACGGAGACTTCAAATTCATTTTATTTATTTAATTAAAAACGTTTATTATTGTAGTTCCGGGCTATTCTAGAAAAATTATTCTTAAAATTGAAGAGTGTTTCGTTATCAACAATACTGGAACTCATCAGTAGGCATAGTGATGTTGAACTGTCTAGATAGCTATCACAAAATTTGAATTTGAATAGTTTCGAAACTCATATCTAGAGATGTCAAAAAAAGTAATATAAGAGTTATAAAAAATTAAACCAAATTCCTTATTTGTTGTTGTAATTGAGTTTTTTCTCTTTTTATTTTCTTTTAAAATTGTATAGTATTTTCGCTTTTATAAAATTTAATTTAAAAAAAATAGTTTAATACAATTCAACAAAATGGTTAATAAAATTGTAAGTCTCCAAAAATCCATATTAGTTATGTAATTATGGTTTTCGAATTTACATTTCTTAAAATGAATTTCATTTAAAATTTGCAGCGAAGTATTTCTGATCTCAACCACTTATTTAATGAAACCCATTTCAAACATGGCAAGAAAATGTAAATTGCAACATTCACTAAAAAACATTTTACAAACAGGATTTCTAAAAACTGTGTTTTAACTTCTAGTACTGTTTCTGTAACTGATAAGAATGCAATCGATAAAAATTTAAATTTTTCAAAATATTTTCTTCTTCGTCTTCAGCTAATTGTGATTGTTTGTCTGTTTTAACTTTTAGTTCCGTTTTAATCTCCCGATGATGATTCATTCATCATATACATATCATGTTTTCAGTGATTTTACTGTTAATCGTTTTGAATTGGCTTTGTTAATCTTTGAAATATTTACTAAGCTATAAAATATAGATAATCTGGTCAGATATATCGCTTCCGCGGTGGTAAAAGAAAGCAACATTTTGTTATTTTTGTGTGGTAGATTTTTCATTTAAAAATTTTCTATTGCAAGATGCACCCATTCTGCGTAAATTATATTGTTACGGTGGTGGGAAAATAAAAACACATTTGGTTATTATTTAATAGACTTTGTAATGCAAATGTGCAATTGAAAAATTTTCCAGTTCATGACTTTGTAGAAAAGTAGATTTTATTGTTGCTATATACTTTGTTGCGAGATTTGAACCAGAATTATTATTTTGCAGATTTCAGTAGTTGATTGCTTTACTAGCTGTACAAATTTCTGTATAAACATTAAAATTTAAGCTGACAATTCAAGACCGGTACAGTTACATTTAGTAATCATTTTAGAATCATGTACGCTAACAGCATCAAATGAAAAGCTTTAACAATATTTGAAATATAAAGTGTGTAGTGCAAACGATTTTTTGTGTTAGAAGATTTGAAAGCAAAGAATTTATTGGAAGAAGCAAAATAGATTATTGGAAGAAGAACCTATTAGAAGCGAAAATATACGTAGTGCGTTTTGAATTGAAGAACGATATTAAATTTAATAAAATTAAGCTATTCAATATTTATAAAAACTGTAATAATTACTAAAACATAGAACTGGATATATAATGAACAAGGCAGTAACAGTGCTCACGTCAATTTAAACCTATATACAATACTACGTGGAAATTATTTAAGTATATTAAAATGTGTCTTAGAATCTTTGAACTAAAAAATAATAAAAGCTCTTCACTGTAATAATTATGATTTTCACAAAAGTCATTTTTGTTTTTTTTTTTTATATTTACTACCACCCATTTTAAATTATTGTGTTCACAAAAAATATGAATGTATGGCTCAGTTTTGAACTTTTTATTTTAGTAATAAAAAAAAAAAAACAAGTACAACAACAAAAATGTAAATGAAAATAATTCGAGCATTAAAACTTCATTATAAATTTAAATCTTCTTTTTTTTATTCATTTTATACCATATCTGGGCAATTGATTCTTCTTTCCTCTTTACACCAGCACATCCTCTACAAAGAGTTATTGTTTTTTGTTTTGTTTTTATTATGATGCATTTATTCAATGTCTTCGAGTAATACGTGTATACCATAATACGGAAGCTTCTTTTAAGTTAAATTTGTATAATTAACAATAATCGTAATGATGATTTGATGATGGTGATTATGTGATGTTAATGATTATGGTAATGATGATTATAATTTTATGATTATAAAATAACATTTTTACTTTTAATATTCTAATAATATTGAAATGCAATCTTTAAGATCATATTGTATAAATTGTGCCTTATTGTCTTCAAAAATAATATTTCAATCAACATCATCAAGCGATTGTCATCATTGTTTTGATATATTCTTTTGTAAGATAGTGGAGGAATATGGTAGAAACGAGTAGAATAACATAAATAGCTGGGGGTAAATAGGGAATGAGACTAAGACTCAATCACAGACTCAAGAAGATGAAGAAGAAGATGATGATGCGTTTATGTATACATGTTGAAATTTTTTTTCATGATGAGCTGGGCGCAATTTTTAAGTATTATTGACAACATTTTTAAAAGAAGCCATTTTCAACAATTTACTAACTTTCATAATTCTTATTTACTATGTTGTGGAGAGTTTTTCATTCAAAGATGATTTCGCTAAGTTTGGTAACAATTGCAATAGTTCTGAAAAAATTAGAAACTGAACCGAATTCCGAACAATAGTAAAATTACAGGACGCAGGGGATTTCAGTCAAAAACCATTAAGTCCAAAAAGGAAACGAATTTTAATGAGAATCGGTTATTTTTAATCAAAAATTTGTTACTGAATTTCTTATTCGGTTTTCACTGAATGCTCTAAATTCTCTGCCCCGAATCCCAATGTACAATAGAACTATAGAAAACTCTATTAGTAGTAGAAAATTAGTTTTAAGAGAGGCAAATGCTGTGCAAAGTTTGCCAATTTAGTAAAAAAAAATCGATCACATGAAGAAAGAAATAAAAATGCAGATCGCTTAACTTTCTTCAACCGATTTCACCAGAATTCATTATTTATTTACATAACCTCAAATTTTATGTAATAAAGTAAATATCTGTCAAACCGATTTTTAAAAATTATTTACTATCTCCGAATTTGGAAAATAAATTTATAAATTGCATTTGATTACTTTTGAATCATAATTAGAAAGTGTGGAAAAGGTGATACAAAAATTTAAGGTGACATTTTTTGATATACGTAAATATTAGAGTGTGTGAACGGTTTGCATTAACAACTATTCAAATCATATTACATGCATAATGTAAAATGAATTAATTACCATTACCATTACTGTAATTCTAATTCAAAATGAAAATCATTACGGCATTATTTACTGAGCTTCTTTTGAATTCTACTAAAGTATGATGAAACAATGCTAACAATGCTTTGCAATGTTTTGTATTACTTTGCATTACTTTGCATTACTTTGCATTACTTTGCATTACTTTGCCTTATTTTGCATTACTTTGCATGTAATGATAATGATTCCATAATGCATCATAAAAGTAATGCAATATCTTACAACTCTGCTTTCAGTATATAGGTAAAATTTTAATAAATTAAAATTATGTTTGCATTTAAATCCTTTATTTGTGCATTTTATTAAAATTATACTAAAGAGTCTTAGAAATTTCAATATTATTTTCAAATGAAAATATAATAATGATAAACTAAAGAATTGAAGCATAAATAACGGGAGACAACATAATTTTTAATTGCTTCCAACAAAACAAAAAAAAAAACATAGCAATCGTAAAAAAGCAACATTAAAGGAAAATATTAAAGAAAAAAATACTAAGAAACGAATGAAACAAAACAACAAAAACGGTTTATTAAATATTTCGTATTCGGCGACGTCTAGATAAACTATTAAAAATATGTATATCAATGTAATGTATATAATATGTATATATATTCAATTATAACTGTAAATAAGAGCGACGAACAAGACTTGACGATCTATAAAATGATGAGCAATTTAATTGAAAATTTAGATGAAAATTTAATTTCTTCCAAGAGTTGTTTTTGTTATTGTTTTTGTTTTTTTTTTCATCATGGTAATTATAAATAAAATGTCATTTTATGATAATCTAGATATGATACGGTTTCATAAACCTTTTCGAATTTAGACGTACCAAATTTTTATTAATTTTTTATTGTTAAAAACCCCGGTGCAATAGCAGTGGTGAGTATAGGAATACTATAAAATAAAGGTACAAAATTTTGGATGCTAATCAATTTAGTTCCAAAGTATTATTGTTTAGATTCGTATTAGATTACTATATATCGATTTTCTTACGTTATAAAAGTTTTTTAAATATAATTTTTTTAAATAAATAATTCGACTTTCATTTTCATGCACCATGTATTATTTGCATCATGTAATGTATAATATAACTATCATCACTATGGAAATGTTGATAATAGCGAATCTAATTAGCATTGTACATTGTCTATCTTCGAAAATAGTTGTTATGTAATTTTCCAAGCTATTGGCAAATTAAATTTTTCAAGGTAGTAGAATATAAATCGTGAATACTAGTGGCTCATGAATCGCTCAAAAATGAGCATTTTATGTATCTTTCATTACTAATCTTATTAATCGCTTTTAAAATAACTATAGTAGTATCAATATAGTTACTTAGATTTTTTATTTATAAGTTATCTGTCTCCGGCACATTGAACTGCAATAGCCATAATGATGTTTGCAAGAACATAATTATATATTCCGATATAAATCGTTTTAATTTTGAACCTTCACTAATCAAAAGACTAACCAAAACGCTTAAAATGCAAAAATACTGTAAATAATAACTAGTAAACAAACACAAAACTTTTCACTCAAAACAAACTCTCAAAACAAAATATGATTATTATAACCGTATTGTATTGAGCTCGAACATGTCATATTGTTGAATTAAATTTTTTTCGGCACTCCCACCTACTAAATAAAATACAGATCATTTCTAGTATTTTTAAACTTCGCTTTAGTTACTAATATATAATTATATATATTTATATACTAATATAAATATATAGTTAAAAACTTTCAATGTATACATTTTTTAGGAAAAATTCAATTAAAAATCCAGGCTATTAGCAAATTTTCAATGCGGGACTGATTACTAGTCAGTTGACATAACCGCTATACCATATAAGACTTTAACCAATTTAACTTAACTATGATTTCGTTCAACAGATTCCCACTTAATTAGGATTGATTGATTATTTATGCACTATAAATAAAAGAATACTAACTGTCACATATTATATTAAATAATATTAATAAGAGAATATATAACTGTATAATAAACAATAATAAGAGTATTAAATACATTTTGTTTAATTCCTGATGCTTCTTAATTCAAAATTAGTTTCAAATTTAAAATTGTTGTCCTAAGAGCCGCTATAAGCAATATAAAAATTCTTTTGGATTTTTTAACTTAATTTTGGATTTTTTAATTCCTGATGCTTCTTAATTCAAAATTAGTTTCAAATTTAAAATTGTTGTCCTAAGAGCCGCTATAAGCAATATAAAAAAAATTCAGGATTTTGTTAACTTAAAAATGACTGTGTACAGATTCAATAATTTGAAAACACTGATTCTAAATAAAAATAAATTAATAAATAAGAAAAATAAAAGAAATTAATAAAAAATCAAAATAAAATAATATAATAACGGTAAAAACGAATACAATTTTTCTCATCACGAAAAACTTTTATAATAGAAAATAAAAAAACAAAAAATAAAAACGTTAAATTTATATAAATTTGTTATTTTGAATTGGGTAATAAAGGACAAAGAGAATGAATAGAGCAGCATAGTGTACCTTAATAATATGAATTGAAAGATGAAATATTTAATTATAAATTAACTCTACACTATTAAATTGAATAGAAAGAGAAAATTAAAATTGAAGCAACAATTGTTTTTCTCTTACATTTTATTTTAATTTTTCTTTTTTATTGATTTGTTTTTTTTTTTTTTTTAATTTGTTTTTAGAAAGTTTTTGTACACTCATATTATCTGATTTTGCAATTTTTGCAATTAATTCACGAATTCTATTCTCTAAACGCTATTAAATCACAATTTAAAAATCTTAGAAGTATAAAATTGAAAGATATTAGGATATTTTCATTAAATTTTAATCGAATTATATTTATTTGGATCGATAGTATTAATCAATATTTATTGATGCTAAAAATATCAGTGTATTTGGATTAAAGAGGAGATGAGTTGTGCTTACAGGCAAAGAATTAAACTGTTCAAAATAATCAGTGCTAATTAGGTCTATTGGTCTTAAAAAGCTATAATTTAGAAGTGTATTCTAATTAAATAAAAACCAAATGAAGAATGATTACAAAAGGATTAGTCTAAATTACAGATTTAGAAAACTTAAAGCAGTTGGGGCTTAAAAGAAATGCTGACGGGATTAACTACTGACAGAAATGTAATATCGATATTATGATATCAATATTCTCTATATCATAATATCAAAAGTAGTATGACAGACTTGAACGTAGTAGGTATTTTGACATTTCATTTTATAACAAGTACAATATAGATAAAAACATTTAAAAAAAAATAATAATAATTATTTAGGGTCTTTTCGTTTATTCATTCCGAATATTCGGAATATGCAGAATATGTCAAAAAGTGGTTTTTTATTCATTCGGAATATTACAAATATTCTGTTCTGTATATTTTATTTTATTCCGTATATTCCATCTCAGAGTTGGAATAAACAGAATAAAATTACGGAATGACAGTTCACTTCTATAACGATTTGATTACCTATATTTTATTTTAATTTAAAAAGGAAAATATTGGTTAAGTTAAAAAAATGTTTACAAAAAAATATTAATATTATGAATAGTTGTATAAATATTAATATTTATATAAAATTAGTAGTTGTATTTGTTATTCAGAAAATAAAAATTTTAAGTTTGATATTGACATTTAAATAAACAAAAATAAAATAATTATATTCAGCACAAAAAAAATTTATTCAACACCTAGCGGAAAGTAGATTTTTACTAACCATTTTCTACACACTAACAAGAGATAGTGTAGCTGTGTTCCTAAATGTGTAAAAATGGTTAGTTTACACAACATAATTGAACGCTACTATTGTATTTAAAATTTGCCTCTTCCTTTTAATTTTATCCATTTTAATTTAATTTGGCAATAAAACAAATAAACTTTTTAAATAAGTTTTTCTTTAATTTTTCAGATATGTCAAATTTAACTGTTTTTTAGTAATAAAAATTACAAATTGACGTTTACTTGCCACCAAACCGCTCTAATGCCAACTTAACGTGTTGATTCCAATAATATTATGCCATTGATCGTATTATCAATACATTATATACTACGTTTTTATGTTGCAATAATATTTACATATATATTAAGTGATATATGTACATGTAGAGATATTATAGCAATTTTACAATATCGATATTAAATAAGAAAATTTTAAAATAGTCTTGAAAAAATTATCCAATTTCATCTTTTTGTCAATTTCTGTCATAAGTCCCAATATATCTGCCCTATGCCACCAGTATACATTTTGTAAGGTATGTTAAATCACTTCTCTTAAATCTAGTTAATCAACTTGTGTCGTCGAGTTAAATCTAATAAATTTTACGGTTTTCCCTTATTTATTTATTATTCCATTATTTATAATGAATGCATATTGGTGTTATCATAACCTAGGTATTTGATTTTTTTTTCAAATGTAATTTTTGTAAAGGTGTAAAATTTAAATTAAAAACTATTATGTTCCGATTTTTAATACGCTCTGTCATTGATAATGAGATAGTACGTAAAGCTTGTATTAGCAATATTTGTACTTTTGATGTTCAAGTCAATATCGATATTAGATATTAGAGTTGACTGTTGAGTACTTTAGACATTCAAGTTACTCTAAAAAACCACTAAATAACTTTGAAATTACTCATACTTTCAAATTGGACTTGGTAAGTCACAAAGTTTGGATATAATCAAAAATTTGGTCTCAATTTCTAGAGTGTTGACATATTTTAGCTTAAGGCATTACACAACTGATTTTTAAGTTTTAAATGAGATAATTCCAAAATTATCTAATATCATTTTTAATTTCATTATAACAAGCTATAACTGTAACAAAATAAGAATTGTTGCTTATTATATTAACGGTAGCAAAAAAAAAGTTTTTAGTAAACATGAAAAGTTAAAAAAAACTTTTAGAACATGTCTATTATTTACTCTTTTTATACTCCATTTTTAAATTAGTTTCAAAAAACACGTAACAAATTTAACTTTTAGTGATTTGTTTTTAGTTTGTTTTGTTTTGTTTTTTTTTTTTTTCTTCTTGTATTAACTGAACTTTGAGCTTAGATTTGTTTCGTATATACATTTATCTGTTCATCTTTATTTATTGGGTCCAAAAAAGTGTAGTAACAAAAACAAAGTTTCCAGCTTTTATCTTGATTGAAAACTTCACCTATACAAATTTCATGTTAGATGAGATGGAATTTGTTTTTTAGTTTTGTGATTTTTTTTTTTTTACTCATACCTAAATTCCAAATAAACTGTCAATCATTGCTAATAGAATTTGATTTTAAGAGTTGTATAAGGGGTTGTATGTGGAACAGTTAATTTAAGAGGAAAGGATATATTATATATTATTTTTTTTTTTTAGAGGATAAATGATTCATAATGTTTGGAGAAATAAAACAAAAACAAAAAAAAAATGGACCACACGAAGTTGTTAGTTGTTGTGATGGGTTGATTTGTTTAGGTTTTTATTATTTTGTTAAATTTATTAAATTGAAATATCATATAATTAATTTATGATTTATGACTTGGCATTTAGATTACTAAAAGAAATAGGTACAAGTTATTTATAAGTAACTGATGATTGAAACTGACTGTGTTTTGTGACTAGTGTAGATTCTTTCATTTCAGTTTCAATTTCGGATTAGAATATTATATGTTAAGCAGTTAGTGAGGTCAATCGCTATATGACTTTTAAAGCGATAGATTTTTATCTACAACAGAAAAAAATCTATTGAGTTTAATCGTGGGTGAATGTATTGGGTAGAAATTTTTTCTATCAATAGACTTTTAAAGTCGGTGTCATTTTCTTGATAGACTTTGGTGGGAATTTTTAAAATGGAGAATAATAAATTTTTAATTTATTTTAATTATGTTTTACAAAATATGTTGTTTTTTATTTCAAAAAAAGGTTTTAGTAATAAAATGCAATTGGTGAAAATTTGGGAGTTTGTTGGAAAATAATATAGAAATTGGAATTAGTGTGTGGCAATTTTGTGTCACAATACACAACTAAAAACTAAACTATTAATTTTTAGTCCTTTCCGTGGTCTAATCGGTTGGAGCATAGAAATGTGTTTCAGATATTCGACAGATATTCGAAATGATCTATTTAGATTCTACAATACTAATTCTTCCCTTTCGTGGCCTAATCGGTTGGAGGACAGAAGTGTGTTTCAATTACGATGTGGTAGTCACCGGTTCGATTCTCGTGGGGGGTATAAAATATAACTAAAAAAAAGAATAGCAAAATATGTTATATAAAATAATTAGTAATTAATATTTTATAACTATTACCTATATCAATATCTATATCAATACTCATATATCTCATACAACACAATAAAAATAACACAATAAATAATATTGGTAAAATACTAATAATGATTACACAATTGTCAACAACCGACAAAAGTATGTGACATGACGTACCCAGTAAAACATAGTAATGTCAGGCATTTTAAAGTCAAATATGGATAAAATCGCAGCAACAACTTGCAGAAAATATGACGTCGTCTTATACGACGTAGGCGCAGATAGAGTTATCTCAACTCTAATTATTAAATTAAATACGATAGTCAAAATCATTCGATAGTGTCCATGACTATAGCATATAGGTCCTTCAATCCAACTAAAACTTATGATGGGCCTACGCAAGTAATTATTATATTTTTAAAATATTCCAAACTGTAAAATTCATATTTTTGACAGACAATATTTTAAACTATACATGTACAAACCTTTTTGATAAGTCTATTAGTTTTAATAGACTTTCACGATACCAAAATTTTTGTTTTGATAGACATTTATAAAGTCGATTATATTGAATATCAATATACTTCTGGGTTTGACCTAGGAATTTCAATGTCAAAAGAGATATAACTGGGGTTATAACAATCTATAACAGTTAGAATTAAGTTCGAATTTGCAAACTTGATGAAGTCCAAGAGAACAAGGAAATAATGCTTTCGTATTCAGATGGTGAAATCTATATTCTGTTAATCTCATTAAGGTAGTTAAATATTTTAATTGAAATCATTTGAATGCATTTGTCTTGAAAGCATCATCATCATCATGTTGATGTTATAACTTGAGGTTAGTCTTGATGCCTTTTATAATCTTTTACTTTTCTTACCTAATTTGGCTAACGGTCGTTCATGGTATAATTATAACTTTCTGACAATTGACTTCGACTTCATTTAATCATATTGTTCTTAGTAGTTTGGGTTACAAATATATTTTTAGTTATCTGAGTAAGCTGAGGACAATACAATAATATGGTATTTCTAGTTTTGATATACCAGAAAATTATTTAAATTGAACACTTAAAATATTATTCGTTCTACTTATTTACTTACTTGTTGACCACTACATTTTTTTTTTATGTAGATTCTTTACCTTATCACTAAAGCCTATATGTTTTTAATCAATGTCAATTTAACATAAGTAAATCGAATTTTGCCAGGACAGGGCCCTTTAAATTGCTTACTGAATCTAAAAAATTAAACCTATTTATTATATAATTTATTAAAAATGTAGATCAAAGTTTTGATTCCAATCAAATGACAACTATATCGTACAGTGGTAGAGAGTTTCAACCTTCACCTCCAAAGATATGTAAGCCTATATATAATGTTTCGTAATTAACGTGTATACAATTCCGTATGCAGTGAGAACAGAATTCATATTAAGATCCATAATAAAACAAATAAGAAGTGGGTTACTATATTGAGCTTAAAACTCATCAATGTTTAAAAAAATATTTCAATGAAAACACGAAACATAAAAAACGTTTTATTGTTGAATAAGATCAGAAATTGTATAAAATTGAAAGCCATTTATGTAAGTAAGTAGGTATTGCTACAAATGATTATTGTTCATCTCACCATAATATTTATGATCATGTCTGGTCATACAGCTGGTTTTGATTCTTAATATCATTTATAACTTTTATTCATACTGTTCTATCTTAGGAAAATATCGTCCATCTGTTTCAATCTTTCAGTCTCCATGACTTCGTCCAGTGACTTTGATCGGGTCTACTTTTGCCCTAGCATGTACGATACTGCGTCTTATATTTTTTCAGCAACATTATTGATCATTTATCCTTACCACTTGTGTTTTAAACTTAAACCATAATCCCAGTATTTTTCACCTAAATTGTTCATTTTATCTCGATAATTGCATCAAATTTATTTGAATTCTAAACGAATTTTCGATTAATTTTAACAAAATTTGTTTTACATACATACAAATTTAATTCAACACATTTTCAAGTAAAATTGAAAATTTCAAATACTGCTACACGTTATTATTCTGACCTTAATATTTTTATTAACCCAACTATTGTAATTCCCATATTTTACTTTGCTGTCAAAATTTTTGCATCAAAATCTGTCAAAATAATTTTGGTTTTTTTGTTTGTAGCAATCAATTTTTTTTTGTATACATATACATTCATATTATATTATGTACATGATTACATACCGTAACGATACATATAAATACTCATTTTTACCAACAATAAAAAAAAAAATCAAATATTTTTTCAACTTTTAAAATTAAATAAAAAAATAATAAAAAAAAGTAACTCAAATCTGATAAGATCCTACCAAATTATAATGGTAATAATAAAGGTATGTAACAGGTAGTCAGTTAATCAGTTGTTTGCTATTGTGAAACAAATGAGGTGGTCATAATAACAAAATAAAAAATTTTTTTTTTCACTTTTTTGACATATTGGGCAAATTTTTATTTTTTTTTTTGCTGTTGTTTGCATTGATAAAAATTAATTCAATAAAAACGGACTGCTGTGATGATTGACACATTTGAAAAGTTCTTTCTTTGATTTTATAGCAATCATGAAAATAAAATAAACAATGGTGGATTTAAAAAAAAAATTATATTGTATTTATGTACATAATATATAAATATTATTTTTTATTTTCTATTATTTAATTATGTGGAATTTGTTGTTTTTTTTATTGCATTTTAGTAATTATTGTACGGTGACGTACACATTTTGAGCCCCATCAGTTGGAAATAAATTAAATAAATTAAATTAAAAAAAAAAAAATAGTTATGTAATATTAAGTTAGGTTAGTTAGTGAGCAACCTTAAAAGTACATATATTAAAATCAAGATGAGTATATTGAATTTCATTAGATATAGAATAGTAGAGATTTTGATTAATGTGTAATTTTCACCTCTAAACAACTTATTGCAATTTTTGCAAAAATATTTTTGACCTGAAAGATTTCAAGCTGTATTATAATAATTTTATTGGGTTTTGTCAAAAAGGAATGTTCTTTGTTTGGTGAAAAAATTAATTTGAAAATAATTAATATTAATGATTAAAAATGGAAGGTGCAAAATTGTACAATCATATTTAAGTAAAATGTAAGCACTAACGATAATTGTTTGCTACTCGTGTCATAATCATTGTTTGTCATTCATAAATAAAAAGGTATAACCCTATTCCAGTTAATTATTTATTACAGATTAATAAAATAAATTTTAATTCCATAATTTTAAAAATAAATTGAATTAAAACTTTGTAAATTCAAATTATGTCAACACAATACGTTAAAATACCTAGATATACCATATTTATACAGGCTGAATTCGAAAGTGTAGCTGATGTTTGTTATGTTATTTTTTCTGACTGCAATTTTATAATAATCAAACTAAAACCAAAATTATTCCAAGTATTGTAAGGTCTCATCATAATGCGTAAATAGTAAAGGATATATTCTTCAAATATATTTTTTTTATTATTATTAAAACTCTCATCATAGGTTTAGTTGTTTGTATTCTATCAATAACTGTAATCTCAACGGGTACTAAATATTATTATGCAAGCAAGTATTTATTAACATTTGGCCATGTCTATTATATATTGATTGTATTGAACGGACTCTATATAGTTAACATTTTCTTTTATACCATATTGTTAGTAACTAGTTATAAGTATTTACAAGTGGGTTCGGTATTAGATATTCGGATTGAGTAGACGTGTTGAATCTCACTCTTGATTAGTTATTTGTTTGTTAACGCAATTTTGGAATATGAGTGATTGGATTACACTGTAAAATTAATAAAAACGAAAAATAATTTTTCTGTATAAACAATTGTTTTTTAATTAATATATAAACTATTTGTCAAATTATTGTTAAGTACACTTTTTGAACTCCTTTTTGTAATATACAAATGGAAACAAAAACAGTTTAAATTATCAGTTATTTATTTTTAGCTTTGTGTACATTATTCAATATGTGCATGTATAATTGGAAGCAAAATTTGACTAAATTATTGTAATCATTAATTTGCCGCAAAATAAGTCCTCTATTGTTATTCAACCCATTGTCCGTCGCAACACCTATCACACAACGTCTTTTAGAAGAAATGTATTTTATCTTTTACAGAATGGGTTTCAGCCTGCTTTTACAACATTATTTTTTTTTTTACTACACTTCTACCGATCGGACTATAGAGAAATTTACAATTATAAACTCTGTACGAGCTATCTAGCTCTTTTTGAGATTTAATAAAATAAAATAAAAATAACGCAAAGTCGATTTAAGCCGTTTTAAGGCACCTAAAATTTTGTTGTCAAATTTTTTTAAGATTATACTTAAAAATGTTGTCAACATTTAACGAATGGGAATGTAATTCCATGTTCTAGAAATTTCAGACTATGAAGGAATTTCCGTAACTTGTTTTATGCCATTTTAAGATTTTTACAGTACAGAGAAGTGCATTTGCTACCCTTATTCTACTTCTAGAATTCCCTCCTAGACTTTTTTAAGAGTTTGATTTCTACTGAACATGTGTTGATGAACACAAAATTTGTATAAAACAGAGAAAATGCTGCAACAAAACGTCGATGTCTCCAAGATGGAATTTATGGATGCAATTTTGAACGCAGGCAAGGTAGCCTAAGTTTATAAGAACAGCGTCCCTTCAAATACAGAAATTATATTAAAAATACCGTACAAACAATTTATATAGACATTATGAAGTTTCAAAGGGGAAAATGTAGCTGTAAATCAAATTAGACAAATACTTGTCAGCAACTTCTGCAATATCAAAAATATGTTCAGTCCAAATAATTCTTTGATTGACTCGCATACATTAAATGTTTGTACTATACGAGTTGTATAAAATGAAGCCTTTCAAAGACAGATTAAGTTAAAATCCTAACAAAAAATATTAAGATTTGATACATTGGCTATCGTGATCATCAGTGCAGGTAGAAACATACCATCAGTGATCATTCCCACTTTCGTCCACTGTAAACTTTGTGTTCATTTCGGCCCATTACTATGTGTAGTAAAATCACCGACCTATAATAAAAATAATAAAATTACCGATTTGTAAACATAACATTTGTTTTCTGCCAATTCATCTTCTTTGCTCAATTTTTAAATGACTTGACGAAGTTTGTATTATTGACCCCATCACATGTCTAAAAAATGCAATTTTCTTCGTTTTGTATTGGCCTGAAACGTTCATGACTTTTGTTAATTCTATGAAGAACTTTATTATCTGGAACATGATATACCAATGAAGTTTTCAGCATTTTTCTACACAACCACTTTTACATTTACGACCCAAATGTTTTAAGTTTATTAATATGAATTGTTTTTAAGGATCAATACTCTACCCCATTACATAACATTTCATAAAATGCAGACGAAGATATAAATTGAAGTACGTCTATTTTAGAGTATATTATCGTTATATTAAGATAGATCTATTTTAATTTAGTGTGATTATCAAATTATATGATCGAGTAATTTTAAGGATTAAATGAAAAATTACATTTGTCTCATAAAATCCCACATTCATGTCAGATATGGAATTCGAAAACACGATCTTTACTAAATCAGTAGTATCTAAATATAACCATGACGTCGTCAAATTTATTTAAAAGATAGGTCAAAGTACCTACTAAATCTTTTGACCTATCTGCCTATCTTCGAAGGTATGTCGAAGTATATGATGTTTTAGGATTGGTACTGAAACTTATTGAGTATAGGAAAGAACTGACTGTTTTAGTCACGATCATTCGAAAATGAAAAGTAAATTAATATTCAAAATCCAAATCAAAAATTCGTTTACATTTTTTCAAAAATTATCCTTATTTTAGTTTTGCCACAAATCTGATTTAACCAAATAATGTAATATAATAAACAATTATTACAAAACTCTGAAACAACAGAAATCCAAATATATAAAATTGACAGAAATATAAAAAAGAAATTAATCAAAAAGGATATTTTGTGTACATTATAAGCGAAATTAAATGCATTCTATCTGAATGTATATACATTACATATATATATATATATATATATATATATATATATACATTGGATTTAAAATCTATCATAAGTGGAGATTCATGTCACTTTTAGATTATTTTGGTTTTTATTATCCTTTAAATTGTTTTCTTTTCCTATTTTTTTTTATTTAAATCTAAAATCCTTTCAAAAATAATTCTACATTTTAATTAAATGAAATTGATGTGTTTTCTTCATTCATTTTCTATTTTTGGACTTAGTTTATTTTTTTTGTTTTTGTTTTTATTAAACTACTACTGATGTATGTATGTATATCAAATGTGTTATGTATATAGTTGTGAAATGTTTGTTTTTGAATACTATACGTATATAGATGGAGAGCAGTATTAAAATATAAAAGGATGAATCTTGAAAAATTTTCCTTTCCATTTAAGTGGTTGTTTTTGTTTTGAATAGAAAATTTCCATTCGTAAATCATTTGGAAAACTATGTAGATATGTATGAATGTATGTACATAAATACTATTGATGAAATAGCCTTGAATGATGAAATATAATATGTATATACGTATGTGTTCTGTTTTAAAAAATGAAAATAGAAATGATGTTATGACGTCTTTTGAAAATGTCATATAATAAAAATGTTATTGTGTTGTTGCTCCTGTTGCAATATAACAAAAATAATGTAGTCAGAAGTTTTCTTTTAATATTATGTGTATACATGGATAAATTAGACTATTGCGTAATAATTGTTGTATTTTGTTTAATTCAAAAATGATTTATGAGAATATTATTTTTACTGTTATTATTATTATTAATATTAATATATTATTATTATTATTATTGTTTGAAATAAGTATTAATACTTTCATATTTTTATTGTGTCCTGAAAAACAAATTTATGGGGAATAATTATATATAAGTTATATGGAATTTATAAATAAAAAAATTAAATTAAATTTATAAAATGCATTTTAAAATTATTATTCAGTTCATTATGTTAAAAATTTTCGTATAATATTTGTGTCGTTCAAATGCAAACACCGATAAATACTGGTTAGGCCATTTTGAGAAAAACGTGAAAAACTTATAACATATTTTTTAAACATAGTCTTTAGATTTTTTTTTTAAATTTATAATGGCTGGCATATTTAACAATAATCATTGGATTTAAGCATAATATGAATTGGAAATTTGTAAATATCGGGTTTTGTAATTGACACATGTTTCTATCCGGATTTGCATTTTATGTATTGTAATTTTTTTTGTCATAAGAAATTCATTTTCTTTTTATATATAATTTTTTAATTAACAAAAATATAAAAAAAAGCCAGGTGATTCTTGAAGAAACATTTTATACATCTTACTTACATTTAAATAACTTGGCAAGTATTGCCTGTTCGAATTTTTATTTCTGCAGTAATGCATTACATCAAGTGTATTAAACTTTTTTATAAAATCTATTAAAACATTCTTCTTTTTTCATTTCTCAATCCAGTGCTATCACCACCACGCTGTCCGCTCGATCTTTGCCTATACCAAGTATGTTGTAAAAAGTCTAAGCACACTTTAGCTATGCTTTTTTCAATATTTCTGACATAATAAGAAATTGACACTTGTTTTTTTTGTAATTGTTTTGTCTTCGTTTCAGCATAATCGCTGAAGTATATTTCAAAATAAACTGATCTTATTCTTATGTGAAGAGTAAAATGCCTTGGCAAATCTTATAGCATCTTGTGCCTTAACAATGTTGCATTTTAAGCTTTTGTCTTTTTTGTGAACACAATTTGGAAGTAGTGGAGGACTTATCTGTTTATATCTTGCAGACAAATTTGAAAACTTAATAATTCCACAGTTTATTGAAAAAATAATATAAATATTTAACTGACCAATTAATTTGTTCCCGTCTTGTTATATTTTTAGGTTTTTCTCCTTTTGAAATTGGAGTGGGATAATTTTCACTCATCATTTTCTAATATGATTTTTTTATCTTAAAACCCAGCTTTTTTCAATGAAAAATAACTTTGCATTAACATTTATTTAAATTTTCAAGAATATTATTTGTCAAATTTTGTCACCAAAGTATTTATTTTCATCATATCGGCTTTTACAAAAAACCAGTTAAAATATACTTTAATATATCGGTTTTTGCTATGGAAACATTTCAACATGAAAATATCGGGTTTTGAATTTAATTTTTTTTGCAAATATCGACTTTTGCATTAATTTACAATTTTAAAAAAGAAAAAAGGCTTTAAAATATCGGAATTTCATTTAGTTTTTATAAATAAGGTAATAGATCTACAAATTACCCGTTTTTTGATATGCAATAAATATTCCTATTCACGTTAGCTACAGTCTATTATTGGTAACTTAAGCAAATTACAAAACTTTAAGCCAACTGAAGTTTATTATGGTTGGGCCTTTAGTTTGTTTTCCTTATATGTTTGAATTTTATTAGTTTTAGTATTGTTGTCACATTCTATACACTTACTTAGATTATACAAATTGGAGAGAATAATCGTCTCATTGTATTGTATATCGAACAAGTACCGTATAAATAAATAAATAAATATGCATTTTAATACATTTTACTTTTTTTAACAGCGTTGCTTTGCGTTGCGTTGCGTTGTATTGTGAATTAAAGGTTAAGATTCTTGGGTTCATGTTTTAATAAGGCTGACAAGACCTAAATGTAAACGTAAAATAAAAATATTATTTTCACAGAAAAATCAAAATGGTTCGATTAAATGAGCGGTTAAATTTTAATAGAGTTAGTGTAATATTAAAAAAATACAGAATTCAAAACAACAAAAATTCAGAAAGACAAGAATCCAGAAACTATGAAATGTACGATATGTACATAATTTTTTTTAAGCCTTACAGTGATATTTTACTGCCATCTTTAAAAACATGATTTGAATTAAATTGGAATGTTGATTTGAGAGCGGTAACCCCTTAGCAAAGCAAATAAATTTATAGCTATTTATTTTTATTATTAATATTCTGTTGTTTACATTTAGATGCTGTCGATTAATTCGATAAAAATTTTATTGAAATTTTAATCAAGTGTCTTAATTCATCTTAATTACGAAACTTATTCAATCTTTTTCAATCTTTATTTTTCGAGATTTTTTTCTAGAAATATACTCTATTTTATACACTAGACTAGAGTAGTAAAATAATTTAATAAGTCACAATGTAGCAATATTTGCGCAGTCTATCTCTCTCTATCTTTTCGTTAATTTTGTTTTTTCCTCAATGTTTTCATGTATTAAATTAAGTCAATTCTCAATTTTACCATGCACCTACTAATAATTCCTAAAGTTGTCTGAATCAACTTAATTTTTCTAGTTTTTACTTATTTTTAAGTTTTAGTTTTTGTTTTCTATATTATTTATACGACACAGAGTATAACGAATATTACGAAAGTTTTACTATGACGTGTTGAAATTTTTTTACGAATTTTCGTTGTTTGTTTAATTTTTTTATTTACCTATTTTTTTTTTCTTCAAATTTTGAATATTTTATATTATTTACAGGGTGGTTAAATTAACGTTTTCAATATAAATTACTTCAATCAAGGGTTATAAAATATTCGTATGTCAACGCGGTTATACTGGAATGTAAATTTTTAATCTTTAATATCAAGAGATGAATATATACTTACACATAGGTAACCAACAGAGGTGACAATGTATGTTCTGAATTCATGATCGTTTTCCATTTTTTCCGGTTACGGGCGGATTGTCTATTGAAGTTGAAGAAATGAAATGAAATAAGCTTGGGTCTGTTCCGATGCGTTGTAAAAATTTCCAAAGATTCTCTTGGGTATTGATTTTGGTCTCCAATTTTTATTAAAGTTCGAATATCTGGTAGCTTTTTGATTTTGCAGGACGAAAGCCGTACTTATAACTGGGAAACTGGATGTGTGTATTATATATATTAAATTATTAGTTTTTACTTAGGATTTTTTGGAAGATTTAAATTCTGTTGATTCTGATGATAGAAATATTTTAATGATAAAATGCTATGATGTTGATGACTAATTTCAAAGTTCGGCAAATTTAATTTTGTGAGTCAAATTAAATCACTAGGTTAGTCAAATACCTATCTAAACATTTGATACCATTAACTGCTGGAAACTTAATGACTAATTCACCTTGAATAGGTATTTATTTAACCAGAAGAATTTTTGAAATTATTTCGGACACTAAAAAGTGTCTCCAGATTCATCGAAAGGTTAGAAATAACATTGATCAGGGATATGAAAGATATTTCAATAGACTTAGTGATTTCATTGATAATATAAGATTAATACTTTTTTCCCCACCAGACTCTGTAAAGTAATCTTCTCATAATGTAGGCAATTTGTTGCTTGTGTTTTAGACTTTGAGTTTTTTTCCAGATCTATACTTCTCAATTTGATTGTTGAAAACTGAAGGCCTCATTTAATTTGAATAATATTTTTTTCACTAATATTTTATTTTTGATGAACAGAATTGCCTTTGTTCTTAGTAATATTTACGTTTTATTTTCGTCAATATTTTGTGTGACTTAAACAATTTCAGAAATATTTATTTATTCAGGAGTGACATTTTGTAAGGCGGTAGGGTAACGAAATATATTCGCAAATTCTTTTTTGGCATTTTGTAATGTTTTTGTAGCTGTAGTAGTGATAATATTTTTGTTAAATTGAGGCTGACAAAAAAACCTGTTGTCACCGACTCACTGTCATAAAAAATATTAAAGGTATTCACGAATAGGTGTAGTCTTGTACTAGGTGTTGAAGTGTTGAATTGTATTGCCATTGTAAAATTTTTAATATGAAAAAATATTCTACAACACATATTGTATTTTAGTTGCCACTGTACTTTTTAAGTTTGACAAAAATTATGTAAAGTCAATACATAGATTTGGAAAATGGCTGAGATAAAGACAGCAGTAATGTTTTAAATAAAAAATTTAAGGTAAACCAAAATTTTAATTGAATTATTTTATTAATGTATGTTACAAGTGAAAAAAGAAAGTTGTTTCTCATTTATTCTCAGAATTATAAATAAAATTCATATGTAAAATGTAAATAAAGCGCTGTTACAATTCTATATCGAGTACAACATATATGGGGTAACAAGGGTGCGTTTATGAAATCGTTGTACAAATCATTGTGAATTTACACGTACTACATTTCTACACTTACACACAACTATAACTTCATACTAGGGGCCCCTGTTGAGTAATTATATTTCAAGTTGAAGTCAAATTTAAAGTTTTAAAAAAAAAACAGTAATTTACGTACTGACATAGACTTCGCACGATATAGCAGAAATCACTCGTGTTTAATAAAAAGTTTTGTGGTTAGTAAGTTTTATTTTTTATTTAGGACACATAAATACACGTCTCTCATATACTGCTTCGTTGCCGATATATTCCCTATAGTAAGTGGCATTTAGTGTATAAAATTACTAAAAATAAAAAATGTTGTCATTAAAGAGGCATGTATATATATACCTACATAATACATAATTTTAATAAAAACTATATTATTACTACAAATATCCAAAATTTAGAGACAGTTACTTAAAAAGATAAAAAGGAAGAATTCAAGTGATTTGTTTTTTTGTTGTTTTTATATTTGTTATTTTAGATGAATTTGTTTTTTTGTTTTTTTTTTTGGCATATGTACATAGATTCATTTGCAAGTAAATATATAAATTATAATAACTGATTTGTTTGCTTTTGTTTATTATTTTAATAAGATTTCACATATGCATAATGTATTTGCTGAATAATAAAATCTTATGAGTACAAAATTTTCAACTGTGTGCGCATTTTTGTTTTATATACAATCTTATATATTGGAGAATCGAAATAAAATAAAAAGGTGTCTACTGCGCAGGTCCTTAAATGCTTGTCAATTATAATTATAGATAGCTACTTTGACTCTATTATGTAAAGATGAAATTGCCCGTCATATGAATTTTTTTTGTTTTTGTATTTTTTTTTGTTCTTGTTTTTTTATATTTTTGTTTGTTTTTGTTTTTTATTTTAATAAGAACTCACGAATAATGTATTTGGTGAATAATAAAACCATATGATTAAAAAATTTTCAACTGTGTGAGCATTATTGTTTTATATACAACTATTATATTAGAAGTTCAATAAGGATAATTATATATACTCTAACTCTACTATATAAAAATGAATTTGCTAGTCATATGAACAATTCAACTGATTTTTTTTGTTTTTGCTTTTTTATATTTTTTATTTGAGATGAATTTGTTTCTTTGTTTTTTTTGGCATATGTACATTAGATTCATTCGCAAGTACATAATATAAAATATAATAACTGATTTGTTTGCTTTTGTTTATTATTTTAATAAGTTCTCACTTATGCATAATGTATTTGCTGAATAATAAGATCGTATGTGTACAAAATGTTCAAGTGTGTGCGCATTTTTGTTTTATATACAATCTTATGTATTACATATATTAGAAGTTCAATAAGGAGTAGGAGAATCGAAATAAAATTAAAAGGTGTCTACTGCGCAGGACCTTAAATGCTTACCAATTATAATTATATATATTGGAGAATCGAAATAAAATAAAAAGGTGTCTACTGCGCAGGTCCTTAAATGCTTGTGAATTATAATTATAGATGTTTGTGCTTTTGTTTTTTTATAATCATAGTGTGTTGCTTGGATTTCAAGATACAATTTTAGATGTTGATTAATGTTTCTGGTTTTAAAAATGATGGCCTTACAAAATACTGAACATTTTTATTTTTTATCGCTTTTACACTTTGTCTTAGGCATTATGAAACACCTTACAAGACTCCACTCCAGATCTTTCATACATTTATTTATACGACTTTTAAATTTTTCTATTATTTTGTTTGAAATTACGAAAATTATATTGAGCCGCACTTCTGAAAAAAAATGCCCGATCACAGAATACAAAAATGTTGTATCAAAAATAAGATCTAAAGATATAGACGAGTTTAAAGTATAGCAAACCAGGGAAAAAATCACGAATACGTTTGAAATGACCATAATAAATATCGTGCTGGACTGAGTATTTTATATTAGTTGACTGTTTTAGTTTTTAAGTTAATGTTTTTCTTGATTACCAATGTGGATTAAATTATATGTATATTTATTTTCCGAATACATTTCTTTAATTTGTATTGCATACCTTATGACAAAACCTGGTTTGAAGAATTCTGTAGATGTTAGGCACGCTACTGGTTTGAAGAATTCTGTAGATGTAGTATGAGCTCTATACTATAGGATTTTTTGAACCCAAAAAAATGTATAGTGTGTAAAACGGTTTAGATCCTGAAGCTACCACATCAATTATTAAAATTAATGAAGTATTATTTCATTATCCATTCAATATATAGATAGATTTATTCCCAAATTTGATTACTACATAATTTATAATGACATACTCTTTTCATGCTTAAATTAGAGCTTAGATTATTAGTATCTTAACAGCACCATTTTTTATTTTATTCTAATTTTTACTTATAAGCATTACATTTGTTGTTTGATTTACAATTTATTTGAATTGATACAAGGAAAAATGTTGGAAAATTACAAAAACCTTGTGACTACTTGTATTTTTAAAAATTTTACTTAAAAACGTATGATTAGCCTCAAACTAATTTGTAGCTAAACAAAGACATTGAAAAAAAATAGATAAAAAAGAATTAACTAAGGCAACCAATCACAATTTATTAACATTAAGTAATTATCGACAAATTGCCTAATTAAAATGTTTTCGGAGCTGGAGCAGTTGGCAATAAATTTGCTCTAATAGTAATTTTGTCGGTTATCGTCGTGCTTTTGGATTTTAAATGTGGCTATCTAATGTACTGTGATACCAAGCTAGGTTTAGTAACATTTTTAGTAGTTTATTTTGCGCAATTTGCAGTCTTTTTTTTATGACAGTATGCGCAGTTTGACCAGACCGGGGCACCATACAGATACGTTATCCTTTAAATAAATTTTAAGTTTTTTGATGAAATTTTTATATATTCAGAATTTTACACAATTCGAAATTTGGAATATATAAATTTAAATCACTCTGTACAATTTTAATAAACCAAAAACAACACAAAACAAAAAACGATAAAAACTTCCAATCAAATAAAAATACATACTTCAACAGGACATCGTTGAAATTAGTTTTTGTTGTTGTTATTATAAATATACATATACATATATATATATATATATCTATATATTTTTAACTAAAGAGAATAAGAGAAAGAATAAAAATATTATGCGGAAAACTTTTTATTTTTATCCTTTTACTGAATCTCATTTTTTTTTCGCTTCTTTTTAACAAATTGCATTTTATTACCCGTTGCTTTAGCAAAGTAAATTATTATTTTTAAAATTTTAAATTCGTTAAATTGTTTGTTTTTTTTTTTTTTTTTTTATTCAGTTATCATTCGAAAATTTTAAATTGTATCTTCAAAGTAATTTTTTTAAACAGTGCAACTTTTTTTATGTAGGTGGAAAAGCAAATATAAAAAACAAAATAAAAAAAAAAAAAATAACAAAATCAAAAAAAAAAATATAGTTACCCATTGAAAAATTTGTTATTATTTTATAGTTATAGTTCAATAGTTCATAAAAATAGAATTTAACCCTAATCTACCCTTTTAATTTCCCCCCCTCTCCAATTTTTAGTATTTCGAAGAAAACAATAATAAAAAAAAATGTCCTCTATTAAACATTAAATATAACCTCTTGGAAATGTCATTGGGTATGCGTTAAGTTAATTCAAGTGTATAAGTGTTTATATGTTAGAAGGTCTAGAATGTATATATCTTTGAATTTCAAAGATCTTAACCTAATAAAATTCAACAAATTTATTTGATGACACAGGGGTGCCCAGACCTTTTAATATAACGATAAAAAAAAATCAAGGGTGTTTGAATAATTGTGTGTGACGTAAGATGAGAATATAATATACAATTTCGCGAATATTTAATATTATTATTTATTATATCCTTGTATTTTAACTATATGTTTTTATATTAATGTTTGTATGTATGTATATAACTTAGGAAAAAAGGATATAAAATTGAGTATTTTTATGTTCTTTTTCATAAAAATGATCAGAGACAATTTTACCTTTCTATCCATTAGTTACAATATAAAAAACTGATACTTTAACATTGTGAGTTTTTATAACTAAAACGGGCAGTGTGAGAAGGGTAGAAAATGAAGAGGTGGGTATCAAAATTTAGAAATAAAACATTTTGAATGTTCCATTTTTTTTTTTATTTTTTTTTTGGTTTCTTTAGAATAGTTTTATTGGAAAATTATTTTTGTTAAAAGTTTTTCAGTTCATGCAGGACAGCACCACCAGTACTCATACAATCAGACATAAATTCACATATATATAAATATATATTTAGCTAAAATAAAGTTTTAATTTAGTTTTTTTTTTTATATAATTTATAAGCAAGAAAGTCTCCATGTTTCTTAAGAACTTCTATGAATTATTTTATGCTCATAAAATTACTTACTTATATACCGCTATATATATTTCTTTTCACCATCCATACACTCTGTGTTGTATATGAAATAACTTCTTTTTATTTTGAAAAATGACAAATATGCTGGGAGAAAATTAAGAAGGTGTTTTGTTGGGTAAATGGGGATTTATTTTTAAATGAAGTGTACTCATATATACTTTATTAAAATTAAATAGGGTGAATTTGCGTTTTTTTTTTGTTTTATAGCCAAATGATAAAGAGTTGGGGTTGGGGTACATTGAACAGAACGGAAGTGTAATAGTACCTCTTAAGAAATGAATAAATTCATAAAGTATTTTAAAGTTGTTGTTAAAATATGATAATGATAATGATGATGATGATGACAAGAAATTATTACTATATATATATATTTTTTTTATTATTATTTTTTGTATATTATTATTATTTCGAAAAATTGCTGATTTTTATAAACTGTATGTAAGGTGGTGTTTTTTTTTGTTTTCTATAAATTTCTTTTGTAGAGAAAAACTATTTGAAAAACAAAAATATATATATATATATATAAAATTAAATAAAAACAAGCGAAATGAATTAATATTTTTGGAAAAAGAATTTTTATAATAATTAATTATTGTTGATGAAGTTGTAAAACTGAATAAAATTTCAAAAAACATGAAATTTTGGAAAGAATTTAAAAATTTTAATTTGAATTTTTTGAATATCGGCATATGGCCAAAATGTTATTTTAAGTCGAAATTAATATAGGTACTTCAATTATTTTAATATTGAATAATTAAAATTCAAAATAAACTAATTGAAAAAGTGTTAGAAAGAGGGATAACTATCAGTTACTGATACTAAGCGTAACATGATGATCAGCACGCTCAACCATGACTTAAACATTATTTTCGACTGGGGAAAAAGTAATAAAGTTGAGTTTAGCACCTCCAAAACTCAAAGCTGTCCAGTCTCGTGCAAAAGTTTACCACCATTTAACCCCACCCTTATATTCGGTAGTGTATGTATTCAGCGAACCGAACACTTGAATATCCTGGGCATGCAGGTCAACAATAAAATGATATAGAATGATCATCCATATTTTTTACATTGCTAAAAATGCGGCGAGATGTTTTGGGTTTTTCGATTTTTGTTTAGTTCAATTGACGTGATTAAAAACGATATTAACTTTATTCAATAACATGTGATTGCAATCAATCACAATCAAAAGCAATACAAAATCTTCAAAATATCAGTAGCCAATCAAAATCCTGTTCAAAAAATATCATTTCCAATCACTTACAATTCATTTTTCTTATAGTACATTTTCAAGCTTATGTTTATGGCTAAACATGGTGTTTACGATAACCTTGTTGATTACGTAGTTCCTTTCCCATACAAATTTGCTGAAAGTCATAAACAACTAGCTAGGTGTTTATATCATAAACATCTTCAAAAACATCTAACCCATCCATGAAATTTCGATTGTTTTGTCGATTTTAAAAAAATTTTTGCATGACCCTTGAAATTCATTTTGTCATTTGTCAAAAAAAAAAGAAGTTCAAGAAAAATCAAGAATAGATCTTTTTCAATAAAAAAAACTTTTACTAGTCTAAAAATTTAATTTACTTAATTAAATTTAATTAACTTAATTTTAGAAACATAAATTTTAGAAGACATTTACCTTTTTCCAAGTCGTTTATCTTGTGTAAAGTCTACAACAAGTCTGTTGATTAACGCTATATGATTTGCTATTATTAATTGTAATAATTTTCTTTTTATTGATAATAGCTTAAGTAAAAACTCAAAGATATTAAATTTGTTTCTCTGATATTATTATTTTGTTTTAAGTCCTCTATATTTTTTTTTTATTTTATTTATCGTATGACCAATTATAATAGCTTAAGTTCTACTAAAAGATAATACAAAAAAAAATTTTTTTATATAAATAATAAGTATGTGAAATTAACAGCTGGTTGTTTTCTAAAAAAGCTTGTGAACACTTGACATTTGACTGGTTTATGCGCTAGTTGTTTAGCCATAAACATGAGCTTGAAAACGTACTATTATTGAAAAAATTTTTGTGTTTTTGAAGTTTCAAAATTTGTTTATAAAAAAAATGGAGCAAAATTTTTAAAAAACTTAATCAAACAATCCAATCACAATCATTGATGAAATTTAATGTCAAAGTTTAGTTTTGAAATTATTCCGAGGCAAAATATTTGGTAAAAGAATTTTATTGTAAATTGTAAATTTTATTGTATTGTAAAAAATATTTAAAATATTTAAATAAAACATTTTTTCTTAAATTCAAGTTTAAATTTTAAGTTTTTCAAAATTTAGGTTCCATTTTTTTTATAAACAATTTTTGAAATTTCAAAAACACAAAAATTTGTTCAATAACAAAAATGGATTGTAAATGATTGTAAATTATATTTTTTTAACTGGTTTTTGATTGGCTACTGATATTTTGAACATTGTCGATTGTTTTCGATTGTGATTGATTGTAATCACATGTTCCTAAACGAACCCATTTTATATTAAGCTATAATTGTGTGATCATGCACACTCCCTTAAAATCTGTATATATTTTCTTATATTGAATTAAATAATTTTTGGAGCAAATAATTGTATGAATATAATTAAAAAAATAATTATAAACTGTTTGGCAATACTAATGTACCCTGAATGTTAATTTGGGTGCATTCATAAATGCTGCAAACTGACAATTTGCAATAATGAACACAAACTCTACCTATATTTACTTGAAAATTTTGCAAAGTTTCTGTTCATTAATAACAATTTTTCTTAAATAACAAAACAAAAACTAAAATACTCTAAACACCAAAGAAAACTACTTCAAAAGTTTTATGCATACTAAAAATTTATTCTGCCAAGTTGACGCGCAGTAGACTTTGAGTCTACATTTATGAACAGTGTTCAGAAAATCTGACAAGTGTGTTCATAAATTCTGAATATGCAGATTGACTGCAGTCTTGCAGACGACAGTTAAACTTGATTATTTCATATTGACTAATTGAAGTAATTTTCTCATTTACCTATGAAAATATTTAACTGAAATTATAAAGTTTTTCGATTTTTCAAAGAATTTAAAAAATTAATTCAATTTTAAGAATAAATTCATAAAATTTACAATATTCCTATAAAATAGTACCTCTCAAAGGGAACCTTGTTTTAATACACTATTTCAATTCTATTTAACTACAACCTTAGTAATTAAAATAATTTAAAATATATATTAGTACAAGTCATTTATGTGAAATATAGTTCAAAAGTTGAAAATTAACATGAAATTTTAATAAAAAATAAACATTATAATCGTCCTAAATCGTCCTAAACAATATACCTAAACAAAAGACGCGTTAGTTTAATTTTAAAATTTATAAGTACTAAATATTCAAATTTAAAATTAAAATTCAACAACACTGTTGTACAAAGGTATAGATTTGGTGTTATTAATTGTGTCAAATCAGCTTAGTTTATGTTAATATAAACTATTCGTGTACGCATACACATAACATAAATAACAATAAAAAGAAAATAAACAATAAAAAAAAAACAAAAATTTACATTTAAATAATTCAAATTTTTAAAATTTCCTTAATTTTCAAAGAAATTATGGAAAATAATTTCAATTAAATTAAAGAAAAAAAAAATAAAAATTCCTTTAAAATTGCATTTCAAATAAAAATAACTTTTAAAATTTATTATGCAATTGTAACTGTAAACAATAATTAAAAAGAAAAAAAATACATTACAGGCTTTTATTTTTTTTTATTGTGACCACAACACGCAAACTAAGTTGTAAAGTAAAATTTCTTACCATTTTTTGTTATTCACAGGGAGGGTGTTTTAACACCAAAGGTCTTAACGTCAATTTTTTTTTTAAATTTGGTTTGATTATATTATCAGTGGGGTGTATCATATATAGAAAATATTAATGTCGTTTGTGTGAGCTATAACATTGTATGCAAATAATATAAGGTGATAGTAAGAAGAATTTGCATTTATCTGTATTAGATTACCTAACAATTTTGAACAGATATTTGTTAAATTGACCGTGTTCTGTGATAATGTTCTGACATTGGATTTGCTTTCCCAAATTACAAATTTGTATTAGACTATATACCAGTTAGAAATAGATATTTATTAAATATTAACCATGTCCTGTGATAATGTTCAGATATCGGAGTTGCTTTCCCTAATTATCTGCTTTAATCTACTATTTTTTAACAGATATTTGTGAAATATTGACCGTCTTCTGTGATAACAGGGTTTTTCATAAACATATACTGCAAAAACAAAATACTGCAAACAATTTTTTTTCTTCTACAGAGTGTTAAAATTTGCGTTATTTAGAATATTAGAATTCTAAGTTAGAAATGTTTATGAACAAACTTTATTTGCCACATTTTGTTTATGAACAAAATACTTGTCAAAATAAACAATTGCCAATATTGCTTGTTTATGAAAACCATTAATGTTCTGACATTGAATCTGCTCTTCCCTAATTATCTGCTTTAATCATTGGATCTGCGTCCTGTGATAGTGCTCTGGCATTGCATGTTTTGCTCTCGCTAATTACTTAATTTAATCGCTTAACATTCAATTTGAAGATATAGTTTTAGACTGCAATAGTCCTTCTCAACTATCCCATATATGACATTAATTTCTTTAATTTTCCAATTGCTGAAAATTCTTTGCAGGTAGATGTTTGAGCAACAAAGCGTCGACTTTATATAATTTTGGAAGCGACGATTATTAAAATGAATACCTAAATATGAAACAGTGGAAAATTATTTTGTATTTACTGTGAGACGGTTATAGCGATTAGAAAATTTGTTTCATTAATATTGATTGTCATTTCGATTAGATTGCTTCAGAAATTTTTTTTTAACAGTAAAATAATAAAACATACTACAGTGAAAAAACAAAACATACTTCAGTAAAATAAATTTTTTTCATTTTGTTTCATCCGTTTTTATGGAAAAGTATAAATAGACAAAATTGATTTTATGTGAAAAATTAAGCTTTAAATGTCAACATTTTGGGCTAAATAAGTTTTTTAGAACACTTTTTACCATTCCTATAAATTTATATTAAAATTTCGTAAGTGTAAGTAAGTATAAGTAAACTAAAGAAATTGTTAAATAATTTTTGATATATTCATCAAACTAAAATATGAGAATATACGATGATTGTAACTTATTAATTAAATTTCTAGGACTATACTGTTCCATTGAATATGATTTCGTATATGAGACGAATAATAAAATTATCGATTCTTATAATATTGGCTTTTGAATAAGTTGCCTTTATTAGAATAATGGTGCATACTTTTTTCATCATAACAGAATTGACATTAAACTAAATTATACAACGGTAAGTATAAATTGGCCCACATATTTGAAAATACTGGAGATAACTACTGGTTTTTATATTATCTGGAGCATTTATATGGGTATATTCCTAGTACAAGTCATTTTTACTACGTCAAATAAATTTTAAGACTTCTTTAATTTTTTTGGTTGACTTTATGTATGTATCGAAATCGGTTATTTTTATTTGATATAGAAACAGAGTCAAAAATATTTTTGGTCAATAACAGACCGAAAATATTGGATATAAAAAATCTTGTATCCAGTGTCTTAAAATCCGCGCTTCAAAATCTCATGTTTTATTCTGGAAAAACAGCATATTCCTGTATATTTGCAGACGTTACAAAAAACAATATTTAAAGTTTACTTTTAGTAAAAAGTAATAAACAAAATATTGTTTTACCTTTCAGAGACTACTACTCCCAAACCAACTCAATAAATTGTCAATAATTACTATTTCAAATGATTGTAATTAGAAAGAAATATTTTCCTTTATATCGCTTTCACTTCTTCTGAAAAACTATTTAAACGATTACTTAACATAAATTGACTTTATGTGATTTTCAAAGTGATATAAATTCAGTTGACATTAAGCCTTTTGATGTTAAGACACCAGCCCATTGCTTACTTCTCCGTTATTGTTTATTATTTTAAAAAATCCTCTCACTATATTTTTCAAATGGTGGTCAATCATCAAAATTATAATGTTAGAATGTTGCCATTTGTTCTTTGTTATTGTTATTATTGTTGTTGTTTTTTTTTTAATTTTATGAGTAATTTCTAATATTTCTATAACAAAATATAGAGTCACATGACATTTCATATTATTATTTGCTATAGATATAAAACTATATATACTCTAGTTTTTATTGCATGTGCTGTTCGCAAATTAAAAATGCGTACACAATGACATATCAAGTCACGTGTTTTTCTCTTTGTGTTTTGTTTTCGGTTTAATTTGTAAATATTTTTCTAACATTTAGAAAGTTTTTTATTCACTTTTTTTTTATTGTATTTTTCTTTGTTAAAGAAAACAAAAAAAAATTGCATTTCATTATGAGTAATTTTGTAAAGTTGGGTTCTACCTATGAGAATTTCAAAGAAAATTTTCATGTAATGGAATTTTTTTTCTTTTTTTGGTTATTGTTTTACATATAGTGAATGAATGAAATGGTAATGACTAAAAATGATTGAAGGGACGATGTGAAGCTCTTAAATGTGGTTAAAGAAAAGTAAAAACAAATTGTTTTAAGTATTATTAAATTTTAAGAGTTATAATAATGTTATTTAAGATTTGCGTAGATCAGCCACCGGCCACGTGCAGCCCATTCGGTTTTCAAATGCGGCCCATTGTGTTTTTATTTTTACTATTAGTTTTATTTGTTCGCCACTAATAAAATTCTTAGTTAAAAAACTCGACTCATATTAATTTGACGGTTCCGATATCTAGTATTGCGAAGTAATATTGCAAGTGGCTTATTGCAAGAAATGCACTTAAAAGGTTTTTTTTGTTGAAAGAAGCTATACATATATTTATGGTTGAAAGCAAAAGAGAAGTATTATAATTATCGAATCCAAAATGGTTTTTTGATTTAGCATTCTTAATAAACAGGACTTCTTTAATGAACGAATTAAACTGAAAGCTTTAAATAAAAGCAATTTTGATTAATGAAGCATATTCAAATATAAAAGATTTTCAGATTAAACTAAAACTGCTTAAAAACAATATTTTAAAAAATGAATCACATAACTTGCCTTTTTGTGCAATAATGTTAGAACAGGAATCGAATCTTTCTTTATCAAATAGCAAATTTCCTGATTATATCCAAATCTTGGAAAATGAGTTTTCGACTCGAATTTTCAAATATTGGAAAATGAGTTTTCGAATTAAATTATTTGTGACAGTTGAAAATGTAACAGTAAGTGTTAAGCCCCGTGGCTCTTATACAAAAATTTGTTTTGGCCCATCGGTTGAAAAGGTTGCCGATGGTTGGCGTAGATAATAAAAATTGTAGTTATTTCTTAGAAGTTAGCCTACATGGCTTGTAATAGGCAACAACATTTTATTTTTGAAAATGAACATGTTATATCAATTCTTTGAATATTTAAATTTATATATTGTAAGATTCATATATGGTAAATTATTCTTCAGCTGCATATTCACCACTGGATGCGCTGCGTACTATCCTGCGCTGTTTGGATTAGTTCAACCACCTGGAGGTTCGCCCATTGCTTGATATTTCTTAACCATGGCATTTGTTTTCTGCCAACACATTTTCTGCCTTCAATTTTACCTTGCAGAATCAGTTGTAGAATATAATATTTGTCATTTCGTATCATATGACCCAGATAAGTTGTTTTTCTGCGTTTGATTGTTAATAACAACTCACGGTCTCTACCTGTTCTATTTCGAACCTCACTATTGTTAATTCGATCTACCCATGACATCTTCATTATTATACGCACTATTCGATATACTTACATTTCAAATACTTCAAGCTTAGTCGTGGTCGTTATTTGTCCCCACTTCCATACCATAGACGAGTATACACCACACGTAACATTTAACAAACCGGATTTTTGTTTTGAGATTGATATCACGGTTACATAGTTTCACAAAACTGCCACGAACTTATTAAAAAAAATTCGTAAATAATTTTTGATATATTCATCAAAGTAAAATATAAGGATAAGGTGATTAGCAAAAGTATAGATGTGAACACTTTTTGATTTCATGTAGCACAGTGATTTTGAAACCGCAATGGATAATGTAGTTACTGTGAATCAGCTTTATATCCCTGAAAAGTGTAAAAATAATAATTTATAAAACATTTATACAACACTGCATATATCTACTAAAAAAATATAATTTTAATTTAACTTCTTCCTAGAATTCACAAGTTTATTCAATAAAATTAATTAGTTCTGTAAAACTTATACATATATACCCATCTGAGCAACCATTTGAACTCTTTTATCCGAATTTCTTTTAAGAACGCAATTTAAATAATTTACAAATAAAATTAGTTACCTTCAGAGTGTTGTTCTATATAGCAGCACTATTAAATTAAATTATAAGAAAGGGAAAAATAAAATATGACAAACTAACCGACATTTGATATTTACCCTGTTGCGTGTTTAATTCAATTTTTAACATTTTTTCTACCACCTGTCCAATAATTTTTTAAATTCCATTTTAAAATATTACATTCAAAATTAAACAATAAAGCTAAATTATATATATATATACAATATTTGTTAAGTTGAAAATTTTGACACCAGATGGATATTATTATATACGAAAAATTATTGTTTACTTCAGGTGAAGTTTAATTTATTATTTTGGTGTCCAAAAGTAGAACAAAATTCTATGAAATTGATTTAATTTAAGTGTTGTGAAATTATAAAATTGATTTATTTGTTATTATATTACAGTTTTGTATAGTTAAATTGTTAACTTAAATAGAGCATTGGCCATCTGTGAGCAATTTTTGTTCCTTTAGATGTAATATTTAGTATTTAACTGTAATTTTTTAACTATTATTATTTATATACATACTGTTTTATGTAACCTTCTTTTCATTTTGAAAATATTTAATTTCTTCCCTTCTCCCCATTAAAACACTCTATTTAATATAAAACTACTCAGTTGTATCATTTTACCACCTTCGGTTCTCCTACTATATTAATAAAAAAAATAAAAGAAAATAGTCCAACTTGGAAAATTTTTTGGCAATCTTTTATCCTTAAATATTTCTTTTTTATCTATTTTTTTTTTTTTTATATCTCTTTAAGTGCACTTTAATCCATTTTGAAAATGTCCCAGTTTTTCTTATAACAAAAAAAATTAAATAAAAAACAAAAGAAAAATGAATATTTTTAGGGACTCTTTTTTAACCACAACAATAATAATAACAAAAAAAAAATGTATCTATTCATCATTTATTTAGCATACCTTTACTACAAAAAAAAAAAAAAATAACAACCCTAATTTCTGATAATTTTAATCAAGAGTCTTTTACCTGAACAGAAAAAAGCATAGTGCTGGAAAGGTAGAAAGGGAATTAGGTGAATTTTTGAATATAAATCTGAAATAACTGTACAATGGTTTTGTAATGCACTCTGAAATTAATGCAATGGAATGAGTTCATTTTATTTTGGCTATTTTTATTTGATGCAAACAAAATGGAAAATGTCCTTTTTCAATGGTTTTATAGTGAATTATTAAATAACATAATGTAATTCATTCTCCTTTTGTAATGACTGTTTAAGAGAATTTTGTACTTCAACTGCCAAATATCTTGGTATGACGTTAGATGCGAAACTTCGCTGGAAAGCTCACATCAAAAACAAGAAAGAAGAATTACAAATCCGCAAATCCGTACTGGCTCATAGGTATGAATTCTGCCTTAACAATACAAAACAAACTTCTATTCTATAAAGAAATACTGAAACCAGCATGGTTATATGGCAAAATATGGTAAAAAAGTAATAGAGATATTATTCAAAGGTTCCAGAATAAAGTCCTAAGAAACATTGTGAACGCGCCCTGGCTGATCAGAAACTATGACCTAATAGAGATTTGCAAATAGAATTTGTCGATAAAGAAATACAGAAATACCAACTACCAACGAAACGAGGTTTTTCATAAGTCTTACGGAATTACAAATTTGTTTGGAGAGCTGATCGGTTTTTCGTCGCTGATGCGATGAGTCTTCAAGGGCATCGGTGAATACGTCAAAGGAAAAGTTAAATAGACATCGATGGATGTAGTCTACATTGAACATTAAATTAAAGCCAAGAAGAAATTGCTCATTAGTCGTGTAGGACAAGATCGCAATAAAGGAAGGGTGTGGTTTAGTGGGTAAGAATCCCACCTGCAATGTCAAGCTACTGGGCTCATTGTGTCTTTTAAAGATTCCCACCAAGCTGTATATAAGCAAAAAAAAATATAGTTCCAAGTCTATGGGATGCACTTCCTAACTTCTTTTACACAGAGATTGCAATACACAATCACATAGAATAGATTTTCTTTATAATTTTTTATTGTATATCTATTCTAATTTAAATGTGGAAAACTATATCTACTGTAGAGTACTACGGCTTCATAATAGAATAATTCCATTTTATTTTTAGTGATAACCAAAACTCTCAACTATTTATCATTTATTTTATCCCAATGATAAAGGGTACTGGACAAAAATCAAGAAAGCATTTTATAGCAGTCTTCAAATCATGTTGCAAGCAGTCCCTGAAATTTCTGTCTTATTGCCTGAAACAAAATGAAGGCTAATTAACACAGCTTTTAAAATTTACTTCCTCATAGCTTCTCTAAAAATTTAAAATAATACAAATTCGTATAATTAATATTCATATACCTTGAGTATTCGTTGAGTACTATCTACAGAGTTGCATGAACCATTTATTATTATGTACATTGCATATATATGTATATATTATTATGCTTATATTTCTTTATTTTATATTATTTTTTTTATTTATTTGTATTTAATGTACATTTATATATTAGAATCAAGAAAAATATTATATTTAATTTTTTTTTTTTCTTTCAGACTCATTACCTAATGGAATTTGGATATCTTCCAAAGTCAGCTATCGAAACTGGAAATTTAAGAACTGAAGAACAATTTCGGAAAGCGATTAAAAATCTTCAGGTGAGTTATATACTTATAGTTTTAAATTTTAATATTTTTTTTTTGTATATAATCGGAATAATTTGGAAATAGTCAAGCCAAAAAATGTCAAAATATTAAAGGAGTTTTTGTTTGTGATTTTGGTTTCTTTGTGACAAAGTATTTTGTTTTAATTTGGATGTTAGGAATTTAGATAGAAAGAATTTAAGTTTTTTATTGCTAAAAACAGAATATTGTTTTTTATTGTTTTTTATACATAATAAAAACCCTAGACCTAGAAAACCTATTATAGTGGTTGGTACGTTTGGTTACGGCAATTTATTTATTTATTTACTTGGTTTAAATTAAACAAATTACAAGTTTTTTTAAAAATATAATTTTAACATAATTAATAAGAAAATAAAATCAAAAAAATTTAAAAAGATAGAAAAAAAATGAATCAAGTAACATTTAAAATTTGTAAATTATAATAAAAAGATTAACAATTTTAAAAAATTTTTTTTTAAATTCATTTTATGTAGATATTAGTATAAACAGGTATAAGTTAGTTGGATTATCATGGTTAGAGTTTTATTTAGTAAACTGGATTAGTTATGAAAAAACAAAAAAAAATTAGATAGTGTTGTAAATATAAATTGAAAAAATATTTATCTCAGTAGAAATAGGAGCTGGGAAGCTGATTGGTTCAAAAAAAATTTTCATGGATTCAATTACATAAATCATATGGTTGTACATCATACATCATATAATTAATCATGATATTGTTCAATGATTTTTGTCGAAATGTGTAATTATATGTAGTGGAATTTAATTCATCAAGCTTTCTTAGACTGATTAGTACTACTCATTCTCTTTAAATTAGACTGATTAGTACTAATCATTCTAAATTTAATTTTTCTAAACTACTTTTAACGTATATAGAGTTGATGAAAATATGTTAGCATAGCTAGAAATAAAAAAATGTTTCGTCTGTGGGTTGACGACATAAAGAATATTATACATTGACATATTGTTAATTACTTAGACATTAATTTATTTGTTAGCTGAGAATTAAATTTCTTTTAAACAAATATTTTTAAAATTAGTGGTTTTACCAAAGTATCAAATTGGATAGAAATTTTACTAGTCAAACTGATAAATATCGGATTGTTATAATTGTAAGCTAATCAAATTGATTTTGTAGATTTCATTATTTTTAGAGTATTATCCTGGTATAGAAATATTTTGTTATTAATAACTTCAAAAATATATATATAATGGACTTAAGAGGTTCCAAATAAAAATATTGACTCTCGAGTAAACCTAATTAGTATTAATTTAAAAATGTGAAATATTTAAGTAGTTATATGAATCATCAGCATGATGTAGCATTACAACCCTTGTTTACGTTTGGGGTTCTTTGCAACTAGTTTCACCAATTATTGTATTCTTATTTTTCAATTCTTCTGTGTTTTGATTCTTCATGAGACATTAACTTCTCATTAATTTAACGATTCGAATCTACGTTTTAAGAATTTTCTAAACATGTTCTTGTTCTCTAGCATTCTTAAAACAAGCCAGTCTATCCTATATGTTCTGTTGCGTTTAATTAATTTTGCTTTCGAAATTTATTTTCAAAAAGCTAAATAGCCAATTCTGTTGAATAAAATTTTTATTTTAGAATCAATTTTATATTTTATTTTTTCTTAATTAAAGATCCAACAAAGTTTTGAAATCTTATAACAACATTTTTCAACAAAAATTTCTTAATCAAATTTTAAAAAGAGTTATTAAACTCTCCGGCTGGAGGTTAATATAGTCAGAGATAGCTTGTAATAATATGTGTTTTTCAATATTCCAAAATTTACAATTTTTGTTAGTTGGGGGGGACTTGTTTAATTTAATTCTGTGACATTTTTAGTCGTCTTGTATTAAAAATATATCTAAGCAAATCTCTTGTCGACCTATCTCTGCTATTTAGATGTTTCTAAAGCCTAGTTTTATGTCTCATATTGTTCATTACAATAATTTGCTTGGGTTCAGTGATATTTTTAAAAAATTTTTAAGGACCTTAGAGCTTTTCAAATAAAGCAAAATGTCTATTGTTACTTTGAAAATATTTTTTGATGGTTCGATAGCCGTCTATGTTACGCTTAGATAGCCGTCTATGCTATGGTACGCTTAGATAGCCGTCTATGTTATTTGTGAATGCTTTGCCGAGCACCACCATTTTGTTACTGTTAGTTTTATATTATTTAATTTATATAGCGGTTTTAAATTTATATTTTTTGTTGTGCTCTTGAAAGTAACTTAAGTGGAATAATCTTTTCGTGCTTAATTAAGTACCGTACTTAGCTGCAAGTTTATACTACAATAATATCTACAATATTTTTCAAGCATTTATTTATCAAATTACTGGCTTAATCAACTAATTAAATGTGAAAAACTACTGCCATTGTCAGGAACTAAACCTTCTTAAATAGAATAGTTTCATTTAATTTGCTACCAATTTATTTTTGTCATTTATTTTATCCCAATGACAAAGGGTACTGGACCAGGACGAAAACCCTATAAATCATTTTTTTTTTGCTTCATCGTGAATCGAAAATGGAACCTTTCGCTTTAAAAGCTACTGCGCCATCCAACTCATACCGTAAGTACAAATTCTCAGCTTTATATAATTTAATTTTATGTTTCGTCTTCAGTTTTGATTTGTTGATTTAGGAGCCAGACAATACATTGCAAGATATAAATTTTTCAGGGAACATTTTCGTTATAATTTGTTCTTTAGGTTAGCTTGAAATCTACATGCACAGTCAAATGATTGAATTTTTTTTATTCTACCTATATTATTCTGCCATTTTTTTTTTTATCTCAAATATCAAATCTTTAATTGTGTTTGATTTTAATTCTTTGAAGTTAAAAAAATAAAACACAAATTTTTTTTATTTAAATTTATTCTACAAACATTTATTTTTATTTTTTTGTTTTATTATTATTTTTATTTCATTAATTTTTTTTATTTTGAATAGCATTATGCACATATTCCTGAAACTGGTACCTTAGATGTTAAAACAGTAAAACTATTAAAAACACCACGTTGTGGTCTACCAGATATAACAACATTAGATTTTTCACCAGATAATCTAGAAAAATCTGATAATCGACGACGACGTAAACGTTATGTTGTTCAAGGAGCAAAATGGGATCATACGGATCTAACATGGAGGTAAGTTTTATATATATATATATATATATATATTTGTATATTATTATTATATTATATTTTATTTGAAATTCTGAATTGAACTTTGTATACACTTAAAGTTGGCGATAAAATAGTTGAATTTGTTAAGATTGTATTACATATCCGGATTAACCTTTTATAATATAATACCATTCAAAATAACAACAAAACATTTTTGTTTAATAAGAACTAAGTAAAACCAAAATAGGTTATATAATGAAATTTATTACTGGAGTTAAGGAAAAAGGATACAAGGATTTCTTTTATGGTATCAAAAAAAAAATAGTTTTACTTTTTATGATATAAAGTAAAAAAAAAACAACATTAAAATAAAAATAGAAATTAATTCTGTTGAACATTGCAACAGTATAAAATCGTTTTAATTTTGTTGTTACTTTGAGTTTTTAATTCTGTTTTGTTTTTTTGTTTTTTTTTTATTCAAAAGTTATTAAATGATAAACAGGATACATATTATTGGAAAATATCCTGCAGGATAATGTTTTAAATAAATAGATTTAAACTTAAAGTTTAACATATTACTTTAAATAATAAAAACAAATTATTCTTTATCTAGTGGCATTTCAATAAAAAATGTTAAAGTGTTTGATGATCTGTGGTCAGTATTGGGGAGTAAAAAAAAAATATATATTGAAGGAGCTTAAAACAAGATAATACAAATTAAACAAAGATAGATAAACTATATTATTGTGTAATAATTAATCACTTTTAGACCAGTCTATTCAACATTTTTATATTTTTTGTTAAACTTTGAAATGTAATTATACATTTTATCAATGTGAGTAATAATTAGTAGAACGATAGCTGAACAAAACGTATTTAACTATTTTTTTTTTTTTCTTTATTTATTTATTTATTCATTAATATATGCATTTGTGTTATGTATAAGTTGTTGTTACATATAATAGTTGTATATTAATAGTTATATATAAATGTTGTTATATAATATATAATTGTGTTATATATAAGTTGTGAATAAATCACTATAATGTAATTATTATTACATAAAAAAATAGATACTTATAGGTATAAATATTATTTATTTAAATGCCGTAGTCGAAACACTGTCTGGCTTATTTATGTGTATTTTATAAAATAAAAAGAAAGTAATAGGAAATTCAAAGTCTCTTAATTTTAATATAATCTATTTTGAAATTAAGTTATTATTAACATTATTTAAAATTTAAGATAAAAATTCATTTTTATAGATACAATTCATTTTTAGTGTTTTTAAATTGATTTTACGTGTACACATGCATACATGTTTAAAATAAATGTATGTTTTTTAAAATTATTTTTATTCTATTCTGTCTTCAATTTAGACATTATTTTTTAGCTTTAGTAAACATACGTACATACTTAAATAATTTCGAATTTTTTATTAAAAAATTTCCTATAGTATAATAGGAAACACACCAATGATTATTTTGAGTAATTTGATTTTCATTGCATATATTTAGGCGATTCAAAAAGTAGAAAGAAAATTGAAAGAAAAATAATTGAATGAAAATCATTTTTGTTTTAGTGAATGAAATGTTTTGCATATATTTAGGAGATTAATAAAAAATATATTGGTGGATTTGGAATTATATAGGTAGGATGTATGTAAACTGTTGAAAAGAAATTAAAGTAACAATTTAATTTTATTTTTATTAAACATCATAAAGAAAGTAGTATCTTAATGTCCTATTAATAAATAACTTGGTATGAATGTAGGTTGTGTCTTGAATCCTCTCTTGAAACCTCTCTCTTCTTCAAAGTTTTATAAATTGTATAAATTTTATACTATTAAATCATTTTATGAAAATATCATAAAAAATTTAATTAGTCAAATTGTAGATTTGAATTGAGAACAAATTGTTAAAATGAATGTAGAAAATATATTGTGGAAATAATGTGGAAATAAATATGGAAACTACCACTGCAGATGTTGTTTGAAAGAACTAGAACCTTCTTAATGAGCATAGCATAGTTTCATTTTAATAAATATTCATTTTTGCGATAGATTTGTTAATATCAGCAACTGGACCATTAATATAGAGTTGGGCATCATTTGCATACAGTCTACAATGGGAATCCGACAAGCAACTGGGTAAATCATTAACAAATAGACTGAAGAGAAGCCGGCCCAATATAGAACCTTGAGGTATGCCACACTGCACTGGTAAAAAATTTGAGTTAACATCATTTAAAAATATAAATTGTGTTCCGTGAATTAAGTAACTATTTATAAGCGTAATAGCAGAAGAGTGAAAATTTAAAACGGAATTAAGTTTTAAACATAACAGGTTATGGTTTGACGCAATTAAAGGCTTTACTAAAATCAAGCAGAAGTAGAATAACAGCATTTTTCTTATCTATTTCATTTGTAAATGTTGTCAGTAATCTCAAGAAGGGCAGACGTAGTGCTGTGTTGCTTCCGAAAACCTGATTGAAATTCGCAAAGCAAGTTATTAGAACCTAGTTAGTGATTTATTTGTGCATAAAAAAAACCGTTCAAAGGACTTCGAAATACCTGACAATATACCAAAAGATCTGAGAGCATCAATTGAAGGAGTTTTGGAACCAGGAATAACCTTGACACAATAGTTTATTAACTTAAAAAACTTCTTACTCAATTCAATTTGATTTTACACTACCATGTAAACAGATGACCTTTTCCAAGGACATTTTTTATCAAAACTAATTTTATCTTTGTTGCATTTAAATTGAATTACAAAGAAACAAAATACAAAATTCTTGTAATTGATACCGTATTTTATCAATAATATTGAATTGCATGTCTTTTATACCTTTTCATTTTGTTTTTATCAAAAATCAAAAAATAATTTATATAAAAAAAACAAAGATGCACAATCATGTAATGCCATTTAAAGTGCACCTTTTAAAATAGATATGTGTTTTCAATTTGAAAATATCTTCTAGTCATCATAATAAAAAACAAAATTATTTTTATAACCATTTTAGTAGTTTGGGTGATAATAAAGCAGGCCCCTACTTTTTATATTTTGATACACAATCTCCTACAATCACTCTAACAAAAATTGGGGTATAGAACGCTTTATTATATCTCATAAGTTCATATTCCTTATCTACTTTATCTATATTTAAATTTTTTCTTCTATTGTAAATTTTCCATTTCTTCTTTTTTGCAATTTTTGTTTTTTTTTTTAATTTTTAAATATTTTAAATTTTATATTCAAAATTTCTATTGTTGTTTTCGAAGTTTTTAAATTGCATAACACTTTAGACAAAAAAAAAAGAAAAAAAAAACAAAAAACTGAAAATAAAAATTCCCATGAGATAATAGAACCTTGCTCAATTACTCAACTCTATATTATAGTATCTAAAACTGTTCATATACTAAAAAAAAAAAACAAAAAACTAAAATCCTTTGTAAAGGATCTCTAACTTCTTGTGTTATCATTGTTTTTATACAGCTTTCTTCATAAAATTTTATTAGTTAAATGCAACAGTAACGTTTTGTTTTTTTTTTTTTATTTTCTTAAAAAATTTTATTGAAGTGCTAGAATCTCTATAAGATTAAATGCATTAAATGCAATACAAAAAAAAAAAAGAACAACACAAAAAAAAAATAACAGAACATAAATGAAAATGTCCTGAAGTAAAATTTTATTGTTGCTGTTTTTGTGTTCATTATTTTTACATATTCTCTTAAAAAAAAAAAAATAATTTTTTTTGTAAACTACATTTTAAAATTGCAAAAAATTACATCTGTGAAAAATTCTGTAAAAGATTTTTCCTTTTTTTTTTGATTAAATATTTTGGAACGAAAAGTGAACTTTTTTTTTTAAATTACATGAAATTATAGGATTGCTAAGTATATTGCTAAATATAAGTCTAAGCAAATTATTTTAAATTTGTAAAATCTATATTTTATAGTTAAAAAACCACGCTGTAGCTTGAGTTGAATTCTCATGGAGTTTATTACAATAAATGATTTTAATGGTCAGAGCTTTCGTCTTTTAAACATAATGAAATAAGACTAAGGAACTGATTTTTGACTTATAAAACACTAAAGAAATGTTAAAAATCGAAATTACATATTAGATCATAACAATTTGAATGTCATACTAGTTGGGGAAGATAAAAAAGTTCAATTCTTATTCTTCTCAAAGCCATGTATAATTTCGTAATAATAATTAGTTCCATGTAACGTTGTAAAACTTTCCACCTCGATATATTAAAGCAAAAAGCTGTGACACGAACCCAAATTTACGATAAATGTGAATTCAAAGTATTACCGCAAAAAATTACCGATTACGAATTAAAAAAAAAATTAAAAACTATCTTTCAAATAATAATTATTTACAGAAAAACATATCTAAGTTCTAAAGCCGTATAGGAAAACTACATATTTAATACACGAACCAAATATTGTCATCTGAATAATGGCAAATATATATTAAATAGAAAAATATTTTAAAATGTTATTATTAAATTGAACGATATCCTAAGAAATAATAATTGTTTCGCGGAAATAGAATTTGCGATTTGTTCTGAGTTAAATATTTAAAAAAAGAGAAAACAAATAATTTTTATTTCGAATGTTACGCCGGGAATAGCTATAATATTAAAATTGTTGAGAACTGTTGAAATCTTGTTACATTATGAAATTTACTGAATCCGATTGAACTTGTCTCGACAATTTTAACTTAAGCTGCGGGAAATATGTAAATATTATTTCTAGATTTTCTTATAAATGTAAGTTAGTTCCCTGATCTGTAATGAATTTTGTGCAAATTGTTTTAAGCTAATCAAATACAAAAATATAGGTTTAAGGAGCACTGGATAGATTTTTCTCTAATAACACTTTACATATGTATATTTTAATGCTTTGGTATTTTACTAGAGTATTCTTTCGTGATGATGACTTTTGGTCCAGTCACTATTCATATCAGACACAAAATTACAATCAGTATAAAAAATTTGTCCATATCCATATCCAAAATTCAGTAGAAACAACTGTTTTAGACATTTTGATTTTAGATATTATGCTGCTTATCTTTGTTCCTTGGGCAAGCGTAACACAATCTCGCCTTTTCAAAATATCGTTGTTATTTCAGAATATTTACCTTAATTATTTTTATGCGTATAGTCGCTGGTTGAATGCAACAAGGGGGATTTCTACTTTTCACAGTATTTACAATAAGGCTTTTTATATAGTTAAAAAAGCGATGTTTTGAAAAACCATATTTTGAAAAGCAAGATTTTGTCCAAACAACATTATGATAAGCGAGATATCTAAACCAGACTCGTTCCCTTTATATAAGCTGGAATTTCAAAATTAAGCTGGATTTTCATTGACCAATATTTTAAAATCTTAAAAATTTTATTGACTCTAAAAAGGGAGATAGCTTATTGAATTTTACATAAGAAAAAAATAGATCGCTGCAAAAAGTTCTATTTGGGAAATTTATTTTATACACAAAAAACAACAATTCAATCGTCAAAACCATCTGCTGAAAAAAATTATTTTTTTATATACATTTACTCAAAAAATTGTTAAAAAAGTGTTTCACGTATAAAGAAACTATCCCCGATATTTTAAAAATATTCTTTATCAAAGTATAATATTCCAAATTTTTTGAAAATATCCCCAAGTTTTGTGAAAGTATCCCAGGTAAATGATATTTTTCGTTCTTGTCGTATGCATTGAGCTCTCATATAAAATAATGTCATTTCATGTTATCTCTCTTTTTAGAGCCGATAAAATTTATAAGATTTTAAATATGTATTGGTCAATGATAATTCAGCTTTATGTATAAACAGCAGTCTTAGACACTTTGATCTTATATATATACTATCTTAGCCGATTTCATGCTTATTATCCTTGTTTGATTATGCACACAAATATTGGTTAAAATCATTTATATTGAAGCCAATATACATGTGGGAAAGAAGCAGTTTTCATAGATAAATATCTTAAAAAGACAAATGTTAAAAGTAAGCGGCGTATAGCAAACAAACTAATCTTTTTGCAAGAAACACCCATCGATGAGAGAAATTTACCTACCTTGGTAGTTCACTAATTCCAGGCGGAGTTGCTGAGTTGGATGTTGAAAAACGAATAAACAAAACTGGTTACTTGTTTTTGGTAAGCTATAATCAATATGGGAATCATACATAGTATTTACAATACGTACCAAGTTAAAATTGTTTGAAATTAATATTTTAAAATATTGGTTATAATTTAAAATAAAAATTTGTTATATTATACATAATATGCTTGTGAAAACAGCAAATTCACCTCAAGTATCATTAAAATGCTTCAGATGTATATTAATCATAGCCTTTTCTCCTAGAAACACTTTACATATGTATATTTTAGTACTTTGGTATTTTATTAGGTATTTTGGTATTTTGGTATTTATTCTTTCGTATTTTAAAAGTTTTTTTAACCACACATGATATTCAACCACCTTTTGTAGTTAGGGGCAAACAGTACATAAAGTAAAAATTTAAATGCAGTTCAATCCACTTAAATGCAGTTAAGATCCGAAAACGACAATATATAAAGTTGGAATATAGACAGACGATCGGAAATTGTAACGTTTGATACAAATTGGATCAATTATCATGCGTCCAATACATGTTTGAATTTGAATTGGTTCTACTTCTCTCTAAACTTTTTATACATAGACTTCTATACTGCATCATTCTCTTATACGGGACGTTTTGCACTATTAAAACTTAAGTTAAAGCTTCGCTTGCTTACTAACAAGTTTTTTTGTACACTGCACGGAATTGACTTTATAATTTATAAGAATTTTAAAATAATTTTCATATTCGTATTAGAATACGATGCTGCACATATTAACGTTTAATTTAAATGTTTCTACTTGCATTAATAAACCAACAACAAATTAGAAAGATCAACCAACATAACTAAAATAATTAGCAAAAATAAAAAAATTTAAATACTGTTTAACAAACCAAATTCTTCATAAATTTTAACTTAAAAGTTCTGGATTAGCATGTTTAACTAATTGTGATATATGTATGTATATAAATGTATATATATGTATGTACTTTGTTAAAATCAAATTTTAGAAATCTTCTAGACATCATTAAAAAATTTTAATCTTATATCAAATAAATTCATTACTTTATTTTTGTTTTTGTTTTCAAAAAAAATTATTATTTTATATCTTAAAATGCCAGCAGATGGACCAAAAAAAACATAGAACCAAAAAATTAATTTTATTGTTTTTTTTTTCATACTTTAAATGTTTATCTTTTTCTTTTCGGGCACCAAAAAAAAAAAGACAAAATTATTCCAATTCATTTCTACAGTTTTATCGTTTTCAAAATTGTTTGTTGGCAAAAACTGGGAAAAAAAACTCAACCCGTTGCTTCATCTCCAAAAAAAAAAAAAAAAACGAAAATAAAAAAACGGTAAAAATGCAAATGCAGAACAAAAAATTAGACAACATTTTCCAAAAGTTTTCATAAATTTTCCGCTATTAATTTTTAATGCTTAATTTAAAAATTAAAAAAAAAAAAAAATACACACAAAAATACAAATAAAAACTAAAACTTTAAAAATTATAGACCTTATGAATAAAGTGCCAATGCTATAGTGTATGTGTTTGAGTTTTATTTAATACTAGCGGGGTTACCCGGCGTTGCCCGAGAAAATTTAAAGTTCCTAGAATTTTTTCTTCGTTTTTAGTTTGAAAAGCGAAGTATTAATAAACTAATTAAATTGACGGATGATTAAATAATTTTCGCAAGATAAAACTTGATTATAAACAACGTTTTTAGTTTCGCCTTCACACTTAAATCCACACCGCAGTATTTAATAGGCTGTCCCTGTGCCTTGTTTATCGTAATCGAGAACGCAAGTCTAACTGGAAATTGCAACCTCTTAAAGTTAAAAGGGAGATCATTTGGAATAAGTGATATCCTTGGGATGAAAACGACTTCACCCTGTCCCTTCCCTGTTAAAATAGTCGCTTCAATTACATTTGGCAACAATTTTTTAACACAAAGTCTTGTACCGTTGCAAAGTTTTGGTGGGTCGAGGTTCCTTAATAAAATAATTGGTGATCTCAGATTCAGTAAAAGACGATGTGGGGATTACCGCCGGATCAAGAGAATTTAGGAATTCTGTTGGAAAATTGACTACCTCATCAGCATTTACTACGCCCGGTAATATGGAAAGTATTTGATTATTAATTTCGCTGATATCAGCATTTTTAGCAGCAAGAATTGGCCTCTCTCGAAACCAGTTCAAATTTTGATAGTTTTGATGAATATCCGGATAGACTGCATCTATTAGTTCTGCGACGGACGACACCAAATTATAAAAATCGGATGGCAATTTTATTTTTCCAGATGGCTCAACTGCAAATCTACCTTCTCCGATCTCAAGTAGCTTGTTGGCGAAAATGTGAGCACTGTCATCCCCAAGATGTACTCTCATGTTTTGTTTCAAACTTATCTTTCGTACATGTCTTCACAAAGATGAATGTTTTAAACATGGGTAAATTTCATCGGCTGGTGTTGCTTTGGGATGACGGGTAAAATTTGACGGAAGTCTCCACATAGAAGTACCAGAACTCCTCCCATAAGGTTGTTATTTCCTCTCTGATCTCTCACAGTCACGTCAAGGGCTTCGAGAGCTTTCTTGTGAGCCATGGTACATTCATCCCATACGATAATTTTGCATGTCTTGAGCACTTGCGCTCGACAACTTGCTTTACTAATGTTGCAGGTAGGATTTTCCTGTCTGGAGATTAGTGGCAACTTAAGTGCAGAATGGGCTGTTCTTTCTCCTTCCATTAATGCTGAAGTGATTCCTGAAGATGCAATTGCAAGAGCTCCTCGAGCTCTGATTTCGGCTAGAATTAGATTGATTAAAAATGTTTTATCTGTGCCCCCCGAAGCATCAAGAAAAACAGTACCACCTTGTTGGTTCTCTACCCGATCCATGATAATTTTGTATGCTTTGTTCTGATCTTGATTTAGAAGTGGTATTTTTTCCGCGATATTACGCTTTCAGCTCTTTGACGTTGCAGTTCTTTTCTCGTATGTAATCCGTATAAAGTTCATTTTGTTGGTTTCATACTGGTGAAGATAGGCCGAGTTGCAGTAATGTTTTACCGATCATAGCCACACATTTATCTTCAAGAATAATTAATGCGTTGTTGAATATGTCTGGGCCAAACGTGATTGCTAACATCGAATTTTCGCGCCGGACTTTGGCAGAACAGTATATACTCGACTCAAGGCGTCACTCTTGACCACATTATATCCGGGGACGGCCTGTCCGACTTTTCGTTTGTATTGCTTTGAAAACCTTATATCAAGCTGCGATTCTAAAGTGTTCGTTTGTAGTTTTAGTACGCTTAAATTCAAGGCAAATATTTTTAAAAAAACAATTTTTTCCTTATTTTATTTCATTGAAAGATAGAATAAATAAAAATGAGAATTTTGTTTTGCGGTTTTCTTCACCCCTTTTTCTCTTCCTCTCTAAAAATAATAAAATAAAAAAAAATAAAATTTAAAAACTTGTTTTTTGAATGACTATCACCAATAATTCCTACCAATATTAACTGCACTAAAAAGGGTCAAATAAATAAGCTAAATTCAAGCTCCATTAGAAAATTATATATGGACTGCATAACATATGAAATTCAGGCATTTTAGACCCACTTCCTGTTAAGTTAGGGTCTTCTACCTTGGATCCCGATTACCGCAGTTTCTGCCAAATTTGTTGAACCTGCTTTCCGCCAGAGCTCTTTTAAACGAAAATTTATATCTCAGAAACTGGACCGATTTGGTTCCAATTTAATACACAAAAGTTAAAATTTCGAAAAAATGTGAAAGTCATATTTGTTTATTTTTGGAAGAGTACCTGTGTGCAAATTTTCCGCTCTCTACCACCTTTGGTTTTTGAAATCTTTTTGTCGAGTGCTGGGAGTTGTATGACAGCTACCCGAACCAGTCAAAATTTCGAAAAAATGTGAAAGGCAAATTTGTTTATTTTTGGAAGAGTACCTGTATGCAAATTTTCCGCTCTCTAGCACCTTTGGTTTTTGAAATCTTTTTGTCGGGTGCTGGGAGTTGTATGACAGCTACCCGAGCCATTCAAAATTTCGAAAAAATGTGAAAGTCATATTTATTTATTTCTGAGAGAGTAACTGTTTGCAAATTTTCAACTCTGTAGCACCTATGGTTTTTGAAATATTTTTGTCAGGTGCTCGACAGTTGTATGACAGGTACCCGAACAAGTCAGAATTTTGGAAAATAACATATCACGGGTTCGATTCCAAGTAGTAAAAAACCATCCTGTAAAATTTTATTGAAATTGGTCCATGCGTCTCGGAGGAGTTCTGACACAAACATACACACATACATACATACATACATACATACATACAAACATCCTTCTTTATATATAAGATTAATTTATTTATTCAAATATTTTTTTCACTTAAAACTAACGGTAGGTACAACGGTTATGAATCTATGATTTAATCAGCATTCAAAACTTAATTTTAATATTTGTTTAATGAACCTTATTGATGATAAGCCTAAAAATATCATCTAATCCCCTATCCCCATCCGTGGGCCATAGGGTGGAAATAACATCTTTTCATCGACTCCTATCTGCGGCTAACCTCTTCAACTGTGTCCATGTTCTTTGCTGGGTACTTGTTTCGGCTAAGACTGTTGTTCTCCATAAATCATTTATCAATAATGAACAAAAAATCCAATTGAAGTATCAGTCAGCAGTCAACATATAAATTTAATACATTTTCCTTTATATGTGAAATGTAATAGCAATTTAATTATTGCTATGTAATAGCAATAATTAGCAATAATAGAAAAACGAGAAAAATGTGTCTGATACTTAATTAACTGAAGGCTTAGAACAGTAATTGGTATGCATGACAGATCACTATTTACAAAGGATGCGTAAAACGTTTAAATTTTGTTAATTTTGAGGCAAAATAAATTTATATAATTACAAAATTTTTAAAGTTTTTACATCATTTTACTTTTAATAAAAAAAATTACATTTTGCAATGAAATTTTGGTCAATTTTTATAACTCACAGATGTCTTATTGACATATTTACAAACAACTCCTAAAAATAATTTTGTTTAATTGTGAGATCTTTTACACATAATCTTTTATAGTTCACAGGATCTGTAAACAGAGCAAACATATTATTTGACCATGATAAAGAAAATATACTCAAAATATATTTGGAAAACTTATAGGGTTGTGCTCAAGTCCATCGTAAATTTTGTTTTATTTTATTTTTTGGAAAAGTTCATTCCGGATTCGAAAAAACTCGTAAGGTGAAGTCTATTCGTCTGCAAACACTATTTGCAGATAACAAAATCATATGTTTCGTAAAATACTTTTTGTATATTGTTAAAGTTGATATGTAGCTAAGGTAGGTAAGTTACATTCAAAGTGTAAACTAAAAGTGAAGTCTATGAAATCAATTAGGTAAAAATATGAAGTATATTATAGTGGTGTGCTGGAGCCGGCTCGGTTCAGCTCGCGCGAGCCGTTTGTTGCAATAAAAAAAATTAACAGAAATAATTTAGTTTGCTCAAATGAGTTTAAATATATACCGTTTGAAGATAATAATAAATTTAATGTTCTTCTCAGGGATAAATTATTGGACAGAATATTGGCAAAGAATATGACATTACGGCTTTTGTCTGCCAACCATGTAAATTTTGATAACAATGTTATCAATGATAATTATGACGATTTTCTAAAACATTTTGACATATTAGATCCGTCTATTCATCAAACGACCAGATGAAATTGTATCTTCGATTTTAAAATTAAACATTAATATTAATGATTTTCGAGATTTTATTGATGCAATATCAAATAACAAAATATTCAATTACCTGTTTTAATTAAATAAAAGCAAAAAAAATATTAAGTAGCAATTAGGTAGTTCAGGAGCTGAAAGACGTTTTAGCTCATAGAATAGAACAGACCATATGGACTTTACAATAATAAATTCATTTAACTTTATTCCTGATAATTTTATAATATTTTATGCTCAATAAATTTTTATTCATTTGAATTATGTTTTATGTATTACGTACATTAATTATAGGCGAGCCCGTTGTTATCGATTTACCAGCACACCCCTGAGTATATAGACCTTAGCATAAGTTGTATGGCCTTATCAGTTAAATTTAACTAAGTTTATCAAAAAAAAAGTTTGTTTTCTATGAGGACGTATATAGTATAATAAAGATACAAAACATATAATATATTATATAAAAGAAAATATAAAATAAATCAAAATCAAAAATTAAATCAAAATATACAATAGGAATAAAGTGAACACAAAAATTATAATAAAAAAGTAAAGAGTATTTAAATAATAATTCCAAAAATTTTTTTTTAAACAGACAAATATTTTTTATATTTTCGTAACAATGCTTTCGAATGATTTTTGTATCGAAAGAAGTTTTATTCATTTCTATTCCATTTTCATTCCGATGGACAACACAAAAAAAAAAATTCAAAATAAAATTGACATCTTGCAGCGCGTGAATAGAGCTCGGAATTGAACATTGCCATGCAACCATTCGATCGACTTGAGCTATTAATCTTACTAAACCGAGATTTCAATAAGTTCGATTAAAACAATTACCATAATATATAAAATAAAATATTTGGTAAATAGAATAAATCAGGATGAAATACACACAATTATTTTTTCGATCTTAGATGAAAGCTCTCATATAATACCTTAAAAACTATCCTAAAAATTATATACCATTTTGTAAATAATTTCCATCAGTTTACTTTCATTTTACGAAAATATACAATTTTAAATCATCCATTGAACTGATCAAATTAGGGATTTAATTCCTATGTTAAAATTTCAAAAACCATCTTTTTTATAACTTTATAATTTAAATTTTTTATTTTTTTTTTGTAAAACTAAATCTCAACAGAATAAAAACAAAAATACAATAACCAAAACAAAAAAGCGACACCAAAATCCTGATGAAAAACAACAATAAAAAAGAATAACAAGAAACAGACCCTACGGATAATAATCATATAACGAGAAAACATAACGGTTATTTCAACCTTTAAACTTTATCCTATTTGCGCGTCTAATAATTTTATGCAAATATTACCGTACCATACCCGTCGCTACCGCTATACATATCTAACATCTTTTATCCAATTCAATCCAATTGTTCCTTAAACTTTTCCATAATATAATGTAGTTTAGAATTTCAAATGCACTGTTAATAATAACGGTATTTTATATACAGTAAAATGCAAAAAAAAAGAGATAAAAAAAACATTTTCATAACGGTTTACAATTATTATTGTGCAATAATCAGTATCTACAACAAAATATTATAACACAATATTAAGTATAAATGGTTATTTTAGTTTTTTTTTTAATAAGGATAATAAAATCCTTGTTGCATACAATTCATATAAACTTGCATACATTAATTTTATAAAATGTACCGTTTAGGTGTTGATGGTATAGTAAAAGAAAAAAATCTCATAAGAAAAAATAATAATAAATGCAATGAATGATAATCAGGTCACAGATGATTTGAAAATTTCATGAAGTTGGTTTTTTTTTTCATCTTGTAATTGTAATAGGAATTAAGTGAACTGTTGGATATACGTATGAAATGATATTGGGTAAATGAAGAGGAAAGAAAAAATTATTTTTACTTCTCATTTAACAGAATACAAAAATTATAATGAAGGACAGTAAAGAAAAAGAATTCAATTTAGTGTTTAATTATATTAAAGACTTCTTCATTGAATACAAAAAAAAATTTCAAAGATGAATTTTGATTTTTTTTTATTTAAACTGTTGAGAAAATCATGTTGAGAAATATATTCATATAATAATCTAAGGTTCTTGGAGAAGTCTTACCATAGCAAAATACAATTTTGCCGGAAGAGATAACGGTGAGAGAATGACAATTTTTTTTTGAAAATCTAAATATCGGTTTGTCCTTTACTCTTCTAAAACAGTAGAATATGTTTCAGGACATAGTGATAGCCATGACAGAAGTCGCAAACTGAATGAAGTATAGCTCTATACCTATTAGTTCGATTCTATTTTCGAATTGCACACAAATGAACGCTGCAATTAAAACACTGCAAGTGATAATCATGAATTATTAAAGGACTTAATGAATTGCCACACTTCTTTCAACGAGATTGCGGATCAGTTCAATATATATCTTGACATCCGATTGAATATCCGATGAAATATTAAAAACTATTTTTTATGAAATTTTCCAAAGCATTTAGTGTGTAACTAAATGAACGTGCACTTCTAGCACATTAATTTTAATGGCTTGCTACTTTTTTTTTAATTGACATCGACGATATTCTCCGGAAACAACCACATGTCTGTCGGATACTTTTGGTAAATTATGACGCTGATATTCTTCTTGAGATGATTCATATTTAAATCCCAATAATAATTTTTCAGCATCGAAAAAAAGCAGTGTAGCTTCTAGGCATTTACTATTGAAAAACTCAAAACAGCAGTCCACAATACTATTTTTTGCAAATACTATTTTTTGCTCTGATATTGATGCGTATAATTTGCAACTGCATTATTATGCAAATCGACACTTCCATGTCATACTTGTAGTTACGTAGAAGTAATGGTTGCTAATAGTTGACATAATCCTTCTTTTATTTTTTTCATCATTTAACTGTATTTATTGGTTTGATTTGGTCAAAGGGAAAAAACCAACTGTAACCTCTTTATTATCAGACTATCGACAGAATAATAATTTTTTGTTGCATCAAATATGTAATCATACTCACCACGCTCTAACTTTTTATGTTTCAAATGGTGTGTTTGCCAATCGATTTTTTCGTACTGTTCTAGTGGCAAAGAAATGTTTTTCATCAATCAACCTCATCAAATAGTATGTTGTAAAAAGTTATCAAAATAACTTTGTGTCGATTTGGATGTTGAACATTTTTAAGTAATCGAATGACAACATCAGCATCTAAGCCAATTTGTTATTATAGATGTCGCTTAATCCATCATATGATATGCATGAGAACAAGTATTAGAAGAACATAGGCACCATATTTCATAACCGAAACGGATTGGTTAATTTCTAATATACATTTTACAAGAGCGACGACCAAAATAAGGAAACATCTGTTCGTATATTGTTCGTCTATAATCGTATATATTCAGACCAAACATCAAATTGATCTATTTCCGGCAAATTTTGTAATATTTTCAATTTTTTATTTTTTTTTATTTAAGTTTATTTATTTAGCTGATTGGTAAATAATTACAAGTTTTTAATTACAAAAGATATTTTGTAGTTATTACCTATTTGTTTTTATCTGAATCTTATAATACATACTATAATAAATCATTATGTTGATAATCTTATAGACTTTATTTTAAATTTTTTTTATAAAAAATTATGATATTTTTTCTTATAAATTATTTTATATCATTTTTATATTGCAAATGTTAGAAACCTTATTTTAAACATTTACAAATATAGTATCAACGATTAACAAAAAAATTGTTCCGGATTGAAAAAAATTGAACAATAATCATAAATAAATAAAAAGTATGAAAAAATATCAAAATATTAGTCGAAAAAAAAATGTCAAATAGCGGCAAGTGTTCGATTTTTCGAACAGCTATATTTATTCGTATATGACACATACCGGTGTGGTAAAATCGACCAAAAATATAAGAATATGGAAAATATGACTCTTTGACAAGAAAACCTCCTCATTGGTTTTTTGAATTAAAAATTTAAATTTGTTTTGTTTTCATTTCCAAAAAATCGTTAAAATTAGGAGTTTTTTCACGCCACTATCTTTAGAACGATTGAGTCAATTTGAAATCTAAAACACTTATTTGAAAGCTAAGAGTTCAAACTTTATTGATGTATTCAATTTTAGTCAAAAATATACCAAAAATATACACCTACAACGGCTAAAAGATGTAGTTAAATTTGTTCGAAATTGCATTTGATTAATATTTATTTTTATATCCGGATCACAGTAACATTTCTAGAAATTTCAAGAAAGTGATCTTGATCTGGGAATGGTTTAGAAAATCTTTAGAAAATAAAAATCTGAATAGACTTTATTTAACATGATATTTTTTTGCATCACAAAGATGTAGTTCGAAATTGCATTTGATTCAATTAACCCTAATGTAGTCAAACATATCTGTCTTACATTATACTAGAATCATTTTTTAAGCTTACATCACTTTATATAGCACGAGGGTGCTTAAAGAGTAAAATACGGGGATATTTGTATGATTCTGTGGTATAACAATGGACGAAGAAATAATCAGTTTAGCACTATTATATTTTTTGAAGTTGATGTTTTAAAATTTATATAAGTGCTATTTGCTTATTTTGAATTTAACACAAGAATATAAAATTATCAATTAAAATGTAAATTTCGGGCTTAGTAAATGTACGTTAGTTAGTTGTAAGTTAGTTTAAGTAGTTTTAAGGTTTTAGAAATAATGTAAAATTAAAGTCGGTTTTTTTCTTAGCCTTTTCCGACATTCTAAATTTTTAATACAAAAATTTAATTCAATAAAGAATTCAACATGATTATTTTCATCATATCTCTCATATAGAGTTTTTCGAGTTAAAAATGAGAATGAATACTTCTCTCTAAGAGATATAAAAGCTGGAGTACCGCAAGGTAGTATACTGGGTCCAATTTTATATTTGTTATACACCTGTGATATACCCGAAGTAGAAAATATGAAAATAGCAACCTTTGCAAATGACACAGCATTGATGGCAGTTGGTTCTACTATAGAAGAAGCTACAAACAAACTGCAAAAAGCTAATGACAAAATTTCCAACTAGTGCAAAAAATGGAAAATTAAATTAAATGAAGCCAAATCTAGTCATGTAAACGTCACCTATAAAAACATATAGTAACTCCTCTCTCAGTTAAAATTAATGATGTCGTGATTCCATACGAGAATACAGCTAAATATCTTGGCATGACCTTGGATGCAAAACTGAAATGGAAAGAGCATGTGAGAATCAAAACACAAGAACTACAGTTCAAATATAAAGAAATATATTGGCTGATTGGGTGGAATTCTACGGTCTCGACCTATAACAAAGTTTTGATGTATAATCAAATATTGAAACCAGTCTGGGCATACGGTATTCAAATATGGGGATGTGCTAAACAAATCCATATTTAAACTATCCAAACGTTCCAAAATAAGGTACTGCGCAACATAGTCAATGCTCCATGGTAAGTTTGCAATGCCGATATTCATCGAGATCTGAAGATCTCATCTATAAAAGACAAAATAATGAAATGCGCTGCACGGCATAAAACTCGTCTGATCCAACATGTCAATACCGAAGCTTCTAGCTTAATTGACAATCAAAACTTTGTGAAGCGACTAAAACGAACAAGACCACTTGAGTTAGGTTAAAACCTTTTATCTATTAAAACCTTATTGGATTTTGGTAGATCAAAGGTATCTTAGTTTCTTTGAGTTAAATGTAAATTAATGGTTAGTCTATAAGACTAGTTTTAAAGTTGCAATAATGATAGGAGTTTTAGTGGGTTAAAGTCCCACAGTCCTTCAAACTGCCTTCCCCGGTAATAGGCCTGAAGCCTCTTTCGATGATTTACTACTATCTGGAAAAAAAAAAATAAAAAAATAAAGAATTCAAAACCTTTAAAATGTAAAAAACAAAAAAATAATATAAGAGTTAATTAATAATTTAGAGTAGCCGTAATGGGTTCAATAAGTTAGTGTAAAATTAAATAAATTTTATAACTTTAGGTATGTTTCATAATTTTATTAAATATCTTAATCGATTTCGGTTATTAAGCCATCATCAGAAGACTGAATTACACCATGATCAGAAGACTGGCTATTACACCGTCATCAGATCTGATTAAGATATTCAATAAAATTGTGAAAGATACCTAGAGTTTTAATATTTATTTAATTTTAACAATGTTTCACCTAGAGCCTAAGCATATTCTATAAATTATAAGTTAGTGTAAGTTATAATGGTGAATCATTTTTTTTGTAATTTTCTGTATGATAGGTAAAAAATAAAATGGCTACTACAAATAAATATATATACATAAAAAAAAAAAATTAAAATGTTTTATGTGAAACAAAATATGGTAAATTGTGTACTTCATTCCGAGATGAATTTCTTCTTTCTTCTTTTGCAGTAAATTATCTTTGTTAGTATAAATATATATTATATATACGCAATATACTTTTGTACAAATATTATTAAATGGTCTAATCATTCGTAATAAATGAATAAAATTAAATATATATTGTTGTGAATGGTCGATTATATGCGCAAATTAACAGGTATATTTTTTGAAATAATACACCCATATACATGGTTCTCATATATTCGTGATATGTATTCTAAAAATGTAGTTTGGCTTCAGTCACAGGCACTCTAAAGACAATTAAAATTTTTAACAAACAAATCATTTCAAGTTCGATTAATCACTGGAAAAATCCTCTAAGTGGGGCGCTCGACAGTAAAATGTATTACATTCTTTTAAAAAAGGGTTGATGACTACATCCACAAACTGAAATTCACAAAAAAATATTATTTAACTAAGACAGGATTACCAAACTGTATTATAAGAAATATATTGTCCTTTTCCGGAAATAAATGTAAAAATTTAAATAAATTGATTCCGTTATTATTCATTAATATTCTATTTTTTTTCAGACTGGTAACCTTCTCATCCTTATTTAGGCGATTTTCGTATTTTTCGATCGTTTTTTGTTAGATTTTCTTTTTGTGGCAAAAGTCATTATGGATTTTGCTTTTTGTGGATTTACTCACCAACCTTTAAAAAAATTATTTTTAGAAATAATCTTCCATTATTATGTTAAAACCAACCAAACCCATTTGATTATATCCCATTTAATAATCATTGTATATTCGTGTATTATTCAAAATAATTCACGAATTCTAATTTAAAAATATTAATTATTATTCAATAACTGTACTAATTTAAATAAAAAATATATTCTAATTTAAATAAAAATAAATAGTATTTTACTTCAATTAATATTTAAAACTCTGATATAAAATATAAGAAATATTCCAACACTAAACTATGTAATATGATCAGTAAATAATATGTAAATAAATGTAAAAAAAAAAAAATCATTAAAAATAACCCGCTCTTTCCAATTATTTATTCGTTCGAATATAACTCAATAAATATCCTTCCTTCCGGTAAAATTCCTTTTATTATTATGTTTTCTTTCTTTTATCTTTTTTTCACATTTTCATTCTGTTCACTATCTTATCATATTACTATCTCTTTTTAACACCTCTTTTATTGAATATAACTGATATAACTCTTTCATCCTCTCAACTCTTTTTTTTCAATGTGTAGGAAATATTGTTTGGGCTGAAAACACAAATTTAAATCAAATTTTGTTCTCACATCAGGGCAGAATAAACAAAAAAAAAGAAAAAACAAAATAAAATAAAATTTATACCACTCAGTATAAAATGTATAACGGCATACTTTGTAATGGTAACATCAACACTTTATTTAAGAATTACTTCCGTCATTTTATTTTGTGTGTGTCCTGAGAACTAAACACAATACAGAAATATATCAAAAAAAAAAAAATCATTTTACTCCTGATAAAAATAATCCTTCTCACCAACTGATTTGCTTATCACATCTCATCATTTCAATTCATATTATCCGCATCATCATATAAATATCATTATAATCAACATCATCATTGTATCTTTTGAATTTTTTATTTTTTTTTTTTTGTTTGGTTTCTTTTGTTATTACTGTTTTAATAATAATAATATATACTATGTACTAATTTTATAAGTTTTTAGAGAAAAAACGGCACGGCACGACAACAGTATATAGATAGAGTAAATCAATCCCAACTTTTAAATACAATGATTTTTAGTGTTATTCTCACGTAAAACGAAGTAAAATGAATGTAGTTTGTGTTGTAGTAAAACGTAAAACAGTCAATGACAATATATTATAGTATATTATTTGTAATTGGTATAGCAGTATTCGAATATCGTACAGGTTCATTGTTGGTTGGTGTTGTTGTTCTGTAAACGCACGTCGACAATATTCAAAATGTCATTTCATATTTGTGCATGATTGCACAATATAATAAACTTAAATAAATTCATTTTAATCGTGATATCATTTAAAATTCAACTTTGTTGAATTTTTACTATATAATATAATATATATATATACATATTATTATATACCTATATCAATGTATGTATATACACAAACACACATTATAAAAACATATTGTTATAGTGGAAAAGCTGTTAAAGCGGGAAAAAAGGAAATGAAAGGAAGAAGAGGAGAAGTGAAATTAAAAAATGAAAAACCATCTGGAAATAATAAAATAAAAAAAATAACTGAAATTTTTACACAGTTATATTTTACAGTGCTATATACAGAAGGGAAAATAAAATATGAAAATTGTGAGAAAGAGATAGAAATAGATGAAGTGAGTAAGAGCTTGTTTGTATTGAATTATGTATTAAAATTATAGATTACATTAAATTATGCGAATGCGTTTTAATTATTGTTTTAGAAAGAAAATTAGTATATTTTAAAATGTTCTATAAATTAATTAGGTAATTCGATTACTTTATAAGGGGGGGTAGCATAATACTCGTATAATATGATAATGTTCAAATAACGAATTTCAATAGGAAATAAAATTTATTAGGTACAATTTAAGGTTAGCTCTGTTTAATTCTATTGCAAATTCAATCGATACAAGTCATATCTGCAACGAACAGCTATAGTGTTGCAATCTAAGTTTGGCACTGTCGAATACGAATTGGTATAAGCATCAATAACATACAATAAAAGTTCATCATTTTTCTGCAACCCCATCCGTGGGGTATAGAGTGGAAATAAGTTATTTTCATCGGCTTCTATCTGCGGTTATCTTCTTCAATTGTGACCACGTTCTTTACTGGGTACTTGCTTCGGCTAAGAAATAATAAAATTTAGTATATGGAAAACTAAAAAAACCGAATCGATTTCCGGTTGATGTCAATATTTTAACTCATTAGTTCTTGCATTTTTTCATATGTTAATAGTTAAATAATTCCAACACACACTCCTCTCCTTTAAAATTTATGTTTGGTTACATTTTTCGCATTTTGGGCTGCTTGATTAGTATTACATAATTGTATCAAATATTGTCAGAATTTGAGCTCAGATTGTCTTTTAAAACTGTTTTTGACTTTAATTATTATTTTATATTTATTTAAAAATACTCTAAGAAATTTCTGAACAGTTTTGGTTCAAACCTTCTTACTTAGGGGCTTCGTTTTCATTAACAATGTCATAAAACTGAATTTCAATTATATAATATCAAAATTATTCTATAGTAGGAGAGAGCTTACATCTTAAATTAAATTTGAATTCATCTTCAGTCGTCATTTATTTGTAGGTGACTTATGGAAAACTATGAAAATTACCATAACAAGATTGTTGATGATGAATATTTTGTTGATTGAAATGATAACAGTGTTTACATTTTGTTTTTAGTACAGAAATCATAAAGGATTTTCTTAAGTTTATTTTAATAAGGATATTTTTAAAGTTTTTATTCTAATTTTTTTTTTCTCTTTGTGATGTTATAAAAATGAAATATGAATTATTAGATAATTATATTAACAAGGATATCTAAAAAATTATATTGTTTTTATTATAGTTATTTTTATTATTATATGCATTTTTTTTATTATCTATTTTTGTACTAATTAGTAAGGTTTTATACAAAATATTTGCGTACATTTATTTACTATGAAATAACTATAATAGTTAATGTCTTTCTTTAAAATTTAAAACAAAAATTTTCGTATTAATCTTTTTTGATATAATTCTACTATATACAGTTATATAATTATACCTTCCACAATATTTTGATTATGATTTATTTATTTATTTTATTTATTTATTTATTTAATTAAATATACAGAAAAGGCCTGGCCAATATTTTATTTTAATTTATAGATACATTTCTTTATATTGATATTTAAATTGTAAATAATTCAAATTTTTTTGTTTGTAATTAATTAATTTTTTGTAAAATAATATTACATTTAACTTTTTACTTAAAAATGTATAAAAAGTGTTAAATTGAGATTAATTTAATTTAATTCTATTCAATTTATTCCATTCAATTCTATTCTATTAAAACGTTGTTCATTTTCTTACTATTTATATCCTTATTTTTAATTCTTTAAATGGTTTAAATGTTGTGAATACAGTTAAAATGCTTATCTCATTATTTTGGGCTCAAATTTAAAAAGAAAATATATATAAATGAAATGAAATCCAATAAACACAAACACGTTTCAAAAAATGTTCAAAATACATTGTAACAGTCGTACTTATTTACTTTAGGTATAAACAGTTATTAGAAATAAATTTCATATTTCATATATTTATATTTAAGAATAACATGTTTGACTTATTATTATATTTGTGCATTAAAATTTAAATTGGACTTTTTCACTTTTGTATTATAAATATAATGCAATTAAAGTTCAATATTAGTTTTACGTTAACTAACCTCAAATATTTCTTGTGTTTACTCATTCCAGAGGTGGACTAACCAGATTCCGTTAGGACTAGTAAGAGTTGTTCATTTCATCAGTATATACTGAGTCCTTACTAGATGAAATGAACAACTCTTACCAGTCCTAATTTGTCCTAGTTACTGGTCATGGAAATCAGTATATGGAAAAAACAATACATATACATACATATACAACACTATAGGTTAAAAATTATATTTTTTTTGTTTCACTTGATATGAAAAAAGTCTAATTTTTGATTTAACACCACACTTTTTGGTTCATTCAACCAACTTACTCTTCAAATATTATATTCAATTAATTCAAATACAAAATAATTCATTATTTTGTTGAAAATACTGAAGATGATTAAAAAGTAAAATGAAATCAAAATTTAATGAGTTAAAATTATTTAAAATCAACAGGTTCCACATTATTTTATTAAAATATTTTATAAACCATCATTCCTTTTCTTTTAATTTCCATTATTAATATTAATAGAAAGCGTTTGGTAGAACATAATTTATTTTATTTCATTTATGTTTAAAAAGTTTTTATTTTATGTATAGTTTCCCTAAATGATAATACTTACTTAGAAGAAGGCTGACATCAATTAAAACCTCTAATTAATTTTCACATCCTTATAATTAAATTTCTTAGAATCAATATCGAATAGTTTCAAATATATGTATGTATATATATTATATATATATATATATATATATATATATATTTGTTGATATTTTACTTATAACTATTCATTATTTTTCATCCTAATTAACCCAATTATGGCTAATATTTTGTTTTTCTTTTTATTTAATTTTTTACTAGACTACCCAAGTAATATTTTTAACGAATTCAATCAAAACTCAATCAAAATCAAGTTAATTTAGATAGTAAAATTGATCATAAATTTATTAAGTTAAATATTTTCCTTCCTTTCCAGCAACACTATAGTATATTGAGGTCCTTTTATCCTTTAATCTAAAATCCGTATATAATTAATGACCGTATACATATAGTATGTAATACATATACATATATATGTTTATTATAAATATATATATTGAATATAATATCTTATGAATTGATTTGTTTGGTATATACTGAATAATATGAGGTTATCTTAGAAAAATTATTTGTTGTTTATTCTTTTAATTATATTTTGTTATTCTAAAGTAGTTTCTAAAAAATAGTGTTCGTGTTATGGTATGTGTTTAAATGATTTTTTGGTAGAATTATAATCAGAATACTTTAATTATCCAACACATACAAAATTTAATTCATAAACCTATAGATAATATTTTTCTATTTATTAACCCTTATATCTTATATTATAGATATTTAGTTTTGATTATTAATGGTCTAACTCGTTTTGATTTCAATTCAAGTCATTCTGGTTTTAACACTATCGTTTTAGTAAACAAAATTGAGTTTATTACATAATTTAAGAAATAGTGTTAAAAATAAATTAACTATACCAATAATTATATCTAATAACGGTAGCTTTAAGTTTTTGGCTAATATTTTTGATGAAAACTTTGTAAATTTCATAAAAAATATATTAACAGCTTTTGAAATAGTATAGTTTTGGGAATAGTATAGCTGTTGTTCACAGCTTTTTATTTACTGTAATCAACATAATGAAAACCTTAAACATGCAGTAATGCCGTTCACAGCTTTTTATTTACTGTAATCAACATAACGTAAACCTTAAACATGCAAACTAATAATTTTTAATATTTGATTGAAAATATCGATATTTTATACTGTCAGATTTATGCTTAGAGCAAGCACATCAGACGTCTATTACTAGACGAAGGCTTGCTTCATTTAATTGTGCAATAACTCATCATCTAGTAGAGTTAGTAAGTGACCGCCACCTTGGAATAAAAAATTTAAAAATAAGCTAAACCAGATACATGCTGTCAGTAGGAGGGTAAAAGTCATAAATTTATATATATGTTAATAGCTATACATTTATTAAAAACACTTAAAAATTAGGCTGAAAGTATCAAAGGTAAAAAGAACAACAGTTGTTAGCTAGTTTCAGTTGAACGTACATTAAAACGTAATGGTTTTTTAATAGTTAAAACTAGTGATATTTTCAACTTTCGGGAAGGAAGGAAATTCTGTTTTTTCATACCAAAATTCACCGAAATGGGCCGAAATCGAGATTTTCAAATGGGATTTTTTGATTTTTTTTTTTGTTTTTTTTTTTGTTTAATTTGGTTTTTTAACTTTGTAGGAACTCAAAACTAAGATAACAAATATGCTAATATTAAAAACAAATTTATTTATAAAAATGATTATTGTTAATTTTAGTTTACCAACGGAAAATATAGTGGTTTTTTGTTTTATTTTTATTAATTTTAAAGAGCAATACTGAGAAAAAAAAAATCATTTAACATAATTTTCTTATTTTTTGTCATAGAATCAAAATTAGTATGCCTTCCCATTTGAAAATCTCGATTTCGGCCAATTTCGGCCAACTTGTTCAATCTCGGCGAATTTTGAGCTTAAAAAACCGTTTTCGGTCGTTCCAGGAAGTTGAAAATATCACCAATCGATAGAACATCCTTGATTTAGTTGTTTTTTTTTAAATAAATTTTGTAATTTTTAAATAACGGCTCCTGCCCCTCTTAAAAAGCTGATATGCATATGCTCTGGAACGAACACCCGGTATATAAAATAAAAAGCTATATATTAAAAAATCTAATTTCGTATAAACTGGTTGTCCATAAGAAGCCAGTAAAATAAGTAAATGAATTAAAGTACCATAATAACGATAGAACATCATACATAGACCAGAAGGTCTAGTAAACAAGTAAACAGAGCTTCTCTAGTCTCTGAGTGTTTAATTAACAACTAGACTAGAGAAGATACTTGAAGGGACAAATACATGAACACAGTCAGCAACATAAAAATCTCCAAAACATGTTTTAGATTAAAATTAATATTAAGCCACAGCTCTAACACGACAGCAACAAAACAGGTAGAGGTAGTCATATAAATACCGAAACAACATATCTGAGACGAAATCAAGAAAAATCAAAAAAATCATCTAGCAGTACAGACAGCAGAAATAACTTCGTTTTTCGAATTATAGTTTGTTGAACAAATGGAAAAATAAATAATATAACTGCAGAAACCATGTCGAAAGAATATGGACTATACTATACAGGCTTTCAAAGATAATATATTAAAGATAGGTTTTATGGATGTGCTCCTCCAGGAATCTACAAAAAAGGCATTACTAATAGATAGCATGCAATCATATCTAAAAGAAAACTACTTTGTTTTAAAACTTGTTCCAACCGACATAGGGGTTAATAAATAAAATTGTATTAAAAGATAAAATAAAACTGTATCATCATCGTTAGAAAGACTATCCTATAAATTATATTTTGAGTATCTTTATATTTTCGTCCTTTTTTCTTATTTACTAAAAAAAAAATTTATAAAGATGCCTTTGGACTTCTTAAAGATTTCCAACATTACTTCATCCGTATATCCTTATAGGGTGCTTATTTTCTTTATATATAAAATAACTGAACCTTGGAACTAAAGTAAATTAAATAACATAAAAATGAATCCTAACTGCTAAATATGAAAACGAAAAAAATAAAAAATAAAAAAATAAAATTACTATCCTGTGGTTTATAAACATTTTTTTTTTCTTTCTAGAATCCTATTTAATATTATATTCCCGTTAACAGACTAAAAAAATTTCTTCGCTTATTTCTGTTATTGGTTTTTTTTTGTTTTTTTTAGTTTTCTTTTTAATGTAGTGTACGAAATTTAACTACATATATACTACAACACAACTGCTTTAACTATCATAGAAAATGTTATACAATTCTATAATAAGGAGCAATGTTAAAGTATAGTGTTTGGGAGGTGGTCATATTTTATGAGCCAAGCAAATCATAATAAAATCATCGCATGCTGGTTACTTTGTTCTTTGTTTCAACTGAAAAAAAAAACAAAAAACAATTTTTTTTTGGGAATATATTTAGGAGCATGTGAGATTTTTACAGAGTGTGCCATTTTTTTTGTATATATTATATTAATTAGTTATCAGTTTAATTTATTAGTTTTATGTTGCTTGTTATTCACACTTTCTTAATTTATCAGCATGGGGCAACTTAAGCTCAAGTTTTGATCTTCTACTCAAATTTCTTCATTCAATGTTGTCGCTGGCAAAGATTGTTCAATTACGATAATTGAGTTTAGTCCTATCATTATTATTTTGCTTTATTACATTTGGTATTTTTTGTAAATTATATTTTTAAATCTCGACTTCGACCCATTCTTTTGCGGTAAATTAAATAGCAAATGGTTTAAAAGACTACTCACAAGTTCGATTTTAACCGAATTTCACTGAAAGAAACTCTTGAAATATGATGAAATGATAATTACTCTTGGTATGGGTTACCATAAGTCCATTTGGTATTTATCGGTTAAGATTTTGATTTGTAAATTTTATGAAAAATCTTCTAAATCAAAATGTAGCTGATCGATGGAAATCTTGTGCACAAAAACATATTTGAAAGCTTTCTCGGACTTTATTTTTTCGAATTTTTAACAACTTTATCAGTTTAAGTATTACATATTCAAACTGCATCCCATCTGTGGGGCATAGAGCGGCAATTAAATTTATTTATTTTTATCAGCGGACATGCAGATAAATTTGCAGGCCAACTTCAGGTCCTTTTCCCTTTCGAGATGTGAGCCTTTTATTTTATAAATATTTTATAGCTTTTTTTTGTAAAAGATGATATAAAATCGAAAATTCAACGCAGAAGTTTTTCAAAATTTTTCTATTGATTTGTTGAAGTATTTTTGTTTCCCCAAAAGCTCTAATGATGGTATTCGTAAACTTTTCTTATAAATACTTTTGGACTATCGTTATTATGGCGTTTGATAAGTTCTTTATTGATCATTTTATATTTCTCTAATATCTTGTGTATCATAATATGTTCATTGAATAAGTGCTTTTTCCTCTTGATATAAGCTTTAAAATAATTTAAAATTACAAAATTAATTAAAAAGTAAAACAAAACCGATAAAATAAAATAAATAATGTGATGAAACACACTTTTTAATTGAAACGGGATCTTATTATCATTAATAAAATATTTAAAACAAAAATTTTAGAGCAAATTTCAAGTTATGCAGGTTATTCAATAAAATATAGTTTCACAATATATATGTAGTCGAGTATAAAACACTGCAAAAGTCTGTAAGTTTTGTGTACTGCCTATGCAGTAAACAAAATACTGGTATCTATATGAGGAGCAAACACACAATTTTATTGCTATAAGACTCTTGCGCACCCTTATAACACTATTACAAATACTATTATAGCAGTATTAGTTTTAATTTGAGTGCTAAGAAATTGTTGCACTGGAGCAATTGCTTTAATATTGTTATAGGATTATTATACATATGCATTAGTGTATCTGTTTTTAGTTTGAAATGAAATTCATTTCAAATAATTTATGTTCTGAAATACTTCGAACAAATATATTGCCCTTCAAAAATAACCAATTATTAAATAAATAAAAGAAAATATATTTTTAAATTTCATCTTTAAAATGTTAAATAATGTACGTTAATTAATGCATAGCATATCAAATTTGTATTGAAATAATTATTCTTTTAAAAAAAGAAATTGATTTTTACCTTGTTTTGTCGAAAATAACGGCCGTCGCAAATTTTTTATTCTAAATATTTATTCAAAAGTTACATTCTAGTAATTCTATTTAACAACACTTTAACTCTTGATATAGGATTACGCACTTTTAGACTTATAAAAATATTGCTGTAGCACTTACTGATAATTCCATTATAACAACTCCCGCAATTGCTATATAAGAACATTCTTATAGCAATATTAATCACATTATTCCGACAAAAACACTATTGTAACACCTTTAGCACTTATCGGGAGTCATATAGGAGTCTTATATCTTGAATAAACAAATTTATACTTTCGATGAGTACAAAAATGACAGTTGATCAAGAATCAGTCTCAAAAATTAAACTCCACTTTTGATCTACATATTATATCGGACTAAAGCTAGATATATATCATCACATTTTCTTTTGGTTCAATTCAACGCTTCTGTTATGAATAAAAATTGAAGTTGGTATCAAATTAAAACTAATATGTCTGAAAAAAATGAATGATGAACACCTATAATGATTCACTCTGTCACAAAATTACTGAATATATTATATGATTATCTAAAAAAACATCCTTGAATAATAATTTTAAAAGCAAATAATTTTTATGGCAGAGCGAGAAAGAAATAAATAAGAAATTTTATTTTAATATCGATCCTAACTGTATTTAAATCGAATTTTATTTATAATGATTAAAAAAAACAAAAAAAACAAAAAAGAATAAAATTAAAATTAAGAATACAATTCTAAAGTGTTATACAAAATACTTACATAGATTTAATGTCTTTTATAATCAAATCTTTAAATATTTACTTTACATATACATACGCACATAATAACTATAAAATTTAGTTAAAAAAGAGAGAACAGAAATTATAAAGAGATTTTTACTGAATTATCTTTTCATATTAAAGTTATTCTGTCCAATTGCCGGATATTTTATTAGATAAAATGTTAAATTAGAAATCCTGAAATATATATAATAGCTTGTTGACAACCTAAACAGATTTGGGCTGTATGTATTGTTACATTGCAGAAATATTTTTTGTACTATCGCTATTCTCTTTGACTTTCACCAAATGAATTTTGTATTTTGAGGTAGGCTCAACATTTTCATTCCATAAACTTATAAGTTTACAATGTTAAGTCCTTAAATAAGCAATATTTGAGGAATACAGACCTTAAACACTATATTTGATTTTAAGAAAATATTTTCTATTTATGTGCAAGCTAGGTTAATAATTTAATAATAATTATTCTTTATTTCATTAACAACTTAAGCTAACTTACATCCTAAATTTACAAAATTATATAACAAATTAATTTAGATTTCTTAGGCTAGTATTTTAATGAAATAAGCTAAGTTGAATCTGTTATCCAAACGATATGTAGCAATTGAACCCTAATTTGCACGAACAGAATAGGATACCATATTATGACTTGAATATGTGACTAAAATTTGAATTTGGTAGTCTGTTGGTAGAATTTGAGCTTAATATAATTAATGTGGAGATCAAATATTATATTTTCCTTTTGATACCAATTCGATCGTGATGAAACGAAGCTCAAACTAATCTCAAAATATTTTTATTTTCCCATTTATTCTAATCAGGACGTTGTGACAATAATTTTTTTTGTTTGTATTTATATAACGTCAGGCTTATAACATTCTGTTAGGCTGACCTGTCTTTGGTCGTATATGTTAATTCCGCGACCGTTCTTCGGACAGGATTTGCGGTAAAGTTGATTTGTCTAATGTATGATAGATCGGTATTTTGCTTATATTCCGTTGGGTTTCATTCCCGAATATACGAACAGGCCAACATACGAACATAATAACAAATTAAAAATTGAATATGTAACTAAAGTGTGTATGTGTTGACTGTTGACGACAATTCTTCGGACAGGTTTCGCAGAGGAGGTGTAGCAGATGTGTCAAAAGTGTGTTATATCGGTCTTTGCTTTATTTTTCGTTGCTTCTGGACACTGATGTATAAAAAAAGTGCATCAAAATGTGTATCATTTCAGTCCTATACTTCAATAGGGGTTAAAGGATAAAAACAAAAGTAAGTAAGAAGTAATTCAATTTATAATTTTGATTACAATAATTTCTGGATCGTTATAAATGGATATTTGAAGTTATAACATACTCATCGAAATATAATTTAAAAAAAAAAACATAGAAAATTATCAAGACATAGAAAGAGACAAATACAGTAACTTAGTATTATAAATTATAAAATAACTACACGCCATATTGGCGCCAATTTTATATCATAATCATCTATACAAGTTGCGATATATAATTTTAATAACCCAGTTATAGACTGGAGACATTTATTTTAACACTATATTTAATAATGCTGCTTTAGGGTATATGTATTTTTCTTTTTTTGTTTTAGTTTTTTTTTGTTTTGTATTTTGAAGTTTTAAAGTAGAATTATTCTACTATATACAATAATGGTAGGTATATACATTTTTAATTTTACTCTAATTAGAAATTAACAAAAAAAAAAAGAAAAAAAATACAGAATTTATTCATATCTTTACTGACTTATATATATCGGTATATATTTGTACATTATGTATATAGAACATTAGAAATAGAAAGAAATTATGATAATAATTAAGAAAGAAAAATATTAGAGAATCAAACCTAAGAATTGCAGGAAATATACGTATCTAGATAGAGATACATACTAACTAAGTAAATTAAATTGTAAGTAAGAAAAAAAATTAATTTTGCAAAATTTTTATAATTGATAAGAAATATGTAAAAGCAATGAATTAATTATTAAAGATTTTCATTTAAATATATTTAAAAATTTAATGCGAAATTAAAAATCTTAAAATTGTATATTATAAAGAAAAAAAATTGTATAATGTTGTAGAGAGTTTTATGTTTACAATGGTGTGCTGACTACTGATATGCAAATACATAATTATATTAAAAATTTTAAGTATTTAATTTTTTTTAAGTAAATTAAATACGATCGGATAATTCTACGAATAATGCTGATTCACAATAAGATTTTTTGATGCACCAACATCTGATGTATCTTCACTGTTCAACAATAGAAATTAGAGACTGCTGGTCAGGTATACAGACCCATAAATAAATCGTATAGAAAAAGCCAAGTGTTCGATTTAGTGTACGAATAGAGATCGATTAACCGAAGTAAATACGGTGACCATTATATTATTTTTCAAATCAACCATGACCGTTTGTCGATGACATTGATCATAGCCAGATCACAACGTGCAATCGTAAAAGCATTTAAACAAAATATGAAGCGGAACGAATAGATTTTGAAGAAAATAAGCCAATTAGTGAAAGTAAATTCAACAAATAAATACTAGAAGGGTTTAAAATAGTTTAGTAGTTTACCTACCGGTACATTCATAAATTACTTCAATGTGGAAGTTCAATTAAAACAACTAGGAAATTATTCCTATATGCGGTTCTTCAAAACGTCGTAAATAAAATTTTCTATCTTGGAACATTAAAATAAGATGTTAATATAAATGATAGTCCCAGTATTATTACTTTATGTATAGTAATTATGAAAATTTTCATTGAATATATTGTTAAACTAATTTATTAATCAAATTATGATCTATAAAACTGCGATCGAATTTTATAATGCTGGACTATATTTTGTTTTTTATTTGAGGACAAAATAACTAGGTAAACACTCTAAATGAATTTAGCCAAATTAAGGTTATATTAACTGTATAATATTGTAAGTCAGTGACGTAAATTCAAATTTTTCATAAATAAGAAGAATATGACACTCTTCAAGTTTAGAAAACGCAATAAATATGTTTGAAATTTATGTGAGTATGTGAGCATGTGAGCAGAGCATACGTAATCAGCTTTTTAAGGGAGGGAAGGAGCCGTTATTTTAGAATTAAAAAAAAAAATTATCAACTAAATTGAGGGTGCTCTATCGATCGGTGATATTACCGGGAAGAACCGGAAAAGGCTTTTTTAAGCCCAAAAATGCCCGAAATTGGCCGAAATCGATATTTTCAAATAGAAAGAAGTACTTTTTTATGTAAACTCAGATTCTACGTAAAAAAAAAAATTAGCTTAATGGGAAATCGGTTTTTCAAACTCGAAATTGGCCGAAATTAGCCGATATCGAAATTTGCAAATTAGAAGAGGTAGTTTTTTGTACAAATTCAGATTCTACGTCGAAAAATAGGAAACTTTTGTTTTAATAATTTTTTTTTTGTTTCTTTACAAAAGTTGTTTTTTTTTTTTTGACGTAGAAACCGAATTTGCATAAAAAAATACCTCTTCCCATTTGAAAATCTCGATTTCTGGTTTAAAAAAACTATTTTCGGTCCTTCCCGGAAGTTTAAAATATCACCAATCCATAGAACACTCTCGATTTAGTTAATACATTTTTTTTTTAATTTTAAATTAGCGGCTCCTTTCCCTCTTAAAAAGCTGATACGCATGTTCTGGACAACATGGTACATTATATCCAATATCTTTGAAAATATATAAATAAAATTACCAATCTTATGACAAATCACTTATTATAAATCTCAACAATTTTATAAAACAAAAATTGGTAATAATTTTTTTCTATCTAGCGATATCAACAGCGTAGTGTAGGAATGAGAACTCTCTATTTAATTTATTTCTGCCTATAATACTTGTTATGTTATCCGACCGTTTCTTAAAGTTATTTTATTCTATTGGTAAAAGACTGCGCAATTTGAGAATAACGTTCTCCAAGCAATGGGAGTTGCCTAATATACCACTAAAGAATATCGCTAGGCATAATCATCAAACCACTTATCCACAATGACTCAGATACATGATTGCATTGTTACGAGTAATCACAATTAGTCCATTTAATATAAGTACGGTTGTAGTGCATGGAACCAAAATCCAACACTTTCTGTATACCTATACACTAACTACTAATCCTAAATCCTGTTTCTATAAAGTGTTTTTTGCGTTTTTCTTCTTCTAATATTATACTTATATATTTTACGCGTTACTTTATTCACTTTATTGACGACATACATTTTATCCCGTTACATTAAAAAAGCTTAAATATGAAAAAATTAACAGTATACGTAAGTATTAATTTTTTCTAATTGATAATCTGCAATTAGCCCTGCTTTCGGTAATGCTGAATCGGCAATTGTCATCAATTGCATAAGGGAATGCAGCGCAATCCACATAACCGAAAGCAAGGAAAGCTTAAAACCGAGTGCTTCTTACATTGCTTGTGTGGTGTGTGTCTGTTAGTATTCGGATTTACCACTACTGTTTTAGAAATTTATTCATTTGGTATTTTTTGAACTCGTTGATTTTATTTATTCTTTATTATTCACTATCAAATCACATATTTGTCTTACTTATTTGATTTGAAATTAGAAAAATAGAAAAATAAAAAAATAAAAGAAAAAAAATAATAAAGAAATGTTCAATGTCCGCTTGGCCAAAAACCATCTCCAATATTCACATATAATTCGTATACAGAGTTTTTGAATTTATTCTTCAGTTTATAAAGAAGACATCTTCCGGCTTATTTTTCTTATAAAAAAATTAAATTTTATTAATTATATTCAAAATCTAATATTATCCATTCAATAAGATTGTTGTATCGAATTTAATTGTCAAAAGCACAATACATACATATATACAATATCACCATCTCATATCATTACAAATAAAATGAATGAATAAATAAATAAATAAATAAATAAACAATTCATCTCCATATCTTCCTTTTTGAAAATTTTCAAAAACCGAATTTTATACAGAAAAACTGATTAGAAAATTTTCGATCTCGTATTTCTAGTTACTGAATGTGATACGAATTAATATAAAACTATTAAGTATTCTATGCTTAAGGCTAATTAAATTATATCAAATTACAAACACAAATATTTTCATTAGAATATCCTTTAATTTATTTACCTAATACAGTTTAACAAAAAAAAAAATATTGTGTTATTTGCTTTTTGTTTTTTTATTTGTTTTTTTGAATTAATTAAATATCCTTAAACAGATTCTAGTAAATAAGTGTTGTAAAGATAAACTTGGTTATACTTGAAATTTACATTAACACTGCAATTGCATTAAAAGATTAGAATTCAACGCATTTGCTGTATAATGAAAGAAAATCTATTTCAAAACAGTTAGTTGAATTTCAGGAAATACAAAAATAATAAAAAACACAAAAAAAAAGGATATTTTTTTTATATCTGAATGCTAACTATACGATTATTGATAATCAAAAATAGAGTATATACGCAGAAAATTGTCATCGTATAATAATGTAAGTGTATACAAGATTAATATGACCTCATTTACAGATGCGTTTTTTATTATAGGAATCACGTTTCTTTCAAATTATTCAAATTGAACAAACAAAAATAATTTGTTTTTGTTGTTGTTTTCGTTATTGTTTTTTTTTTTTTTTTGATTCAAATAATTTTTATTTAAATTTTATGTCATCTGCATCGCATAACACCATCCAAAAGGTAACAAAGGTATAACAAGCAATATTTTGAGTTCTATAAAATAAACTAATTTCAAATCGAATATGTTTCTAACTTAAAGGTTGAATCAACCGGATTAAAATCCATTCAATATAAATGCATCATAAGTATAAGAGGGTAAATAGAAAATGATTGAACAATAATATTCATTTTATGTTTTGTAACGAAATTTTTATTTTTTTTATGTCTACTGATTTTCCAATGTTAGGATTAACATTTTGAGATATTTAAAAAATTTTCACTGTTTCTGGCTGTGCTGACCAGTTCACAAGTACCTATATAGTCTGATGTTACTGTCATGTTATTTGTGTATTGAATGGTATTATTTTAATTTTAATTTTGTTTTCTTTTTCGAAATCTTTTTCTTCGGCCTATCTATTGTATACTATGTATACTGTACTATTGTATCTAGACTATACATATCTAATGAAAATTATCGATTATATCCGATTGATTCCAATTGATTCGAAGAAAATTTTGTTAAGATTAAAATCTATTATTGATTTAAGAAATGTCATCCTTTGGTATTATTATCGGGATCACTCCATTATCTGAAAATCTCGAACAAACAAAATTCTGGAAAAAAAATATCGCAAAAAATGTCGGAAAAAAAAATCTTGAAAAAAAACTGGAAAGCAAAAATCTTGAAAAAAAATATATTGTAAAAAAAATTACGAATTTCAAATCTGGAATTCGAAATTTTTTATTAACATTTATTTACAGAATAAAATCGTTTTCCAATTATAATATAAGCAAAATGAAAAGAAAACCCAAATAAATATATTCGAAAAAGTAATTATTTAAACGTTAAATATAAAAATGATTACGAGGGAATAAAAGAGTAGAATTCAAAAAAATCCAATCAAAATATTACAGAGTATTCCTTTTACCAGAATATTTGTGCAAGTGTATATGCAAGATCCTGAACTAAGAGAGACTTTAGAGTTAAATTCAAAATAAGGATATTCTCTTTTTCCAGAATATTTACCTTAATTATTTTTATGCGTTTTATTCCTTTTTCCAGAATTATTTTGGAAGTTTGGAAATTGAAAGTTTGGGTTTTAATATTTGGATTTTAAATTTTGGCTTTTCACGCAGATCATAATGGCTGTCAGTAATAACGGAAAGTAGCTTCGTATAATTTCTAAAACTTTTATAAAATATTTTTAAAATTTGCAGTGTCCGAAGTAATAATGATTAGGGTCGTATAAAAGCAGATAAATAAAATTAAAACAAAAATTATTTTAAATTAACATACGAGTACAATTTTCCTTGTTCGACATTTTTTCTTCAACATTTTGTTTTTCAAAATTAAAAATTAACTTAATTGACAATATTGACTTAAAAGATTTTAGCCGCCACATTGTCAAAGTGACGTAATGAGCCCTTAATGCCATAATTGCTAACCGATACTTTGCAGAACTTAATGGGACGTCATGACATACCTTTCTGCAAAATTTTAAAAAATTAGATAGTTAAGATAGTAAAGATAGTTTTTCGCAACTATGTATACCCAATAAGTTTTATTCGAGATTTTAGTTAATTCGAGATTTTCTCAATTCAAGATTTTTTTATTCGAGATTTTTTTTTCGAGATTGTTTTTTCGAGATTGTTGTTAGTTCGAAATTTTTCTTTTCAAGATATCGGGGGTGACCCATTATTATCTCTAGCGACTCTACATTAATTTCACCTAATTTTACTAACATTACGAATAAAATTTCATACTAAATAGGTTCGTAGAGATTTAATCTATATTTCATATGTTTTCATTGGGTTTTCAATATTTTTTTAAATAGTTTTTGTAGGTCTGGAGTCTTGCAGCAGATTATTGTAGCATTGTAGCACAATCATTCAACCTATTATTTGGAATTAAAGTCATTTTAATAATGCTTTTGTGAAATTTTTATTATTGGTGTAATTTATTTCAAAATCGAATCATTACAATATTAATTTCCATGTCATAATATTGTACTTTTGTAAATTTAAATTTCTTCAGACTATATTTGTACGTTTTGTATTGCAAAAATTTAGAACCTATTGTGTTGAAATAATGTATCTCAAAATAATGACGAAACGTTTGTTGACGTGAACATTACGTTAATTGTGATAACTTTATCAGTTTCATTGTTAGTATTACAATACCACTAACATATCCAATCAGATTGTGACTCTGAGACCAATCTTAATTTGAAATCTAATCTTATCTGATCTCGTTAATATTCAATTTAATCAAATTTGAGCTAGTTCTAGCGATAACAATATTCACAATTATATTGTGTATAATATTAGTAGGAGAAAATTCAGTCTATATCACCGCAGCCGTAAACGGGCTTATTGTGATTTAATTATATTCACAATAATTACTTTTATATAAAAATTATTTTTATGTAGCTCTATTATGACAAATAACTTATTTAAAAAATCAATTACCATAAATAATAAAATACTTAATAGAGCAATTTATTAGCGTACTTTTAATAGTCACTGTACTTCCCACACATATTACATAAATATATACATAAAATGCAAAATATAAGTACTTAACTTCTTTCAATAGAAATGAAATGAAAATTTTCTAGAGTACAAATTTCATTCATTTAATTTGTGCCATGAATACAAAATTTTCAATGAAAGTTTAGTAGGTATTGGCTTTTTGTTGAGTCCTTTTTTCATGTCAAAATTACAAAATAACGGAAAATAAAATTCTTTACACTTTTGAATTGGATATGCAAGTATATATTTTATTTCATATATCTGTATATATATATACATATATATTATACATATAAATTTCGTTCTTTTGTATTTTAATTCTTATTTGAAATGTTGGTGTTTTATGAGAAAAATCTGATTTCCAAAAAAAAAAAAAATACTCCTTACTAATATATTCAACAAATCGTAATCCTTGTACCAATGTACAGTAGTTCAGAGGTATAACAGAAAATTCAAATTATTATGAACTTGTATTTCGAATAATAAAACTTTAATAATTCATTGTTTTGAAGTTTAATATTGGACTACTGACCTTTTTTTTTGCTTGTTTTACAATCTGATTTATCCGAGTTACTTCTTATTATGTTTCAACAACGAATGAGTTTGTTGATTATTGACACGTTAAAAATTGTTTACATAACTATTTTTATCATATTATAGCTACAACTTGACTTAATATTCCCTGCTGAGTTTATTGTGAGCCGAGAGCTGTCAAGGAAGGCATTCGTTCTAGTTATTCTAGTCAGGCCAGGCAGCATCGCTTACTACCTATGTAGTTTCTAGAAAAAAATTACCTTCGTATAACATCAACAACGGAAACAAAATTTTAATCAGATTCTGTATTTATTTATCAAGAGTGTGATAGTGAGTAGCATAGATTAAACAGTGAGAAGATAACCAACTAAGCATTACCAAATAACTGCTATCACATGCTGCAACAATGTATATACATCAACAAGGAAATTAATAAATACTTCTTTTAGGCTTAGCAGAGATTGGCTATCCAGAATTTGGACTCTAGGTAAAACTCCTCAGATAGATATTATCTGCGGAATCAAAATTGGCGATTTAATTGATTTTTTGATCTCTACGGTATCTAGTTTAAGCAAGTAATATTTTAAAATAAACAACAAAAATAAATAGACCAGTCAATGGATCGGAAGTTAACAACTTCGTAATAATTCTTTTTTTCAGAAATTCCCTGCCTTCTACCTATATAGCATGCTCACAAAATGTTTTTGGCATTATTTTTTTAAAAATATTCAGTACTGTCAACTGAACTTTTTCCAGAATATACCCTTTCGTTTACATCAATGTTCTGCAACGTCATAAGTTGGGTGTCCTGTGGGACGAATCAACGATATACTTCCGATTCTATTGTATAGGTGTTCCTATCGATATCACCACAAAATATGCCACATCCCTAAATCCGATATGTGTTTATGACAGCTGAGGTAGATTAACTGTAATTCGTTCGCGATTACCTCTTGATGGCATACCGTTTGTTAACATATTTATTAAACTATTTTTAATTGGCTCCTACCCCTGAAATACCCTAATTGCCACATTATGAGTTGAATGGTGAGATTGATCCTCTTACAGCCCGCTAATTTTGAATATAGACGGATTTTGTACTTTGCAGCCACGCCAACGAGAAGATACAGACTAATACATCTGATACGTTGTTACGGAAAAGACTCTTAAATTCAAAATGTTAAAGGGGTTTAGTTCCGGTCCCGTTGTTGTCAAATATAATACTTCATAATTTCCCTTTTTTCTGTTCCCTACCCCACCCTACCGGGGTTGAAGTCCGATCATTATTAATGGTTTTTAGGGTTTATAGGGATTACTACGTGAAGGCGAGAATTGGAAAGTAAGGTTGGAGAGGCTAAGCGGTGTGAACTGGATAAAAAAATAAACTGGATAGACATTGGTTTATCTCCTTATAAATATAAACCAGTATTCACAATGAAACATCAACCATTCACAGTGTTGTTTTGAAATAAAAAATGAATTGAACAGAATTGCTGTTCCCATAAGCACTGAATCACTGTGCTGTCATTCCATGGTTTTATTTAAAAAAAAAATATTCTTTATGGTACATAACCAACCACAGACCAAACCAACGAAATTTTATTTGACAATATCTGCATAAAGTTAATACTTTTATGTCATCACAATGAAACAATCACATAACAAAAACATTTTTTTTTTTGGCTGTTTAAAGGTAAAAAGATTTTCTAACGATTCATAAAAGTTCGTTGTATACAACAATTTTTATTGTTGTTTTACGTTTTTCATGAAATGGAAAAATTGTTTTGTTTTGTTTTTGAAATGAATTAAGACGATCATCTGTGGGATTTAAATTTTGATGCAGTAATGTGATTAGAATGAGTCGTATTTTTTTTTGTTTTTTTTTTTTTTAGACTGTTACGTAGTAAAGGAATACGTATTAAAAGTAAACGTAGTTAGAGGAATATATTTTGTATGTAATACAAATAAAAACATGAATTAATTGAGCAGAAAATGTTACCAACATTTTGAAATCTTTTAAAAATATTTTTGTCAATAATCCTTGCAAACAGTAGTGTAGCATGTTAAAAATTTAAATTCTCTCTATATAATGTAGTATAATGATGGAAATGTGATTTGAGCATGATGACAGAACTAATTAAAATATGCGATGCTCAGAAAATAGCATTAAGTTGAAGAAATGTAAGAAGTAGGTATATGTAAATATTTTCTGGTCTATGATAGGTTATCCTGTCTGTTCAAACCGACAAAAATAAAATTTAGGGAGTTGAAACAAAAATATTTGCTTTTACTAAAATTTTGTACTAACTTCAAACTTTATTTAGAGCATACCCATAGTAACACTCTGCCATAGTAACACTCGAAATTAATTTTATTTATTTGTTTTATTTACACCCGGGGACCTGTATATAAATATACGGGCCAACCATAGGTCATTTTCCGCTTCGGAATGTGGGTCTTTTTAAATTTAAAACTAATTATTGGATGGGCATTCTCTGAGGATTTATTTAAATTTTCAGGACAATGATTATACTATATTGATTGGGTCGGAGATATCGGCGTTCTGTTCTGGGTCTATAAAATCTGGTAAAACGATTGAAATAGTTCTACATTGTTAGGTGGATCACTTTTAACCGCAATTAACCTTTTGAAACAGCCATGAGATATTACTGAAGTTCTTGTCAAAGTGTTTTTCGCTGCTATATTTGTCTTTAAGTCTGGTTTAGTGTTGTCATTTATGCCTTTATGACTTGGTATTCAAGCCAATCGCAATTTTCGTTTTTTTTTTTGGCTTATTGAGATGGCTATGAAGTTGGAGACTGTTGTTTTGAGCTAATCTGAGACTTTTTGTTTTTGTGCAAATTGGCTTTCTACCTGCTCTCTCTAATAGTAGCACTCTAAAATTAATTTTTGTTAAGGTATATTTTATAAAATCATAATCATCTCAAATATGTCATAGTAAGTCATACATATTTCACAAGTAATTGAATGATGTAATTCACGTATACACTGAGTTCATATTACGTACACTGAGAACTAAAAATTTCTTCACTATATTTCTCCAAATATGCTAGAGACTTCGAAAATTAAATTTAGTTTTTTTACTCCCAAGTAGGGTTGCCAGGTGAAACCTTAAACAACACCGGACAAAATTTTAAAATAAACCTTAGACTATGCTATTTTTAAATAAAACTGAATTTTAAAATAAAAATATGATATTTTTACTATTTTTTATATTTTTCATTCTGCGACTAAATTCAACGTCATCCGATTACGTTCGTTAGTCCATAGATTGCCCATCACACTAAAAATTCTTTAACATTCGCATTCGAAACTGGAATCGAAAAGACGAAGTGAGCTATTTTCAATAAATTTGGTGCCGACTCTTTTCGAAAGAAATAATTCCACTTTTCAAGAGAAGATGTTCCTCCAAGTGTATCCATTACCGAATTCAATGCACATATTTCGGCATGTAAACAGTTTGGTGGAACTTCACCCTTCAATGGCGACAACATCCAAATTTTCAAAATTTCATCCAGACTTATAGATTTTTTACCGTCTGCAAGGCTCATAGCTTGAAAATGCATATAAGGAGAATTCGGGAAATCAAACCATTTTTTCAAATAGTTCAATGCTCTAGCATATACATAGCTTTAAATGTAAATTGTCTTTTTTAAATTTATTCACCTTACATGGATCTAAATAGTTTTTCATCATGGAAAATTTTACTTAGAAATAGAAAAAATCGAACATTTTCAGCGATTTGAGAATCAGAAAATGCCTGTTTTACAATTTTAATTCCGCATTCCTGAGCCAAGTATGATAAATGGTGCTTTACACCATGATAAATATGCAACAATTCAGCAATAGCTACTGCATCGTTTTAGGAATTATCTTGCGGTGAAATGAAAGATTTTAATCGTTGTAATTGCACTTCCTTCTTTTTGTTGTGGAACAATCTTCGACCTCACTCATTTCTTATCTAGAATTACTTTGAATTAATTTAAAATTTTTTGGCTATTAAAGTTATAGAGACTTAGTTGATTGATATGAAAAAAACAAATTTAATATTTAATTTTTCACTTAATAATTCAAACTTTATATATATACTTCAAACTTTAGATTAATTTATCACTTTACCACACCAACAGAAAACTTTAAATAACACTTTAATATTTTGCATTTCCTATTAAACAATAATTTTCATAAAATAAAATTTTCCATAGCCTACTGCAGTATAAACAATTTGAATTTCAAAGTTTTATAGGCGTTAGGAGAAAAACCGGACAAATGTACATCCGGTCCTTCTAATTTTTTCCCACCGGACAAGTAGTTGAATTAACGGACTGTGCGATTCAAAACCGGATACCTGGCAACCGTGCTCCCAAGTCTTAAGCATTTCACTTTACATTATCAACTCATTTTGATATTGGTCTTCACTTTAGCCGTTTATGATCCAGTTAATAACATGTTTGATGAAGTTCTGTAAGAATAGAAAATTGCTGTAAAAATCAGATTCTATTATTGTTTTTGGGAGGGAAGAGTTGTATTGTAATTACCAAATTATTCAGAATTTTTTAAATTAATTATGAACTTGTATAATAGAGAGTTACTTATTGTACTTTGGTTTCTGAAATATGCTTGATGGGTGGTAGAAGTTTTATTTAGATAAAAACAAATTTAGTCAGAATTTTGGATTCATGTAAAATTAACAAAATGAAAAATACTCTAACATCTTCATTTTTGATCACGATTTCAATGTTTTGTCAAGGGTTTTACTTTGTTTATTGAATATTCTAAAAGATAGTAACAAAATAGTAACAAAGATAGTAACAAAAACTAATTTGAAAATATTCGTATTTTTTTGTGATGCTAGAAAAAACTTGCAAAATTAACAAAATGAAAAAATACTCGAAAATTTTAATTTTTGGACCGCGGTTTATTTGGTGCTGTCACATATGATATATGGTGTGCAATATAGAGTTAAATAAATATTTCCAAACAACAACTGATACGCATATATTTCAAAAATAAAATTTAAAATATCTTTTTTTATTTAATGCATATTTTTGCAAAAAAAAAACAAAAAGTGTTACATATAATATATACGCATACCTACATACGTCATCTACGGTGTGCTATCTACGTCATATCTAACAAAGAAATAAAAAAATATTTATTTGACATATTTTTTAATAAATCAATTCAAAATGAAAACCTCAATTTTCTGTCTTTTCAATAACGTGAGTTCTCTATCTTGTATGAAACGTAATAATATCTTTCTATCTCTTTCTCTCTTTAAATATTTATAAAATAACAATACATAATGTATATTATTCAATTGAGTGTCATATTTTTCAGATTATAAAAATTACAAAAAAAAAAATAATTTTCTCTACAATTAATGTATATATATAGTATATATATATATATATATATATATCTACTCCATTCACATATTAATTTCATGGCGGACCACTAAAATCATAATAATTTAAAGAGTAATGCTCTCATTAGGTTAACCACTAAAATACCTCAAACCAATCAACAATAATAAAAAAAAATACACTGACTATTCTGAAAATAAAACAATAAAATAGTAAAGACTTACAAGCGAAAACAAAAATGTTCAACTCCCAAAAAAAAAAAAAAACAAACAGTAGAAAAGGATCAAATATGGACGCTATATAATGTGGTTAATTACAGTAAATTTTATTTTATATTACATATAAAAAATAATAAACAAAAAAAAATCAAAATAATAATGGCATTAATTGAAATTATTGGCAACAGATGGGAGTTAAAATTTAATATTAAGATACATTTTTATATATTTAATTAATATTATTTAATGAAAAGATTATATTTTTGTAAATTTAATATTATGTATTTCAAAAACCATTTGTATTATATTCTATGAGCTAACCATTTAATCTAATGAGATTACAGTTTATTGGACTATATTTTGTTACTGGATTTCCCAATATATATATATATATATATATATATAATATATATATAAATTACTTATTTATTTGACTACCCAAATATTCATAACGGCTTAAAAACTATTGTAGTCACAACTCAATTTAATTTTCATGGTATTCGTACATATTCAATCTTCAATTACCTGATTTATTTATTTTTCTTATGTTGAAAATCAGTATTAGCCCAAAATGTTTATTTTTACCTAATCAAAAGTATAAAAAAATAAATAGTATTGCTGACATTTTTAGCAACTGATATCATTTTTTTTTGCATTTAAAAATATTTTATAGACAGCTATTTAAGCATCTATCCCGCTCGACATAGTAAACTTGTCATCTATCACTATTTACACAGTAAAACTGTCATAAGTAAATGAATAGAAATTTATTTGGAAATAAGCATAATAGACCCAAAATAAATTATTCGCCCTACAAGCAACTAAATATAAATAAGGAAAACTGCTTCATTAGATACGCTCATAGGTGTGATGCACTGTTACATAGGGTATCAATATGAGAGTTACTAATGTGAAGGTTGTAAAAACATATTTTTTGACAATTTATATGTGTACCTACTTCTTTACTAATTACACTCACCTTAATGCACTAGATTACACTTTTATCACTTGATATTAATAACCTTCCTCGTCAATGTAAAAATTTCATTTTACATGCAAAAGTGCTAAACTTAAGAAAGTAGGTTTGTTTTGTAGAGGCTAACAGCGGAAACAGTGTCAAGTCTCGATCTTTTCTTAGTGGTAAATATATATATATATTAGTTCTGGAAGAGGGATGATGCAAACATAAAATGTTCTAAAAAAATAATACAACTAACTGTCCACTCTCCTCAAATTCATAAAAAATTGGTTTAATCCTTGTTGTATATTTTTTGTCGTAGAATCCAAATTTGCATAAAAATGTACCCCTTTCCATTTAAAATCTCGATTTCGGCCAATTTTTCCGATTTTTGGTCTTAAAAATCTAGTTGAAAATATCACCAATCGATAGAGTACCCTCGATTTAGTCAATCAAAGTTTTATTTAATTTTAAAATAACGGCTCCGTCTCCTCTTAAAAAGCTGATACCCATGCGCTGGACCACCCTGTATATTACTAAGCGATCGAGAACTATTATACACTGCCTCTGTCTTAATATATCAAACATATTAGATAATTTATTTTATCATACACCACAATCAAATGCAAATTTGGATTAACAATAAATTTTTATATGTCATGGTATTGCATTGTTTGAGAGGTACTAACCTAAATTCTATAAAAAAAATTTCAAATTAACAATCCAAATTTTTAATTCAACATTCCAAAAATCATCAGGATTTAATTTGACATTAACAGTTATATAGAATATGACTTATATAACTGTTAGAATAACAGTATCTACAATTTCATTGTCGAATTTCGTCTTTATCTTGTTTTCTTCAATACATTAAATTTTTCAATTTTTACACAAAAATATATTTGTATTTTGGGCTCAGAAAATTGGGTTCGATTTAAATCTACAATTATTGTTTGTTTTTTTTTTACCAGTTAGTACCAGTTCATACACGCAGTGCAAATTTCTTATTTTGTTCCAATTTGTACGTATAAGGATTATTGTCTTACCAAAAACATTCTACTTTTCTTTACTTAAAAAGTACTGAATGGCTTTTGAAGGAAAACTTCAACAAAAATATTTTTAAAAATGTCTTTTTTCATTTTTTGTTCCGTTGTTGTTATTGTTTTTATATTTAATAATCTGTTTATTTATAAAATATATACTTTTTTGTATTATTTTCAAAAAATATTTGTTTTCTTTTTCAATAAATGAATAAAAACAACGAAACAAACAGGGAAAACTACTTTACATATTATACTATGTATATAATATATACATAGGTGGGTAGGTACATACATATACAATATGTATAATTTAAAACCGACGAACAATTTAAAAAATTTGTTCTCAGATAGTTAACAAAACTTTTAACATTATAAACAGAATCATAAAAATTATCAAAAATTTTATCACTGTAACACACATCTCTTAATATGTACATGATATTATATATATATGTATATGTATATATACAAGTTTCAGATTTCAAAATATTCAAAAAAGGATTCTCTCTTCAAAAATGAGAAAAGTATCTTTTTTTTGTTTTTTTTTTTTTGTTTTTTGGTACATCATGTAGACTTTTATCATTTAAAAAATTGTCGACTACTTTTATGTACCTTAAAATATTTTTACAATTTTATTATTCTGTTGCTTTTTTTATTCAACAAAATCCTTAAAAATATTTCGTTTTCGTTTTTTTTGTTTTTTTTCATTTTGCAAAAACAAAATTTTAAAAAAAATTCACTAAAGAACAAGAAATAAAGGAATAAAACAGGATGTTGGAAAGGAAACAAACTATAAAATCTTCCTTCCTACATCCTATAAACTTGTTAACTGTAATAAATATATGTATACACTATGCATATGTATTTATATAAAATAAATATAGTTGAAAATATAAACAATAGGAAAACCAAATAGGGAGACAAGAGTTTCGTTATGCAAAAACGTTTTGCAGTTTTTTAACATTTAAACGAAAAATGCGCGAGGCAGCATTCATTAAAAAAAAAATAAGAAAAACAAAAACAACACAAAAATAAAAACAAAAATAAATTATAAAAAATAATATAAAATTTAATAAAAATGGTGGTAGTTTAGTTAATTTCCTCCTATTCTAATTGGAAAATTTTGTTGTGCAATTTTATTTTAACCGTTATTAATCGACGATGTTGCATCATATTTAAATTGTTGTCACTTCTTTAACGATTTTTATTAAGTCAAGATTACAGCCTGTACTTTCTCTTTATTTTGATCGACAATTACGGCATGTATAGTCAAAACCGATATACTATACAACATCAGGCACCAGACTCTAAAGCATATAATACTTTGGATACCGTAGTAGGTTTGACGTACGAAAGGGTTTGGGGGTTTTTTAACTTGGCCTAGTACCCTTTCAAAGTGGGATAAAATAAATGACAAAAAATAATTGAGAGTATAATCTGGTGTCAATTTAAATAAAATCGAAGTACGTTGTAAAACAAGGCTTTAGTTCTTTTTACTAGTATTTGTATTAGTTTTCAACATTTAATATGTGGATATGCCAGATTTTTTTTTATATTTATACGCAGGCTGATATGAATCTTCAAAAGACACAATGAGCTCCGTAGCTTGACATTGTGTGTGGGATTTTTACCCACTAAACCACACCCTTCCTATTTTGCGATCTACTCCTAAAGGACTAATGAGCAATTTTTTCTTGGCTTTATTTTATTCTAGAACCTGTGAATAATATCTCTATTACTTTTTTTTCTGCATCCCCATAGCTGGATATGCCATATGATCATACTGGTTTCAGTATTTGTTTATAGAGTTAAAGTTTGTTTTGTATTGTCAAGGTAGAACTCTTATCTATGAACTAGTACATTTTTCTATACCGGATTTGTAATTCCTCTTTCTTGTTTTTGATGTGAGCTTTTCAGCGAAGTTTCGCATCTAACGAAATACCAAGATATTTGGCAGTACTTGAATGCGGTATTTCTCGACCATTTATATATACTGATGGTTTATGGTAAATATTTTTATTTGTGAAATTCACATTTACTGACTTAGCTTCTTTTAATTTTAGCCTCCATCTTTTTGTATAATCTTGAATTTTTGTTATAGCTCTCTGCAGCTTTTCTGTAGAATCCAGATACCAGAATTTGATAAATAATATTTACTCAAGAAAACATTAGAAGTCGAAAACGTATGTAATAAAAATTTAATAGCCGAACTCAATGCAGGAAATGCTACTTTTACCTAAGTTACTGCCAAGCACTAAAAAAAATATACAGTCTACATTTCAATACTAAAAAAACCAAGTACCTACTATAATAAAAGTATTTGCAGATTATACTGTTTCGTTTTGCTTCGCTAGACTAATGGAAAACATCTACTAAGCAAGAGGAAAATATTAAACTATTGATCGGTTCAAAAACTGGAATATAAAAATTCATCAAGAAAAACTACACAAATATAGTTAGAATAAAAATTTGATATAATCTTGAAGCAATAATAATAAATAATAATGCTTTTTTGTGTAGACAATTTTGTGGTGATAAGTGAGCACCAATGACATGAGTATCGATCGTTAACTGTAAAGGGTTTATTGTTGTTACCACTTTGTAAGCATTACAAAAAATTGTTATTTGGTGATTGTTCAAGTTGTGTGTTACAGGATCAGAAACTTTTTACTAAATTACTTGCAACAGTAGGTCCTGAATGAACTATCGATTCATGTATCTAAATATACTGTTTGATTCCGAATTCATACGATAAGATTAAAGTAATAAGTTGTTGGCTACTCGTATACCAGATACATTTGAAAAATAACATCTTGATTACCAGACTCAATAATAATTTGTAAATACAATTTTTATTTTCATCAAGTTCATTAAATTTTTTTTGAGTTGATTTTTTGGTTGGTGAAGAATATTCACCCATATTCTCTTAGACCCATCGTTGACGAGAAGAAAAAATTCATCTCGTCTCGTCTCGCTGAATATGCCTTTCTGTTAGACACTGTCAGCGGCGCGATAGAACATTTTATTTGTTGGTAGTACTTAATATTTTTTACTATCAAAAATAATTATTGGTATATAAACGAAATATGATTTATAAAATTTTTGGAAAGTTTTAGTGGGGTTTTAGTATTACTTTTAAAATATTTTTTAAATGAAAAATAAATATAAATGTTTTAAATATTTTTTAGTTTAGTACATAAATAGTAGTAAAACAGTAATAGTAAAAATGGTTTTTTTTTTTCAAAACAAAACACAATTTTAATAATAATGCAAAAAAAATAATGAAAAATTGTTTATTAATCTCTATTTAACTATTTTATCTATTCAATTTATTTATTTAATTCAATTTTTTGATAAAAAAAACACAAAATACTTTGACGAGATACTCTATCGCTTACAATTTTTGACGAGACAAAAAATGGCTATCTCGTCTCGTCAAAGGTCTAACAGAATACAAAACTATCTCGTCAGAGATATTCTCACGCGATCTCGCGAGATGGGTCTAACAGAATATGGGTGATTATTTAGGACTTATAGATTTAGAGAGCAGTTAATAGCAGTATATATAAATCATTTTCGCCGTCTCAATGAATATTCATGTTTTTTTTCGTGCATTTCTATTTGAAAAAAAAGCTCAGGTTTCTTTTGGAATTGTTCATGTAAAGTTTACAATTATAATCTTTCCGCTAATAAATTAAGTTTTTTTTTGCTTTTGATATTTCGGAAGCTATTTACTTCCTTGGATTATTTCCAGCCATCCATGGCTAAATCATGGTATAGAGTGTAATTTACTACATATACTATTCAAACTTTCATTCTAGCATTGGTAGCGTATAAATGAATTAATTATGATTGGGACCAGTGCATTAAACATTAATATTTGTATTGCTTGAGGTATCCCAAATTATTGCTCCATAATATGTATGTATATACCAATTTTGAAAATGTTTTATAAATCATTAGCTTCTTTGACATTTTAAATATAGATTTAATCCTCAACTGGCTTAGTTCTGTGCTAATTTAAACTACAAAGGCTTTAGTTTTGTGAAATTCAACCCTAATAACTATGTAGAATTACAATGTTGGCAATGTGTATCCTCAAATATTTAACTTGTTTTTGGATTTATATTTTTTGATTCACTATATACAATCCACCGTCTGAATATTTTATTTGTGAAGGAGATAAATTCGATCGTGAACATTTTAAAAAGCCAGTAAATTGTGGATATATTTTTGAATACAGTTTATATATTTTTTCTGTTCTGTAGTTTGAACATTTTTTGTTCAAAAAAAACAGTTCCAAGGAAAATGAAAAAGTCCACCTGGCTTTCTGTTGGGTTTCACTTTGGATTGGTTGAAAAATATGAAAAAAATCAAAAAATTAATTGTTTGCTTTAACGGTTTAATGAAAGGTGAAGTGATCAAAATTTGTGAGAAGAAGAACCAAAATGAATTCTTTAGAGTTAGAAGGGGTATGAAAATTTCGAATTAAATATTTCTATTTGAACTTTGAGAATATAACGGATTCTAGCCATAGGCATAATGAAATGTAAGCATATATATATCATATCATCAATATCAAATTTCGTTGTTGTATTCTGAATAAAATTAACTGAAATGCACGTCGATGTTTTAACGCTATAATAATCTACATTTTCGGATTCTAACTAAATAATTCAAGTTGAAGCCAAATTTAGAGTTTCATAGTATGTAACTAATAATAATAACTGATTTGTTTGTTTTTGTTTTTTATTTTAATAAGAACTTACATATATAATATGCATAATATATTTGCTTAATAAAACCATATCAGTAAAAATTTTTCAACTTTGTGCGCATTATTGTTTTATATACAACTTATTTATACATTAGGAGTTCGTTAAATAGAAGCGAAATAAAATGAAGAGGTGTCTACTGCGCAGGTCCTTAAATGCTTGTAAATTATAATTATAGATATCTCCATATTAGACTATCAAGATGAATCGATTAAAAATTGCATATGAACTGATGAAATGCTATGATAATACTGTACTAATTGTGCAGCGTTGGATCACCATGTTAAAAAATGTTTAAAAAAAAAACTAAAATGTATTGAGGATTTTTAAAAGTTAAGACAGGAATAGTTGAAATCAGTGAATTGAAATTAATGAAATGAAAATAAATGAAAAAATTTGAATTCACAACAAAGTAACGTAAAATTGTGGCAGACTGCCCAATTCAAATGCAATAAACCACAAAACCAAAAAACAATGTATAGGTAAATATATATATATATATATATGCTTACATTGCATGTAATATGTTTGTATATATATATTATAGACATATAAATGAAAGAAAAACTCCAGTCCATTAATATTTTTATTCCGTATCTCTTTTGCCTCACTGTTAATTAAAAGTTTTAATTCCAGTTAAAAATTTTTATCAGGAAAATTGAGCTTTTTTCCCAAAACAACAAGAAAAAAAAAATTACAAAATATTCGTTCTACTTTTTTAATTTTTTTTATTTTCAAAATGTTTGTATGATTTTCGTTTTGTTATTTTTGTTTTGTTTTTAAATGTTTGGTTGTTTTTGTATGTTTGGCTACTCTTAAAGTACAGAAATTATCGCGAAGGCAATTAGAAACAGAAAATTCATTGAACCAGTATCATATCATGAGAATATTACCTTCTTCTTAGATTACTCTCCCTGTACAGGGTTTCTTGTAAACAAAAAAGTGCAATTCTATTGTCATTGATTGAAAATCTTCATCGAAAATAAATCAAATCAGATATCAACTCTTGAAATAAATGCATGAAATATGACTGAGTTTTATATTCTGCAACAAGTAGGGTTTTGATTTTTATAAGATATTTTATTAACATTTACAACTTCAAATTGGAAATAAACAATTTGAAATTTAAAAATTAAAAATTTAAAAAAAAAACTCAAAATATTTATGCTGAAAACTTTATTAATATGTATATAATATATATATACTAAATTAAAAAACCATATCAATTAAATTTAAAACATCTGGTATACATTTTTGAATATATGTATGCAAAATATTTAGCATAATTTTTAACAGATATATTTTGTAAATTCCGTTGTATAATATTTTCAAGCCTTTGTAGACGAAATTCGATTTGGGTCAAATATGTCCAATTTTCACCTGCTAAAATCTATGACATTTCAGTTGATAAATCTTGTTTAATAGAAACCTTAAGTATTAACCAAGCAAGTTCTATTGAATTTAACACTGGACTGTACGGGCCTAATCTTAGTAACCGATGATTGATAAATTCACTCTCAAGAAACAACACATCTTCAATAGACCTATGACACGGAGTATGTATTACCAATTACCATTACGACTAGTGATTGATATTTAGTTTGAGCATTGCGTAGACAATTGCGTATAAACTCTTTTGCTTGACGGGTTTTAAATGCTCTTCTTCTTACTCATGATGAATAAGACCCACATTGCATAATATGGACTTTGGCGCCACAGCAGCCTGTTGCAATATATCGACACCGGCAATTTATCAATAATTCAATTTTGGAATATCTACAAATTCTAATATCTACAATATTGTAAATTATCACTATTTACCAGAACGTGGTTTAGTGTATTAATTTCTGTGGGTATTTAATGAACATTGTTGACTCGCATATAACAATATTTCAACTTTTTCAGATTAATTATCTGTTTCAATTTTTGAAATATTTTTATTTTCTATTGTCTATCAAAAACTATGTCCTATTCTTTTCCTTCTTATGCACTTGTGCTGTGCGGTTTTCAATATCTAGTGATATTGTGGCTTATATACGACTTCTTATCATTAAATTTTATTTTGAAACCTTCTTAAAGTTAAAAACTTTACATAAGACATCACTTTGAGTATAATTTAACTCTTAATGACTACTTTCTAGTTCAACGTTTGATGTTATTTGAATTGGCTAAACTATATTATAAAAAACCTATTGACTTCAAGTAAATAATATTGAAATGAGGGTCTCTTTCGTTGTACTCATTATTTTATTATATAGTCCTAATGTATTGTTTTCTCATCATCTGATTCTACTTCAGTTCTTATGTCTTCTGTTGTCAACACTGTTCTACTTCAGTCCTTGTCATGCCTTGTCACTTTCAGTTCTCTATTTAACGCGCATAAAGTATTATAGCTTTTGAGATACTTTACTTCAATCCAGTTAAAAAGATTATTATTATTATTATTGCATTGACCATAATTTAAATTATGGCAATTTTATAATTGCAGAGGCTTTCTGCTTAATTTAAAAAATATTTTGTTACACTGTAAGCAACCAAAATTTATTCTAAGAGGAAAAATTGAATAAAGTAGGTTGCATGAAATCATAGAGACGCAAATTATGCAGTTCGCTACTATGATTAGCTAATTGGAGGGTACAATTTTTGAGCTAAAAAATTTAGGTCCAATTTTCAAATTGATGCAAATTATAATGATGAATCCGAGGTAGTAAGATTTGCTCAAATACTCGATTAAATAATACTAATTTTTTACTTGTTCTAAAAGACAATCTAAAAGCTAAATCCGGCTTCAGTGGAGTAAATGAAATATTTGCCTCAATTAATCATTCATTTGTTATAATAGTAATATTTTAAGGATACCCTCTGTATACATAATATTGTAATTCTACTATTAGTAAACTGGATTTTAAGGTTCATAAGATTCTGGTTATTATGTTTCATCAGCACACTATGTACACCACTAACTAAAAACAAAAAACAAAACAAAACAAGCTACGGTGAAAAAAAAAACATTGTGGTTATTTCCGTGACAAACACGAGAAACAGGCATTTTGTGATCCTTTAAGTCTCTTATATAAGTAGAAAAACTGGTTTTATTTTCATTTATTTTCAGTTTTCTTTTCAAATGAATCGACATCAAACGGAAAAAATTCAGGACCTTGCTTTTTTTTATTTTTTAATTTTGTTGTGATTTTGGGAATTCATTTTATTTTTATTTTGCAATTTTTGAATTTTTATATTTCGAAAAGTGTAAAGAGGTGAAATTACTTTGAAGAGAATGGAATATTGGTTAAAGTTGAAGTTAATATGAAAAACGAAAATGACATTTTTAGTTACTATGAATTCTAGTGACCGCAATTATTCCTGAAATACACAAACAAACAAAAAATTAGTAAAGTAAAGTACCCCATCTCTTAGGAGTTACTTGCAGTTTTATTTGTTGTTTATTTTTTTTTTTTTTGGATTTAATTACATTATACAATGGTTTATATTTTTCTTCATTTTTTTTTTTGTGGTTATAATATTTTTTTTTATTTTTTGCGCTTTGAGTTCTTATTTCAATGTTACAAAATAATGATGAGAATTGGAATAAATAAAAATTAAAGAAAAATAAAAACAACAACAAAAAATGGCATACTTAATTGACCACTTAAGTCTTCTTAGGAAATTGGGTTCTGTTATTTTAGAAATTCATCAGTGTATAAGTATTATATATAGGTATACAGAAGATTTCACTTTTCATCATACTTATTTTAAAATTTTCAAGGAGTTCAAGGAAGGACCAGATGGTAATAGATTGAACATAATTAAAAAAAATATATGTGCTTAGTTTAATGTCAAAAAATTTTGATGAAAAAAGAAACAGAAAAAAAGTGAATATTTAAAAAAGAGAAAATTTGAAGAGAATTTTTGTTTTCCAAGCATAATTACTTTCTGTGGGGTTGCCATAATTAGTTTAAAATATTAATTCTATTGTTTGCATTACAGTTTTGAAAGCTAACTAAATTATACTTATCCAGTGTGGAGGTATTTTTGGTCATTATTTATGTGTAAATTTAATCGTTAGTTGATGGTTGCAGTTGCATGAACTTTACTAATTCCCTTTTTTCGAATAAATATTTTAGTTAGTTGGTAGTTATGACTATTACTATCAAAAAATTTATTATCTAAAAAACAAAGTTTTTGACAAACATGTGCATATATTTCTTATGTACTTGTATATTTACGTATAAAAGTACATAAGCCAAAAATGAGATATCATCACCGTCGCATTCTACGTGCAAAAATCCGACACATTCCTAGTTTTATATAAAAACAAGTGTAAAAAAAAAATTTTAATAACTGCGTATATCTTCAGTTATAGAACAAAAACAAACCTTTACAACAGTATATAAATGTTGAGGAGGTTTTATAATAAAATTTTGAGATATTTGGGATTTCAAGAAAGAAAATCGAGATTGTCTGATATGCTTTGAACTACAATATCTCTATAACGCCAGCACCAATCTGCATCAAATAAATGTTCAAATGTGCTCGAAACCGTTATCTTTCTAGAATATATAACTGCATATATACATATCTAATAAATCAACATATATAACGGTTTTTATACAAAAACATCAAAACACGAAGAATACTTTCAAATGCCCTTTTCGTCTTTAAAGGATAAGATGCGGCTCTAAAGATATATATTTTTGGAAAGCGAGCTAGCTATTCTTGGGATATGATCATTATGTCCTACGCCGATACAATATCTCCTTCAGAATCCTCCCAAATTTATTTTGTGAGTTTATCTTATCTAAAAATTAATAAGCTTTTTTAATTTCATCATAAAACTGGTGGATACAGTAAAATTTTTGAGACGAAATTAAAATAGCATGTAAATTGTTGTTGTTTATTATTTTTTATCCGAGCAAAACATTTGAAGGTGTTTGTATTTAATTTTTGGTATTAAATTTTTCAGAATATTCTTGTTTGTGTTAGTTGTGTTTTTCTCAAATTTTATTTTTATTAAAAAGAATTTATACACAAAACAAAAAAAAATTTAAAAAAAAATCGTAATTAGATATATTCCGAAAAAGTCATCGTGTAACTCGGCTAGAAGATCTAGAGTAGAAAACGCATTATCTGAGTATTAATCTTCTATATATATATATACAATTTCCTTTTTACGAGTACCCTGATTGTGTGCGTTTGTATTCTACATATCCAATTTGTGTATATAGATACTCATTTTATTTTATTGCATTTTGTGTGGATAAAAATAAATTTTTATTTTATGTTTGCAGACAAAATAAATTTAATCCGTTATTAGCTCTGTTTGTCAAAGCGTCATTTTAATATCGTTGTGTCAGTTCAAATCTCTGTTGAGCAAATTTTTTTCTTTATAAAAAAAATATTTTGTTTTTCTTTATTAAAAAAATATTTGTGTTTTTGTTATTATATTATAAAGTTTATAATATTAATTTTTATAAACAAGTAAAAATATTTTTTTAATAAAAAAAGTAGTTTTTATGTTGTTAATTATTATTCTCTTCTCAATTATTTCAACAAAACACGAAATCGTTTAAATCCAAGCATACAAATTATACCAACCAATTCATTCAATATCATATACCGGATATTCCAGAGCATGCGTATCAGCTTTTTAAGAGGGGAAGGAGCCGTTATTTTAAAATTTAGAAAAAAGTTTGTTAACTAAATCGAGGGTGTTATATCGATTGGTAATATTTTCAACTTTCGAAAAGGACCGATAATTGGTTCTTCAAGATCAAAAATAGCCGAAATTGACCGAAATCGAGATTTTCAAATGGAAAGGGGTACTTGTTAATGCAAATTCGGATTCTACATCAAAAAATAAGAAACTTTTGTAAAGTAAATTTTTTTTTTTTGTTTTGTTTTTGTTTTTGTTTTTTTTTTTTTGTTTAAACTTTGTAGGAACCCAAAATTGAGATAAAAAATATGATAACATGAAAATCATATTAATTTATAAAAATGATTATCATTAATTTTAGTTTACTAAAGGAAAATATTGAGCATTTTTGTTTTATTGTTATTAATTTTGAAAAAAATACTAAGAAAACAAAAAAAAATCATTTAACATAATTTTCTTATTTTTTGTCGTAGAATCTGAATTTGCATTAAAATATACCCCTTCCCATTTGAAAATCTCAATTTCGGACAATTTCGGCGATTTTTGATCTTAAAAACCCGATTAATGGTCCTGTTCGAAAGTTGAAAATATTACCAATCGATATACCACCCTCGATTTAGTTAACAAACTGTTTTCTAAATTTTAAAATAACGGCCCCTTCCCTTCCTAAAAAGCTGATACGCATGCTCTGCAACACCCGGTATATATAATCGAGGATTTGAGCACGATGGATATCTCGTTTTAAGTATGTATGAAATAAAATTAGTTAGTCCGGATTTTACAAAATTAATAATTTTTTTTTTCTGTCGTGAGCTAAATTCAAGTTTCAATAACATGGAGCGGGGTTTGGGTGCTTCAGCTCCCCACAAAAATAAAAAATTGGTTAATATTTAAATTTTGCAACTTAATAATAATATAACTAAACTTCCCCTAAAACTAAACTGTATTACTGTGTATCATTGTACGCAATGTTTAAAAATAAATCAAATCAATTTTTAGCAACATATGCATCACTTAACACATTAGAAAAATTTCAGCAAAAATTCAGAAAAAATTCAGATTTTAATTTTTCTAGAGCGTTCTAGAACAGTTTAATGAACAAACATATTAATTGAAAGTATTAATGTAACAGAAATACATACATATGTATTAATGCGTAACATATATAATGTACATACATTTTTGTTTAAATTAAAATGTTGAAAATTTGTTATTATTTTGTATTAAAATTTTCAGTTATAATAAATAACAATTTTTTCAATTGAAAAGTCTTACATATTTTGTATGAATTCTTACAAGAGTTCTGACCGTAGAAGTTTAAATTAACGGCAATGGTTTTTGTCTTGAATACGTTCCAGGCATCGAAATGTTGATCCTCCTAAATTATTTATAAAAACTTTTGTAAAAAAAATCAAATCGGTCTGATTAGACTTACTACAGCAGGTACTTTGCCGCCATCACGATATAGAAGGCGTGAAGTCAGGCTCTCTAGTCAAATAAATAAACTACTTTTAATAAGAATAGTTTTATTCTTCCAAGCACTGGGATTACTTTGTATATGACACTCCTAGTCATATGCTAAATATTAATAATAATGAGAATGGTGACTCCTCGCGTCCGCTGCGCTGCCCGTCAGGGGTAATTGGTAGTTGGGACATTATTATTATTGGCTGACATATAACTTTCATTATTATTAATTTATTTTCACTTGATAGGAAAGATTTTCTATTGTTGTGGTTTATTGGCTTATTATATATTCTTGTGGTTAGCTTGTAATTTAACTTTTTCCATTGTCTTAAGTGATATGAGTTTTAAACGATAATCTTTTATCTAATTTTGTACGCCTAGCTAGATTTGATTGTTTGTTAGACATTTATATTCTAGAACAATTCTTCAATTTTTTCTAAAATATTCCAAAAGGAAATACTTCTTTATGAATTTTCAAGTGGGATGAGATTACCCTGTATAATAAACATCGATGTGTCTCTTCAACCAACAAAATTGTACTTTTCTGATTATTCCTTAATGTTTGTGTTTATCGGCACTATATGTGATCCAATTTCATACAAAAAATTTATCCGAATAACTTTACCTTTTTGAATATGCTTTTCTTATATTCATATAAAGGCTAAAGTTTTTTTTGGTTCATTTCATTCTGAAAAGGACATTTTTAAGTCTTTACTAAAAAAAAAAAAAAATCTCTTACAATGGAAAATTTTCAATATCTTATTTTGTAAAATTTATTTTTTTTTATTTTTTTAATTTAGAATTTTTTACCACACCACCCTGACATGTGACTGCAGTAACTGCAATGTTTGTCAAGTTTTATTTAATTTTTTTTTTTCATTGTATATTTTTTTTTGTTTCCAAGCAACAATGTTTCTATAACTTACACATTTTTCTTGTATAACAATTCACTCCTTTTTACTTTTATATAATATTATTTCCTTTTTTATTTTTTTTGTTTGTGAAGTAACTCTTAAGATTACCACTCCATTTACTTAGAATTCAACTTTATATAAAAAAAAAAAAATAGAAAAGAAAATTTCAATTCAAGGATTTTCTTTATAACAGTGTTATCGAAAAGAAAAGTAGTTAAGTTTTCTTCGAAATTCGAATTATGTTTCTGTTACATTTTTTTGTTTTTGTTTCCTTAAAATGGATTAAATTAAATTGTTATAAATTTGGATGTAGGGAATATAAATTTAGATCTATTAAAAAAATATTTAAATAGAATTAGAAATGAATTATTTGTTATTTTTTTGTAATTTCTGAAATACGAAATTGAATTTTTAGATAGTTTTAAGGTGGGTGAGAATATTGGGTTAGGTTTATATTTTACAACAGTAAAATGTTAATTATTATAACTAATCTCATATTTATTGAAAATTCACAGAATCCTTGAAATTTTTCTAAGCTATTTATGAAATTTGAGGCCTAAAATAGATACTACAAACAATTGCTACAATCAAATCTAAGAGCTACACTGTTTTAAGATGATGTTGATGTTGATGATCAGACATCAATTCCTTCGTAATCACATAAATCTAGTCCTAAGCAAAGCTTGGGTAATCCGATAGAATATGATTTAATTAAATCGGCTTCTAAAATAATTTAATTAGATAAAATCAGGTGAAATGGATTATGAACATTATTGTTTAATTAATTAATAGGAATCAGGTAGACATATAAATAGATTGTATTTTACTTAGGACAACATAACATAAATCGATAGAAATAGCAAATCTAGTTATTAAAAAATAAATAAATACTTTTCAAATATAAGCTACGATACTAGAATTTATTTGTAATTTTGATAAATTATTACTAAATAATTAACTTGAAAAATAATTAACATTTTAATATAATTGTTAGCTTATTTGATAATTAAAAGTTTGTAAAACAATGAAAAGGGATTTAACAGTTCCAATATGCAATATTAAATACTAAAATTAACTTTAATTTATGATCTTTCTTATGATCATCATTTATTTGTTTTACAACTCAGTGTGAGGCTTAACTGCGTTTATAACTTTCTTCTATTCTGCTCTATCTTGTGTAACTGTCCTTCACTCGTTAAATTCAATCTTTTTCAATAGTTGTCTTCGATTTCGTCTAGCCATCTTGATTTTTGTTTACCTTTTGTACGGTACTGCGTCCAATATTTTTTTTGGCATTATTAATTTATCACCCTTTTCATCTTATTATGGCATCATCTATTAGTTCTACAGCTCTGGGGGAGCCTAAATTTCGTCTACAACATTCCTCCTATTCTACTATATCTTTTGTAACTGTACTTCAAACGTTCAGATAAATCTTATGACAGTTGTGCACGATTTCTTCCAGCCATCTTAATATTGGTATACATTTTGCTCTATAATGTTGTACAGTACTGCGTTTAATATTCGTTTTGGCATTATTAATTTATGATAATTAGTTCTTGAAAAGACCTATTTAGTTCTTCGGTGAATTGTATACAGTGTACATTGATTAATAGTATTACAATCAAACATAACACAATTCATCAAACAAATTTATTGCTTAACGTTTGAACTGGAAGAGAAAAATCAATTGAACAGCTTTTTTTACAAGCAACTTACAAATTTCAAATAAGTAAGAAATAATTGAGAGCCTCTAACAATTTGGACGGAGAAGTTACAAATAAGTAAAACTCTTAATAAAATAGATTAAATATTTTTATTTGAACTAGATAGAGACGGTATATTCTATTCTATGATAATATAATTTAATTTTTATATTTGCCAATATTTATTGTAATTCTTAGAACCATAATTTAAAATTCAAATACTGGATCTAAATTCCTTACTCTGTAGCACATCATACGTAATAATACGTCAATTCCAACTTTTTACAACTTTTAAAATTAAGAATATTTCTAAGGAATTTGTTAAGGTTTCATATTATTTTGAATATTTTATATTGTAAGGTATATCATGTGATATTGACGTCACGTGGTCATAATTGGGGTATTTTTTTATTTTTTATTATTTTCTTTTATATTTTTGAATTTTATAGCATAGTGAAAGAAATTGAAATTATGAAAAAAAAAAAATAAAATTTTGTATTGTTATTATTTAAAAATACATTTGATACTATATATACATGTAGTATGTATAAAATGGTATGATTGATAATATGCTCGTATTTGGGATAATTTGTTTTTTACTTTGTAACCAAATCAATTGTTTCAGTAGGTATTCATAGTAAATTCTAAAATTACCGATTCATTCTAAAAAAAAAAAATATTTCCGTATTCGAGACATTAATTTGAGAATATAGAAAATATAGTTATCTAATTTACAATTGATTGTTTCACCAGATGGAACATCTTGTTGGACATAGACCAGATCGAAATCATCAAATTTTTTTGCTTCCAATTTTGTTTGGAATATTTTTGAATTTAACCGATTATTTTATAAAATGCTTTTGTAATTTATTGTTTAAATATATATTACAATTAAATTTATTTATATTACCTCTAGCTATTCTGCTTCATATTTTAGAAATTTTCGAAAATAAAAATGCTCTACACCAAACAGACACTAATGGTGATTTTTCTAATCCAGACCATTATACCAAAAAGATGCTGAAGAATAAATTAAAAAAAATTATTAAACAAAATTATTTTTAGGAATTGTTTCGTTCATCATAACACTACTAGAACTCATCAGTAGGTATTTATAGTGTTAGACTACCTATACAAATCATAATTTTTAATTTGATTGACTTTATAACTTATTACAATATGTCAATAAGACCTCTGTGAGTTATAAAATTCAACCAAAAAACTCATGGTAAAATGTAATTTTTACAAAATAAATTTATATAAATATAAATTTTTTAAAACCTTTAAATCATTTTACTTTTAATAAAACGAACTTGTCCTTTCACCATACCTCATTCATTTATTTTTTCGATAATAAAATAAAATTTTATTTAAAAAAGAAAATCAAACTATAAGTGATTATAACATTTCGTTTACTCCTTGAACTTGGATCTTCAAGTAATCAATTTACAAAAGTTTTGTTATTGACAGGAAATAAATAAATTTTAAATATTTTCAACTCACTAACATGACAACAACAAAATTTTGGAGCTTAAATTCAGGTATGATGCAGACTAATGGATTGAAATTGAAATTTGTTATACTTATGTCCTATCCACACTACGAGTGTATATAAGGCTAAGATATCCTGTTGAAAATTGATATTCACACTAAGGATAACTAGTTTTCAATTGACATTTAAATCCTTATAAATATTATTTTTTTTAAAGTAATAATATATGTATGTATATATGTATGTAAATGAAAAAATAATAATATAATTTAAAAAATCAAACTAATTTTCAAAGACAAACCTTTAATGTTTCATGTTTTACCCGAAAATAAATTATACTTGATAGCTTCATTTACATATACAAAATTTCTAGTTATAACACCTTGTATGACCAGTTAATCGCTGATAACATGCTATAGAGCTTAGTGTGAATAGGATATACATTAAGTCTTTTTTTACAACATAAACTAACGTACCAATTTTTTTTAAATTTTCAAATGGTGAATGTAACTGAAAATGTAATTTCCAATACAACCACATCGGTCCAAATATAATTTTATAATTTATAAAGATATAATATAACTAATAAAAAACTAATGCAAATATATAATATACAAAAATATATACCAAATAATTAATATAATTTAATAAAAAGTACATATTTCGAAAGGAGCCTATAAAGTTGGCCTACAGATTTATCTATATAAAAAACAAATCAAAAAATACTTTAAAATCTTCATTTTTGGACCGATATCCATGTTTTTACAACTTTTTCGCGAAACAAATTTGAAAACCATTTTGAAACCATTTTGAAAATATTGAAAATTTGAAAATTTTCGTATTTTTTTGTGATGATAACATCATTAAAAATTTTCAAAATTAACAATCACACTAATCCATTTTTTATATTCAGTTCAATTAACTTTTAAACAGTTCCATATAAAATGTATGAAGGAAAAATATATTTACAATAATATGCAAAAAACTATCAGAGTATCGAGAAAAGTTGAATAAAACAATTCACTAAATTTGGATAGAACGTAAAAACTCAGTCACTAACTATGAAGTTTCTGAAATTGGTACAAAAAATTAAGTAGATTTTGAAAAATAAAAATCATGACAATGCGAAAGTTAACATATTTCAGTCCCCATCCATACAGCATTTTAAATTATTATTTTAAGTCTATTTGATTAAAGGTAATAGGTACATAAAATAAAATATCATCAATTTTTTGTATAAATAAAATATTATTTACAATCCTTTTATTAGAATAATAAACGTAAAAATAAGCGTTTTTTGGTATTAATAATTTTGCTACTTTTTTTTCTAAATTTTGTATATAATATCATAAAAATTTTTTACATAGGTTTAGGTATGAACAAAAATCAAAAACAAAAATTCAACACCGGGTAGATAATTTGTTATTGCTACCTCTAGTTATTCGAGATTCAAATGAAACATTGACAAAAAATATTGAAAGATCCTTTTAACATACAAGGGGTCGACTCAATTTTAATTTCTTATCAATACAAGCTTTTTACTTGAATGAGGATTTCAATGATTCATTTTAATGGAATTCAAATAAGATTGTAAAAAATTTTGTAATTTTTTTAAAGGAATTAATTTTATTATTTTTTTTATTTGCAAGCTATCTTCAGAAAATAAACAAAATCATTTGATTATGAATTATCAAACAAAAGAAATATTGTAATTAATTTCCAGTTTTCCAGACAAAATGGTTAAAGCAAAGCTTTGAATTGTTTTTCCTTTGCAAAAAGAATGAGTTCAACTTGAACCTTCAACCAGCCAGGTTGTATTTCTTTATTACGTTGAAAGTAAAAACAAAAAAAAAAAAAAAAACAAATAAAATTAATCAAAGTTAATAGTTGATTACAAAAAAAAAAAAAAGGAAAAAATTAAAGAAAAACAAATTTAATTAATGTTAAAACAAACAATTACGTAGTGATAGTGCATATAATTCAATAGATTGTCTTAATGCAATCAGTGCATAAAAGCAACAGTGAAAATGATTTAAGAACAAACATCAATTTTAAAATATGCGATTTTTTAAATAAAAATAAGAGCAAAATGGGTGGAAATCTAAAAAATAAAAGTCTTGGCAAAGCAGCCAAGAAAAATGAAAAAGAATTGGAAAGCTTGAGGAATGAAAATGAAAAGCTGAAAGAAGAACTAATGAAAATAAAACAACTAGTTGGAAAGATTAACAGCAACATAATTAGCGAAACACGGTCCGATAATAACCAATTCGCACCATTAATGGATTTGGATAATCACGATGATTCCAATATAGAAGATGATCAGTGCAAAAACGAGGAAGATTTCATTGAAGTCTTGTATAAAAAGAATAAGGAAATTAAAAAAAAAAAAAATTCTGCGACTACAATTGATAAAAATGAGGTTACAAAGCATACTTCTACCATAGCTGATAAAAACCATACTCACGCAATTAATAGTGGTATGGATTCAATTAACATACAAGAGACTACCACACAGAAAATGCCTCCCATCAGCATTTTTCAAACTGATATGACGTTTATCAAAAATAATTTAAAAACTAAATACAATATAGAAAATTTTTTAATTAAACAATTGAATGATACACATTTTATATTGTATACATATAATTTGTCGCACTATAAAATGACTTGCGATTTTCTAAAAAAATCAAACACTAGTTTCTACACATACACACCTAAATCAGAAAAAAACCATACTCTTGTATTGAAAGGGTTACTAAATTCATACACGTGTGAAGAAGTTAAAGAATTATTGAAAATAAAAGAAAATGATAACCTCAAAATTGAAAAAGTTTTTAAACTACCAACAAAAACACAAAACAAAAATAATGAAATATCAACAGAAACACAAAATAAAAATGATAGAACATCACCGTTCTTTATTGTTCAAATAACACCAAATAGTTTAATTAAAGAACTTCATAAAACTAAATCACTTGACCACCAAATCATCAGATGGGAAAATCTCAGAAAACCAAATTTAACACAATGCACCAGATGCCAACGATTTGCCCATACTGCCTCGAATTGTAATATGGATTACAGATGTGTCAAATGTGGAGAAAGCCATACTCCCGGAATTTGTAAAATTAAAATAACTGATCCAAAATCAGAATTATTCTGCATTATTTGCAAACAATCAGGTCATCCATCTTCATATAGCGGATGCCCAGAGCGAGCAAAAAGACTACAACGTCGAGAAGAAGTAAAACAACTGATGAAAAATAAAATTTCTAATAGACACGTTTTGCTGAATAACTATGTACAGCCAAATATGACATATTCCAACACAGTAAGAAATAATGCTCTAAATTTAAATACTTTAAATCAGAATAATACAAATACTAATCTAAGTAGTTTTAATAATAATAATTCTACTAACACAAATAACATAGATATAAATATTTTAAATGAAATCAAAAGTAGCTTAATAATTATCCAACAAAAATTTACTCATATAGAAAACAAATTAAATGAAAACTCAAATAGATTAGAATTCGTTTACGAAATGTTAAATCTCACACCAAACTATTAATAATAAGTAATAAACATACATTAATATCAGCTAACGTCAATTCACTTGTTTCTCACTCAAAGAAGCTTTCTCTTATGCATTCTCTCGAAAATTACTCACCAGATTTGATGTGTGTGTGCGAAACAAAACTTAAACCAAGGCATAAGTTGAGTATTCCAAATTATAACATAATTAGAACTGATAGAAAACTTGACGAACAAGGAGGAGGCGTTGCCATACTTGCCAAAAACAAAATAAAATATACAACAATTGAAAATCCCGCTTTCAATAATTTTATTTGCTTAGAATCATGCATTATCTTAACTAAACTTCAAAACAATAAAAAATTATATATTATTTCAGTTTACGCACCACAAAAAAATTCGCATTGCTTTATTAACGAATTCACAAAAATATTCGAAACATTATGTTTAGACAACCCAAATAATTATTTTATAATAACTGGTGACCTTAATGCAAAGCACCTTAATTGGCTGAACACAAATAATAATAGTAGAGGAAATAAACTTTATAAATGGTTTGAACAAAATAAAATATTATACAAATGCAAATTACATGTAACTGATTCTCCCACACTACCACGATCAAATTCCTATATAGATTTAATCATTAGTGACATAAGAATAAATATTACCAACTCAAGTACAAGCAATAAGCCTACAACAATTCCAATTGATAGCGACCATTGTGGTATTCTATTAAAGTTTGAAATTAATAACGATATGCTTCTAAATTCAAAGCAGTCAGGCCATGTTAATTTCCTGTTCAACAAAGTGAATAGGAACAAATTTAGAAAAAAGCTAGATCTTAACTTCATAGATACTTACGAAAATAATTTTAATCAAATTGTAAATAATGCAAATATCCAAATAAAAGAAATAAACTATCATCTCCTTAAGTTAAATGAAATAATCTTACAAACTATGAATGATGTTATTCCGAAGTCCCATATGCACAACAATAGTCTTAATAAATATTATTCGTTCAAACTAAAAAGACTTTTAAAAAAAAAAGTAGTTTAATGAACGATATTCATAAAATTTATAAACAAAGCTTAAATTTCTCAACACAAGAAATCAATCTACTCAAAAGTTTACTTAGAAATATAAATACTCTCATTAAAGAACAAATTAAAATTGATATTAATACATACTGGAATAATAGGTTAAAAAATATTTCTCCTAATAACCACAATATGTTTCCAGAAATCAACAAAATTTTCAGAAGTAATAATGGAAATCTCAATATTAAATGCTTACACGTAGACCCTAGTGACCAAGAAATATTAACTCAAAACAACATAGATTTTATTAACCTAAATAAAACAGTCAATAATAAATACATTTTAACTAACTCCGCTGATATACATAATGTTCTCGGCACTTATTTAGAACACACGCACAAAAAAAATTGTAACCTTTTTAATAATCATCAAGTTAGTATTTCTAACAGAATAAATTCAATTAGAAACCGAAATAAACAAAATCAAATTAACAACATTTCACTATGTAACTTTAATGACCAAAACAAATCAGATAGTCAGCATGAAGAAAATAGTTATTTTACAAATTTGGATAAGCTTAACGAAAAACTTAGATGCTTAAAGCCAAAAACATCTCATGGTTATGATAATATTCCTAATGTGGTCTTAAAAAACTTAAGTAATAAATTAGTCACACAATATGTGATCCTTTTCAATAACTGTCTAAACTATTCCTACTACCCGAAAGCTTGGAAGAAGGCCAAGGTTTTACTATTTAAAAAACCTGGTAAAGACCCAGCTATACCTGGAAATTATAGGCCAATAAGCCTACTCCCAAACATAAGCAAAATTTTCGAAACACTAATCAACGACAAAATAAGCGCACATGCTGCTGAAAATAATACATTAGTGGACAACCAGTTTGGATTTAGGCACAAGCATAGTGCAACTCATGCTATCACGAAATTAGTTTCAGATGTTTGCTGGAGTGTTAATAAGAAAAATGCTACCGGAGCATGTCTCATTGACCTTGAGAAAGCATTTAATAGTATATGGTTAGACGGACTTGTTTACAAACTTTACAAATATAAATTCACTAACCAACTTATTAATATCATTCACGATATGGTATCGGACAATAAATTCTACATTTCATCTAATAATACAAAAGCATGTGTTAAAATATACAACATCGAAAATGGTCTACAGCAAGGCACGGTTAATTCACCTATCTTATTTTCATTATATATTAATGAATTATTAGAACTTTTGAATGCATTCAAAGGCGAAAATTTCTCATTAGTCTTTGCTGATGATATAATAATGTACGCTAGTGATAGTAGAATAGAAAACATAAACATAACTGCTCAAAAAATGTTTAACGTTATAATTGATTATTGTAAAGTCTGGCTGCTAAAAATAAATTACAACAAATGTGAAACTATTCTCTTTCGAAATACCTACAAGAACCTTAATTATAATTTGAAAAAACATTGGAGGAAGTTTAACATTAAAAGTCCTACAAATGAGATTTTACCAAACAAAAAATCAGTTAAATACCTAGGAGTTCATCTAAATTATAACTTAAATTATTCCCAACAAAGCAAGGAAACATTATCTAAAGGCACTAAGGCCTTTATGGCTTGTAAAAAATTATTTTATAATAGAATACTAAACACCAGAGTGAAAACCATTAGCTACCAAGCTTTTATTAGACCCATACTCACTTATGCAGCACCTATCTGGTACAACATAAGTGATAGCCTAATGGAAAAAATTAGGAAATTTGAGAGAAAATGTATAAGAGTGTGTATTAATGAAAGTAGGAAACCGGAAACAAATTACGTACATTTTTACTCAAACAAATACATATACAAAAAATCAAAATTAAAAAGAATCGATAATTTTATAATTAAGTTGATTCGCAAACATTTTGATAGTGCAATTAAAACTCCTGAAAATGGTTTAATATCTCATATATTCTACCATAATGAGGAGTATATTAAAAGAACATTAAAATCAGGGTTTATAGCACCCGAACATTTTATATATCTAGATAAAGAAGGTTTCATCCAAAACCATAGCCATGTTCCAATACTATTTCACTATAGTAGACGGGCTACGTGCACTAAAATAGATTATGAACCAAGTGATATTGACATCGGTAGCTTAAAATTCGATACTCATATTCCTATTAAAGATATGTTTGATTACAGAGATTATTGGTGGTTAAAAAATTAAATAGAACCTAGTAACTTTTACACTTTAGGGTTATTGTAGGTTAAGTTAGTTGTTAAGGCTTAATTTAAGTTTTTATATCACAAACTAAAAGAAAATGTATTGTTTTTTTATAAATTTTTTTTTTACAATAGTTGAAAATAGAAATTGAAACCTAAATGTTAAAATAATCAAGCATCATAAAACCAAAAATGATATCAAAATTAACAAAAAAAAAACATTATATATTTTTTTATATGTTAATAAGTATTTGAATTTAATCTAGTTTTGTAAACTTTTTACTGGATACTGTAAATAGAAGTAATAATAATAAATAAAAGTTAAAAAAAAAAAAAAAAAAATCCTTTGCAAAAAGAAAATTATCTAATATACTCCTGAAAGTATGCAATTTTGTAATATTAAATTTTTTCTGAAAATTTTTTGTAATTTTTCTTTAATTGACTGGATTTGTAGTAGCAGGTAGCACCATGATGAATTTTCATTATTTTGAAATTACCATATTTGATTAAGAACATTATTCGAATGAATATGAATGTGGCATAATTGAACTGCAAAGTAAAACTGGTCGATAAACAGTTCATTACCCAGAAAAGTTGAATATTTTATTTTAATATAACCTACTTTAAGACTGACTCACTAAAAATCTTAGACTGACTTAGAAAACGTCTACAAACGAAAACGATAAATAATTTGATTAGACTTAGCGAAACATACTAAAATTTTTGAATATTTTTAGAAAAATAATAATAAATATAATAAAAACAATCTGATGCAAACTTCATAAGACAATATTCAAAATTTCATAAATTTAGTTTTGCTTAAGAGTCAATCAATAAAGCTAGTAATTGACAATCTGTCTCACAGAAATATCACAGAAAACGTCTGGCCGCACTAAAAAATTTTCGAAAAAAAATTATAACGAAGTGCGATAGGCTCGGACACGTCCTAAAAAAACTTTATTTATTTAAAAAATGTGTAACAATTATGTTTTTGATGTCAAAACCTATGCTACTTATACATGCATTATTCTTATAAATGTTAATTCACTTCTAAATAATTTCCAATTTATGCATAAAAGAAAATTAACATAACGACATCATCGAATTAAAATTATTATTCTTATTATTTTTTTTTATTTCAATCCTTTTAAATTTTAATCGGTATTTTTCGTTGAAATGAGAATAAAACATGCGTCCTTCATTCCACAACATCCTTTAAACCATATTAACCCCCGTATACCCACATATAAATTTTTATTATAAGTATTTTTTTTTTTTTTTGTTGTAGAAAATCTTAACCAGACACAGGATATTTTCAATTTCATCTTAATTTTATTTTTGTTGTTGTTTTAGTTTTATTTTTGCTTCTGCATCAAAATTCATGTGTTCCAACACGATTTGTATCTTATATTATTCTATTTCCCAACAATATATGAGTATATAATAATACTTATGAACTTTAGATTTTTTATTTTTTGTTTCTTTTTTTAAATTTTTATGCTGTGTTATTGTTTTTATTGTTTTGTTAATAGCTGGAATACAAAAGGATTCTTATAAAAAAAAAAAATAATAGCAGCAGAACAAAAACATTTTTTTTTTTTTTAAACTGATGATACTGGGTTGTCGGAACATTAAAATCCGAAGATCTTTCAAGAGAATTGAATGAGATTACATGATATTCTTCAATTTGATTTTCTACATCAGTCATCATCCGATGTCATCAACGTCTTTATAGCTTGAGGGAAATGTTGTTTTTTATAGTTTTCTGTTCTCAATTTTTTTTTCTCAATTTTTAACGTTTTATATAATATAAAATCTGTACCCGTATAATATATAGTTAAAACACGAAATTCGTGATAATCCAATCTTAGTGGAGAGTGTTAGTTTCGAAAAAGTTTTCTCGTTAGCATACATTTTTAATAAGTAAAAGTTGTTCATAGAGTCCTAATGTCACTTCATCCGTTCAGACTATTGTACCATAATTCTCTTGACTCTTTAAATGACATAGGCTGAGTTAGATTAGACTAAATAAATAATTTTGTAACATGCAGGTGAAATATCATTATAAAAATTATATTGAGACATTTAGATATTTTAAATTCCAAAAATCCAATGCCACCACAGTCGGTAGGTTCATTGTAACTTTGCTCTCTATTTAGCAATATTTTTAAATGATATATGCTGAGTTAGATTAGACTACAACAACAATATTATAAGACGAAGTAGACATTGAATATAATAATTATATTGAAGCATTTAGACACTTCAAACCCAAGTGCTCTTCAGAAAGCTTTAGAAAAATGTTGGGTAAAGGGATATAATTATTTTATTGAAGAGGTGGAATGATGATTTTTCGACTGTAGTGCTATCGAAATGTCGGTAAGTTTTTGTTTCGCATTAACAATATTGTAGCTCAACTGCGACAGTAGATAAATGGGACACAGACATTATATGTTTACGCAAATGAAATGGCTTAAATACTTTTTGAATGTACAAGATGTAAAGCAAGATTAATAAGGGTGGACGAAATCGATGACAACGGTTAAAAATTAGAGAATGGAGGATAGTTGCACAAGATAGAGCTGAATGGAAGAAAGTTATAAACGACGTTAAAATCACCCTGAATTGTAGCACCAACAGATGATAAGGTTTTAAATAAAATCCAATAAACTATATTGTACTTGTAAAATGACTTGTAAAAAATGCTAGTCCAATTTATCAAACCAAATTTATTAAATTTAAGTCTCTCATAAATAATTTAGTTTTAATGAAGTCTATAAGCACGTCTATGAAAATCAACAGATAATGATAGTGTATCAAAAACGATATATTAATAAATGTGTGCTTTTAATGAAATAATCTCCGAATTTTAATGAAAACAAAACCCTAAATAGACTAGTTAACGGTAGTAAATTCCCATACTCAACAATTTTATCCATTTATTAAATTATATTAAAATTATAAGATCGGTATATCACTGATTTCGTATCTAAACTGTCACACATATAAATATACATATATTAATATGTATATACATACATTTATATATGAAATGAAATGCACTTTATGTCCTTTTCATTTCATGTCAGGATTTTTATGTCAATCTATGCGATAATGCAATTAACACCGGAAGCAAAAAAGTGTTTTGCAATTTTCTACTGTTATTTTTAGTAAATTTCTTTTCTCTCGCTTCTCCATAATTCTTATTGTTGTTGTTGTTTGTTGTTGTTGTTTTCATTAAAAATATTTCTTTCCTGTTACATTAAAAATGCTAAAAGGATATTTTATTTGTGATTTTTACTTTAAAATCTTATAAAAAAATTTGGTGTATGTATGCTAGCTGATATCCTCTTTTAAAATTTTATTTATAAGAAATTATTTTGTGGTAGTGAATAATTTTAGGAGTTCATAGAGGTTTAAGAGTTATTTTTCCAAATGAGACTAAAAAAAAATTTTCATCAATATACCCTTGTATATATTATATGCAATTTTTTGTTATTCTATTATTTTTATTTGAAATCGAAAATTTTAACGAATTTTCTAGCTTAGTAGAGTAAGTGTAAAAAAACAAATGAAAAAAAAATTGCGAATAAAATAAAAAAAAACAAACAAATAAGAAAAAACATGAATTTTTACTGGTGATGAAAACATGCTGGTCGGAAGAAAATAAAAATGAAAGATTAAAAAAAAAAAAATTTGGAAAATGCCAAAGAAGAAAGGGAGATTTTAAAAACCCATTAAATTTTTTTAGGAGTTATATGTACACATAGTTAATGTCCCCAGTATCAAATTTATACTGAATTCTCATATACGTACAACTAGGGAATAGTTATGATATCAAATAAAAAGAGGTTAAAGTTGGTTTTGCTTGTGTTTTTTTTTTTTTTTTTGTTTTTGGTATTGTAAAGTAATTTCGTTTTTACAGTTTTATGTGAAAAATGAATTTTGTTTTTTTAATTTTGAAATTTTACCAGAAATTTTTTAACGAGTTGATGGTTTTTTCGATTTGTATGAGATTTTTACGAGTGAATATCCTAAAAATTTATATAATTTTGTTTAAATTTTATTGAATGAAAGTAGAACAGTGCTTGTTTTAATGTTGAGGCAACTTTAACAAAAGTTCAATTCAATTTTGATTTATTAAATAATTCGTTATTGCATTTCTTCTAACTTTAATCGATTTTAATTGATATTCTGATGGATTAGAAAGAAATATTATAATAGATTGATTTTCATGAATAGAAGTTATAGGATCAACAGAAGCTATCTATGGTATAGATTATAGAATATAAAAATGACATTTATTATGTGTTCTCTGACTATGGAATCATAAATTCTCAAGTTTAATAAAATATTAATTGGTTGGATAGAATGTGAATCATATTTGTGTTAGCTATTAATATCGGGTGTTAATTTTTTATACATTTTCCAGCCATTTTAACAACAGAATCTAAATTCAGAATCTAAAGTAAAATCGACAAATCTGTACAAAAGTTATTATAGCAGTTAAGATTAGTCATATTTTGATTCGATTGGTTTAAGTAAAATTCTGTGTATTTTGTTATCGATTTTAGTTGTTACAAAATCACTAAAAAATTGATTAACCTAAGATAGCTGCGCTACTAATTTATAAAAATTTGAATGATATTATACCTACAAGACATGTTATTTATGATGGTAACACGCGTTTTACATATATTATAAAATATTGTTTTAAAACTAATAAAATGGTTTCTGAATTGATCTTAAAATTCATATCACAGACTAATTGAATTAATCACTAGAACTCTATAGACAACTCGTGATTGATTTTTAATTTGATTTCATCTTATGACTAACACGGATAAAAATCTGTGAGTTATAATAATCAATAAAAATGCAAATTCTAATAATTTCTGTTACTAATATTTCTTAATTCTATTTTTTGTGTATAATAATAGTAATACTTTCGTTTTAGTAACCGATTTTACATAATTTTGAATGATTTTTATAATTCACAGATAAATTTTTTATTGCGATGGTTATAAGATGAAATCAAAATCACGAGCTGTCTATGGAGTTTTAGTATAACAATACCTATTGGTGAATTCAATTATTAGTAGATATACGAAAATATACTTTAGATATACTTTATTATTTCTTTTTTTGTTGCCTATCCATAACTGGATGTCAGCGATCGCAACGATGTTCTAATAAGTGTTTCGATCCGTTGATTAATTGATTAATTCGCCAATGTTTCTGAGTCCTGTCCAGTCCTGTCTAATGTTACGCAACCAAGTTAATTTTTTTCTTTCTATACGTAGTGCTTCTTCGTTTGTAATGTGATCTATCCACGATATTTTCAGCATTTTTCGGTACATCCACATTTCGAAAGCTTCGAGTTTGTTTAGTTCTCTTACTCCAACCAAAGCATTTAACGAATCGTAAGCGAAGGCCTAAATTCATTTCGTTTAACCAGCATATCCGAGACATTTGTAAGTGGAGACTATCTTAATTGAACGGTTATTTATTTTAATTGTTACTGCAGTGTAACGCGTGTTTTTGCTACTAGAGTGGTGTCGTCTGTAAAACTATGAATAGGATTGAAAGTTAATTGGAGAAGATCATTGATAAATATTAAAAGAAGAGTAGGCGAGAGAACTGATCCTTGAGTAACACCAGCGTTAATATGATATTTGTCGGATATGATTTCGGCAATTAAGATACGAATTGAACGATTTCCAATCTATTTTATGAAACAGTACCCAGGCCTATATGTTGGCACTTGGATAAAAAAGCGCAATTCGAAACTCGATCAAAGGCTTTTCAAATATCATATCCAGGGCTACAGCAATACATTTACAGAGTTGTGAATGATAAAGTTAAGTTTCTCGCTAAGGCAAGTCGTTAGATCGCCAGTCGAACATTTTGATCTAAAACAATATTGCCTATCACTAATGATACGTTTGATTCAAGATACTTCCTTAGCTTTTTGTTGATACTAACCTCCATTACTTTGATGGCTATATGGCTGTAGTTAGAGGGATCGCTTTTGCCACATGTTTTGGGAATAGAATTAACATGTGCAATTTTCCATTGAGTTGGATATACACTTACAATCATTAATTTAGTTTTTGAGACATTTTTTTTTAAAGTTGAACAATTCTCTAAGATGGATGACTTTATCGCCTTTATGTTGCACCTTAGGTTATTTGTTATAAGGACTGCATCATCTGCATATCTAATGTTATTTATATATGGTGCAATTTAATTTTATACCAACATCTTAATCGTTCACAGATTCTTGAAAATTGACTTCAGCATAAATGTTAAACAGTAAAGGGGAGATAATACAGCCTGGTCGAAATCAGTTTTGAATATCAATCCTTTTGTGTCATCCTTGTTCCCAATATAATCCTTTGTGTGATCTTTGTATCAATCCTTGTTGACAATATACGCTTTTTATCCACATTATGATATTTTTATCTATGCCTATTATATTTAATACCTCACTCCATAAGTTTTTGATGGTTGGCCTTATCAAACACCTTTTCATAATCCACAAAACATCACGACGAATTTGTACTAGTACATGAATATTAAAAAGGGCTTCTCTAGTACCAGTTCCTGTTTTGAATCGTAACTGATTAATCGGTGGATACCGTATTTTTTGGTTTTAGCTTTTTTCGGAAGTTGTCACCCTTCATTAATGAATTCAAATGTATATATTCATCCCAAAATTGGTTATAAATTTCTGGTCAGTTCCGTAATGAAATCGTTTGGGATTTTTGTTCGTTTTTTAGTTTTTTTTCAAAGTTTTCGGTATCAAAATTTTTTAGTTAAATTTTTATATTTATCTATATTTATATATAGATTTATAAATATATATATATATATATATATAATATTCTAATTTATCGACAAAATTACATTTCTATATTTTTAAGAAAAGGAAATTCAACAGAATAAATTTATACCGCTTAATTTCTCTCAAGCCCCTTCATAATGTAACGGGCTTACAAATCTTTCATTTAATACCTGGAATTTCCGTTATTTTTCAATTATTTAACTAGATAAGGTGCTTTATTATTAAATATCGAATATTAGTGATATTTTGATACATATTTATTATACCAAAAATGGAAGTCATTGATTAGAGATTCGATTTGTTAAGTTACATTTTTAACTATATAAAATGTGTAATCACAATCACGTGTGATTTAAGCCTACACAACTTTTTAAGCTTACACCTGATTGCCTAAGCACTGAACTAATAAAAATTTGTTAAAAAAAAGTTTCACATTCTCTGAGGGCTATTTAAACGTATTTAATTGTTAAGACATCAAAGGAGTTATATGTATTGAATATTCCTGGTATCACTAAATGTACTGAAATAAATTGCAAAAATTTTTCTGCAAATGAAAAGATGTCATAACTCTAACAAAAAAGATCTACTCTTTGTTCTACCATTCTTTTTCTCACTCTAAAATTTTAATTAAAATCAATTAAAAAATAGTTTTCAGAATGATTGGATATAAAACAATATTCTACACTTTAAATCTATATAAGTGTAGCTATAATAGCTATGTCTAGTCATTAAACTAGTTTACTTACAAACCAAGAGGTTGGATTCGACACTTGATTTTATATATTAAGAAAATGCATTTTTTATAGACATTTTTAGCTGTTTTTTATTTTTTTTTATTTTTACACTCAAAAATAACAAAACAAAAATTACAATTTTCATAGGAGAAAGTAAAAACTTAATTTTGTTTAATGACACCGAAAATGAAAAAAAAAAAAAAAAAACAGAACGTCAAACAAAATGACGGGAAAAAATTAAATGAAAAAAAAAATATCCTCTTAAAGTCCTTGCAATTCAAACAAAGTATGTTCAGCTTATCCTTTATATTACCATGTAGATTACATTTTAAATAGAAAATGGGTTGTCTATATAAATGCAATCCTATTATACCGTACTTTTTATGTCCTTTTACTTTATTATAATTTTTTTTTGTCGCTTTTTGTGTGTGTCCTGTTTTCTGTGTTCCTTTGTTGCAAGAATACGGTGATTCTCGTCGTAGGAAAGCAACAAAAAAAAAATATTTAAAGTCATTTTGTTTTAAAAGATTTTTATATTATTTCGTATGTTTGTTTTTTTTTTTGTGCCCCAGTTTTCTATTTAATAATACTAACTGGCACTTAAAAGTAGAAAAAAAAAAACTAAAATAAGAGGTGCATTTATGATAGTCTCTCTTTACTGAAATTTTGGAAAGTAAAACATCAGTTTATAAGTTGTAGTTTGAATATTTAAAGAAATGAAATTATGATCATTATTGGATATTATAATTTTGTGGGAAATCGAATAATCGATTAGTTATTAATATTTCTTGGGTATAGTTTGTGAAAGTGGTTTATTTATTTATTTATTTCAATTTACTGGGTAGTCCCTTACAAATTTTGTTTGTATTATGTATGGCGGCTGCAGAGTCACAGTAGCAATTTTAAGCTATCTTTTATACCTACATTTTAATGTTAAAGTGTAGTTTAATAGTGAATGTAGTGAAATGGGTTAATGAGGAATTTAATAGGCTACCAATAGTTGCAATACTGGTGTATAACCATACAATGAACCTTGATTAATTCACTATACATGATTACTATAATATTTTGCTTGTTTTTAAAGTATTTTATTTATTGTGCCATTCCATAAAAAATTTACCATAACTGGGTATTTTGTGACATATTCAAAGAAAAACAAGTACATTCAAATCTTACAAACTAAATTGAAGACGTATAAAACAATAATTAGATAAAATAAATTTATGTAATTATAAATTTTTTTAAATGTGAAATATTAAAATTTCCATGTCACAAGTTCGATTTATTAATTAATATTCAATCTTGACACATAGATATTTTATAAAACCATTGTATCTATAAATATTATTATTATTTGTGCTAACAAACAAAGTTATTTTTCGGAATTGTTTTGTTTATCATTTGTTATGAACTAGAACTCATCACTCATCAGTAGGTATTTATAGTGTTAGACTATGCCTATACAACTCCTATTTTCATTTTAATTGATTTTATAACTTATTAGAAGATGACAAAAATACATCTGTGAGTTATAAAAATCGGCCAAAATTTCAATGTAAAATATTATTTTTATAAAATAAATTTTTTTTAGTGTCAAATAATAATAATTAGACATCAATTTTGGTATTATACCAACATTCTACACTACAGATGTGCAACAAGGGTTTTCGTAGCTGATATGGTTAGAATGATTTCCAATAATTGTTAGTTTTTAGATTTTACATACCAAGGATATTTGGTAATAAATCAAAATATTTGTATTGTAGTATTTTTGCCGAATTTTGACCTTGCTTTAAAGATAGCGATCTACTTTTCCTTGCTTGACTGTTATATGACCTGAGATTGATTTTAAAGTTTGTATAAATATATTTTATGTCAATTCTGAGTTTTTGTCAATTAGCCAGTACATGCTATGTATTTTTAGATTGATTTGTTTTGGCTTCGTTTCTATATGATTTTTCCAAGCAAGTGTTATGTCTAGATGTACTGGAGCCAGAAGTACGTTATTTATTTTACTTGTGAGTGTTATGGTTATTATATCTTTGTTTCAAATCGTTTTAAGGTTACACTTAGACTGACTTAAATCTATTTAATTTTTATTGGCCTACTTATGAATATATTACTATTATATATAAAACCTATTACAATTAATTATATTTAATATAGATATATGTATTCAGATGTAGAACAGTGAGCTGATTATTCGATTTATTTAATTTTTATTCTTTTATTTAGAGTAATTTACAATAATCACCGTGAGAATTAGGTAAGAATTATTTTTAAGGATATTTTTTTATCATCCGTTTTTCTGAATTTAAAATCGTTAAAGCCCACTTTCATACTGTGACTTAATAATAAAATCAAAAATTATTTTTGAAAAATCAATGACACTGAAATGCATGCAATATTCGAAAACATTTTTTTTTTCAATATTACTTCTCAGAAAATTAATTTTAGTTCTTTTTAGTAGTAACACTTACTTTCCCCGTTTTCAAAATTTGATTCTAATAATCTTTTGTTTATATGATATCCGAATCAAATTCATTTTACCATTTATTGTTCTAGCAATAACTATAATTCACCTTCTATTTCTACACCAAACTGGATCAAATAACCCCTTAAGAATTAATTCTAATTGAAGTTAGTCATACATCCTAATCTACACATTAAACTTAAAGTTCACGTTTGTATTTTGCTTTGCGACTGAATTTTGATTATTATTTATTGAAATTATTTTATCAACCTAATCCATAATACCCAAATTTGGCACTATTTTAAACAAAACGAAACAATAAAATGAAATTAAAAACAAACTGAAATCAAAGACGATTACTTTTTCGAAAATTCAATTGAACAGATTTAACCAATCAATAAATTTAATTTATAGGGATAGTTTTTTTGCAGATATGGTAAGATTTACCTATCTGAATTCGCTTTTCAATCTTGACATATCAAAAAATAAAACTATTATGTAATATGAATAAATCCAAGACATTAAACGAATATGATTAAATTCGACAGAACAAATTTTCATAGCCAGTTTATGATCAATAAATAAAACACAGATTACTCTTCCTTCCTGTTGGGTTTTACTCTTCCTAATCAGAAAAATCGTATATCCTAAACGATAGCGTAGGTGCAGAAAAACGCAATCACCTGAGAGTTTATAAACGAGCATTATATTATTTGAGTATATTTTTTGTCTCTCCTATTCAGATGATAGGTAGAGCAAGTGGGTACTAAGTAGAATAACAACAGTAGACTAATCAACTATACTTTGTGTAAATATATAATTTAGATTCAATTCTATTATTGAAGCTACTCACCTAAACATAAATCAAGAGCTAATATTCCGCAAAACTTAATGACCGGTTAATCAAGCTTTTTGAATCCAATATCATTAGCATATATTCTCTAAAGCATTGTCGCCAAATACTCAACCATATTTATGGATGAACCCATGTCTATTGAAATAGGCCCGACATTGGCGTGATTCTTGACCATAATTTCTAAGATGAGAGTACTTAACGACTAGCAGAACCCATGTTGAACCTTTCTTGACTACACGAAAACAAAAAAAATGAAATAATGATGACTCAAAACTGAATTACAGCCTCGGAACCAAATTATCTGAGTTATATCGTACCTTACACTCCAAAGTGGAGAGTAAAAAACGATGAAAAGTATGTTAAATTAGATAGTGTAAAATAATCCCTAACAAAAATAGAATTCCAGAAAAATTAAATGAATATTAAACGATATTCACGTTTAATATTCATTTATCTCAAGACTAACAGGAACTATTTTTGTTTTTCGCAAATTTTTCTTTAAATTTTTAGTATTTTCAAATTTTATGCATCCTTTTTGGCTATTTTTTTTTTATTCAATTCTGTTTTTCTGTCCATATCCATAACATTGAAAAAGCTTTAATAAAACTTTATTTCATAGGTATATACATATATATATATATAAAATGTATCATATCCTTTTTTATATCCTTTTTTTATTGCATCATATAGAAATAATAATGGTTTTTATTTTGTTTTTTTTTTTGTTGTTACAAAGATAAAAGCAAACGTTGAAATGATGAAAAATTATATGACGAAGTAACAACTATTTACGCGAGCGACATAAGACTTACACAGAAAAAAGAATAAAAGATGCATTGACTGAACAACATATTACAGTGTCCTCATTATATATCTAGATATGTTGTTTTAAAATAAGGAGATAAAATGAGGCGGACTAAAATAAAAAATAAAAATATCAAATATATTTTAAGAGAATTTATATATAAAAAAAAAAAAAAAAAACTATTAAAAAATAAGAACAAGAAGAAAAAAAAAAAAAATTGTACCAGATGGTTTAAAGTCATTGCATTCAGCGAATGATTGAAAGAAAATATTATCCTTGGTCTAATATCATTTATAAAAAGAAATATGCAATTTTTACGTTTAATATACAGGGTGTGCTTCAATATTTTACTTATGTGATTGGGTATAGTTTGTGTAATAAAAGTTAGAATGTCTAAGTACGATGCACTAAGTTTAGTTAATATCTAGATCAATTGAGATTGTTATATACCTACATCAGTCAGAAGACTGATGGCTTCAAATCAGGCTTCGCATGATGATGTACATTAGAACATCTAGTTTTTAATATATTTTATTCTATAACTCTATAGCTCTAAGTGAAGCATTTTTTATAATAAAAATTAAAAACACTAGCTATGCTTCAATAAGTTTAATGAATACATAATTAAGTATTCTGATGATAGTGTAATAACCAAAATCGATCAAAATATTAATTAAAATTAGTTAAACATATCTAAAGATTTTAGTTCTTACCATTTTTAATTATTTAAAATTTTTTCACATAGAGCCTACAGCAAATCCGATTAAATATAGTTTGCATATAGTTTTAACACGAAAGCAAGAAAATGCTTTCTGGATATTTGGACCTGATCAAATACCTTTTATCATTGGGAAAAAATAATTGATAAATAGCTGAAAGTTTTGGTTATCACTAAAAATAAAATGGAACTATGCTGCTATTATGAAGGCCAAGTACTCTACTAGATATATTTTCCACATTTAAATTAGTATATACCATGAAAATTCTACTGAAAAGCTCTTGTATGTAATTGTGTATTCCAAATCTCTGAGCAAAAGCAATATTCATCCCATAGACTTGGAATTATATAAAAAAAATAAATGATGTGATATGTAATTTCCACGTTCGCTGTTAATAATGAATAAAGTAACGGTATAATCTTTAGCAACGATTTTATTAAATTTCCACCGAAAATTGGAATTGTTAAAGGTTTTTGATCACAGTGATGAAAATTGCTATTGCCATTATTGGTAATATAGTTGCAGCTGATATTGCCAGAAAAATTGAAGACAAGCATAGAAATAACTAAAATTAATCTTTTAATTTCGTTTTTTATTTTGATTTTTGTTTTGATTTTTGTATACATTTAAAAGTAAAAGATAGGCTCAACTCTGTGTATATTGTCTGTAATTTTCCGCTTTATTAATAATTTTACAAAATTATATTTACTCTTAAATGAAGCACTCTATACACCATAATATAATTTATTTTCTTCTCCAGAACGAATGTTATTTACTTTTGATGGAGTGATCTATGTAGAAACATCCTTCCTAGAACTATTATACTTCCCCGTTTGACTGTTTAAAATTGCAGCCCCTATGTCCTGGGTGAATATAATTATTGCGGTAATATCAATCAGGCGATGTATGAATACCTGAAAGTATTTATATTTTATGTCACCTATTGCTCCGTATTCACATAAAAGGTGATAGGAGAACTCCTCTTACTGTAAAAATAATCTTCATTTTTCTGTAGTTGGAGACCTGGGCTGAGTAAAATACAAATACTATATACAAATACTCATTGAGTAAAAGTATTTGATTTCTGAGTAAAATTATAGTAAAAAAAATTGTAAATACTATTTTCAAGTACTTTTTAAATAAAATTATTTGACTTGATTTTTTCAAATACAGGAAAAGTATTTAAACAAAGTATTTCAAATACTATTTTTGAGTAAAAGTACTTGACTTGATTTTTTCAAATACAAGTAAAGTATTTGAAAATTATCTTAATTTCTATATTGTAGTATTATCATATTTTTTCAAACACTCTATTTGTACGTACTTGGGAACGCAAAGTAAATACTATATTTAAAAAAAAAATTTTTTATAGTATTTTAAATACTTTTACTCGAATACGACCCAGCTCAGAGTTGAACTCATCAATATTGAACATTGATTTGTGTTGAATGTTGAATGCCATCATATAATAAGCGCTTCACCTATTTAACTGATGGTGAAACCGAAAAATATTAAAGTTTTAGACTACAGTTTCTTTAATTTGCCAATTCCAGTGAACAATATATTATTGTCTGATTCTATAACATTCATGTAAATTTGCTTTCAAGACCGTCTGATTAATATAGTCAGATTACATAACCATAACACCATGTCAGTTAACGTACGTATTTATCATATTAGATCTACGAACTAAAGTTATTAATATTATCCCTAACTGTAAAGCAGGAGGTTTTAGGGTAATTATACTGAAGCCGATAAATCTATTGATATTACTTTGTATGACTGTAGTAAATATTAATTTTAATTAAAAACTATAATGTTATAAATGTAATATGGAAAAATTACAAATATTCTGACAATCATTAGTAGCTATTTTGATTTTATCATTGACTGGTTGTTGTTGCAAAATAAACAGATCTATTCCCCAAATAAATAGTTATTTAATGATACCCTCTGTACATAATATTATTTTATGTAAATGTAATTTGTTTTCTTTTTTTTTTGTTATTTTCTTTCGATGAAATCTTTTATCTTTTGTTAATAAAGCAAAAATGGCTTCCAAAATTTCCCACATCTTTTTTTTTTATATGTTTTTGTATTTCGTTGTTTTTTGTTTTTGTAAAAATAACGAAAAAAAAAAAAATTTCTTCAATATTTTTCTAGGAGGATTGCATATGAAAATTTTGAAAACAAATTAACAAAAACAAAAAAAGACAGAAAAATAATAAAAAAAAATTACAGCATGTTAAAATAATTTCATATTATTTAATATTATAGATTTTGAATGATTTGTCTCTTAATGGGTATGAAATACAAAAAAAATGGAATTGAACAAAGGATTTCGATGTAAATGATGGTAGTGGTATATACAAGTATGAATACAAGACTACATTTATAATGAATTAATGTAGAACAAATTATTTTAATTGAATTTTTATTTTTTGAATTTACAAATAAAATGAAATGTTTGAAAGCTTAAACGTATACAATGGGCCATCAGTAAGGTGTCAGTTTCTATGTTAAAGGTATAATTATATATAATTTTTAATATGAATAAGCATTATAATAGAATATTTAAATATTGCTTAATTTATAAATAGGTCATAGGAAGGATTAAAAAAAATTTAAATCGTTAGTTATTACTTATTTGAATGTTGTAAGATCAAAAATTTAATTGTTTATTAGACTGAGTGACTACAAACATAATAATTCTAATATATTTGCTTTGCACAGCAGTCTTATAAATTTATTCATCTTTTTCAATGTCCTAAACACATTGCTATAATTTATGCAATATTTTTCGCCTTCCCCACACTGTATTATTCCAGTTAAACGATATGTATAAGTATAATCCTTTCACATTTTCCTAACTAAATGATATGAAAGTATAAAGATTTATCTATTCAGTATAATCCAAAAAATCTATTATACCGGGACTGTTTATAAAAATTAAAAAAAAAATATTAAAAAATTTCAGACCAAATATTTTTTTTAAAAACGTCCTTTAAAAAAAAATTATTTTATATTGATTCATTTTTGTTTAAACCCAAATAGAGTTACTGTAACAATACTTCGCTTCGTAGCGTTCAAAAATTATTATTCTTCGTAATAAACAAAAAGTTCGATAAAAAATTAAATTAAGGAAGGAAATAGAATATTATAAAAAAGTATACCTTTCGAAAATGTAAAACATTGATAAATGGTGGATTTCCTCTTAGTGGACGAACCTTCGGACAACTTTTTTAACCAATCAGAAAATCTTATTTAACAACACATACAAAAAAAATTCTCTCCGGACAATTTACTTCATCCAATTTCACAGTTAAAATATTTTTAACTTTTCGCTGAAGGCTGAAGTAAACGAAAAAGATAGATATATAATTATTTGATAATATATTTATTGTTATCTCGATTTTCGTGTGAACGCATTCATTTATTGAATTTCAAATGTTTTTTAACAAAAGCACATGAAGTGTAATTTTTTTTAATTTTTGTTTTTATGTATAAGATTATTTTGTTTCTAACAAATTATTTATATTTTAAGATAAAAGTAAAGTTCTATATTTTATTTTTTCGAATATTACAATGTTATTATCCCGTATTACTCTTAACAAAATTTTAAGAGTAAAAGAAGAAATTCGCCTTAACACTACAAATGACTGACGTGATTCTTAAAACAAAGTTGAATCGAATACAAACATTAACGATAAGACAATTTTTAATTTTGATTTTCTTATTTTCTTGTTTATTTTTTTATAAACTTTACAAACTAATAAAAATCAAAATTAATCTACCTATAGACAACTAATTAAAAAAAAAGTAAAATTGCAAACATAGATCACCTCTATCTAAAATCATTAAAATTACAACAAAATAAAAAAAAAGTGTAAGAAAATCATTAAAAAAATATAACATAATAAAAGGGATATAAAAACTAAAATACAAAAAGAAAAAAAAAAAATATTACTTCAAATTTTATGTTCGAAGAACAAAAACAATAACAAAAAATAGAAAAATGTCCTTTTTGGCGCAACAAATGACAAATAAAAACCTTCATCCATATATATATAGTATATTTAAAGATATAAATATTTACAGTTATTTCAAATATACCTATTTAATATAGATATCTAGTTTAGTATATCAGTATGCGACATCATCATTGCTATCAGAATGAAAAACAGAATATAACTTGCCGCCGCCTGCCTGTGCTCTCTCTAAACTAATATAATTTACAAAAACAAAATAAAAAAAACATAAACAAAATAAACAATAAATAGAAAATAGAACACCCACAAACAATGTCCTTAAAACATATTACAAAAAAAAAAAAAAGCAAAAAAAGTAAACTTCTATACACCCGTTGTGAATCACCCCATCGAAAAGACCGGTTATTTTTTAATGTGTGTGTTATTCGCCTTCGCTCGTTAAAAAAAAAAGTTTGTTTTCTACATCTATACTTTGTATACAATATATATATATATATATTCATATAGGTATAGAAAAGTTGTTTTAATTTAAATGACATCTATACTCAAATATCAGCATCAGTCGGACAAAGTGGCGCCAATAAACTTGTTACGCACTATACTAAAATGAAATTTTCCGAAATTGAAAATTTTCATTTTAACAAAATACATACATATTATATTTATGTACATCTACTTGTCTACACTATGATATAAAACACTATATTATAAAAGTTAAATAAAATACAGTAATAATAATAATAACAAGAACAACATAACATTATTATGTAACTGTATATAATTTTTGAATAACTTCAGGATATTATGAAATTATTCAAAAACTGAGAAAACTAAGAAAAATATTTTTCTATTTCAGAAAAATAAGTAAAAAATTATATAGATAGATATAATATAAGAGTAAAAGAGAAAAATAGAACATGCGACAGTTCAAAGAAATAATGTATATATGTGTGTATATATGTGTATATATATATATGGCTCAATAAAATCATCAATTCAAGTGAGTAATCAGTTATTAAATAAATTGAGCGTTGACTTGAAAAATATAACTCGATGTTGGTAGGTACCTACTATGAAAATGAAATACAGGGTGCTTTATTAAATTTATTCGAAGAAGTTTAAATAGTTTGTAACACACTTTGAAAAAGTGTTATTTTTTTAGCTTTTTTTTTATTATTTTCTATAATGGATAATTTTTTTTTTAAATTACAAAAATTTTGATAGAGATAGTGTGGTTAATAAGATCTGTTTTCATATTTCGGCTTAGTCAGGTTTGACAAGTTAAAGTGATAATTGACAGACCAATAATTTACACCATTAACATTAGCATTTCTAAAATCTTCAGCCAAAGCTATAGAGCTAAAAAGCTATAGCCCACTCAATGCCAGAGCAACAACAAACCGAAGAACTACGGGCTTAGTTACGAAATCCTCATTTAAAAATTCACATCCCAAAATCACCTAGACAAAAATCCCCAAAAAGAAAATCATCAAAAGCAAAATCTCCAATGAATATATTTTCTTTGTTCTTGCATCTAGTAGAATGTCCTTTTTGCATTCCACAGAGGCTGCACAAAATAAAATTTAGTTTTTAAGGATTTTGTTTATAGCGATTTTTTTTTATTATTCTTTTATTTTTATTGTTTTAATAGGGGATTCTATATGTAAGCGCCATCTCTTAAGATATATTGTACAACCCACTTTGTTTTAGATTTGTAGATCTATGTCCTTGATGAACGCTATTATTACTTTAATGTCGATTTCAGAATCAAGCTTTGTGTATTCCTGGAAATATTTATATCATTTGCCAGTGATGGCGTCTGTCAGAATCTGCATTTGCATAAACCATGTCAGCCTTCTGACATTGAATCTACTCTCCCTAATTACCTGATCCACATTAGATATTTAGTTTGAAAAATGCTTTAGATTGAGTAAGTCCTTGATGGGGAACTATCTCATATGTTCTGAGTTTCTGTAGTTTTCCACTTGGAAACAATTTTTTGTAAGCAGGCGTTTAAATGATCAATACTTGGCAATGATCCTAAGAATTGACTATTCGTACCTGTTTTTAAAAGAACATCTGCTTCTTCATTGCCTTGTATTCTATCATGCCCAGGAGTCCGCATAAGATTTTATATTTTGTGTGTTTAAATGAGATTTTGTCTTACTAGGGATTTTGTATATAGAAAATTTGTTTTCGAAGATTTTGACCACCTCCCAAGAACTTGCAAATACAAAATAAATACAGGTGCTTTAAATGCAAAAGTTGACGAAGATGGGTGAAATTTTAAAGAAGTTGGTATTTGTTATTCTACTACATAAAAAGATTTGGCTTACAGTCATCATATAAAATCACATTGATTGAAGATCTTCGTCCACAAAACCATTATTCATGTTTTTTGTTTTGTTGGTGCCTTAAAATTTACTTTTAAAATTTTGCTTTTAAGCTTTATTATTGGAAAATTTTGTTGTGTGATAAAGTTCATTTCTTGTTAAATGACTACACTGCTGTGTGAGAACAATTCAAGAGATTTACCAGGTTTTTTTACATTCTGACAAAAGTACTGTTTGCTATATTTTACAATAAAGATTGCTTGTTATGATTAACATATACTGAAAGAGTTAACTTGAGACCGGGCGATTGTTACTGAAGGAGTTTACTTGATACGCGATGAATAATTATTTGTTCCTAAATTTGCTTGAGATTGACTTGGAAGACTTTTGATTGCTTTAGGATAATAACATGAATCAAACAATTAATTAATTGATTTAATTACAACATTATTTGCAGAAATAATCCATTGAATTAAGCTTCAAGGTCATGTCATTTAATTTCAATTGAATATTTACTATATGTGGATAATTGAAGTCATTGGCCTACACTGTTAAACCATGTTGATAATGCTGATAAACCAGTAACAATCAACGCTTTACAAATCATCATAACATAACTTTAATTTCGGAAATAAAATCTGAATTACTTGAAAATTTGATCAAAAATAAAATAATAATGTAAAAATAAAAATTTTTAAAATATACTTTTATCGAAACCAAACTAGCCCTCTAAAAAGTAGAAAATAAAACTAGTGGTGGATGTTGAGCATCTAGAACTACTAAAAGATAAAACACAAAAGTATATAATGAATCTTGCTGGAATATTGTTAATGGACATTTTTAATATTTGCCGCTTGAAAAAAACCACCAATATTAAAAGAACATCACAAAGCGTTTCCAAGTTCCCATTTAATATAAAAGTATAAAATAGAATTTTAGTAGCGCTAGTGGTGTTGAACATATAACAAAAATTATGCAATAAATGTCATAAAATAATCTTTTAAATAAAAAACAAATTTGGTTTCAAAATTAATTTATCTAAGGTCTATCATTCTATAAAAAAAAACACCCTTTACACGAATAGTGAATTAATTTTTTGTTTTTTTCTTGCAATTGGTGTAATATCCTGTTTTACTATGAAAAATATTTAATATTTAGTAATAAGAAAAATATATCTATACACATTTTATATTAGTGCTATATAGCAGCACTTTAAAGTATATGCATGAGGAAATAAAATAATTTTTTAAATAAAAAAGAAAATATTTTAATTATATTTACAGAATACAAATACTTGTATAGATATTAATAATAATAATATATACAACAATATTCTAATTAAGGGCATGAAAATATGAATTTTGAAATTATAATACTATTTAAATGGAAAATATAGAGTTAGATAGAATTGGGTATAATATTTGTTCTAACCTTAGGATTAATAACAATTGGTATATAAGCTACAAAGCTACGAATTATGTCGTACAATAAAATATGTAAAATAATGATTTTTCTGTAAAATAATAAGCTTTACTTATTCACTTGTAAAATACTCATGTTGTCAAATACACAGGGTTACTATACTTACTGGAAGTTTTAAATACCGGTGAGTCACCCTGGTGAATTAAAATATAATATTAAATAAAACTGGTACTGGCACTGGCGAATGAAATACTCAATTATGATCAAAAAAGATAACAATATGGTGGCGTGTAAAAACTATTCAAGTAAGAATTCCCTTAGGCAGTTAATATAATGATAATAATGGTATTAAAGACCTCTCAGGTGAGCGTGAGTTAGAAAAGGTAGATGTTATAACCCAAAAACTGTCTCATAACTCCCTAACGGACTTTTGACTTCCGGTAATGAATCAAAACAGTCTGAGGGACTTGTGACCCATTACTTACAGTCATAATTTCTAAGGTTAAAACTCCCTTACGACTAGTTATTACCCGTTACTGTGAGCCAAAAGTCCTTTAGGGATTTCTAACTTACTATATCATAATTCCATAAGGGTGTTATAACAAGTCACCAATTCTATTGAAATCGTATTTAACGTTAATATTCTCAAATTAAAATTTCGATTTTTTTCTGTATTTTCTACAGAAGCATAATTTGAGGATAGAATTTAAACTGTTATACTACTTAATCTATAGGTACTTATAAAAGGGAAAGTTTGTTTGTTTGTTTGTTCTCTGTACACGGCCACAGTTTTAAAGATAGCGTCCTGAAATCTTGGACAGTTATTCATAATCATAAAAGGACCGGACGCGATACTTTATATTCTAATAAATTTATAAATATTCTATAAATCTATTAAATGACAAGTAGCTGCTATACAACTCCTAGCACCTATCAGGAATGTTTCAAAAATCAAAGGTGTTACAGATCTGAAAACTTACACTTGAATACTCTTTCAAAAACAAAAAAATAGAACTGTTACCAATTCCGAAAATTTTAACTGGTTCGTGTGACTGCCTTACAACTCCTAGCACCTCTCAGGAATATTTCAAAAACCAATTGTGTTACAGGCATGCAAATTTACACTTAAATACTCCTGCACAAATAAAGAAATACAACCGTTGCCGATTTTGAAAATTTGGACTAGTTCGGGTCCGTGTCGTACAACTCCTTGCACTTTCATATATAAAAATATTTCAAAAACTATATCAACATTCCAGAAGCAACATACCTCCTTCATTAGTTCTTGAGGCTAATCTCTGAAAAATATTAAGAACATCATATTAAAAACAAGATTTATATTCAAATTAATAATTTTATTCACTGTTTTATCTATATTGTTGATAATGCAACTTTGTAATAATAATTTCACTAACAAATATATACATATATTTTTTCAAATTTACTCAGTTCAAGATATTACCAATTATAATTTAAACAACTTACAAATAAATAAAAAACTGAATGTAAGTAGTTTTTCATATGTACTCGTATAACAATCGGAATTATATATACGTATATGATACAGTCATATAATCTTATTTTGAAATTATAACTGTCTCTGTTCTATCATAAATACTGTTAGAATTGAATACCGTCAGTCACTCACTGTTGTTATTACTATATTATATTATACTAGTTTGATGCGTTCGATATTTTGTTTTTCATATTGATTTTATTTTGTTTTTTTTTTTAAATTACTTATTTTATAAAAATTTTGCACACTGTTCACATTTCGTTGTATTCATCAATTGGAAATAATAGAAAGTCGATTTTAACTAAAGTTCATATCGAAAATTTACATTTTTTTATTGCTTTCATATGTATAATTTTTATTTTATGTTTGTGTATTAGTGAAAAAATATATAACTGTAATATTATGAATTTTTGTAATGGCATCCTTAATGATGATGGTGATTATGATATTGATTGAGTTTACTTTATAAATTTTAATATATATTTAATATTACCTAATATAATAAATATATTTATTTAAAATTGATCTTGTCTAGCCTCAAGCTCACATATACATTACAATGTTTATAAATGGTTATTAAATACTGCTTACTTATTCGACGCAATTTTTTATTTTTTTTTTTTTTTATTTAATATAGTTGATTTAACTATTTATAATTTTCAGTATTGTGCAATATAATTTTTATTATTATATAAATTTATGTTTAACATATTCTATTAATTTATTTTTAAACACATTTGTATTAGTTTCACTACTTATTTCATAAGGCAAATCATTGAAAAGTTTTAAACCATTGTACAAAATCATATTTTTCGTTTTTCGTTTCTAAATAAATTTAATCTAAAACAATTAACATTTCTTAAGTTATAATACCAGATACATAAACTAGTTACTAGACGATCACATACATAATTTGGATATTTACCAATTTTTATTTTGTGCACAATTACTAATACATTCATTAAAGTTCTTTGATTGATACCTAAACATTTTAAGGCATTTAACATAAATTTACTTGATGTGTATCTGCTTACTTTAAGTATCAACCTCATAGCCTTTTTCTGTAATACTTGTAGCTTATTTTTATTAGTATAACTTGCCATAAACAAGATAGATGAACAATATTCAAAATGGGATTTTACAATTGTATTATATACTGTAATTGCACTATAGAAAAAGATAATTGTTTACGAATTTTAGAAAAAAAAATAGATTTTTTTACAAATGTAATCAATATGTTTTTAAAAATCTAGCTCATTATCAATAATTACACCTAAACATTTGATTTCATCCACCGTTTCTATTATTTCATTTTGTATTTTAATATTTTCATTGGTTTTACCATTAATAATCATACATTTAGTTTTATCAGTATTTAAGTCAAATTTGTTCATCCTACATCAATAGTTTAAGTTACTTTAATCATAATTAATTTTTGCTATACATTCTTCGACAGTATCACCAACAGCATTCAATAAAGTGTCATCCGCAAACAAAACAATCTCTGACGATACAATCAGTTCTATGTCATTAACATAAATTAAAAACCATTTGGTAACAAAATTCATACACATTGATTGAGACAGCTTAGGCTAGGTCTTAAACATCTCTTTTTATATTTTGAATTAACTTGTATATAATTATTAATATTAATCTACACTAATTTTTTTTTCTTTTTATTAATTCAAATATAAATACTTTTTCTATATTTAACATCATAGCAGGATTTAGTAATAATTTGAACTTTAACTTATATAAATATCTATATTATAATACACAAGAGCACGATTTTGAAGGCACACTTTTCGTGGTTTTTCGTGTGCGTTTTTATTTTTTATTTATCGCATTTGGTTTTTTGCAATTTTAGTAGAAAAAAAAATTAATTAGTAGGGTAATATTATTAATATAGACTTTAATATCCCAAATTTTTGTGAGTTCGATTCTCTATTAATTCAAATTTTTTTTTTTTATCATTATGTATTATAATAATATTTTTTTAATAAAATAAAAGTAATTTTTAATTCTTACTCTCTTCTCAATTATTTCAACAAAATACGAAAGCGTTTAGTTTAATATAAATCTAAGCATACAAATTATGTATACTTATTACTTATCCATACATGGAATGTATTCACAGTTGACAATTTTGACACTATGATGTATCATGTAGATGCTTGCATATAATATGATATATTATACCAATTAGCATTTACCCTACCTACATATGTATAATCAAACAGCTAAAATGTTGGTACAATATTTATAATATAATTTGTACTGTATTTTGGTTAGAAAGTCTTTAGTATATTTGTGAAATGTTATGTATATCGAACCTATGTTCAAATTTTATTGTTAAAATTTATTTTACAGATTTTATAATATTTATTTTTAATAAAAAAGAAACATATCTTAATTTATAACTAAAATTTTTATTTTTTAAATGTGAAAAGTTTTGAAAAAGTTATTAAAATATCTTATTTTAAAATTTATTTTTAAAAAAAAACCAGGAGCAAAATTATATATTTATTTAAATCTACATAAAAACCATCTGACGGCCAATAATCAAACTAAAATTTAAAGTTCATACAAGAAAAATAGTAAAATATTATGTTTATTCAGTAAGCTGTTCCAGATTGCTCTATATGAATATGAATACGTCTGATAATTTCTTTAATGTCATTGGTCATAGTCATTTGAAAATACGAAATTAAAATAATTGAATTTGAAAATAATTTAAGTATGTTTAATTTATAGATTGAAAAAATACGGTTCAAATCTGAACCATCTAACAACCGATGTTCATTATAATTTCATGTTCATTAAAGTGATAGATATTTAAAAGGAAAATAAGCAAAATTATATATTTTTTTTAATTTTTTTAATTTTTAATTAGAAATTTCAATTTAAAATTTCACCCCATGTAAGACATTTAAACATACCTACAAACATTTTTTTTTTAAATGAATTATTATTTACGTATACGGTTGTTTTCTAAGTAAAATCAATACAAAAACAAAATATAGTATTTACCTACTAAAGATAAATTGAAATGATGGATACAATTCATAATGAAGCTGATTTTCCACTGAACCGTATAGCAAATCTGAGGTATATATATGATTTTATTAGTTGTATTCCTTTTTCAATTTAAAATTATTTCGAAGTAATTTGAAGTACTTCGAAAATGGAATGATTGAATTTTTTGAAAACAATTATTTTGTGACAGTTATTCTTTTTATAAGAACAAAAATTTAATATAACATAAAAATCCATCTGTCGGCAAATAACAAACTAAAATTTAAGGTACCTCAATAAAAAAATAAAATATATTCATTCGCTAAATTGTTAATATTTCAGTAAAATATTAGGTTTATTCAATAAACTGTTCAAGACGATCTAGGGTAAAAAAATTTGTTGTGCTCAGTAGTTTCCGTTAATTTAACTTTTTTGCCCAAAAGTGCTCTGATCGTTTGATAGATTGCTTAAAATAGTTCTAAATTGATCTGTTTTGTTCCGCAACTTTTAGTGCAAAAATTTTGTAGGCATATTTTTTTTAATTTGAGCATTTGATTTTAAATTCTAGCAGGACCAATACAGGGGAAAGTTACTGACAACGATACTGTAACTGACAATTTTGCATACCAGGAGGTTGACAATATGACAATGTTTCATACCAGGTCTAGAATAATTCATTTTATCCAATTATTTCCTATATGATGAATTTTAAAATTCACTCATAATAATTGGGAAATGGTACTAACCCATAGGTATGATCAATGGTTTAATAAAATTATCGGAATCTATTTTTTAAGATTGTCACATTTTTTATAGTTTTTAAATTTATTGTAATATTTAGCTAGTTTTAATTTTATTTGTTATATTTTATTTTTAAGTTTTTAGACTCAACTTCAACCATAATAGCGTTTCTGTTATTCTAAATAGCTTTACTGCAAAATTTGTATTCAAATAGGCTTCAATAATATTTCCATGCTATTATCTTTAATAAATTAATAAAATTTGTTTTATTTTTGTATCTTTATGAAATCGAAATTAAATTATTCAAATGTTCACATATAGCAACTTGTACAGAATTTAAGGTATAGTTTTTGAGTATGAGATGACATCATAACATTTAAATTGAACAATGATAGTTTTTCAAAAATTTTACATTCAAATTAGATCCACAATATTTATACAAAATTTGTTTCTTTATACATTTTAAAACTAGATGTTTAGAAGAATATAGGGGGTTATTGTTTTTTGTCTTTATAATAAAATTTTATTATTATTGGAAATTACTTATATCCTTTTACGGTTGTTGTAATATCATTTAAAACAAAAAACAAAATTCAATCATAATAGTAATAAAAAATTGAATAATATTAAATTGAAAATACGAAGAATTGAAACTCTAGACATATTTATTAAAAAATTATTAAAATTTTGAATTTCTAATAACTTTTAATACTTTTTAAAGATGCTATTTTAAAATAGTAAATTTTAGTTCTTACTTTGTTTCCGATTATGTTTTTAGCTTAATAACAATAAAGAGAAGCTAATGAAGACAATAATCTGAACTTGCAGGTGTTAATTTTGGTGACTTGTTTTTTATGATGGTTCTGACATAACTGAGAACTTGCTTAGATTTACGTCGCTTAAATAGAGGTATAGACTGACAATTAGTTTAGATGTACGTTGCTATTTCTATTTAAGCAATATGGCTATTGTTTATGGGCATAGAATGAACTATTTCAGTTACTTCTAAACAGTTAAAAATCTTAAATTGTGCCTTTTATTACCGTAACTCTAATGATTTATTTGTTGTTGTATATTTTTCAGAGAATTCTTAGTATAAGATCGATTATAGAGCCAACATGAACGGTTTAGGAAGAAATTCACATCTATTATGTTACTCCCCCTTCGATATATTATTTTGAAAAACATTAATTTAAAATTCAAAGTTTGTCTAAAGAAGAGGATTTGAAAGTATCGAAGTAAAAATAAATATTGAATAGTTTATCTTTAGTTCGGAAAATCGGAAGTTGCTCATAAGAAAACCATTTATTAAGAGTTTCCGTGGTGTAGTGGTTATCACATCCGCCTAACACGCGGAAGGTCCCCGGTTCGATCCCGGGCGGAAACAATTTTTTTTTTATATTATATTCAAAAATATTTTTTCCAAATTTCTATTTGAATACCATTTTATTATATAAAGCTAATTAATTAAAAATTAAATAATTATACTGATGGTTAATGAAAAACAATAAAAAACAGTAAATTAATTATTGTTTATCTATGAGTATGAAATGAATTTATGAAAAGAAGTAAATATGCAGATTTATTTTTTTGTCTTTTCAATTAAATATTATTTTTATTTATTTACTAGCAAAGTTACCCCGGGTCAACAACAAAATGTATAGAATTTAATTCAATGAAGTTTGATTTATGAATCGAATTGAAAAAAATTGATTTATTAAAAATATTCTAATATTTTTTTTCACTATGATAACAAAATCAACAATACTACAACTTAAACTATACTTATATTAAAATTATTTCTTTGTAAACAAGATTTCGCGTTTTTTTTTATGGAGTATAAAAAACACGTTCCTTGCTATTTCTGTATCTTTCTATTTCTGTGTGGTAGAAGTTCTATTTCTTTATTTTTGAAAGAGTATGTAAATATAAATTTTCATGTCTGTAACACATTTGGTTTTTGAAATACTCCTCTAACGTCCTAGGAGTTGAACGGCAACAACCCGAATCAGTCCAAATTTTCAAAATTGGGAATAGTCGTATTTCTCTATTTGTAAAAGAGTGTTTAAGTGTAAATTTTCATCACCGTAATACAATTGGTTTTTGAAAGATTGTTGAGACGTTCTATGAGTTGTATGGCAGCAACCCGAACCAGTCCAAATTTTCAAAATCGATAATAGTCGTATTTATGTGTTTGTGAAGTACCTAAATGTAAATTTGATTTGATGCCTGTAACACAATTGGTTTTTGAAATTTTCCTGAGACGTGCTAGGAGTTGTACGGCAGCATCCCGAACAAGTCATTTGATGGCTTTGTAAAGTACCGCGTCCGGTTCCGTTTATGACCATGAATAACTTTGCAAAATTTGTCTTTAAAACTGTTGGCATATATAGGGAACAAACAAATTTTCCGTTTTATAAGTATTGATTTATTTACTCAGTCGGTAAATCTGAATCCCAACTTCAGGTTGTTCATTATTTTTGTTAATCAATATTTCTCTAATTATTAAAGAAATTTATTATTAATTATTATAAATAACAAAATATACTACCATTGTTTGGTAATATTATAATTTCTTACAAAATAAAAAATATATATATATAAAACAACAAAAACCATCAGTTGAATACAACAATCATCAAAAATTTGTTATAATCTTTTTATAATAGACAACGAACTTAAGATTTATATTAAAATTTCATAATTTCAACAGCTTTCTCGCTTTCTTCTCAGCTGAATAGTAACATAGATGGACATAAAATTTGGATTTAATAAAAAGACATAATTAGTACTTAAAAGTTAGCCGTGGATTTCACAGTGAAAAAACTAGTTGCAAAATCTAAATTATTTTGGACCAATACAGGGAATATTTGTCCGATCAATCCCAAATAAACGATTGTGTTTTCCAGGGTTTAGTTCTTTCACCCACACTCTTCTTTATATTTATAAATTACTTACTCCAAACCACTTTCAAGCCATTCCAGAGCTTTGCAGACGATAACACTCAGGTGGCATTTTACGATTTTGATAAAAAAAAAACTAAAGCTACACGAATCGATGTATCAACCAAAAGAGATATCATGGACAGTTCAGTCTGTATTTGATCACAAAAGATAATTGGGGCTTAAAAACCGAGTGGAGTTTAATACTTCAAAAATTTAGAGCTGTACAATCTGCAGCAAATTTGTTTCAATTTTTTGATCCTGATATTTCATTTCAGGAAGATAAGATTATAATCTGGAAATAATCTGGAATGATCATTATATTCGATGTTAAAAAAAGGGTAGTCAAATGTTTAGGTTGTCTGAGTCGCTGTAGCTTTACTTCTTCTTATGAGACGTCTTGAAAATCTATAACGATTTCATACGACCTAAAATGGAATGCAATTCCCACACATGAGCTGGTGCTTCTAGTAATACGTTAAAACATTTGCATATACTCTAAAAATCGACTGTTCATCTTATCATTGACCTAACTGGCACTGCTCATTTCGCTTCATTTGGACATCGTCGTATATAGTCGGACATCTCTCCTTCTTTTGTAGATATCTCGATATATTCAGTGGAAACCAAATACGTATTATCTCACAGAAACTCAAGACGAACATTACCACCTTCGTTAATAATTGTCCTCCTTCCCTTTTACCCTCCTCCATTCCTAAATTTCATTTCCTTAGTCAAACGTAGTAGCAATCGGTACAAAAGCAAAAGAAAGGCAAACTAAATTATGAGTATTTATATTTTTTTCATTAATACACACCAATTTCAAATTTTTTCATTAAAATATGAGGGTTTACTGGTTGGTGAAAGGTTTATATCAGTCCATGAAAATGCATGTTTGTTTTTTAACATTAAAATTAACTCCAAATTGAACTATAATTAACCAACAGGGGCCCCTAGTTTGATTTGACATATTTGAACTAATTGCCCAAATAATTTTATTAAATGGTTTCTTATTTTCAAAAATTCTAAACTCACTTGCTAGTAAATTCCGTTTTCAGCATTAATTAGTTTTTAGATTTTAAAATTTATTTTACTTAATTTAAATTATTTCAAAATAATTAATTTTTTATTTTTTTGTTTTTATTTCAGGTAAGAATTTTTTTTTTCATCAAAATTATTTAAATGAAGTGACGGTAAGCTAAATTTTACATTTTAAATAAATTAAGTATTAATTTATAAATATACATAATTTGTATGTATATTAATGCGTATAAATTTGTTTTAGTATACTTAAACCAGTTTATTAAAAATTAACGAATTTATAATTTTTTTGTTTTTTTCTTTTTAAAAATTTGGAGCTTTAAAATAAACGGAAAATCTTAATAAGAAAAACATTTATTAAGAGTTTCCGTGGTGTAGTGGTTATCACATCCGCCTAACACGCGGAAGGTCCCCGGTTCGATCCCGGGCGGAAACAATTTTTTTTTTGCTTATAAAACTTCCATTTGACAAAAAATAAAGTTAATTAATTTAAAATTAGGGAATTACACTGATATTTACTGCAATTGAAAATAATTGTTGCTTATTTTAATTGTTATATCTTTCTCTTTGTAATAATTATCTTTGTAAATAATTATTTTAATTGTTATATCTTTCAAATATTTTCACATATTAAATTTTATATTATTCATTACTTTTCATTACATTTTCAAAAGTTAAATGAAATAATTAATATAACTAATTATTAATAATAAAATAAATTAATATAAGATATAACAAAAATATAACAATTTATCTATGCATATAACATATTATATAACAATTGTAATAATATATTTAGAAAAATAAATACCGTACAGAAAATACTTTTAAAAATCAGTTTTAAAGTAATTTGCAAATCTCTAAAATATGCCTTCCAACAAGTTTTCTATAAAATTTTATACTTTTTTTTTTCATATATAACGTTTAATAAAATAAATGTTTCCGCCCGGGATTGAACCGGGGACCTTCCGCGTGTTAAGCGGATGTGATAACCACTACACCACGGAAACTCTTAATATATTCTGATCTATGTGGATCACAAAAAAAATAAAATATATTTTATTTAACAACTTTCTATAATTATAAAAAAAAAAGTAACCAGTCTATAATTAAAATTCATTTAAATTTAAAAAGCGTTTTTTTTATACTTTTACTTTAAAGCTTTCAATTGTCTGTTTAAAATATGCGAATAAAAATTATGACAGGTCATCATTATGTTTGTTGATTACAGGTTATCATTATTTTTATTTTGGTTGTTTACTTTTGCTTACATTGTGTTTTTGATCTACATTTTAAGTATAGACGAGCATTTTATCAGGTAAACATAAACGTTGTCAAGTAATTTTTTTGCTATTTTATTTATGCTAATTTTCATTTTATTTTGCTTAAATTTTAATTCTATATGAACTTGTCTTATTTGATTCAGTTATTATCGTATATTTGTTGAAATTGAAATTATAGTAAAATAAATACGAAATATTCTTTGATATTATTTTTTGTTTTATAAATAGTTCGATGCGAGAAAGATATAAATAGCAGAGAGTTGGTGTTTTAAATAAATAATATTATATTTTTTAATGAAAAATAGGCAGCGGAAGTGAATATTTTCTTTTAATAAATAAAATACACCTATTATATAATTCATTATTCGATATAATAAAACGGGAGACATATACAATATATAACATACAAATATACAATATATAAGTACAATTGAATTAAATATATATGTATATATATGCATACACATATGATTTATGTTTTGTATATTATATATATATATATATATGTAAAAAGTTTCAAAAAAATAAATTTCATTGATGAATCAATCCTATACTCCAAACTGATCTAAACAAGTTCTATCTTTGGTCCAACAATAATAATTTACTACTTAATATTAAAAAGTATGCTTAAATACACGTCGTTCCCAACCAATCTTTTACAATTATTCACTTAATGCTGAATTATTGTTAAGAATGAATTCCATTAAAGATTTGGGAGTGTACTTCGACGATAAGTTGTAATTATGGTAGATTTGAACCCATTAATAGAATGTTAATAATGGAAAATAAATACAAGGCCGTAATTGACTTCTCTCATTCAAAGGCTGTATTAAAAGAAAAAACTGCACCAATACACAAACTAAACAACTCTCACTCTATAACTTAAACCGTCATTTAGTATTAGAAACTTATGTTAAGAATTTAAAATAAAATTTATTTAGAATCATGTAACTTTTTTTGTAACTTTTTTAAATTTGTAACATGTACATTTAAGTTAATATTATTTGTAAATGCTTGAAATAAATAAATAAATAAATAATGCATTTAAAAAAACAACTGTAATACAAAATATATAATATATATATAACCCATATATATATATATATATATATTAAGGGTAGTGTATATATATATATTAGACAAAATTGAAAGATAATTCAGTCTTTCTTCCAGCATTGTGCTGCGATATTTATTTTTAATAAATGTCCTTTTTGAAAAGGCTCTTTCGGCCTCACAACTGGTTATTGGTAGAGTTAGAAATATCTTAGCATCTATATCATTATGGTAAAAAGGAAGGACAAACTTAATGCTTTCCATGTCAATTTCAGAATTATTATATTTTTTTATATTTATAAAAATTAGATTAGAATTATATATTTTTTGCCATATTTAAAAGAAATTAAAATTTGCTATTTATTTGCTTGTATACGCTATCTCTTTCCGATAATTCGGTAGTTAAACAATCGAATATTATATTGAATACCTCTATCCGAAACTTATCCTTGCCATTAAGTACATCAGTAGCCGTTTCACGATTCGTTTGTTTAAATCATTATAATTTTCCATAGTTTCTTTACTAAAATTTTTAGCTGTTACTTCGTATTCAGTTATTTTTGTTCTGAATTTTTCTGAAATTGTTTTACAAATAATTCTAATGTAGAAATTAAGCCATAACCTTCAGAAACATCTAGGCCCAGGACTTGTAACTTTGTGCTTACTTTGTTAAAACGTTCAAGAAGTTCCCAAATTAATGTCAAAATTACATTTTCAAGTTTTATTAATTTTTTAAATAAAATAACTGCTGCTCTTTTATAATCAAGTTTTTCTTCGCTTTCTTCATGAATATATTTAAGATTTTTCAGAATATCAGTGTAGCAATTTTTTAATGCTTTAACTGATTCGTGAAGCATTAACCATCTTGTAATAATTAAACTTTTTAAAGAAAATGTAAATTAGCATATTTCTTCAAAAAGTCCCACCTTTGCGGCGATGCAGAAAACATACGTATAATTGTTGCAAGATCCCAAAATAATCAATAATTGGTGTTACCATCCTAACTACTTCTACCCCTACCAAATTTAGAGAATGTGCTGCACAAGGTACAAGATAACATATTAGTTAATCTCCTTTAAATCTCCAAAAAGTGTAACGATTTCTCGAAATTCTCGAGACGAGATTTCTCAAACAGGAACTCTAGGAACATATAATATACATCAGTATATGAACCGTATTACAAACAGAAAATAAATAAAAAAAAAATTTGTTTTTCTTATTTTCAACTTTTTTAATTTTTTTAATTTTTTAGAATTGACATTAGATATAAACTTAAAAGCGATCGGGGCCCTGAAGCTGCAGCTTCATTAGCGTATAGATAGATCCGCGCCTGCACGCTACATTTCTTTTTTCAATATAGATTAGTAATTCACGATCTGCTTGCATGATTTTACTTATCCTTTATCACTTAACATATACATATGACTGATTGGGACTATTAAAACAAACAGGACATAATTATACAATAGAACCCTCTCGACGGGCTATTATCTGTGTACTTTCTGAATTTAAAAAAAAAATTGTTAGTTTAATAAATTAAATTAGTTTTATGGGTTTAGAATCGTCTAAAGTGTCTAGAAATTTGCCTTTTCCTAGTAATAATTTTTGATATTTTTTCAAAACATATTTTTTAATTCAATTTTCATTTACATATATGTATATATATATATATAGAAATAAATCAATTACAGAAGTTAATAGAATTCTATTTGTAAATTATTTCTTTTTAAATTTAACATAATAAAAAGTAAAGAAGTAAAGAAAAAATAAATAAATTTATTACTTAAGGTAAACAATATAATACAATTAAAACTTCATTTCACTTCACTTCACTTTACTTTAATTTACACACATACGAGTACCTAACCTACATATTACAAAGAAAAGCAACTTATTCTATACTACTACTACACTTTATAATTATTTGCAATGCAATAATTTAATTCTTTTCCGTTTCCTTCCGCATATAATATTTCACAACGATCTCTCACCACACATTCTCATATCATTATATACATTATTATTATTATTTCTATATAACATATACCTACAAATAAATACGAGATATAGAAAAAAAATTTTTAAAATAGAAATAAAAAGGAAAATAATTAATTTTCAATTTCAAATGCATGTCCCGATCTCTTCTATACACAAATAAAAATATAAAGTTTCAAACAAATACATTTATTTCCATCTCAATAACAAAAACAAAAAGAAAAAAAATAACAATAAAAGTTAAATGGAAAATGCACTACATTTAATTTAGTTATTACAGAACGGAAACACTCTGTGTAAAACAATAATGATTATAAGAAAATAAAAAAAAGGATAACTACAAAAAAAATTACCAATATAAACCCTCCCACTCATTCAATTATTTATCAAGTATAGAAATAATAACACAAATATATATATATATATATACAATAATATTTTCTTTGTTTTTTTCTTATTTTTTTTTTTTTGTTATTTTTATCTTTAATTTGTATGTGTAATTATCCTTGCAATTCATTCTGATGGATTGTAAGGCGTGGTTTTAAACATGTCAATTTAATTGCAATTTTATAAAATAGATCTTTAGATAGGGGTTTTTCTTTATCTTTTACTAAACGTATTCAATTTGAAAAATAATAATTATCTACATTTTTTTTTTGTAGATTTTAGTAAATATTTTCTTAATTAAATAATAATAATAAATGGAAAATTGAAATTAATGAATTAAAAGGGTGGTCTTAAAAGGAGTAATTTTTTGTTTTGAATTTTTTTTTTGTTATGTAAAATTTAAATGTATGAATATAAAATATTTAATTTTTCTAAAAAATTACAAATTATATTTTTAATATTCCCATCTAAGCTGCTGATTTTTTTAAAAAAATGTCGCCCAATTTTCCGGAAAGATGTTTTAGTTCTAGCCTGTACAAACTGATGTATATTTCTAACCGTAGTGATCGTCAATATATCTATTATATGTCTCCAGATTAATTCATAAGTTTCTGGAACATTGTTACACCATATTTTAATGGTGGACTTCGAATTATTTTATAGTTTAACGGTAAATTGAAATTTTAGAATACTTTTAAAATGCTTTCATGGAGTAAATTTTTCTTCTAAAATAATTGTAATTAACCAAATTTTATAGTCTTTGCAAAATTAAATTTTTTTTTTTTTTGTTTTAAAAATTAAAGAATCACCAACAGTGTACAAGTGAAAGCATAAAAGCTACAAAATTTTTTATTTTAGAGATATTTTCGATGGGGGAATTTAACTGATAATATTTAGCAATCTCTAATGTCCAGAACTATGTCTACTTTATTTTTAACAAATTTCACAAAAAAATTATGGATTGTAAATTTGTAGAAAAACAAAATAAAAATTAATATTAGTGATTGTTATGTCTGTCTTCGATTTTTCTGGCAATAGCATTAGCATCTGCTCTAACTTTACCATTACCATTTTTCGCTAAAATAAATTTAGCATTCTTTTCTGATGTTCATTCATTTGCCATATCATGATACCATTTATAACAACTTTTGATAAAAACTATTCAAAATAAAGTCCTCTTTAAAATAAATGAATACAAATTGGATTTAGGGCACTGGGTCAGAAATGATCCTTTGGGATTGCTTTAATATGAAAATTTATTTCTTATATTTCTTCTGATAATCTACATTTTTATAATTTAGGGTGAGCTGGAAAAAAACATTTCATAAAATATAGAATGGTTTTAGAGTGCGCAAACAAGCAAAATAAATGTACGAATAGATGTGTTTATTCGCAGTCCATTAGAAGTTTACACGTTTTTACTTTGGTTTAGATTTAGGTCTATAAAACTGGAATACTATAGGATATGACAAAATGGGTTATGGATATTCAAAGTTGTTAATTCTAATTTATTACCATAATAATATTAATATTTAAAATTTTCCTGAAAATTGCGATTACTTTAAATTCGATATTAAACCTATAGCCCTGGCAGTTTTAGTGCTTGCAAATCATTGTGTATATTATAAATTATGTTCAATAATAATATAAATAAAAGTCTATTTGTTGTTTTCTTACTTACTAACGACTTAGATTTTAGAGGCCTGGCTCATCAACGCTTTCTATTTCTGTTGGCCACGAAATTTCTCTCTCCAGTTGAAGATACAAAATTGTTTCATGTCGATTTTTATCTATACTACAAAGATTTGGTTTACCCCAAAGTCCTATAGCTTCGGATTTGAATTCAAAGATTCACTTCTCTTTCCTGGGCAATAAACTATTTTTGCTCAATGTACCCGAGCCTATATAGTGTTTTGAATTTAAACTTCATGACATCTATCAACCTCAATTTATAGCTCGTAGAATTCGGCATTAGGAATATATCTTCTTCTCCGGAAATGTTGTTTTTAAAGACATTAAGTTCATACTTGCCTTGGGCAGGGTCCATGATTCTGATTCATAGAGTATGTGACCTGGCAGAATGAGGGTTTACTAAATTTTGCACCTTAGTATTTGGACCTAAAACTGAATTAACATCTTTGCCAAAATTCTAATTTTCCAAGATTATTCTTAACAGCATTTTTTTGTAACTTTTATCAGAATTAGAACATTAACCGTATTGATTTATTTTCGGGCTTTCAAGTGTAAATTATTTTTAAGTCATTTTTAAGTCAGTTTCAGATTTTTCGATAATCTATTAGTTAATTTACATTTTTATAGAATATATATAGATTTGTACTTGAATTCTAAACACGAACACGACTATTTCGTTTCAATTACCAAGATATTTACAATTGTCTTGACATTATAATGTTACTTCTATATTGTACAACCAGCCACTTAATATTTTAAGATAATTTGACAAATGCATTAATTTAAAATGAACATAATATATGCCTGCGATTTTATTTTGTTTACTCATACAAAAGTATTTAATTTTATTCCATATATTTTGATATATTTTATAAACAAAATTATAATAAATTTAATTTAAATATTATTTATTTATTAATAATAATAATTCTCTTATTCATAGTGTACTTATTTCATATTCAAAATGACAAATTTCGAAATAAATAATTTCAATATATTAACAACGTATATAACTATGGTACAAGATGAAATTAAAAAAACAAAAAAAGCCAAAACAGAATAACAACAAATTGCTCTTAATTCAATGAGAACTTCTTTCTTTTATTGTTTTCAGTTATAATTTCTATTTATTATTTTAAAATTGGGCGCCATATTATTTATATTCATTTTAAAATATTATTCAAAAACAATGCAAGTATTAAAATGCAATTTGAGAAATAGAATGTAAAGTAGTAATCCGGTAATACTATAAATAGAATATAATAAAATAAATTATAAAATTGAAAAATATATTTTTTTGTCTTCTTTTTTTCATATAGAAAAGATGTCCTTTTTGAAATAAAGTAATAAATTTTCATAAAATATATTTAACTAATGGATTAAAAAAATGATTTTGCGATGCAGAAAAATATGATGAAATTAAATTTTTAATTTTAGTTTAAAAATCTGCATGTCCCTGTCAATGCCTAAGAGAAGACGAAATACATGCAGTTAAGTGTATGTTTCGTTTAAAACTTATTGGGAAAAAGGTGCAGTTTTCAGAAATATATATAATAAATGCTGTATTATTGAGGGAAATTTGAGAATTGTAATTTTACAGCTTGCACTCTAAAATTTTCAAAAATAAAACTGTGTATTGGGTTACAACATAAAATGAAGAAAACTGGGGGTAATTGTTTTTCTAGATAAACCATTAAAACCTATTTACCTACCTAACTACGTTATATATATCTTGGAAACCAGGCTTAGGATGGTACTTACTGTCATTGTACAAATATAAACAGGTAGCAAATAATTCATCATCATTGTCATTGTCCTCTAAACCCTTCCGTTGGGCATAGGGTGGAAATAAAATCTTTCCATCGGCTTCTATCTGCGGTTAACCTCTTCAATTGGGGCAACGTTCCTTGCTAGGTACTTTCTTCGGCTAAGAATGTTTGTTTCCATGCTTTTCTCGGCCTTGTGACGTAACGTGCATACGCTGAGGACTCCATTCGGAAAATTGTTTCGTGACGTTGTTGTCAGATTTCGTCAGAGTATTCCCGATCCAATGTCATTCCCTCTTTCGTATTTCCACATCTATTTGTGTTTGTTTTTTTGCCACAGCGTTCTGTTGGAAATGGTTTGTAGCCAACGAGTGTTTAGGTTTCGCCAGAAAAATCTATTGATGTACGTTTGGGGTTTCCTGGTGATGTTTACTGAAACTTTCCATGCTTCAGACACGTACAACACTTTAACTTGCATTGAAGATTCTTATTTTTGTGAGCAAAGATATTTTGTTTACCTGTAATATTTTTGAGAGCATTCCGAAAACAGTATTGGCTTTGCTGACGCTTCAATATTCAATTTATACCTTTATCAAGCAATTAGTTATTATATAATAATTATGAATCATTGGTATCGTCTATACTCGACGTGGCTTAGTCAACGATGCCGTTACAACTTGATCCGATTAACTAATTCAATATAGTGATGTCACTTGTAGAGCTCGATATTAATTAATTTTGATAATATACATACAATATAATATCTGCTCTGTGTTATAAATCAATTAAACTCATAAAAAAGTGTGCTAAGCCGATTAATCGGGAGTAGTATTATGTAGGTTGATGGTCAATAATTTTTTTTGTCTAACATTATAATAAATTAAAATACTAAGCCAACACATTTTGTGAACAGAGTGGAATGCAAGTGTTTAGCTTATGTTTTAGTGATTATCATGTTACAAAATAATGTCATTCAAAGCTTTATATTCTTCTGCCTTTTTTGGATTGGATTACAGAATGGATCTAGTGTTGATTTAGCCCTATTTTTGAAGTTTCATTAATTTGGTTTTTTTATCAAATGAGTTGAAGGGAGATGTCCAAATAGAAGGCCTCAGCAGTAACAGTTTCAGCTAGTTTAAATAGCAATTATAATAATTATCATAGATCTCCTCCTTATCCTAATAATTGTCATATCATCTCCTTGGCTTAAAAAATTGTGTACTGGGTTAGCGACAAATCAGGACTTTCTACTTAACGACAGGCCACTTCCACATTTCGATTATTCTTAGTAAAAATATACTAATTTGAACTTAGAGAAAATAGCTGGATTATTATTTCCTTTTTCTCGACTCTATATGATTCTCTTTCTAACTGTTTAAACATTGAATGAGTCATTGAGCGTTTTATGCTTTAAGTCGTTCAAATAACCAAAGATATTCCGATATACCGATGAATTCGATTCAATAAGAATTTCTTCACACCGAACTCGAGCAAAAGACTAATTTTGTCCTCATTCTAAAACTGTAATCAAATAAAAAATATAAAGAAATATAATACCTTTTATGTCAAATTAATTCAAATTTCAAATTCAAAAAATAAATTTAGATTGCTGTGTATTCGGAAATAAATTACTAAAATCAGTTCACTCTTACTTATGATGTGACATCCACAATGTCTTGTCAACAATGCTTGAAGCACTTTGTTCAAAAAACTTCTTTACTTAAAGCTTTTGATTTGATCTGAATTTTAATATGCGATAACAAAACTACATCACAACAACATTTTTTCATTCATTTAGTCTTCTTCGTCGTTTTCCTTCAGTCATTAAATCTTAAATACAAATGATACTATTAACTTTATCAATAACATTTTATATTTTCGAATTTTAAAATTATATATTTTATGTTTTTAATTTATTAGTCAATCAATCTGTCAGAATCAAAGTAATAAATTGTATTATTCCATTTATCCGATTTTTTTTTTTTGTTATTAAACAAACTACTCTTATATTCTTATGTACATAAAAAATTAGACAATTCGTCAAACATTTGAAATATAAAACTAGGATAAAATAATTTTTTTTTTTTTATTTTGTTTTTAATCTAATTAAGTCGTATATATTTTTAAATTTTTACACCTTCAATTTATGGCTTGAATTCAAAACAATAACAATTTTCTTTAAAACTAAAAATCCCTTCCCCATATTGGAATTACAAATCAAATTGTTAAAAATAAAAAAAAAAATAAAAATGGTTACATTTATTTTAAAATATAGTAAGGGAATGCCAGTTAGGGAGGGCACATATAGAAAAAGAAGTTCGGTTACTGTAGTTTTTCTTTTTCATATCCTGGATAGAATAAAACAAAAATAAAACTGTTTTTAGAACATTAAAAAGATTGATGTCTGATACCTACCGTTATATTGCAAAACTAAATAAAAATAGAAAATTCATCTTTGATATTTTTTTTTTGTTTTTTTTTAATTAAATTTTTTGTTTGAGTTGATTTGAAATTGCAATTAACTTTCAATATACGTGTTTAAAAATAAGAATGTGAATACAATATAAAAATTAATAATATAAAATTAAATCAAAAAATCAATGGAATATACAATATAAGTAGTATTGTATTTAAGATTTTAAAAATTTTAAAATACGAGCTGTTTCCTTAGGTACTTTAGGATTTGAATATTAAATTTAAGGAGTTTTTTTTTTTAAAATTAAATAATAATTTTGCTTCCATTATGTTTGAAATAATATCAATTCAGCGCAATTCAGCTCAATTAAATTTCAATTATCTCATATAATTTAAGTCACAGGATCAGAGACATACAATTTCAGAGTAATTCAGCTGAGTTAAATTTAATTCAGCGCATTCCACTTAAAGTTTTCGAAATTTTAATGTATTTCTTATGATTATTTTGAATTCTATTTATTTATTTATATTTTACTGTTTTGTTGATATTATTTAATAAACATCAAATAATACCAATTCATCGTATAGCCCTATGCCCCCCAGATAGGGTTACAGAACAAAGAGGATCAATTTAACTCAATTCTGCTTTATTAAATTTCACTTAGCTTATCTAATTAAAGTCTCCGGTTTCAGATACATATCATTTCAGATTAATTCAGCTGAATCAAATTTAATTCAGCGCATCTTAGTTAAGTTAAGTTTTCGAAATTTTAATGTATTTATTAAGCACTGTTTTAAAATAATTTTTATTTTTTAGTTATATTATCCGTACTCCTTCCACTAATCAGGCTTTTAAAGGGAGAAGTAAATAACGACCTTATATCTATTTCCCAATATCAACATTCTGTAGGTTCACAGGTGGAGGAATAACATTAGGTACCCTATACAATTTCAACAATAAAGATTACATCAGCAATTTTTCTTCTTTTGTGTAGGATATCATAAGGTAGCAACCTAATCGGATTTTTCCAAGGAAGATTCACAGCTCAAAAACTTCTATTGAATGAATTCGATTCTTCGTATGTGAATATCACGAAATGGGGCCCATATCTGGCTGCCATATTCCAAGTTCAAAGTCGAATGAAAGTTGTGTACAGATGTTTTATTATATAGGAATCACCAAATTTCTAAGACCAATGTTATATAAGACCTAGCACGGAATTTGATTTATTTATAACATCGTTAACTTATCGTCGAAGTACAGTTCTAAATCCTTAATGGAACTAACTTTTAAAAATAACACACCATTAAGTAATTATACACTGCTTAATTATACGACTGTTTGGAAGCGACGTGTATAACACATTAAAGCTAATTTTTTAATATTAAGAAGTAAATTATTACTGTAGTAAGACCGAACATAGAAATTGTTTAGATCAGTTTTTGAGTAAGATTGAGTCAATTGATTTTATTTTTTTGAAGATTTCCATATCATCTACAAACTTTGTGTTCAATATTTTTAATTACAGATGCAATGTTAATCACTGAAATAATGAATAGAATAGGCTCTAAGTTCCATAGTTGACCGTAAATGTACATTTTTTATATTAGTCAAAAATAATGGGATAAGCACCCTAACTGCCTTCGCAGAACTTTAGCCATATAAACACGAAGGAAAGAAAAAGAAAGAAAGTGTAAATAGTAATAAAAAAAATTAGAATAGAATTATAATAGGAGCGAGTTAATATAAAAACTTACACGCAAGTTAAAAGATATTTAACAACCCGTCTCTTGAAGAGTTATATGTGTATGGGAACAAAAAAGATGGTAAGGGGTTCCATAGCTTAGAGGTTCGGTTGATGAAAGAATTTTTATATTTCACAGTTTTGGTTCGAAAAGACTCTACTACAAATTTTGAGCGAGGTCTGTAATTTGGGCATAATACTTTACTGGCCGATTATTATTATAAAACAGAGTGGCTGTTCCAACATTACGGTAATGACGGTAAATTACGGTAATGATGTTATGTGTTGTGTACACCTTAATGATTAATAATTTTAATGGCTCGATTTGTAGTTTATCTAGACTGGTACTAGGTATACCACCCTAAATATGCGAGTTATATTCAAGTCGAGCCCGAATGTTCTATATATTAACAGGATGTTGGAAAATGTAAAGATGAAAGTCGTGGATAGGACATAATTTATGATGATTGATTGTTATAAAATATCCATAATATGAAGTTTGCAAACAAAGTAGAGGCCTTTTGCTATTCAAACCTATCAAGAACAATATTAAAATCTAATAGTTCGCATCCGAACAGTTTTCCAATCAACTTGTTTAACATGAAATATTTATATTGAACATTTTTCGAAGATTAGTATTTACTTACAGTTGCGGTTACTAAGAACCTTTTACTACACAGAACTTAAATTTTGTAAACTTTTAAAAGTACAAGTTTATATACGAATTTTACAATATTTGTTTTTGTTATATGTTTTTGTTTTTTTTTTCGTACAAATACATGATGCCTCATTAATTTTAACAAAGTTTTAAGGGAAATTCAAATAAATTTATATAACAAGAGTAATGTACAAAATAAAAATTTAAAAACCAAAATTACATTATTAATTCAGTGTATTCATCAATTATTATATACTTAAGTAAAAGAAATTCCGGATAGAACAAGTGAGTAAATTTACCATTATTCTCTAAAGAATTAAACGAACCATTTCAAAATTTTTAATATAACCAACCATTAAATCAAACTCTACTTACAATATTTGCACTTAATTTTTCCATATTACGGGTGCATTTGAATACTTAAAGTATATTGTAAGTCTTCCACCACCACCACCATCACCACCCTACTATACATATATAAAATTAAATATAAAAAACAAAATTAAAAACCAAGTCATTAAACCGGATACTATTGTCCTTTTTTTGTTTTTTTTTTTTTTTTTTAATAAAAAACAAACTTTCATTTCGTTGCATTTTCGTTCCTTTATTATTTTTATGGATTTTAACTTACTTAAAAATTTTCATAACTTTCCATCATAGAAGTCCTGTTGTAATGTTACTCCTTCTTCAAAAAAAAACCAAACAAATTGAAAAAAACAAATAATGAGTTCGGAGAAAATGTAAAACAGCAGCATTGATGATGCATCATCAGCTAATGAATTACATGGAACTTCCTTTAAAAACAGTGCATTACCATCATCAGTAGTAGTAGTAATAGTATAGAATCAGAGAGTATCAAAACAAGAAAAATACTTTTATCTTTTTCTTGTCACAATTCATAAAAAACCAGGACAACTTCACAAGCGCTAAAAATGTAAAAAATAGAAAAAAATAAAAGGAGGGTCCTTTTGTTGGGTGTTAAAACAATGTGAGCACCAAAAACAATCAAAAAACAAACTAAAAAAAATAATAAAAAAAGAAATGAGACCGGCAAATTTTTTACAGCTCATTTTAACAGTGAGTTCCGTTTTCATATTTTTTTGTTTTGTCTTTTTTTAATTTTTCGTTATTTTTTGTACTAAATTTTTATATTTCTATTTTTTTTTTTGTTTTTTTACTTTAATATTTTCGTTCTTTTAGTATAGTGTTCTTTTATAATCAAAAGTGTATGTTTTTTTTTTTACTGTTTGTTTTTCATTTGGTGTGTGTGTGTGTTGTTTTTTTAATTTTTTTTTTTTATTTGATTGATGACCACTTTAATTGCGGATATTAAATGACAGTTTTCCTGTTTGCGGAGATAGCAAAGTGAACATATTCATACATAATAATATTATAGTTGTTGTATATTGGTTGGTGAGTATATGAGAAACAAACATTAAATTAAAAGTGAACATGAACGTAAAAATAAAAACGAAAAAAAACAAACAAATTAAAAAAAGTGATCAGGACAACGATTGAATAAAGAGAAAAAGGTCTTTGGAAAAGTTTATATCATTTTGGAGAAAAAAAAAACTAAATTTGTATTTTTAATAATCAATAAGAATTTAACTTCTTCTAGTTGAAATAACAACAATTTGTTTACTTAAGCTATATTCACAGCTTCAGTGATGAATTTTTATATCTCTTTTTATATTCACCCTTATTACTGATCATTTTGTAGCTGGACTCAAACTTGTGGGTAAATTTTTTTAACTGTATTGTACAATCCTAGATAAGCCAATTAGCATTTAACTGTTATTGATGACACGACTCGACCTATTTGTCAGTAGTAGTTATTAGTTTTATAATACAGATTTGGGTAATGGTTAACTCTAGCACCAACTGCAGACACAAGATTCAACTTAACTCAAACAATTTCACTCTGATGAGACTGGAGATTACATAAAATGAAGAGCAGGTCTTTAATCAAAATTAAATGTATAAAAACAAATCCCCGACTTTAATTTAACTAACTTTAGATATTGATATTTTAATATATTCAGCCCAATTATTGATAATTAAATCAAAAATTAAAAGTAGAATTTTCTTTCACTAATAATTTATTTTTATTGTACAAATATCGACTTCCTTCCTTCATCAGTGCCTACAACTAATCAGCCTCATTTCAACTTTCAGCCTAATCACTCACCGAAATTCAATAACTTTATTAATTTCAAAAAAATGATTCAATTATTATTAAATAATTATTTTTTTTTAAAATAATATCAAATTACTTAAATATTGATATTTCAAGATATTCAGCTTGATTCAACGGAATTCAGTAACTCTAAAAATTCAAAAAATAGATATATTATAATTATTTTTATTATATAATAAAAAAATGTTGCAATATAACTAACTCAGCTGTTATTCAGCACATTTTTTTTTAGCTGAATAGTAGGAATATAGTATAGTATACTGATGATGTTCATTACTAGAACTTTAACTGGTTACAGATATTTTAAGTCATACTGGTATATATTGCTATAGAATAGACGGTTACTAGTACTTAAAATGCAATATATCTTCAACTGTCATAATTCTACACTAGAACCGTTATATTTAGCTTTTATGAATTTTTGATGTTACAGTTTCAGGATACGCCATGTCATGATTAGGATAGTGATAGTCATGAAATCAAGTTTTTCAATTTATTAGCTTTGATTTTTTTTTTGTTTTAAATTTAAAAGTTTAGCTTTATTTAGAAAAATTAGTATAATAGAAAGCTATGTTTTTTCATAGTTCAAGATCAGAATATTTTCTGAAAAATCGGTAAAGATAATAAATGAAATCTGATATATACTGGCATTTACTAGTATATTTGTTATGTACTGGTTTTGCGACTAGTACCTACTACAAAAAAATATTGGTGGCGACCAGCATTAGTATTTCTGCTGGTTACTAGAAGTTTTAAGTACCAGTATATTATAATATTATATTGGTACTGGTGCTATAAAAATCGTCAGTAAATGCGATTTAATTATTTTTTTTGAGAGCCGGGTTTTTAACTATTTTGATGTAGGCATTTTCATGAGTTTTGAATTGCTGCAGATTTTTGAATTGCTTTGCTTGATCAGAAAACCTAATAGTTATTTTAAACTGATTTTTTTCAACCGGCACTCTGAATTTCAATCGATAATCCACAGGTTCGATTCCCGATGAAGCAAAAAAAAGGCTTTATGGACTTTTTGACTTGGTCCAGTATATTTTGTTATTAGAAATATATGACAAAAAATAATTAGGAGTATAATTTGATAAGAACATAAATAAAATGGAACAACGCTATTTAAGAAGGCTTATAGTTGCTGACAGTAGTATTAGTCTTCTATGTTTAATGATAAGCACGTTATTGCTTGTAGTAAAATATATAGCTCATATTTAATGAAATGAAAAAATTTAAATGTTAGCTCAAATAAATATATAGCTCATATTTCACAACATTCTAATCTTATCTTATTCTAGCTTATTTATAGACCAAACTTAAATTATTTACTATAAAAAATTAACTCCATCTTTTTTGTATTAATCATTAATTCAGAAAATTCAATTAATTTCAATTTTCAATATACCCGTACACTATATTTAAAAATATTTTTTAAAATTGTTATACATTAAGAAACTAAAACAATATAACAAAAGCTATATACAAAAAAAAAATAAAAAGCAAGAAAAAACATATTAAGTTCTAACTAAAACGCGTTATCCTGTTACGATGAATAAGCATTTATTATTTCTTAAATATTAGTTTGCCTATATCCTACAAGTAGGATTCTATTCTTATACATTATACACTAACATTTATATTTATATGACATTAATATGTACACTTTATATATTATACGCTCGTACCATAACAGCAGGTACTACAAAATATATTTATACATATATGTACATATATATATACATATACATATATTAATAGCATCGATGAAACCCTGCACATTCCTTCCAACTCACACTATTCTCTAATTTGCTATATTGTTTCCGATAAAACTTAAAACAAGGGTATTACAAAAAAAAAAAAAAATAAACAATCGCCCTAAGACTCATAACTCATCACTTGGATAAAACATAAAAGAATATAAAAAAAAAAACTAAAAAAAACTTTATAGTGCTTCATCACATACTTTAACTGTTTAAAATTAATCGATGAATTGCTATAGACAGTTACGAGTACAAATGTACATATACATATATATATATATATATTATATATATATTGATTTAAAACACAATATTAAATTACACTTTATATAATGTGCATAATATTTGGCTTTCAAAAGTGGTTTTATAAACCAAAGACGATTTTTATTATTAAGAAATTTAATATTTTAAAACGTAAATTTGTCTTTTTTAATATTTTAATTAAAATTTTATTTTATTTATTATGGTATTTTTTTTTTTTAAATTATATTCAGCAAGTATATATAGAATAAATATAAAAAAATAGCATTCAGCTTATAATAAGTAAATGAGTCTTTAAAAATTTATTTAAAAAATTTTGAACGCAAATGGTTTGTGGTAATTTGTTATAATGTCGGTTTCACTGTGATTTCAAGACTATGCCTCACTTTTTTAAATTATTACTAAATTTACGATAAAGTAGTTAAGTTCATTATTGCCCAGCCTGATATCCATGGCTCAGTTCGTTTTCATGTTGTACTGTAGTCCCTTCAAGTCAACATGTCAAGTAATGTTTTGGTTTCAATGCATTGCTATGGTTGCCAACCGTTCAAACTAACTGCTTAACTATTGCTGACATTTTATCTAGTGCCTCTCTTGCAGCTTGTTGTCCAGTAAAGCAAATAAATTTTATCTTTCATAAAATTTGATCACATGCTTGCCAGTTCGTTGGATTACCAGTTCGTTGGATACTTAGACTATACAGAAAGATATTTTGGATTAAATAAATATTAATTAAAATGTTCATATGCAATTAAAAAATACTTTGTTCCTAATAAAATTATACTAATATTCTTTTTTATAGGCATTCTTCATCAAGAAATCTATTTTTTTTTGTAGTTGTAAAAAAAAAAACACATACTCCTACAGTCTTTTGGAAAACCTTACCCTAAGGTTCGCTTCAAAAGGTCTTAATCTTCTTGATTGTTCCGGTAAATTTCAACCAGCAGATTTAGTTACCTGATCGGGTCGGATCTGTTGTACTTGAATCAACTATCTCTTCTATTACTGACCTTTCTATTTAATTATTTCTGATTATTAATTTTCGAACATACCAAGACTTTATTTTAAATACCTTAAGACATTATTTTAAATACCTTTGCTAGAAAACTTTCTGTTTTCGATTTTTGCATTTTTCGTTGAATCACACATCAGCTCTATACAACATTGGCTTAATTATACTTTTGTAGATTACGATCCTGCTTTCTAGAGAGAGTAGAGATTTCTTGCCAGTTTAAATTTGTTAACTTTAGAAGTAGTTGCTTGCTGTTGAAATATGTTCCTCTCATGCTTATTATTTGGTTCAAGTGAAGCCCCAAGTATTTGATGGATTTGATTAATATTTTGTTATTTTCAATTTATTGGACAAATTGGAAGATCCTTAATTAATATTCAAAACTACAATTTCAAATCTTCCTCCTTAATCCTTTTCTTTTTTTTTCTTCTGTTTCAGTATGCATTTTTATGCTCACTGTAAATATTTATTTAAAATTTTTTACGCAAATAGTTGTAAGAGGTTGACCACTGCACACCTTCGTTCGGTAGGTGATGTATCATGGTAGGTGATGGGTATGAAAAAATTTCATATTTTAACTGGAGAGAATCTGTTCGTAATCGCAGTTAGTGGGGGACGATATTGTATCAGAACCAGAATTTTCAAGGTCTGTAGTGCCCAGAAAGTTCAAAAATAAATACTTTTTATTTTCCAATTAGCACTTCCAAAAATAGGTTTTCTCACATTTTATTAATTTTTTGAAAATTTCCATTCTGGGGTGCCAGAGTCTTATTAAATAACGAAATATTTTATAATTAGCTAAAAATATTACCAAGGAAGGTTTTAAAAAGGTAACACTAAAGATTTTCCAAAAACCGATTCTTTGAATTAATTTCAAATTTTACATCTTTTTTATAGAGAAATTGTTTTTTTATTTATTATAATATTTATTGTTCTTTAAAAATAAGAAAAATTATTAATAAAAATTATGAAACGACTACTAAAAGTGAAAAGAATAAACGAAAATTCAAACCTACAAACGAATGAAAAAAACGTGTGCTTAATTCAAATGATTTTTGAACCAAAAAATAAACTATAAATGCCTCCCCGTCCACCTTTAAATATTCGATATTGAGAACGGGGCTCACATCAGAATCATTTTCAATTCTGATTAACCTAGTTGAGCAACGTAAAGGATAAAAATAATTAATATTTTTAAAAAATATTTATATTTTTAGTATTTTATCTATATTATAGGAGACTTTCTGGTTTGATTATTACAGTTACAGTAGAAAACGTTTATAACAACATTTCAGGTTAAATTAATTTAAATCGATATAAGCAATCGTAATGTTCAATGTTCGATATAAGTAAGTAGTAGCGTAATAACGAATTTGATATTCTAAAATGATATATTGGAATATACATATCATCTATCCCTCTTCACTTATCCATTTCGAAAGTTAGTTCTCATAATTGCTATTTTCACTTTATATATGGTAGTTTAAAACAATAATTTTAGGACCATTAACGTACATTTTTTCAACTCGGATTTCATTCTTTTTCACGAATCTATATGTTTTTCAACAATTTTTGCATCGATTTTTAGCTTGAACAACTCATATTTCATTGAATGCCAAACTATTACGCTCATTTATTGCAACAGTGACAAAACCCGAAATTTGTTAATTTCTGGAAATCGAATTATATAAGCATAATAATTTTTTTTTCTCTTATGTAATTCAAAACTATCATAATAATAACAGAATAATAATAATATAAAATATACAGTTATTATTATTATTATGTTGTAATGTTAAAATATTTAATATTCCCTCTTTCTTTCTTAATTTTCTTAATCACAATTTTTGAGTTTTTGTAAATCACATTTCTAGGATAATATCATAATTACAGCAATATGACCCAAGGATTATTCATTTTTAGCTTTGACTATGTTTCTAATTTGTTCTTTTTTACTATCCCCTCTCTAAAAGTACAGACCCTTGTAGGCTTAACCTTAAATACATTTGTATCAATTAAATTAAATTATAAATCAAATCGAATATTTATCCCCAATAAAACGTTTTCATTACAATCACGTCCAACTGTTTTTCAATATTCCATTACTTTGCAGAGGGCTAAAATTTTTTCAAAGAGAATTCTTAAATTGTCCCAGCTTCAGAAAAATGTACAAATGTTTGAATTATACATCTAGCATTCTTAATTTTAAATTTATATCATAACACAGCAGCGTAACACAGCACAGTATGCAGCGTAACACAGTATAATATTGTTTATTAAATACATATTAAATTTTATGTACCTACTTAATATTTAAATATATAGAAATGTCAAAAAATTAAAGCCCCATATAACATTTCATTTGAAAGTGTGTTGTGATTTAGCTTAGTGGTTATGTGACTGAACTATAGTAATCGGATGCAGAGATGCTCGTTCACATTGTATTCTAACGAATTCTTTTGCGATTGTTATTTTTTTAATATACGATTAAATACGGTCCCAAAGAACGTAATTATATTCTACTAGTGTTAAAGTTTGCTTATTTGTTATATAAGTTTTATATAAACGTACATATACAGCTTTAAACATAGAGTTATCAAATTTTGCCTAGTTTTTCACCAGAGTCAAAAAAGCAATCAATGATATTATATTATCCTTTTATATTCACTTTTACTGCTGATAGTTTTGTAGTTGGACTCAAACTTCTTGATGAATTTTTTGAACTGTTTTGTACAATCCTAGATAAGCCAATTAGCATTTAACTGTTCTTGATGACACGACTCGACCTATTTATCAGTAGTAGTTATTACTTTTATAATACAGATTTGGGTAATGGGTAACTCTAGCACCAACTGCAGACACAAGATTCAACTTAAGTCAAACAATTTCACTCTGATGAGACTGGAGATTACATAAAACGAAAAGTAGGTCTTTAATCAAAATTAAATTTATAAAAACAAATCTCCGAAACTAATTAAACTATCTTTAGATATTGATATTTTAATATATACAGCCTAATTATTGTTAATCAAATCAAAAAAAAAAGTCGAATTTTTTATTCACCAATAATTTATTTTTATTGTACAAATATCGATATTTCGGAAGGGACTGCGAGGGAGGAAAGGGAGTGCTTGCGACTAATAAGCCTCATTCCCCGAAATTCAATAATTTTATTAATTCCAAAAAAATAACCTTTTAATTATTATTTTTATCAAATAATTTTTTTTTTAAATAATATCAAATTACTTAAATATTGATATTTCAACATACTCAGCTTGATTCAGCGGAATTCAGTAACTCTAACAATTAAAAAAATAGATATATTATAATTATTTTTATTATATGATAAAAAAATGTTGCAATATAACTAATTCAGCTGTTATTCAGCACATTGTTTATTTTTCCAAAGGCAATGGTGCTACAGATCTGAAAATTCGTACTCAAATACCCTCTGAAAATATAAATAAACTAGCTTTGTAACCCGTCATAAATGACGGAAGCAAAATAAATCCTAGTTTCTTTTTTTCTTTCATTAGATTCTTTATTCCGAAATTACAGTACTTATGTTTATATCACTTTTTATTTATTTTTATTTATGTTTATATTGGCCTAACACTAATCTTTTTTATACCAACCATACCAACAAATTTGTATAAAATGTTTGTATTTTTGTATGGTATACTCTTACTCACTTCCATTTAGTTATAATTCGTTAGTTGGGTTCAATTTAGTATAAATTATACCGTATTAGCGTTATTGTGGCCTCTGGGAGAGCAAATTTCAAAATGGGATCTTATTTTCATATAAATTTTGTCTTTTGTATAATGTATAGGGATCTTATTTTGCTATATGAATAAACTGTTATTATGGTATTGTGTTATTTTTAAAAAATATTCAAAATTTTGTATCTAAATTGGTAAAATTTACAAAAAATACAAAAACATTTTCATCAATAATTTTCAATTTAAAAAAAACAATGTTTTATTATCCGACGTAGAAGTAGAGTTTATTATCCTACTCTACTTCTATCAAGTTCTATTGATTGAACAGTGAACCTGAACAGTGAAGTGAACAGTGAACACTTAACACTGAAAATAAAATAATATTTTTGGAATGAAGCATGCAGAACATACAGAATACAGATACAGCAAATAATAAAAAAAAACAAAAAAAAACAAAAATAATTTTTTTTGAGTGAAGTGAGTTACGCACACAATAATGACAAAAATAAAAGGTAGAAGCAATAAAGTAGTATAATATACAATATTATACAATTCAAATATGCTGATACACATGTATATTATTGTGTATAATTTTAAGTAATAAGAATAACCTTTGAGTGAATTATGTTTTTTTTGTGTTAAATGCTGTTTGTCTTTTGGTTATTATACCATATTAAATTTTTGATTAAATTTCTATTAGTCCTTATTATTATAAATTAAAAAAAAATTGTTTGTTTTATTTATATTATCATTATTATTTTTTATTTTTCCTTATTATTTGCGAAGAAGAACCTTAAATTAAAAAAATATAGTTCATGCAATCAATTTTTCCTGCAAAGGTTCAGCATGGTAGACAGGGGTTAAAAAAAAACACCAAAGCAATTTGTATATATATGAATTTGTATACATATGCAATTTGTATATGTGTTGGAGCGTTCCGTCGAACTTACAAACATTCAGATAAATGCAGAATAATATATATATAATACTTTCCATAACCATTTTCAAAACGTTAACTCTTTCAGGAAGGCGAGCCGGACACAACTATATAGTTGTTAATATATGAATTCAAAGTTTGAAATTAATAAAATATTAATAAAATTAATAAAATATAGCTATAAAATATCGAGCAAAAATTATTATGCATAAATTTATTGACGTTGTATGCATTAATTTACTTGTGACTTCTTTAAAAGATTATTTAATACTATTTGGAAGAGATTGGTTCTAAATTCAGCCTTCTTTTGAGCATCTTTCAGATTTTCTCTATCAAGCAAATTATTTGTCTTTGAATTTATATGGGTACTGTATTTCATGCGTAAATGCAAATTGGTTTATTTGTTATTTCATTCTTTACCAGATGTTGACAAGCTCTCGATGTATATCGGCATTTCGAGGGAATTGTAATTGAATTGAACAGGTTTAAATGCAAAATGGTTTAATTCATTTTTTATATTACTTAAATACCAGCAGGTTAATTGAGCTTCCCAGTTTTTAATTTTATCAAATTGAAACTGTATTAATATTGATTTGTTAAGAACATTTCCAAAACTGTATGCTAAGTGCATTATTGACACATGTGTCCCGATATATTAATAATAAACAATTTTGTCGTTAGACTGTGGTTATAGCGATCAATAAAATGAATACGTAAATTTTTCAGATCGCTGTAACCGTCTCACAGTAAAAACAAAATATTTTTTAACTTTTTTATTTTACTCATCACTATAATTGCAGTTGTATGCCCATTAACAATATCTCATTTTCACGTCACGTTTTTCTTAAAAAATTTTATTTTTCATTTTTAAGTAAAATTACCATTAATACTCGAATCAGGACATTGTTTTTTAACACAATAAGTTGGATGCTGGTGATTCAATTTTTACAAAAGTAACTTATTTCGGTTATCTCTTTTCTTCCTATTACGTATTTAATTTTTTTATTTACTTCTATTTATTTATTATCTCACCATCGTAAAATTCAGTCTAATTATTTCCCAGTTTTACGATTTTTTATTTTTCCAAACCCAAACTCAAAATTCCCACATTATAAATTTCAATAAAACAAAAAATGTATGGTATTAGAAACGTTATAATAAAAATAAATTTAATTTCATTCAATATAAAAATTCTTTACAATAATGGAACCGTATGAAAATAATTTCGCGAATCCCCTGACAAAATACTGAAAATTTTTTGGCACAAATACCGTTTCTTTTTTTATTTGTTTGTTGGTTTTATACTTTTTTTTTTATTTTCTCATTGTTTCTACTTTTTTTTCAGTTTGATTTTTAGGATTTCGGAGATTATATTAGTCACTTTACTACAGTTACACAGGATTTTAACTTGAACCTAAAACTATGGTGAATTTTAGTAAATAGAAAACCAAAAAACAAAAAAAAAATTTTATGAATTAAAAAAAAAAAAAGAAATAAAAAAAAATTCGTTGTTAATTTTTTTTTCAGTTTTGTTTGTTTGCTTTTTACTTAAATTTTAGATTTTGCCAAATTCTATTTACTGTGGAATTGTTACTGTGTAAGAAGAGTTATTTATTTTTCTGCTTAATTCAACCAAGGACGAGGATATTTTTTTTATTATTCCTTTTTTTTTGGCTGTAATATAGATTAAATAGTATGTATAACAAAAGAAATCCTGAAGCTTATCAGAGCTATTTAAAAGAAGGAGATTTTTCTTTTTTTACAATTGTTTAAATAAGGATTTTTTATAAACTTAGATATTTAACAAGGAAAATTTTTTAACTTTTAACTTATTTTCGAGTAGTAAATAAGATAAATTTTAAAAATTTTAAATAAACGTATTTAATGAAAAAAAAATTTTAATAAAAATTTAAATGTCAAAAAGTTACTGTAAATGGAGAAAATGGTCGTCGGATTTTAAGCTCAATTCTGTTTTATAATATTCAAATTTCTCTTATATTATACCAAAATTAATAAAATTCAATGCGATTCCACGATAAAGAATTCTGATTGAGTTTTAGGAAAATGATGATAATCAAGAATTAAATTCAGTCTTGCATAGCTTAAACACTCACACACTTTGTAGATTAAGTCAAATAATATAGGTTAGGTTTCATCATGTCTTCAAACTTAATTTAAATTTGTCATTAACACTAACTCAATTGTCAGGCTACTTTCCATAAATGGTACCGGTTTTACGGTTCATAAATGTTGCCAGCCGATGATCTGGCTATATCGTCAGCTTTCTAATCGGCAGGTCACTATGACCCGGTATCCAGATCAGTTGTACTTTATTTCGAAACCCTATGGGATTTAGGACTCCTCCGAACAATCTACTAGCAATCTACCTTCGAAGGCTTTTAAGGTAGTCTATGACTATCACTAAAGATTATAATGACTTTGTTAGACCATTTTTGCTCTTTTATTATATTCATTGCTGCTCTTACAGCAAAGATTTCAGCCTGAAAGACTGTGTATGCCAAGAGTAAACTGTCTGCCAAGAGGGAAAGAACACTCCAGCACCCACGTCTAGAGCCGTTAGCGACCCGTCACTGAAAATGTTCAAGGTGTTTAAGAACCTATCATGGTTTTCTGAAACACACCAGGTCTCTCGGAATTAACTTGATTAGAATGAATTTTTATTAAATCAAACACCTTATTTGATGTGACGAATTGTATTTTTATCAAGCTCAACAATCTTCATTATTGAGCAATCATGAGCAAGCTTCAGTATAAATAAGAATTTTTTTACTGAAATTCGTAATTTTTAGGTTATTTCTAATAATTTAATTTAACTAGTGTTAATTAGACTCCCAAATTACTTTCTATCTGAAATTGACTTGTGCTAGTTCTATTTGAGTTAATTTTGATTAGTCTGAACATTCTAGGTTTAATTTCAATATCTTGCGGATAATATAATTATCTCTTTGAAATCTAAATAAATTAAATAACAGTTTAAAGAATTACACCTAGTACACCTATAGACAAAAGGTTAACTTTGAGGAAGCGTACCACCGCAAAAAAAGAGTAATTAAAACTCAAGACGAACATTGGCTAATTCGGAAAATTCTACACTAGATCTGATACACAAAGTGTTGCTATTTAAAGTAATTCTGAAACCAATCTGGTCCTACAGATGTCAGTTATGGAGAATTACAACTCAAGGGATGCAATCAAAAGTTGCACGTGCCATTGGTACTTTAAAAATATTTATCCCTATAAAGATTTGAATATACCCATGGTTACAGAAGAACTCGTAAAATGTAAAAATAATATGCAACCAGGCTGATCCTAACACTCTAAGCCTTTGGCGAGAGATCTACAAAACATTCCAATAACCAGCAAATTAAAAACAGATCCCTAGTATAGTCATATCAGGCAGAAAATTGGAATGAACGAGGAAATATGAAAAGAACAAAATCAACATAATACATAAGGCAATAAATTAAAATTAAAATATATCTAAGAACTCCAATGTAAGAGGCAAAAACGAGCAAATATGAAATGTCAAATCAATGGACTAAACCTTTCAACTTTTTATATTTTAAGATTTGAGTAAACCGTAAAGGTCACTATTGTTATAAATTATTTTCATTTTCGTTTATAAACATTCAATAAATACAGTTAAGAGAGGAAAAAAATTGTTTTTATTATCCTATCTTACGTTCTATCTGTGGAGTGTAATGCAAATATATTTTCTCCTGGAGTATTAATCAAATTATGAATTAATTGAGGTTGATAAAATGTTTGTTAAACCTTAATCGTTGTTGTACGTCAAACAAACGTCGTCAATTTTTTATTCTTAGTCTATCTTGCTATGTTCATTAGGTCTGGATCTTAATTTTTCAGTACCTTCAAGTTAGTGCCTAATTTATTATTGAAATGTATTCATGTGCAATGAAATTGTTTTCTCTGGCTGTTATTAGCTACAGAAATTTTGATTTACGTCTCTGAGACATACAAAAATGCATACTAATGTTTTTTGGTCGAATATCTATGGCAACTGTAAGCACCAAATGTGCTCATAATATTGCAATATGCTTATATGTGAAAATTGTACAATTTGATCCGATGTCAAAATTTAAAAAAGTTGGTTTCTAAATTGTTTTTGATATTATTTTTAATTAATTATAGTTTTAAGAAAGTGTCTATAAAGAGAAAGATTGATTTTGTTTACTCTTTGTTTTACTTTTGGAGATATTTTTGATCTTATCTGCTAAATTTTTGTCAAATTTTTGGTATTATTTCATTTAGGAGTTAAATGTGATAATTTTTGAAGAAAAAATGAAATACAATGACAAAAAATAATATAAAAAAATAGATTAATTTAGCACAAGCACTTTAAGACCTTTTAAATTTCGAAGTCTCAGGTATGGGACGTCTCAGAGACGTATAACAACATTAATAAAAAATTTTTTTGTAACAACTGTTAAGGGTTAATTAAATTTTGAAATTTATATGTTTTCTCAAAACTCAAGACCTATAGGGTATATTATTTTCTGTTAAGTTTCACTAGAAAAATGATAATCAGTCTTTTCTAACATGTTCAAATAGAATTAATAGAATATTAAAATACTAGAGTTTTTTTTAAAATACATATGAATCCATAATATGGTTTGCCCAATACTAATATTAACAATAAATTGTTAGCTGAAATATCTGGCGTAAATAACATTATATTATTTTTTTTGAGTAGGTAATTGTTGTTCTAAAAGTATCAATGCAACCGTTAGACTTATTATGATAGTTCATCATAGTTGTTTTGTATAGATAAACATATAAAATACGTTTGTATCTTTTTTTAGATTTCATCACGTAATTCATATATAGATCTTTTATTTTACATCATTATGCAGTCAATAGATAGTACAGTTAGTCACTTTTCCATATTAGATATAATTCTATTGAAAGTGATAACTATAAAAATTAATTATGTGACAAATTTTTTTTTTCCAAATTGTTACAGCTCTATGAATAGCTTTTTTGAGCACAGTACCAATAAAATTTGCTTTTCAGTGATGGGCTCTTCACGTTTTTAGAAATTGTGTAACTTCATTTTATCTGTAAGAATTAACTTTAAGTTTCACTTATTGAAATTACATATTAACTTTTATACAACAACATCCTTGAACCTAATTAATTAGTAACTGAAAACTACTGCCTTAAAATTAAATTAAAATAAATAAATTTAAACGTACAAAAAATAATAAAAAAACTATATTTCCCAACCAATAACCTATTTTGTTTTTTCGAACAAAACAGACAAAACAGTTTATACAATTGATTAAGGCCACCTAATAAAAATAAAATAAAAAAAAAAAAAAAACCGTTTTATTAAAACAAAAAGAATCCTTAATTTTTTTGTTTTTATTTTCAATGACCCTATTTAAGAATTAACTTAAATACAATAGATTTTATGCAGACTCTACTGTCAAACTCTTTAATGAAAAAATAAAAAAACTGTGAATTCTTTTTTGTCATTTGGAATTTTAAATTTCAAAAAAAAAAAAAAACTTTTTTAAATTAAAAAAAAATCAATTAAACTATCACGACATAATTGATCCTACCCAAACCCAAAGTGAATTTCTGGAAACTACACATATAGAAAATAGAAACAGAAAAACAGTACACCAATTTTTTAAATGAATGAAAAAAATTTCAAATAAAAATGTATTCAAAGTGAATTCTAGTTTTTATTTTGTCCTTAATATCACATTGGTTTCTCAAAATATAATTTATACCGTTAATAGCTTTACTTAACAATTGAACCAAACAAACGAAAAAAAAGGAATAAATAAGGAGTTGAATACTTTTTTTTTCTCTATTCGAATTTTCTTTTTCTTTTTAATACATATTGAGAATTTTTATTGTCGGATTTAAAAGGATACAGAATTTTCCTTATTTTTCTTTTGATTTTGTCTTTTGTCAGCTTTTTAACTTCACGACAAAATAGAGAGAAAATTACTATACTATCTTTTATATGCAGACGCAATGAATAAAACAAAAACTAAATTTCTGTAAAAAAAAAACACAAATGAGAAAAAAAAATTCAATTCTCATTATATGCAAGTTCTCTCTTTCTTTGCCAAAAATATAAACATAAATTCTATTTCACATGTGTGTTGAAGTGTATGAAAAAATGTATGTGTTTTTATTTTTATCGTATTTTTTATTTTTGTTTTTTTTTGTTAGTGAATTTTGCAGATTTCCCAACTCTCTATGCATTACAGTTTTGATTTGAAATATTTTTGCAGAATAGTAAAAAAAATCATTATAAGAGAGAAAAAAATAGAAATTTAAAAACATAGTGAAGCAGAGAGAGAGAGAGAGAAAAAAAAGTAATAAAACAAAAATTAAACAAAAAATTGATAAAAGTAAAACCGATATACAAAATATATTGAAATTTTTCATAAAAAATTCTGTATATGTAGAAGCAAAAAATGTATAACAGTTTAGAGGAAATAGTTTTAAATTAACAAATTATTCACATTTGAATGAAAAGTATCGGAACTTTAATAATTAAAAAAAAAAAAAGTAATAATACAAATTAACCGAAAAATTTTATTATTATTATTATTATTTTTATTATTATATTTTACAGTAATTAAACGCCACAACGCACAACATTTATCTAACTCTATATATTTATTTTGATTATATTAAATTTCATCTTTTGAAGCTGACGGTCAAAACTTTTTTAATAGATTAAAATAAATCCCATAACTTGACTTAAGTTAAAATCTCACAGAAATTTGAAAGGTCGACTATTAGATTAAAAATCTTAGTTTTACGAGTCAAAATTTAACGTCAATTGTTAGCCTGAAAGACTAATTTTAATATTGCATTTATAATTAAAGGTATATTTAATGAGCTACAGTTTTTCGGACTGGCTTCCATTGCATCCATTGAGCACTAGCAAAAAGCTACTTTCAAAAATTTATTTCTATCTACTAACAAAAAAAAAAATAAAAAAAAAAAATAAGATGTCTTTAATATTCTTTGATAATTACAATTAGAAACAATTTTAATCACTAACTTCAAATATTTATCAATTTATTCATTAAGTGGTAGTATCAGTTTTTATTTATTCGATTATCCCTGAGGAGGTTTATTCTCAACCTTATAGGGGACATTCATTCATAAAGCATTTTATATTATAGAAATACATAGGTTTTAATTACTTCCCTATTAAATCGCAAGCAGACTAGATATGAAAAAAGATGGTGATATAGTCAAATAAAGCAAAAGGAAATTATCATAAGTTAACTTTAATAACATTTTCTGGGTTAATCATACAAATTTATTTATGTAATTTCAATCCTGACAATCGTCATACGAAAACAATTTTCTATTTTATTAATGTCGTATCAATCTAATATTGTTTATATTTGTTAAATTAAGAATTAATCTTTAACGGTTTTAATATACAATTTATTTATTAAATTATTTTATTCAATACTGTATCAGTAAATTTTCTATATTTAATCAAACTATATTTACTCTTCTTTCTTGTTTCATTGAAATTTCTGTAAAATTGATTAAAAATAATTTCTCTATAATATAGAGAAATATTCTAATAAATAGCTTACGTCATACTTGTGCACCGGCACCCACTGACTGACTACTGTTAGTTTTAAACTGTTAAAGTTAAAAGTGTTATACAAAATACAAATATTTTATTTCTCTTGTATTGTTTTTTATCTGGTCTAAATTCTCTTCAATTTCAATCAAATTTATTCTCTTAAAATATAATATTTATTTTCAATTTGAAAATTTTACTCCAAAAACACCACAAATTCAAAACAGATAGACAGACAATTATTGCAGTAAAATGTCTACATCACTATCCTGTAATATTGTATGGTATGGTACTGTAAAAAGACATTCTAATATTGCTGATAGAAATATAATATGTTATGAGATGATGAACCCCCATAAGAAGGGTAATGGATTATGAAATGCATTAAAATAAGGACAACAATAATAACAACAACAAATTAAGTAAATTTTTAAAGTCTGCAAGAGAAAAAGAGAATAACCAAATATAATAAACGAAACGGTTTTTATTTTTATTTTTTTATTTTAACTTAATAACAGCACACACGATTCGTAAATAGCTTCGGGCATTTAATTCATTCAAATAGAATAGCACAGCTGAGTTTTCATTTAGTTAGTGGTAAGTGCTTGGTGTGATAGCATCCTCTCTCGTTTCCAAAAACTAAAAAAAAAATTTTTTTTAATAAAATAATAAAAAAAAAATTAAATAAAATAATGTTAGAAAAAACAAAAAAATTTTAAAAGAACAGAAACAGTAAAAAAAAATTTTTTTTAAAAAAGTGTTTAAATAAAAAATAAATATTTAATACAAAATAAATTAATTTACATATTTTTTTATACAATAATTATTATATAAAAAAGTTTAATTTTAAATAAAATCAGAAAAAAAATTTAAGAATTACATAAAATTACAATTTTTAACAAAAGATTCGTAGTGAATTTAAAATTTAAAAATTTATATTCAAAATTATGTAAAAAAAAGAACAAAAGAAATATAACAAAAAAAAACATATATTAATGTATGACTGAACATTAAAAGCTCAAATTAAGATATATTATTATGAAATCTAAATAAAGGACCAAAATTAAAGGATTCTTTGTATTAAAAAATTTTAATCCTAAAATAATTATTATACTAAACAAACATATACATATACACCCTACATACATGATATTGAGTGATTTAAAATGTGGAAAAATAAAAAATCCTAATTTTTAAACTTAAAAAAGGATATTTAAAACAAAATTAAAAGAAAAAATAGCGGAAACAAAAAAAAAAAGTAAAACAAAATAAAATTAAAAACTAAAAATTTTAAAATTTAAATTCTACAATTCAAACAACTCTTTTTTAAACCATATTATATGTGTAGATATAAATAGCTAAGGTATATAATACAAAATTTAGAAAACATATTACAAGTGTACTACTTAGTCAGCGGCTTTTATTTATTTATTTTATTTTTTTTTTTAAACTAGAAAGAAAAATTTAAAATATTATAAAAATTGCATAAAACATACATATATACATATTACATATATGTATATATATTAAGTTTTTCTTATTAAAAGCAATTGAATAGAATATTTTCCTTCAATACATATGCATCCAGTATATATATATATATATATATATAGCTCATATAGACGGGCATAAGTATTTATATGAATGCACATATTAAAAGAAAAGCAACAAAAATAACAAAAAAAGAAATAGAAAAACAATAGAATGTTAATGAAGGGAATTTAAAAAAAAAACAATAAAATAACAAAAATAAAACACAATACAATTTTATATATACTTGAAATTCATAAAATGAGAGTAAGAATTTTAAAAAATAACAAAAAAAAATTACAAAAATGAATAAAAATTTTTTTTAAATGTCCTTAATTTTTGTCTATTATCTTACAAAAACAAAAAAAATTAATTGTAACTATTATTTTTTATAATGTTGTTCGTGTACATTTTTGTTTTAATTAGAATTTTTGCTGTATCAGTTTGTGTTTATATAGAAAAGATAAGCTATTTCAAAATTTCACAATAAAATGCTTAATTGCAATTTAAGACTTTAGAACAGATTTTATAGAATAGAAATGGAAGAGTTGATAGAATTTTGATCATTTAGTTAAAGCTACATACATTCAAAAATTGAAAATTTTTAAATTGAAATAGTGTTTTAATAATTTTGTAAATTTATTTGAATTTGAAATATAATTTTGTTTTTTTGTAAATTTTTTTAATCTATTCTCAAATTAAAGCCTTTTCCCTTTTAGTTAACTTCTTTTCAACATAGCTACATTTATTTATTTATTTTTATGAAACTGATATAAATTTTCTGAACTAAGGGAAAACACATTATAAAGTCTATTTGGTAGGATAACTTAAATAAAATTAGACTAAGCTAATTTAAAAATGAGTCAATATGCTAGAAATTTAATAAATAAAATGTAGTAAAAATTATAGTACTGTATTGAATTTTATGAGAAAATAATTCTACCTAAAATAGGTACTGTCAAAAATATAAAAAATAATTCTGAAAGACCCTTCTCAATTTTAGGATATGTTACATTTATAAATAATTAAACATAAAAAATATTTTTATTACAATTATTATTTTTATTTATTAACTACATACTTATTATTTAAAATGCTTTTATAATTAATAAAAGTAGTAAATTTATTAATTAATATAATATAAAAAATAATATTTAGGTTAACAAAACACAAAAATGAAAAAATTTTTTAAACAATTTCAAGAGCTCAATGAATTTTCAAAATGATCTTACTTTACTTACTTACTTTTCATATTATATATATGTACTTATACAACTCATCCAGCTCCACATTTTTGGGGTTATAAATAAATAAATAAAGAATACTCAATAAATTTGAAGAAAAAATACTTAACAATGAATAGACAAAATACAATGCTCGTGTCATTGTGATTTTTTTCTTAATTTATAGTTTTAATACAAAACTAAGAAATTTAAGAAGTTTTGCAAATAAAATCCATTGAGTTAAAAAATCTCAATGTTAAATTACTTTATTTTATATTATCAAAAATTTAAGGTATAATATTTAACTGTTAAAAATTTCAACAGCGCAAAAAAAGAAGAAAATTTTTTATAAAATAACATTATTATTGATTAGATGTAAATTTAAACGATACCTCCATAAAATTTGCAAATACTTTATACTGCAAATTATTAAAAAAAAGTTTCATGATAGTATTTTTCTATTTCAAACAAATCCAACGTATATACATACATATGTTTGTACATATACTATAATTACCTAGTTATACAGTATTTTATTTAAATATAATTTTAATTTTTAATATTATTTATGTAATGACATCCATAATTTCTGAGGTTTCTATAAAAGTCTTCAGTTTGGCACAATATTTTCCATTTTATTTAACTAGGAGGTTATTTCCAGTTACAATATTTTTTTCATATTCGTCTTTATTTATTTAAATTGTTTTATGAATACTACAATAATTACCGAACTTTAGTTTTTCAGCAATATCTAAGCGCTATGTAAGGTCTGATGTCCAAATAGATAAATAAAATAAATCAATAATGTCTGAAAACGCTCAGAACATCGTAAAGTGCTAAAAAAATTTTTATATATATTTTTTTATTATTTCCCTACAAGAGCTCGCATTACATGTTCGACCTTTCGTAATCTTTGACTTTCAATCAATTGTATCTAAATCTTACAGTATTTTAGGTATTGCAATATTGTAAACATAATTTATAAGTCTTTGCTATAAATAAATTTTGCAAAACTATTATTTTTTCCAGCAATTTACACTTTTCAGTAAATATGCTATTCATTGAGTCTCTAATTATCTTTAAAAAAATTTATTCTATTTTTAAAAACAATTTTTATTATTTTCAAAATTATTAAAATTCATCAGATTTTTTTGATTTTATATTACTTTGAGAAGCTCTTCTCCATACTTTTGGTAGCCTAGAAGTGTTAAATTTGATTTCTTCATTCCATTTCGGCACCGTCCTACCTCTACTGCATTGAAATTAAAATTAATCAATTTGATCAAATTAAGTTATCCATTAAATCATGACAAATATTTTTATAGTTAAAAGTGTATAGGTATTAGTGGCTGTTGACAGTACGCCGATACACTTAGACCAGTAAAGTCCATTCTGATACTTAAAAGTCTATATTAAAACAGTTTCATGAAACTGTTAAAATTTTAAACAAATTGATATACTCAAAAACTTTATAATATTTAACATGAAATTTTTTTGATTCTATTTCAAATGTTTCATTCTCCCTCATTTCATTTTTTTTTTTTTATAGATTTCATAATTTCATTTTAATAGATTAAATACAATTAAAATCTAATTAAAAGTGTTGCTTTTCGTTCTTTTAAACTTTAACTAAAATAATTTCAATTCAATTTTCACCATTAATTAAATTTTTTAATATTTTTTTTTTTAAGTATTTAAGAAAGTTGATTATTACATTATTATTTCTCTTATCCAAAAAAAAAAAAAAAAAAATAAGAAAACACTCAATGTTCCTTAAATTAAGACAGAAGAAAATTTTTATTTTGAAAATATTTTAAAAAGTTTTTGAGTTTTTTTTTTGTCTGTTTTTAAACTTTGCTTCCCAACAGAGTTTTTTCAAAATTGTTTAGAAAATAAAATAATTTGAGTTGACACATACAAGAACAACAACAAACAGTAAAAAAAGGAAACGTTAAAATTCTTTAAATATTTTTTTTCTTCTTCGTATATTTTTGTTTAAGAAAGTTAACCCCGTTTTAAAAATACGCAAAAAATAAAATAATAAGAAAAGAAAAAAGACGTAAACTTTAGCACTTAATTAAAAAAAAAAAAAAAAATAAAGGGAATTGAAACAGTCAAATATTTATATAAGTCAAATCTACTCCATCATTATTAATAAAATCTAACTTACTTTCACAAAAAGCTAAGAATTGTTGGGTCTTCTAACAAATATGATGGGGTCTTTTTAAAAAAGTTTATTTTCGGTCTTAATTTAAAAGTAAAAATAAAAAGATGATTTAAGATAATAAGGACTTTAATATCATAGTGAGATATAATTGAACGATTACGAATTATCTATTAATTTAATAAATCAGTATTGTATCTGATGTTTTATTTGTATGTTTTATTTTATTTGTATTTTCTGTTATTTGCCATAATTCATCATCATCGTCATTGCTATGAAGCTCCATCCGTGGATTAGAAATTAAACAATCTTTGAATACTTTTTCTTTCTGGCTCCACAGACTATGTAAATTCTTTAAAAACCGCTTTCCATTGTTGTCAATAAAATAAGTTAAAAAACAATCTTCTTTAAATTATATTTTTTGATATTCATTAATATTTTATAAAAATTTACTAGCTAATAATTATCACAATGGAGCTTATCGATTTAAGTGTGTCGGCGTACTGTCGGCAACCACTACTACCTAATAGCTAATAATAACTCATATAGAAATAATACTAATACCACTGATCTGATGAGTGGTTAATATTTGAAAACTAGTCGCTAATAACTCATAAAAAACATTTCTAATATACATTGATCAGTAGTGTTTAATTTTACCATCATCGTCAAAAATATTTTTTTTCAATTAAATCTATTTAATTTAACTTTCCTCAAATACACATAATTCAATATTTATTTCTTCATTTAATTACTTCAAAATCCACTTCGATCAAGCCCTAATAGATTATTGCTCATAACTAAAATTTCTTCCAACTAAATATAATTTAATTTAGTATTAAAAAAATACAAACAACATTAATAATATAGTTAATACCATAAAGCAAATATATATAGAGAAATCACGAAGAACAAAAATTTTGACTTTTTTTTAGCTTGAAAAAGTTATAGCAGTACCTGCATAAAACCACATCAAAATTTTGCAATTCGTCATTTTAACCACTTCGTTAACAAAAAGACATAAAAAAAGCTAGTGAACTAAAACAAATTGTTTTATGCTGAACCAACCATACTGTGTATAGTTTCTAGCTTTGAGAGAGACATATTATATTTTACTCTTTGCTGTACTGAGATATATCAAAAATATATTGTACTCTCATATCAAAAATATATTGTAGCTACACTATTTTAATGATAGTATGAAAATATAAAATTTAAGAAGAAGCAAAAAATATTTTTTGTTATGCGTGATTACTCTATATATATTTCCATTATGTTAATATTTAAATTGATAACAATTTTAAAATTATTTTAAAAAAATTATCAGTTTTTTTTCTTAAAGTTGAATTTACAGTTGTCTTTAATAATTAGAAAACGGGTTGTTGATATTTTATTAATTAATTTTCATAATTTTTTACCCAATTATTTACAGTTATTTACAAATTTTTCTATATTTAATTTTACAATGATCAAATCTTAATATGATTTGATTCACACTCAACTGAAATAATAATTTATTATTGTTTCTTAATATTATAATTTTACAATTAAAATATGAAAAAGGCATTAAGAAAACAATTTATTTTTATTTCAAATATTTTTTTCAAATGAAATCGTTTTTGAATTGATTCCGAAAAGCTTAAGACTAGTTGACTTGATTAAATTGAATTCTTAACTCTCAAGAACTTTATTCAACTTAATTTAATTAATAAAATTTATGTGAGTATTTTCTTAATTATTTTTTTTATATGATTTTAATAAAAATAAATAAAATTTTAATAAAATAAAATAAGCTAAATTATGGACAACAAATAAAAGTCGATCTTGCGATCAAACAATAAATACCGAATGCCAATATATTTATTTTAATATGTATACAGGTGCCAATTCCATATATTTATAAAAATATGGGATTCTTATCATATTTCATTAAAAAAAAATCGTAACGATAATAACTAGAAATATAAAATAATTTAAGAAGAAGAGAGAAAACACCATTTAAGCCAACAAGCTTATTATAAATTGGATAAGCGATATGTTGTAGTGGCTATATCATCTGATTATTGAAAATTGATTTTAAAATGAAATTTTTATTTTCTTCCATTATTTTTAAAACAATAAAATTTTATAAAAATTCCTTTGAAAGTATAATTTGATAGTAACCTAAATCAATTGGAAATTTACAATTTCAAAAGTCGCACCTAATTTTCTATAAACCTTAATTTTTTTGATTTTTGACCATTATTAACAAATTACTCTTATGAAAAACAGTAGAAAAACATTTAAAAAATTTTAAAATTCTAAAAAACTATTTTTCTCACTTTTAAATGCTCAGAACAATTTATTTTTACACCACTAAAATAAACAAAAATAAATATAAAATAATGTAATGTTTTCCTCTTAAGTTTCGAACATTGCCAAATTTGATATGTCAAATTTACATTATAAAAGACATTTACTTATTTATTAATAAATTCCGTATCCATTCCCTTATTTTGCTTCGAACTTCACATAAGAGTTAAAAAATGTTTAGCTCAAAAATGGAATGAACTAAAATGTTCGAACTATTTTTTTTTTGGTATATTCCGAAAGTTGGAATGTAAAAACAAATTATCGTTAATTTTTTAATTAAAATTATTTTTTTTTATTTACTTAAAACAATTTTTAAACTATGTTTTACAAATATAAGTGTTATAGGACCTACGTATATACCTAATTATGTATTCACAAATATGATTAATTAAATATATAGAAAAATAAATAAATTTAAATTATTTAAAATAGATTTTAAAAAAAAATTTTAATTATTTTATTTCCAAAATTCTTTAATCTAAAATAGTTAATTTATTCTATTAAATTTTAATTATTTTTATTTACATATCTTTATAATAATTTGAATGACATTATCAACCAACTTTCTAAATTATAGTTCAAAAGTTAATAAACAAATATACCTATGGATATGATATGCTTAAAATTTCAAATAATTAATTTTAAGCATAAATCTATTTAAATTTTTATATTCTATTATATACTTGAAATAATTTATTATCATTATCCATGATCCTTTTCTACTTATATAATACATTTTATATAGAACAATAACTATACATACTTCAAAAACAAAAATAACAATAACACAATAATAATAATAATAATTAACATAAATGAACGAACAGCAGTATTTTTACCCAGTAGTTTACTAAATTTTATATTTATAATAAAATTTAATTTAATATTTCTATTTCATTATAATTATACTTAAGTATTATATATGTATTTTTTTTATGCAATGATTACAGTTTTACTGCATAATCTCTAACTGTATTAACCCTATTAAAGCTACTTAACAATTCGCTGCGATTTTCACATTGTACCAATGTTGCTTTTCTTAATTTATTTCATTTTTGTTTTATTATTGTTTTTATTTTATTTTTTTCTGAATTACTAAAATATCCTTTTGCCTGCATTTAATTTCATATATTATATCTACATAATTTAAGTATGTATGCAATTATTATAAATGTCTATACATAATATATAGGTACATATGTTTAAAATATCAACAAAAAAAAAATATTCTTTCATTGCTTTTAACTATTTTACCGTTATAATATTATTACGGTATACTAAATAATTTTTTTTGTATTAAACTTTATCGCTTACAGAGAATACTAACATTATTATAGAAACTCTTCCATATGTACACATACGTATACATAGATGTGTACATAATATATGAAAAAAATGTATGAAAGTCGAATAAATACTAAACAAAAATATTATAATAACGGTGTTAAAAATAAATAAAATATAACTGTACAAAAAAAAAAAAAAAACAAATCGAAAAAAACTAAAAATAACTGTCATAGAAACAATCATAGAATAACAGAAAAAGAAGTAAGAAAGAAAGAAATAAAGGAAAAAATTAACTTCATATACATACATATTTACATTTTCAACAAAACTAAACCAACTACAATATAAGTGATAAAATAAAAATTATATATTTATACATATCATATATTTTTTTTATTTATATATATATATATAAATGTTAAAGAACATTGAAGATAAGGTACTAAATGGAATGAGAAGAACATTAAATGTAAATATAATATAAGTAATATTTGTATATCTATATACACAACAGAGTATTAAAGTTTATCATATTTACATCCACCACAAAATAGAAATCTAACATAACTGAAAATGAAATAGAAGGTTAGTTTAACAGAGAAAGAAAAATAATATAATAATGATGAAAATAATAATAATAATAAAAAGATAAATAGAATTTTGTTTTCTAACTAACCAAAATTACATATCAACTATATTATAGAAAAAATTCACTAAAAATATAATACAACAAACAGTTAACTAATATAATAGTAATATATGTATAAGGTGTTAAGAAATTCTACAATAACGAGTAATAATAGAAGTTATAAAAATAACAAAATAAATAGAATGGCGACAACAAATATTATAACAAAACTATTATTACTTAAATTACAAATTTTTCATTTTCTTTTTTATAATCATCCTACATAAATGATAATGATTGATATAATCATTTCGATGATAATAACTAACTATACTATAAAATGATGATTATTATAATAATAAAATAATTCTCACCTGACTTACTAAAATCCATGTATACATATTATATGTATTATATATGTATAATGATAAATATATAAAATGCTATAAAATTTCAACTTCATCAAAACTGTCAAGGGAAGTTCGGCAATTCTTTAAGTTTTTGGGTAAAAAGAAAATATGTTAAAAAAAATTTCATATTTAATTATCGCATCTAGTAGGTTGAGTTCAACCCAATATTACTTACGTATTTTAGATTTTCATTTTAAGAATGCGATTATAATCTAAAGAATAAAAAAAAATCGTTTAACAAAAAAAAATTATACAAAAAATAAAGAAAGTAACTCTAAAGGCACTTCGTGCACTTGAAAATAATTTTTCCATTTTATCACGAAATTACAAAAAAAAAATTAAAATAATAAAAACAGAAAAAAAAATAATAAAACAAAAGGAAATAAGAAAATATCCTGTGTTAGAACCTCGTTTGGTTTGGTTTCATTGTAAATTTTATAAGAACGCTAAAAATACATTTGAAAAAAAAAAACAAAACAAAAATGTGTTTTTGAAAATAGTTTACATTAACAATAATGACTGATTAACAGTAAAAATTCCCAAGTCGTTATCGTGTTATAAATAAAAAAAAAATATAAAAAAAATAAAAAGTACAAAACAATTTTTCGTTATTTTTTTATTGAGAGCAAGGACCTCTATAAACGAAGTACACAAAGAAGAGAAGGTGTTAATGTAACCTTCGTATTTCTTTTTGTTCTTTTTGGAAAGCTGTCAAGTTAGATTTCAAACATTTTTTTTCGTTTTTTTTTTTTTTGTAATTGAAGGTAAGTTATTATTTATTTATCAAATTACAAAATTTTTTATTTTTCAACTTTTTATATTATTTTTATTTACACAAAAGTTAAATAATAAAATAGATGTATAATGAATAGGAATGGTTGGAAAATTTGACGGAAAATTAAAATAATTGTTTTTAGCTCACTACATTTAAGAGTTGAATGGTTGTAATTTTTTTTTAGAATGATAAATAAAAATTGTATTATTTTGACTTATTTTATAATTTAAAATGTAAAAAATGAACAATAAAATAAATACATAACGATATAACAAAGCAGAATAGATTCGTTTTGTGTATAGAAATAGTTTAGGTTAATAATGATGACTTAATGATGATGATTTTTAAAAAGAAAAAATTCCCTAAGTTGCGAAAAGTACTTATACCTTGGGGTGAAAGTTGATAAATTAATAAATAAATAAATATGAACATTTTTGTATATAAATTTTAGCAAATCTAAAAATAAATTTTTAAGAAATCAAAAATAAAAAATAAAAACATTTTTTTTCATTGTGGCGGATTTAAGATTGTGCTGTTTGGAAAATTTGATTTTTTTATCGTTTACATTTATCTAATTTTTTCCACACTCTAAATTTTCCGCCCTAAGCGGGTGCCTAGTGTGTCTATTCGTAAATCCAGGGCTACCTGTAACATGCGTTTTTGCATAAGCATTTTTGCTTGTCCATTACCATGTGTTTGTTTTCAGTTTTTATCTTCATTATTTGGCTATGTTTTTAACATCTTTATTGCTACATTTTAAAGAATGTAAAACTTCATGAAATTCAATTTGCTTGATGATGTGATATATATAGTTTCTGCACATTAAAGTTAAAATATATTTTTTTTTTCATTTTATGATGATGTGAAACGTTCATGGCTTCCAATATACAAATTAACAGATTGTAGATTGTTCAAATTCGAGATGGAATCTGCCCCGTATATCACCGCAGCCGGAAATGGCCTTATTGTGATAACTCGTGTTTGTTAGTTAGCCTCTGAGTCCTTAAGGATACCTGATTTCGTGATCACTCTCAAGATATTCTTCAATGGTTTGCTGGATAGCTCCCATTGTTCGGGTAACACTATTCCCAAGTGGCAAAGTCTGCTACAAGTGAGCTCTTCGTATTCATAGAGAAGATGTTCAATGGATTTTTTCGTTGCTTTCAGTTAGACCCGTCTTATAAAGGTGTTTCTTTTTTTTCTTTATTTAGATAAGCTTATTAATTTTACAAAAATAGTTTTGCTTGGTGATCTTAGTCTTAGCTGTTTCATCAAACAATTAGTTTTATCAAATCGGATAAAGGTTGGCGAAAAATTAGTTCTGACAAAGATTGAAACCTTTAAAAAAATATTCAGACAAAAATTAAGACGGATTAGAATTTAAAAATAATGTAAGTACCTACCTATTCAGGACAATAAATGAATATAAAAAAACACTTTTTTTACTAAAGTCACAAACCAAATTTTTTTTAATATCTATACAATGTATTTCTTTATATTTTTTTTTTGCTATAATAATTTTTTAATATTTTAATAACCAATTTTTGGGGGCGTTTCGCTTTAGGTTTTAAATAAAGAAATTTAAATTTTTGAAATTTGAATTTGTACATTCTAATTAATTTAAAGGCGTATCTTAAGATAAACAATAGACTAGTAAAATAAAATACGATTAGTGATAGTAAATTTAGGTTAAAAAATATATTTCTTATTTTTAAAAATAAGATAAATAAATATTTATATTAATAGTTATTATCTAAAATATTATCTTAAATTTTATTTTAAAAAAATATTTAATTATATATGGGATATAAATGTATAGAAGATTATTTTACATAACTAATATAGATTAATTAATATGCCTGAGCTGACTATATACTCCCAAAATAATTGAAATTTTGTCTATCAATTGATTAAATTGATTTTGTATATTTGACAGATTAAAGAAAATTACATAAATTAATAAAAACATATACAGTGTGTATAAAAAGTATTCTTTTATATAATTAAGACCAATATTTTCGAAAATTATGCGGTCTGTTATATAGTAGGCTTCATTCTGAGAAGCGAATTTTGTGATGTTTCGAAAACGAAAAATATGTTTCGTAGCGATTTTGGTACTCTGGGAAGCGAATTAGGGCAACTACTGATATTTACTATTAATACTGATATTTTCCCAACGTTCCGATTTTGGTGGTTTTATGAGAAACGATATTACATTTTAACTGTCATAAAATTTGATAGATTTATTACTAAAAAAAAATTTATGAAATAGAGTATAGAGAGAGTCAGCATAAAAATTAATATAAAGTTTAATTTAATTAATCTTAATTACTTATATATTTTTATTTAAAATCAATTATTAGATATTATTTTATATTTTTAATTGTAGAATTTTAGCATAACCTTTATTTGTTTTTTGAAATTGAAGTTCTATTTTGCTTATCCGAAAAGAATATATCATAAAATAAATATCAGTCTGCTGGATATGCAACAAAAATTTTATGGTTAAATATTAATAAAATATCAAATTAAAGTTTTTGACAGCTTTAATATAAATTTAAAGGGTTTGTACGTACAATGCTGCCAGTTTTATAAAATATCATATCAGCTTCTCAGAATATCAAATTTTATGTGATGTAATGCATTGTGATGCTATATCGACACAAAGTGAAAAGGTGTTTTGATTCTCATAATAAATAAAATAAATAAATAAATAAATTTTTACATTTTATTCCTAATCCCTATCACCTACCTATTTCACCTGTATTTTTGCAGATTATTTTATTTATTTATTTAATAGCAAAAATAATGGAATGATAAATATATTTCATCTTTATATTATTAAAACAATCGTTTTCAGATCACATTGATGAAAGCGTTTTTCATTTTCATAAGATTTACTTTAATATGTTTTCATAGTTTGCTTTCAAATGCAAAAAATCTTTCCTAAACCATTACATGATCATACACTGTTGAACATCACCCGCCTTCTACATGTATACATCGAACTCGCTTAAGAGCACATCGAAGATAATAGGCAAATTTGTGAACTTAAGCAAGTTGTGCTATTAAACAGATTAGTCCTGACATATTTTTTTTCAGATCAAATTTAGTTATATGTAGGTGCTATGTTGTAAATAAAAGTTTGAGAAACATTATTTGGTATACATATTGTGTCATTTATATTTGAGTTTTTGCTATGTATTTGTACATAGTATGTATGACATCCAACACTGCAAAAATTACTAAACGGTCTGTGTTTTTATTATATTTAAAGCTGCCCGTATATTGTTGTGTTGTCTCAACATATTAGGAAAATTTCGCGTCATGTGCTATTAAACACAAGAAAAGTATGTAAATTTATAAAATATTATACAGAAATTTATGCATTTAAAGATATTTGCTTTTAAACGAATTGAATTATATTTTTTTTTTTTTTTTTTTTTTTTTTTTTTTTTGCGTGGATTGGTGGGAATCTTCATAGACACAATGAGCCCCGTAGCTTCCATTGTGTGCCAGATTTTTACTGACTAAACCACACCCCTCCCATTAATACTAGTCCAACGGACTAACCATTAATTTATTGCTATTTTGATTTTCTTAAAGAAAAATTTTACGAAATTCTATCGTATTAAATCTAGTGGCTTAGTTCTTTTAAGCCTTCTGACATCATTTTGATTATCTAGCAATTGAGTGGCCTCAACGTTAACATGTCCCTCCAGACGAGCTATATGCTTTGTTGCATATCTTTTTATTTCATTTTCTATGCAAGGAATTTCTAGATCTCTGTGCAAATCACTGTTGCGAACATACCAGGGGGCATTTACCATGTTGCGCAAGACTTTATTTTGGAATTTTTGTATACAAAGTACATGTGTTTGTTTGGCACATCCCCATATTTGTATGCCGTACAACCATATTGGTTTGAGTATCTGATTATATAACAAAATCTTGTTATGTATAGGTAATTTAGAATTACGACCTAAGAGCCAGTACATTTCTCTATACTTATTTTCAAGCTCAAATTTTTTCTTTTTAACGTGCTCTTTCCATCTAAGTTTGACATCTAATGTCATTCCTAGGTATTTAGCATTGTTTTCTTGGGGTATATTGACCCCATTCAGATTTACCAATGGTGGTTCATTTTCTAATTTTTTATTTGTAAAATTTACATGTACTGATTTTAACTCATTGAGTTTAATTTTCCATTTCTTTGTCCAGAGGTAATTTTTTTTTTAAATTTTTTATTGAATTATATGAAAAAATAAAGCAAAAAAATTGTGGTTGAAATATAATGCAATTAAAAGCGTTTGTGTTTTTCAGAGAGGTGCTCTTAAGTGGGATCGACTGTATTTCTTTAGTATCTATACAAAATTAAATTTAGTTTTTTTCTGGATTAACTTTTTTGCCTAAAAAATAATGAATAACTAATATAAATTTTTATAATAATTATAATATATTTCAGAATTTCGAATGCTAAAACTTTATTTAAAATTAAAAAAAACACATTGTTTTAATATAATAACCAAAAATCCATTAAATTCATAACGCAATTTAATAAAAAAAAAAAAAATAAAAAAAAACAATTAAAATAAATGTCCATATGGTTCAATTAATTTTTTTTTAAATTCTAAATTGATTTTTACTTTACATAAGTCATAAATTTTAGAACTTAAATTGACAAAAACTCCTAATTTTTTTACTGAAACTGAAAATTTGAATTATTTTATTTATAGCTAGTTTGTTTTGTTTCTTTTTACATGACAATTAAATTTAATCATCTATTTTTTTTTGTTTTTTATAATGTTATCAAAATGTTCACCATTGTACAGCGGTTTGGAGACAAAACAAAAATTCCATCAATTCATGTCAATATTTTTGATGGTTTTATTTTTTTATCATTATCCTTTTTTTTGCGTACAGAATGCAGAAATATACGTATATATCACTCAAAAATTGTTTTTTTTTTAGCTTAATTATAATTTAACTATAAAGTATAGTCAGTATTATTTTTAAATATATATTCTACATACAACTGTCTTCTCTGTTAGTAAATATAGTTTTTCAAATAGTTTTAAGGTTCACTCAACTTATTTAAAATCAAATTCCAAATGATGAATACAAAAATGTAAAATAGAATCACAATGAACATAATAATATATTACTATTATGTAGATTAAAACAATGAGAACACTAAATATGTTCACTAAAAAATAGATACAGTTATATTCAAAATACATTCATTCTGTTTAAAGCACTCTGTTTCACTGTTCTAACGAATTATTTATTTTGAATGATGTCAAAATTTGTATGCAACAATTAAAATCCGTAATAGGAATTTCAATACATATACATCGAATTTCATACATATACATTTTGTTTTTCATAAATGTATCAGGGCTTGTATCTTATCACAAACTAAATGTTCTTTGAAATTATTGATAACAAAATCTTAAGCTTTACACATTATTATACAAAATTGTAAATATAAATTTGAATACTGCGAGTACTAGCTGCGAAAATTGTAAGTACTAGCCAAGTACTAGCAAATTGTAATTTTAGTCTTAACTGGATTCCTTTAGTTTTACTTCGTATTGAATATGTTTACAAAAACAAGCATTATTAGCTTTACAAAATATAATAAGTTTTTCCATTTTGTATAATATTTCACTATTCAAATCCATGTAATAAGATGTGCTAATGGGTTCACTCACTTGTTAAATAAAAGAAGCCAAAACAAATTACTTAATATCGTCTAATAGTGACATACTATTATTAGATAAAAATAAGATTTGTTTTAAAGTTAAATAAATAAACTAAACAAAAAAAAATTCAAATCTATATAGTTTTTCAATAGCACTCGCGGCATTGAATATAAGTAGGTAATATATATTATATATTATGTATGATATCTATATATAATTATATATTTTGTATATTATGTATGATGTACATTACACTTATTTAATTATTTATGCTTAATTCAAACATATTACAAGTTACAATATCTTAATCTAGTAAAATAAACAAAAAAAAAAATTAAAAATTTAAAAATAACAATTAAAATTACATTGAATATTATTGCAAAAACTAAAATAAAGCCTAAAAAAATAAAATAAAATAAAATATAGAAATTACTATTAAAATTAAATTACATACATATATATATATATATTATTACAAGTACAATATTATAGATTATGGTAGATGTAAATATAAATTTTTCTTTAATTTCAATTTACTGAACAAAAAAGCAATAAAATCTTTATACTGATTAACAGCCATAAAGATTCTATTAACTGATTCATATTTCCCATAGTTAGTTCGGTGAAATGCCAAGTACAGTTTCTATTTTGATTACATTTTTTCTATGACTTATTTCGGATGTTCCTATATCAATTCCATCAAAATGTTTCTATACACATTATTCTAAAGTTTCTTGATATTATTTTTTGGAAATTATATACCACGTCGTATTGCTACGTTCTTGTAGTAATATTTTTACAATAGAATTATAGATGTTATCTTAGTTTTGGCAGCTTGTTTTTTCATATTCCGGAATCAATTATCGATGTTAGCAGTTATGTACTCAATCGACAGCCTGGATCAAAAACTATAAAAATTATCTATATACGTTAAAATCCAAATTTTTAATATCTTAAGTGGGTGTTTGGTTTCTGAACCCACACTGATAGTCTCTAATATTAATTCAACTATTGAAATTATTCTTATGTATATTATGTTGAATAATATTTTGTGCAGTATGCACATTTTTGAGCATTATTGAGCAGTATACCTTGACATCGTAAATGTCTCAGCAAAAAGGTGAATACAACACAAAAGCTTGAGACTTTGTTTCATGATCAAAATTGATGTTAAGGATGTCTGCGCAACTGATTTAACAGGTATTTGGGTATATAGAATTCCAATGTTTTTTTTGTATAATTGTAAACTTGTTTTAATTTTTTTTATCTGTATCAGTTAAAAAGGAATGAGCTACATTGTGATCAAAACCACATTAAAACAAACAAATAAACATAAAAAATATATTCGAGTATTTTTCACCATTTTCATCGTCAATAATAATATTATTTAAAATAATGCGAGCCAGAATTATATATTTAGCAGTTTAACATTCCGGAGATGGTATAAAATTCAAAATTTTTGTTTTAAAATACAAAAAGTTTGACTATATATGTATGCGTAATGAACTCAGGATGATATTGTGATTGAATATTTAAGAAGGCTTAGTTCCTGACAGTAGCAGTAGTTTTCCATATTATTAATGAGTAGATGAGCCAGAAATTTGTTAAATAAATACTCGAAATATTGTAGATAAACGAAATATTGTAGACAATTTGTCGTACCGTACCGTACTGTCACCGATTTCGAAAATTAGGACTGCTTCGGGTCATTGCCATACAACTCCAAGAACTTCTCAGGAATATTTCAAAAACAAAAGCTGCTACAGTCATGAAAACTTACACTTAGATACGTTTTCACAAATAAAGAAATACGACTGCTACCGATTTCGAAAATTTGGACTGCTTTGGGTGGGTGCCATACAACTCCAATAATTTTTCAGGAATATTTCAAAAAACCAAAGTGGTTACAGGCATGAAAATTTACTCTTAGATACTCTTTCACAAATATAGAAATACGACTGAAACCGATGTCGAAAATTTGGACTAACTCGTTTCAGACATATCAGAAAAACCTCGAAATATTGTTTACAATGAAATAACTTTCCTATAAGTATAGTTTAAGTTGTAGTGTAGTTGGTTTTGCTATCGTAGTAAAAAAAAGAATATTAGAATATTTTCCATAAACCAATTTTTTTCAATTCGATTCATAAATCAAACTTCATTGAAGCAAATTATATACATTTTGTGTTCGACCCGGACAACGGCGGGTAACTTTGCTAGTTAACAAATAAAATAAACAAATGTACACTGGTTAAAATAAATTTTGCACCATACTTGGATTGGAATACACTTTATCTTAATTTAAAAAACATTTCATCATAATCACATTTTTTTTTGTCTTTTAATTTTAATAAAAGTTGAATTCTACGAAATTCAAAACTGAAACTTAATACAAAAAGAAAAAAATAAAAACAAAAATAAAATCAAAAACAAAATCTAACCATAATTACCTATTTTTCTGAATAATTATTCAATATCATTTGAATCATCATCAAAACTTATGTATACAAAACTCATCTCTTTAAATTTTGATACCACCAACCTAATACAAATGCATTTTTCTAAATTCATTAATTTTTGGCTTTGTCATTCACTGTAATTTCACTTTGAACCGTAAAAAATTTAAGTCAATAAGAACAACCAAAATAAATTTCCAATTATATAAGGGCATATATATATATATATATATATATAATATAATACTTGTGGTGGTATTATGTGACAGTGACAGTGGAACTCTTTTTAGATGGTTACGTTCCATCTATTTGGCATGAATTTCATTTTAACACAAATTGCATAAAATATACTTTAGATACCGTTATGTAAAAAAAAAAATGAAAAAAAAATAAAAAAAATTTAAAATAAAATTTCAAAAGGACAAAAGGACGAAATGATGACGCATTGTCAATTTTATATGGAATATTTTATTCAGTTATTCAATACTTAAATGACGGTGGCTTATACAATGGTTTAGTTATGATTTTGTTGTTATAAAACTGGTGTATTTAAGAATTTCAATTTTCAAAATGGGTTATGTGGTTTCTTGTGTGGCGTAATAAAAGTTTATGGTTAACAATTTTTTTATTTTATTTTATTTTTATTGTTATTTTTTGATTATATGCATTTAAAAAATTTATTTTCTTTTTTTTTTTTACTTCAATGAGTTTCTGTGTGAGATTTGAATATTTGGAAAATATAATATTCATTGGTATTCATCAAGGATTAAGTTAGTTAACTTAATGTAATCTGAAATCATGATGTTTTGTACAGTTTAGTACAGACTTAAAACCAAATAAATTGATAATTTTTTTTTTTTTTTGACAAACTCAAAGAGAAACTAAAACAAAAAGACAGAAATTTTGTTATGAAATCTGAAACTTTCAATTTTGATATAAATAACAAGAAGTTTGTTGTTATATTTTTGTTTTTTTTTGTTTTTGTTTATACAACACCTGCACATAAAAATTTGTATAAAAAATACAATAAGAATTGATTTTTGCTTTTGTTTCAAAATTATGAAATTTGAGATATTTTGAATATTGAATTTCTTTGAACAGGAAATCTTTAATTTCTTTTAAATTTGTGTTTATAATGAGTTTTTCGTTAAGAACTTGGCTAAGTTTTGAATGAATTCGGATCAAAAATATTTTAAAGAGAACAAATATATTTATATATGTATATTTTTTTTATAAGCTGTTGGATGCAGAATTGAATTCATTGAAGTGAAACAACCGAGCAAATACCTTTCATCTTAATTGGGTCTTAAAATATGGGATAGACGGTAGTAAATATTTATTCTTCATCAGAAGGTGTCATCATCGAATGATATATGATTTTCTAAATCTCGGTGGTAGTTTAATAAAGTTAATACAAATAATCTGAATATTCAAAAACTGAAATAACCCAAAACCTATATTAAAAAATAGAAAGTAAAATTTTAAATAATAGGCATTGTTTAGCTTGAACAGAAGTTAAGGTATCTACTGTGAGAACCAGTTATTCCTAAAACAATAATAGATATTCAAAACTACATAAAGTAATTACATTTCGTAAGACAATTCATTTTGTATTGTATTTCAGAACTAACGTGATTTTTCTAAAAACAGTAAACCACAATTAACCCCCTTATTGCTATGTTCAATTTTCAGTCGACTTAAAACTTACAAAATTTTGTCAGTTTGTCAGTTGAGTTTTGATATTGTGAAGTGATGCTGACAAGAGTTTGTTCTATTGTGAATACTAAGAAGATTAACGTTTTTTTGACAGTTAAAATTGTAAGAAAAAATTGAGTGATGATGATGATGATGATTGAAATTAAGTAATTTATTAATAAAATATAAATATGCCGTCAAAAGATTTTTTTTTTATATAATAATTTGTCTATTTGTCAATAATTCAACTAATCGCTTTAATTGCATTTTATTGCTGTAAGTTTTTGTCATTTTATTAAAAAAAGTATCAATTTTCAATACCTTTAAAGCAAATAAAATAAATTAAATACTTACAATATTTATAAAAACAAGCAATAATTTAAATAAAAATCATTTAATTTGAACTAAAAAAAAAAACAAACAATTTTCAGAGAACTAATAATCATAATACCGATTTTTAATATCTGAAATAAAATTCTCAGATATTTACTGAAAACTGACTCTTCGTAATGGCCTAAGTTATAATTTTGATTATTCTAATATTTTTTTTAATTTTTAACAAACCATCCAACCTAATCTATGAAATGAAAGATATTTATTTAAAAATAAATATTGTGTATCTAACTCTTCCGGGTACCCCTTTGGTACCCTTTCGGTACTATTTCTTGAGCTATATACGTATAAATGTGGATTAAAGTTTGAAAACATTCATCTTTGACAATATTTTTATTGCTCTCACCAAAGAGAGATATATCATGGCTTTTATTTTATATGAGAATTTAAATGCCCGATGACAAGAACTGTAAATATCATTATTACTAAACATAGTTGTCCTTGATATGAGAAAATGTGTTGCGGCTATTTTAATATATATATTTAAAAAAATATATTTAAAAAAATTAAGGATAGTTTTTTTTATATCAACAATACTTTTGTTGGTTTGATGACGTAAAGAGTTAGCTCCAATAATTATGGAAAGTCAAAAATTTTATAATATTCTTTTAATAATTTATTTTTATTTTATTTCCTTATATTAAACTGTATAATTTGCCCCTATTGGAGACACTCAGTAACTATATCATATATCTGTTTTATAAGCAACATATAAAAGCTAGCAGATCTAATGATATATCACCCAGATGTATCGAATCGTATTGCGGAGCCGAATTTTGTCAATTTGTAGGCTAATGTCTGTTGGTTGGGTAGCTGTATATATAATTATAGCGATGCGTTAGCCGAATTACAAAATTTGAAACTAATAAGTCGTTTGCTAAGCTAACGTAACATTATGTTTCATTAGTTGATGTGCAGGCAACTTGATGCTTCATGAAAAATTATTTTTCTATATGGTATGACCTTAAAAATAAATAGTAATGCGAAATTTACTGTTGTATAACATTATGTATAACAGCGCCATAATTTATGCAAAAATTCTGGTTAATATCGAAAAAAATCACTTATTTACACAATATTTCTTTTCTTCTATAAGCTTTCAACTTTTTTGTAGGCTTGTTCGATTGCAGCATGTTCATTTCTAAAGCTGAATTAGTGACCCTTAGCTAATTTCGCATTTTTTGAATACCGGTGTCAATCGTTTTAAGAATAGAGTAGTGTTGTTTAACTTCATTTAGTTTTTGTTTTGTTATTTTTTTTATACGTTATTTAACTTTATCTTAACTTATTCTGTAAAATATGTATTTCAAGTTCAAATTAACAATATTTTTCTTAAATTAATATTATTCTATTAAAATTAATAAATTTATATTTCTTTTCTTTACAGGTGAGTTAACAAGTTCTAAATTTCAATATTTGAGTAAGTTTTTTGTTAATTAATTTGTTGGTTTGAAAATGTTAAAATATAAAAAAAAATTAATTTACAAGATTGTTAAAATAAATTTCCAATAATAATAATATAGTACTTATATAAAATTTTGGCGAAAAACAACTTAATCCTAAATGCATATAGAATATATTATAAACCATTGTAAACCATTATAACCACCCCAAACGAATTTAATAAAATTTAAAATGACTGAAAAAATGTCAAATAGCTAAAGGCTTATTCTTTTCATTTTTCTTGCTAAAATTTAATTCTAATTTTTAGTTTTTACAATTATTGCTAAAATAATGATATAGTACAATGGAGTACAATATTTTTAGAACTGACAAGACTATGTTACTTCTAGCGCAAAATTTTGCCATAGTACATTTAGTTTTTTAAATTAAGATTTGTTAATATCGAAACTGATAGTGATTGCTAATATTAAGATTTGTTAATATCGAAACTGATAGTGATAGATAGTGAAAAATAACAATTAAATAAAAAAAAATTCATAATACATTATTACATACATATAGTTAAATCTGTTTTTAGACATGAAATGTTAATGACTAATAATTTTATGATATTATAAATTCAACAAAAACGAAAAATATAGGTATAATATTAAATAAATAAATTAAGTCATCTTTTAATTTTCCAAGTTTTCATGAATTTTCTTTTAAAACACCCTATTTTGTGTATACACAAAATAATATACAAGTATATATCACAATTTCCAGTTAATGCACAATATATATTTCATAATTTGGATTTTTAATAATAAATCGATTATCATCACAATTACTTGCATCAATTCAATGAAAACAAAATCCTTTTTTTATATTTTTTTTTTTTTTGTTTATTAACTCTTCTATAATAGTAGATTGTGAAAACACAATTGATAATTTCCATTTTCATTTAATAGTTCCGTGGACAAAATTGATAGAAAATCTGAAAAATATTTCTTAATAAAATTAAAATATCTGTGTAATATATATACATATATATGTATATGTATAATGTATAAATTATATATATATATATAGGTATACATTATAGAAGAAAATTAAAATATCGATTATTGATGAATACTCCCTAAAAACAGTAAAAACAAATTTAAATTCATCTTCGTGAAGGTCCGGAAGGAAAAAAAAGTAATACGAAAAAAAAATAAAAAATTATAAATCCCTTCTTTTATTGAATAAATGGTGAACTTAGTGGAATGAAAACGCAATTGAATTAAAATTAATATTAAAAAAATATATATATATCATATATATATATATATATGTATAGAAAAAATTCATTAAAAACCATTTTCTCTACTTTTTCTCTAAATGAAAAATTGTTTAAAGTGTTACCGTAATAGTTTGATGATAGCAATTCAATCAACTCTTAATCACGCTTCAGTCTTGAATTTATTTTATTTATTTATATTTACATTTTCTATTAAATTACATTTTTATTAAGGTTTAACTGCTTGGGCTATCGGCTTATTGAATTTATATAAGCTATGTTTCTATTAACTTGATGTTTTATAAATTTTGTACATCATGACAAAAAATAAAACAGTAAAAAATTAATATAAATTAAATTTTTCTGACTAATTCTTGAGATAATAATAAAAATAATATAAACTGATTTTTATTTAAACATTTATAGAGATTTTAAAATGAAAGGCTGACTACATGCCGCAAATATGAGTCGTCAGGCTAGACGAGCATAGTCGAGCTATGTCAGACTAAAATAATTTATTTGTTGTCGCGATTCATTTCATTTGATTGCAAATATCGATATTTCGTAAGCACCATATTTCCTTCATCTGTGCTTGTGACTGTCTTCAACTAAAATGAAATCCGATCAATGAGTGAAAAATTAAAGTTTTCTGTCTCTCAAGTTCCCAAATATATCTCTGCGTTTAATTCATATTTGAAGTTATAAAAACAAACACATAATTAATTTTCACCCTTAAGTAGATATTTATATTTAACAAAAATAGGCGTTATTAAAATTAAAAGGTGTAAATGACAAAATCTTTCACTTCGATCTGTCCCGGCAAATTTAACGCAATATTTTTGACTTTGTATATTTTTTTTTTAAATATTTTTTTACTTGTCATTACAATTTCTAATTGTTCATCATTTATCTTATCGGCATTTTTCCTCAATAAAAATCGACCTTGATTCCTTTTTTATGTTTTGATAGTCGAAGAGCAAATTATTCAAATTATGATTACAATATTGTCAATAAATTTATTACAATTTTATTAAACAGCAAAATTAATTTTTTTTTGCACTTACACAGCATCTAATCAGACAGGCGGCTGTCGTTATCATCTATACAAAATTAAATTTATGCAAAATTATCGGAAGCACTAACACATAACCACTAATACATAGTTATATGATGTATACACGATGAATATTAAAAAATAAGAGTAAAAAGAAAATTGGTACAGTTTTCAATTTAATTTCACTCTCCGTGAAATTAATGAAAGCCAAAATATAAAAAAAATATCAACAATCATCAAAAGAATAAAATCAAATTTTGATAGATTTTTCTCTTAATTCAATTATAAACAAAAACAAAATTTAAAAAAAAAAAAACAAAAAAAAGTAGAAACTTTAAATTAAAAAATATTAAAGAGAAAATTTTAAAGCTTTTTAAATTCCCTCGCCTCTTTTCGATCCATTAATACCGATTTTATTATAAACAATTATAATATGGAATCAAACTGAGAAAATAAACTAACCACAATATCATCCATCTCATCTTCTTAACTTAAGTGAATTTAAAAGCCGCCTCAAGAAACGTTGAGATATTTTCAATGTTGTTGTTGTTTTTTTTTTTTTATTATTATTATTTTTATTGCTGTTTCATTTTTGATTAAGTTCTAAAAATGTAGAAATTTCCTGTTATATTCTAATTTTTTGTTTTTATTTTTTATTGTTGTTGTATATACTCTTTACATTTTATTCGGCTTCTATCAGTTTTTTCTTGTTCGCCTGTAGTCCTCTTTTGTAGAAAATTAATTTTCTTATTTTTTTTTTCTTTATAATAATATAATAACTAAAAATAATTTCTCAGAAATAAATCAAAATTTTTTTCAAAAAAAATAACTGGAAATAAAATCTAGTAAAGAAAATTATATTGTAATCTACTTTTAAAATATAATTTACCAAAAACCAAAAAAATTGAGTAAAAACGAAAATTTTTTAAACTTTAAGATCAAAATGGTCGTTTTGTAATGATCAAATTTCATTTAAATTATTATTAATTTCTTTCGCCTCAATTACCTGCATATTTATTTTGATTTATAAAAATATCATAAAACATTCAAATTATTATTAATTAAAAATAAGATTTTAAGAATTGCTATGTAGTTGACAAAATAGCTTTCACGAAACTGTTATACAAGTAAAATATTGAAAGTTAAAAACTTATAAACAGATATACTATGCATAGACCACTTTTTAATAATTTATTATACAATTAAAAAATTAAATTAACTGATATACAATCCATATAACACTTTTCGGAAAACTGTTATACAATTTTTTTTATATTTTTTTTCTACATTTTTCGCAGATTCTCCTTGTTTTTAAACTAAATATACTTAAGCCCTGTAACAACTCATCATTTTTAAGTGAACCACATTTTAATATACATTATTGTAAGTTACTGTTATAATATAAATCAAATAACAAAAAAAGAACAATGCTATTCACTTAAAGCTATTATTTATACAAATCTTTCAATATATACCTGGAATTTAAAATGTATTTTAACTGAAAGAAAATTATGACAAAAAACGAAAATAAAATGAAAAAACTTAAAACATTTTTTTATATTGCAAAGATTAAAGGAACAAAAACAAAAAAAAATTTCAATCAATTTTGAAGGCTATTCTCAAATAATATCTCATTTTTTCATTTCTGAATTTACATTCATTGTTATTTTTCTAATCGGATTAAAAGTAAAATTTTCATTTTTTTTTTTTGAGAAAATCGTCTTGAATTTTCGTACAGACATTTTTCAATAATGGCATTTCCTTAAGAAGGAAACTGATTTTATTCAATAACGTATAAATATACAAAAAATTAAAAAAAATTATAATAATATTTAATGTATTTATTATACAAAGACGGATCAACAGGTTTTTAATAAAATTAAATTAAATTTCGAATGAAAAAAGACAAAAAAAGTTAAATACTAAAAAAAAATTAATCAAATAAAAAAAAAAAAATAAAGGGAAATTTAAAAAAGTAAAGTAATGTCAAAAATATATACATATATAACAATTTAATAATTTAAATATAGATGATAAAATAATTTCAATGAAATGACATAAAAAAAGAATAGAAACTAATATAATTATTTATAACATTGAAAATAAATATAGTTTTTGGTATTCACTATCTCATTACTATATTAAATGAAAATAATAGTAGATCTGCACCAACAAAGTACACAATATATTATAATTGTGACAACTAGTATTAAATCAAAATATTTCGATATAAAGTGAAAATATTTCGTTACCGTAAAAATAATTTATCATTATCACAAGAAAATAGTTACAGTATAAATACGAAATATCTACAACCCTGCTGGTATAATAAAAAAATATGTACGATATTTATGGACATTGCATATAAATTATTCACAGTGTACATCGAAACTATAAAATTTATATTTCTTTTTCAAATTTTTAATATTAACTACTAAGGCATTTTCTATCATGTTATAATGTAGTTAGTGCAGTCAAAATAATATGCTATAAAAATTAACAAATAAATATATTCCAATAATACGGTAGTTCTGTTCCCACATGTAAATAGAAAATGCGGTAGATACCGTACTTAATGTACGAGAAGGTATTTCTACCTAACTTATTGTAAAGAACATTAAAAATAACCAAAAAAAGAAATAAAATCAGGCGTTGGAATGCTTTACTTAATCAGATATAATTCTATACCTAAATTTGTCATCTTGTACAGATTTTATGTGCATAACGAACATTATTATAATTATAACTTTGTAGACATTTTGTGCAAATAAACATATTAAAATTATATAAAACTTTGAAGTAAAGCGAAACATATGCAATTTTCAAGTCAAAGCATTTCAGTATATAAAAAATCAAAATATTTTAATAAAGTTTGTTAAACAAGAAAAAAATTTCATTATTAATCAATAATACCAAATATATTCGAATTCAATAATATTTTCATTCCAAATATTAAATGCACTAGATTCATATAATTTCATAATCGATATGGCACGGAGACATCATTTGACTACTAAAGTAAGCTCTCATGCTTTACGCTTACAAACTTTAGCGAGTTTGCATTCGACTTTTGATCTATTGTGTAAAATCAGGATTCATCAGTGATCAAGGCATTTTTGTTGGGTGTAGAGGTATTATCACTATTATCCTAACTGATTGATTTACGATTACTTTTTCATATTTAGTGCTATTTTGAATTAGAATTGTTGTTGTTAAATTTAAATGTATTTTTAAAATACTCTACAGTTTTCCAAATAAATGACAGTACCTATTTTCTGGAAAATCTTAGGTATATTTAAAAAAATTCTATTTATTCTTCAAACCATTGTATCTTTTTATAGTTAAGTCGAAAACTACGGGAAATGAGCTTAGAAACATAAATTATTTAATTTGTCATCATGTGCAGTTTTTAATTGATTTTTTCATTAAATAATAATAAAAGTGATGCGCTGATGAAAAATACAAGGAACTTTAAAAGGACATTTTCGAATATTATGCTGGAAACAGCTAACATTTAAAAACAAAAATATTCCTAATGAATAATGATGAAATATTACTTAAATACTGTTCTCCTGGAGCCATAGTAAGATTGTTGTTTTAAAAGTGTTTGAATTATTAACATTTGATTCCATTGATAGCCATTGTACTAAATTCTGAACAACTCATCAACTACGGTTTTCTGATTTTCTGATTACGAAGAAGTAATTTATAATAGCGAATTGAAAATATATGCTAATGATATGAAGATTTAAAAAAAAATAATATCAGTTTAAGAACCAATTAGCTTTAAATATACCCTTAGAGGCGAACTTTTAGAAAAGGTTCATTCTATTAGAGATCTACGAGTGCATATTGGTTATAGACTATCATTTAACTTCAGTATGAGAGCTATTTTGTTGTGGGGCTTCATAAGACGTTGGTCTAAATAGTTAAACGATCCTTACATCCTAAAATCACTATTTACATGCCTCGTTAGACCCTATCTTGAAAATGCTTGTTAAATCGTTAAAAGCGGTATTATCTTTCATTCAATTCTAAATAAAATCAACATTAACACTTTTTTGTTATATTGCATTCTTAATATTTTATTATTACCCCACAATAAATTTTTGTTAATTTCAATTTGTAAACTTCTATTGAAGTGGCTCTTAACACTATTTTCTAAATAAATAAAAAGTGTCACTAACTATTTGTATCTCTTATTTGTAATGTAAATTTATATATATATCGTTCTATATTTGTAACATGTACAATATATTTGTAATATGTGTAACATGTAATGTAAATTTGAGAATAAAAAATTTTAAAACTAAAACTAAACTATTACTTGCCTTCATCATTCTAATATATTTACATTATCATTATACAGAAGATATTATAAAAAATACGAATCCATTAATAGAATGTTAATAATAAGTAATAAATATATTTAAGGAATGTATTAACTCTTCTTACTCAAAAGATTCTATCAGACGAAAATTTTATGACAGTAATTAGATATAGTATCAACTAGCCCTTGTTTTTTATTTTTTATTTATATTTAAAAAACTGATTTTTTGCTTTCTCATAGACGTTAATATAAAAATTTAGTTTTCAAATTTGTTTAGATTAAATTAAATTAATTTAGATTTAAATTATTTTAGTTCAGTTCTATTTATTAAATTATTTAATATTATAATTTTCAATATATATTTTGCTAAATTGATAATTTAAATAAAATCCATAATAATTTTTACAGAACGGTATACAGCTTTATTACTACATTTTACATTCCATATTCAAAACATATTATCTTTCATTTTTTTACTTTCGATATTAATCAATTTTGATTTTCATTTACTTTTTAATATCATGACTTTTTATTCAAAATTTATTACTTTTTAAACTTTTATATTTCACATCTCTATGGTTCCAAATAATATTATTAGTAAATAAATCTCAGACTTTTGAAGAAAACCATAAAATAATTTCGAAAATTTCTACATTATCATTACATTTATCCACATTCAAAATATTATCTATCAACTATTTCTCTATTTAGTTGTTTGCAAAAATATTAATTAGAAAATAACCAACATTTTATGATTCTCATTTATTACCATGATATACCATTATAGAATAATGAATACAAATATTGTATCTCATATTATTTTCATTTTGAAAACTTTACGAACTCAACTAAGTGATTCAAAAAATAAATTTGAAATTTAAAATAAAATAAAACTGATAAATTAGAAATAATTTTTCAAATAAAATAACTACATATATTCATTTCATACATATGTCTTCTATCTATAAAAAATTTTAATAAATACACATAAAAGTATATTTTTAGAAAAGCTATACACATATATTTTAAAAACAAAAAAAAAATAAAAATTTATTTTTCCACACCTGATGGAGAAAATTTTTGATGATACCACAATAAACTTTTTATTTAGAAATTTTTTTAAAATTTCCGTATAACTTTTCAGCACAAGCATGATGTGTAGATACCTACACAGTAGAGCAATGTATTGTTTTTTTTGTTTTTTTTTATTAAATATCCTGTTTCTAAAAATATCCTTTAAAGAAATTATGCATTTAGTCTAAGCTCAAAATCCAATATGAGAAGATTTTGAAAGTTTTAAATTAATTTAATGTATATATACGCATTTGATGTATGTGTATATTATATATAATACAGAAAAGAAAGTGATGTCAATAAAATATTTAGAAATTCAGAAAAATTGTATGTATTTGTTTCAAAATTTTTATATTTCTAAGAAGAAATATTATATAAATTTTCCAGTTTATTTTGTTCTTCAAAGAAAAATTTTTTTTTTTAACTTTCCACTTCTCAAACAAAATGGTTATTTTTTTTAGTTTAATATTTCATTTTAAAAGTTTGTATTCAAAGTTGAAATTTATTAAAATTGATTTAAACTTCCTTAAAATTTGATTGAAAAGTTTGAATTACGATTGGTTAAATTTTATTGATTCAAATAAAGCAAATATACCGCTACCGGTCATTGATCGTAGTAAGTATCAATTGCTGATAATTTAGCGATACACTATTGATTATATAATAAACCAGCATTGTAAGAGGGGCTATGAATATCTATGAGTACATAAGCCAGTAATTTTTTAAATAAATACTAGAAATATTGTAGATATTGTTCTGTAAAATAGTAGTACCATACTTAATTAAGGACGATAGGTGATTCTTAAGTTACTGCCAAGAGTGTAAACAAAAAAAAAATATTTAGTTGAGTTAGAATTTGTTGAAAAAAAAAACGAAAACTTACCATTTTCAGTCATTAGCGAAATTTTACCATCTTCAGACACTAGATCCGGCTATCGATTACTTATTTTAAAAAAAATTCGATCTACAAACAATTAAAAAGTTTAAAAAAAAATTTATAACCCACCAGTCGAATTCCAAATAGCTGACTGGATAATCTTGTTACCATATCTATAATATATATATCAATATATACACATATCTATAATGTCTAAACAAATTTATAAAAAAAACACAAAAAATGTTGTTTATATCACAACTTTAAACAATATCTGGTAACTAAGAAGTGAGTTTTAGAACTTAAAAAAATAAATTTCTCTAGTACAAAATCTGAAGAAAATCTGAATGAGTTTTTTTATTTATTATCCACTTTACTTAAATTCTAAGTAAATTTGTTTTGACAATTTTAAACATTAAATTTATGATATTCTGTTCATTTAAAAATATTACATTGCAATTCGTAATTTTACCATTTGATATTATAACCTTACCTTAAATAGCATAAAAGTAAAAAGCGAACACAAGTAAAAACAAAAATTTTACTATAATATCTACCGGTATTTAAATTTTTTTCTTCTGGACCACAAATATATACACTTAATATAACCTGAATATTTTGAACTCATTTATAGACCAGCAAAAATGTAAATCAACCAACTTTTCTTTGCTCTTTTCTATTTTTCTTTTATATATATATATTAACATTATTGTTTTCCATAGAAAAAATTGTCTATATATTTTATATACATAATATTATAACAGTTATGTGCAAATATAAAGTGCTAAAAAAACCGAAAAATTTTCTGTTGGTTTCTTTAAATAATGTATCTACTTGACCAGATTAGTTACATACCCATACAGTTTAAATATAAATATATATGTATATATATACATATTGGTTTTATAAATATTTGTAAAAATTATAATAACAATTTTATAATCTAGTCCTGGCAAATGGTTACTCATAATATTTGTTTTTGCAAAAAAAAAGATATTAAAACAAAAACGAAAAAAAACTAAACTACAGGAGGGTAAAATTACATTATAAAGACCTAGTCTTTCATTTAATTTTAGATTCTTTTACTGGGCAAAGGTCAAACCAGATAACTTATCAAAAAATCCTTAACTAGAGACAAAACTATTATAATGTAAATATGTGTATATAGTAAAAATAAGAATGTTCATCTATGAGGATGAATTAGGGATATATGTATGTATGTGTAATGTATATTTTTAAAAATTATAAAAACCTTATAATTTGTTTGTAAAAGTTCAAGTTTAAGTATAGGTATCTACATAATATTACATATATACGTATACTGCACAAATCATTTGTATTATTTTAATCTGTCTATGCTGTATAATATACATTATGCATAATAAGGTTATATAAAATGTTAATTAATGATATAAATTTGATTTTAATCGATGTAACAGTTTCAAATAAACTATTATACTGTATAACACTTATGTGAAAACCGGTATATTATTTTTTTTCGTTTAAAAGTGATTTATGGTGTAAAATGTCAGCTGTAAAACTATTAAACTGTATGTAAGCTCATATTGTTCAAAATTAAGCTGAAATATATAATTTTGTTGAGTCCACAACTAGATGATTTTTAGATGATTCATTACATTATTATTTTTCAAACATAATATGGTATTTGATTGAGTTGCGGGATAATAATATGTAATTATATAATTAATATACATCAGCATATTAATATAATGTTCAATGCATTTTTATGCGATAATTGTGCGTATACATCAAAAGTTCTTAATAAGTGTATTATGACAAAAAAATTTAATAATAAAACAGTGTTACGGTTATATATACTTTTTTCATTCAAATTCAACATTTTTTCAGATAAATTCAACATTTTTTTAATGAAATTCAACATTGCTTCAAACAAATTGTTTGACAAAATGTTGAATTTGAATGAAAATTTTTTTAATTTGTTTGAAAAAATGTTGAATTTGAATGGAAAAAAGTATAATATTACAAACGTTATTTTCCATTGTTTGATTAAATCTACTTCGTATAGTATTCATGTCATTTGACAACTAGTACAAAATTGTTATTAGTTAGGCTAAACCGTACATTTATCTAATTAGTAAATCTAACACAGTTATTTTTCGCTTTCATAACACTATGTCATATAACGTCTGTTAGAGTTCTATTAGAGACAGACGTATTTTCGAACATTTATTTTCATATATATCAAATAAATAATTATAATACAATGTGGTAAAATTTAAAATATGTATATTATTGTATTAACAAAGGTTACAAATATTACTCAAATGAATTTTCCAAGTTCAAAATTTGTTATACAACAAAATTTTACTCTAACGCTAAAAAACAAGTTTTTATAAAAACTACAGGTTACTTTTATATAGTTACTTGCAATAATTTGAAAAAAAAAATATAATACATATATGTATGTATATATATTATATCAACGATCACCTGATAATGTTTTAATATCCTGCAAATTAATACACCTACAAATTTATAATGATATACACTTACATATATTTATATTGTCTAAAAATACTACATATTTTTGTACGTTATAAAAATGCGTTATACATACAAAAACAAAAAAAAAAAACAAAATAACGAAAAAATAAAAGTAAAATATTTTTCCTAACACTACAAAATAACAAAAAAAAAAATCCCAATTTTTAAGCCAGGCAGTCGACAGGTGATTTATGATCATAGCCTTGAAAATAATTTACAAATGAATGAGATTTTCATCATCGTTGACAATGTTGATTTTCACACATTATTTGAATGTGTGGGCATATAAAATTAAAATAGGACGAAAAGCAAAAAAAAAAATGTAAATACTTTTTTTGGTCCAATCCTGGAACTAAATAAAAACTTCAACTGACAGAATCAGGTCTTTGCACGTTATTCTTTCATTTCTCTCTTTCAAAAAATTGCCATTTTGTTGTTGTTTTTGTTTCCTTATACGTTTTTATTTTTTTTTGGAAACCTTGTTCATTACAAAACTCTAAAACATTATGTTATATAGTAGTGCTTTCGAGGAAATGATATGAAAAAAAACCAAAAACAAAAAAATTTGGCAAAAAGGACTTAGTAAAAGTAGAAAAACAAAAATTTGTTAAAAATGGAATATTGTTAGCGAGAATTCAACTTATTTTTTTTTTTTATAGAAAAAGTAATTTTTCTTTTTACCGTTAGTTTATATTGAGAAAACTCTCATTTCCTGGAACAAAAAAAATAAGAAATCATTTATATCTTTTCATCTACACTGTACTTGTACATATAAAACGTGCATATATACATACATATACTCGAATATATAAGTAAGAAGTAGTTAATTTGTGTAAATTATGTAATTATTTTTAATAAAAATAAAAAAAAAATAAAAAAAAACAATTTGAAACCATACAAAGTTGTTAATTATAAAGAATTAATGACAACATTTTTTTTCCCCCACTTAAGATATAAAATACCATAAATAAAAAAAAATTTAGAAATTTATTTTCCTAAAAAAAAAAAAAACAAAAAAAAATTTTCAAATAAATTAAGTCAAGTATATTATTGACAATTTAAGAAGGATTTGTTTATACATTAGAATAATTAAAATTAATAGAGGAGGGCATATTTTGAATATTTGAAATTTTTAGAAATTAAAATTAAAAAAAAAAAAAATACATAAATTAAAAATGTGTTGGATAAATTTTGAAAAATTATATAAAATAATACTAATAATTTAAAAATATTTGATATACTAATTAGTGTGCATTATAATTGCTCAGCATTGAAATTCGTTAATTATATTACAACGTCATTATTAATTACAATGTCATTATTTACAGAATTTTCAAATACCAAAAATGTGTAAATTTGCATGCAGACTATCATTTCATTTATCATTTTAGTCCGCGACTGTCATTTAAAATGATGGTGTAATATAGTGTTAAATGATGGAATGATAGTACAAATGCTGAAATATCAAAAATGTTTGATTTGGACTGCCAGTTTTGGAAAAAATTATTAAAAAACTGAAATGATAAATGAAATGATAGTCTGCAGACTACTTAAGTCATCAGATCACATATAAGTGATAAGCATGATAACAAATAATTTTAATTTTCAATAACACTTTTGATTAAATTGAGGTCATACAGGAGTGAATAGAAAACTCAAAGTACATTATGAAGTACATAAGCCTCGTTTCACATGTAATATATTTTATATTTTTTTATTTGATAAATCTGGTTAATTATCCTGTCTTAATGATATTGTAATGAAAAATAAAACTATGAATGCGAAAAAAAATTAAAAATGTATTATGGTATTACTATTATCGTCATTATTTTTGTAATAGACCATAAATGTTATAATTCTATCTTACATAATTTTTAATTGATAGAAAAAAAATTTTATACAATTTTTTAAGACACACCATACTCATTTAAATACCAAATTATTACTTTTAAAATTACTAAAATGGCTTTTTCTATACTTCCTCTGTTTGTAAAATTTACTTTTTGAAGGTTAGGTTATATGTTCCATTAAATTGTTAAATTAATATAAATTATTTCATTTTAATAGCACATACAATTACTTTGAGGTTCGCAAATTAACACTTCAAACATTATCGCCCCAAAACAAAAATGAATAAAACCCGAAAATTTGAATGGAAAAGCCCCGAATCATTTTTGTTTTAAATTTAATTTTTTTTTTGTTTCAAATTTTCAAATAAAACCTCTGCTTCAATATATGTACATAGGTACACTTTGGAGGTCTTAAATTTAATATATTTTTTTGGATCTTACCTACTTAAAGAAATAAAATCAAATACGATACAACTTTGTTTAAGGCGGCTTTATTTCATTTTCGTTTTAGGAGATTTACCCTTGGAGTTGTTATTTTATTTTCATTTTGCGGCATTTTACGGCCATTTCGCTATTTTTGTTTTCTTTTTCTTTTACAAAAAAGAAATAATAAATATCAACCTTATACTTTATCAATATATTGCTTAACTGTTATTGGACGAACAGAAATTGTCAGAAATTGCAGTGAATAATAATTTGTGAGATGTTGAGCAATGATTACAATAATTAACTGCTAGTCATTTTTCACGTTGCATATCTCTAATTTTCTTTTTTAATCAATCGAGGTTTTCTGAACCATGATTATTCTCCACACTATTCTTCTCTAATTTTCGGTTGAAGTTATCAAAATATTTTCATTCAATTATAAAATTTTTGTAATTTTAGCTACTATAATATAAATACATTTTAAAATCAATACATTTATTGTGCCCTTTATTTAGTGCATTTTATACAAGCTGAAGTCAAGAGAAAATTTTCAATCCATTTATATGAAAACAGAACATAGACATAGGATTGAAAATTTTCTCTCGAATTATTCGATTTGTGTCTCAATTGACGGTTGTATATCCGGAAAATATCATATTTACGCTGGTATCCCACAAGGATCAGCTCTCTCATCTACTCTACTTTTGATATTTATAAATGATCTTCTTCAATCAACTTTCGATCCTATCTGTAGTTTTGCAGACGATAGCATTCTAGCAGCATTCTTCGATTTTTGTCGAAAATCACATACTACAATACCAGTTACTGATACTAAACCTAACATGATACAATTATTTTCGTCTTAAGAAAAAGTAATAGAGTTGAGTTTCAAATATCATACCTCCAGACCTCAAAACTGTCTAGTCTCGCGCAAAACTACTTCATTTAAAGCCTATTATTTGGGGGTGTACGTATTCAGAGAACGGGACACTTGAATTTCCTGGACATGCAGGTCAACAACAAAATGACACGGAATAACTTTGACATAGCTAAAAATGCCGTGAAAAGTTTGGTATTTTGGGTCGCTGCAAAACGTATTTTTTTCCTCAGGACTTGATAAATATCTATAAATAATAAATAGGACCCAAGTTGGAATACAATTCAAATATATAGGCCGGTACATCACGAAGCGCACTAAATTTTCGTTTGTTTCTAAGAATTCGTTTGTAGTCAAATTTTCTCGAATGTAGAACCATATTCTAGTAAACGTGTTTCCACAATGCAAAAATATACCTTCATACAATTTATGAAAGTTCAAGAGCAATATTAACAAATTTATTCAAAATGTCTCTACTGATCAAAGGGACATTTTTCTTTCTACAATCCTCAATTAGTATAAGCTGTGCATTCGTGTATAAAAGTATCATTTTAAACCTAATGTTAGCTTTGACTGAACAAAAAGGTGATAACAGTTTTGAAGAAAATGGTGTGTGAAGAAACAGGATATATAAGAACTCGTGTATTTAATGAAAATTGGGGTTAATGACCGATGTACTTAAACGATATTAAGCAATAGTTTCAAAGAAAACGGTATTGAAGAAATTAGGTCTTCTGTGAAAACCAAGGTAATTCTATACATTTGTTACTACTAGTATAATACTGATCGGCTAATTTGAAATAATCACAAATATCTACCTAATTTTATTATATTTATATATTGCACTAACCCATAACCATTTCCAAACATTATATTATGTTCCGCAATTAATGAAAATTAATTTTTATTCAACATTTCAAGAAAATAAATTTTTCAAAAATCGCTATAAATTTTTCCAAAATATTCCCGAAATTACTTTATACCTTCAACCAAAATAACAAAGCAAAATTATGTTATACAAGCAATTACATTTGTAAACAAATAAATGTACATTGCACCGCACCAACTAATTCTATACATACAATATAAAATCCATTTATACTAACTACACTTTTTATTACCTAAATCCAAAATAAAAAACGCAAATAAAAAAACCAAAACCGAAAACCGAATGCACCAAAAATATTTTAACACAATAAAATGTAAATATTTTCTATCTCTTCAATTTATTGAGTATTCTTGAATATTCTCTTATCTCCATAAATACCTGAACTCATGCGTTCATCATATAAATATTATCCAGTTTCTTCAACTAAAAGGATATAATCGGAGTTTTGTTTTGTTACCATTTTCTTTTCACTTTTTTTTTTTTTTTTTAGTGGGAAAATTTTAACCGCAAGCAACTAAAAAAACAAAAAGAAAATAAAATAAAAAAAAACACTGATTCTCAACCGAATCAAATTGCAATGAAATCCCTTTAAGTTGAATTTGTTTGCTTGTAAATTTCTGGTTTACTAACAATTATTATGTATACATTATACATACTATAAAATTTCAAATACATATTCATAGATGTACACTTGGGATAGAAAATTGATATGGTGCAAATGTAGGTGCAAAGAAATGAAAATATTTTAAATTAAAATAAAAAAAGATAAATTTGCTGGAATTGAACCTGAATTTTAAGCTTGAATGAATCAGAATGATTTTTAGAGTTTGAAATATTTTAATCCAACTTTTTTCTTTTTTAAAATGTGCAATATTCGGTTTTATAGTTTTCTACTGCTTTTGATATTTCTTTTGGGCACATTTGACTTCTACAGACCTATGGATATAATTTTGACTAAGTTTTTGTTTTCTGAAAATAAATTTTACATTTATTTCAAAACAGTTTTATGCGATGTACGTTCATACTCCCATTTGCCTAATGCATTTCAGCCTTGCTCCAATTTTGATATAGTATTTTGTAAACTTGCGCAAAGAACTACCAGATTTTCAATTACTTCAATTATTGTTTATTGATTTTAGTTGATAGCCTAATGCAGTTTGGCAAAACATGTCTGTTGTCAAACAAATTTTTGCAATTAGAAGAATTTGTGCTCCTGATTGATGTTTACTAATGCCAATTTTTTTTTTTATTTCAACGATCCAACAAGATCATATTTAAACAATACAGATAAATAACAATTCGGGCAATTTACGTTAACTTCAAGCATACAAAGCAATATAAAATGAAATATAAATAAAAAAACACCATGATGTTTACACCGTACGTCTAAACGTTATGGAAATAGATGGATGGGAATAGAAGGCTAATCAATTATTAATTGTGAACTTAGGAATCACAATATATCCAAGTTCTATGAAATCTTGTGCACCAAAAACAAAAAAAATGTCTGGTTAGACTATTATGAACTTGATCATGCAAATGAATCTGTTAAATATTGTAGTGTAGACAAAAATTTAATATACTTGAGCTAAAACCAGACTTTAAACCGTATTATATAATTTTTGATTAATAAACGTTGTATTTTTTATTTTGTGTTATGTTGTCATTTCAGCAAAGAAAATATATTATATATAGATATAGAAAAATAATGTCTCAGACACAAATGAGCATGTAAATTAAACTGTTGTGTTTAGCTAAGTAAATATGTGACAGTAGTCTACAAAGAATGTATTATAGCTAGTAAGAAAAGAATAATCGAGCGCTAATTATATTTTAGAATCCTCTGAAATAGTCACTACTCCCCACTTTTCTATGAACAAGTCCAAGTTTTGAAACAATCATCTTTTAAAATTTTTTCCACTTCAACTCAATCAATTTTTATAGTGAATCTATTTCGTTGTACTTGTACAGTGTTTTTTCTATACTAAGTCCTAATGTTTTTCTTTTTACCACAGGTGTACATTCAAAATACATATTAAAATTAAATTAAATTTGTCTCTTACGTTGTATACACAATTTCAAAATGTTTCATATTGCATTGAAAGCAACTTTTAAATCCTTTTAACGTAACACCACCAAAAAAAAAAGAAAAAAATGCAGAAAAAACACAATAAACTAAATTTTCTTCATTTTTATTTTTTTATTTTTTTTTTTGCTAAAATTCTGACATGGATGCACACCTGAGATTTTTACCTTATACTATATTTTAACAAAATTTCCAAAAACATAAAGAAAATAAAACTATGTAGATACATGGAAAAAAAATGAAAACTAAACCACATTACATGATGATGACGCTCGCAGTAAAAACTGACAAAATAAAAAAAAAAATATTTTTTTTCAGCTTGCCACTAAACCATAGTATACAATATTGAGATAGCATCACCATTAAAATGTACATGAAAAAAATTAAACATAGTCGATGTTGCAATTTAAAAAGAAGTTTTTCAAAAAAAAAATTAACAGAAAAAGAAAAACCCACACAAACATACACATCAAATGTATAACACATTTAATAAGGACATTAAAATAGTATGTATTCTAAAAAGTGATTTAAAATACAACTCCCAAGACACTGAAAAATAAACTCGCAACGAAATATCTTAAAATAAAATAAAATGTGTACGATACGAACAATTTTAAAATCAGTTTGAAATCAGCATTTTGAAAATTTCCCGGTTGAATTGAATGCAGTTTTTATAAATTTTAATAATTTTTTTTTTTTTTTTAATTATTTATAAATATTGAGTCGAAATTCATAAAAATTACACTGACTGGTTTATGGTGGTTTATTTATATTGTGGTCAATATTAGTTTTTCTAGGATAGTTAAGATTAAAGAAATTTATCTGGGTTAAGGTACGCCAGGCTGAACTAATTTGTTCAATCTGAGTTTGTATAAACAGAAAACGAAATCAGTGTTAATCAAAAAATTTACATGTATTTTGTAATGCTGAAGATTAAAGATTTATAAACAAATTTTAAAGATCGATATGAGCCTATTACTTACTATGTATGCATAACACTATTAAGGCGGTCAAATTACGTTGCATAAAATATTTTTTGTTCTAGCAATTTTAGCTCTCGCATTGTTTGGCAATTGAGTTGTATAACATGATTGCCAAAATCAAATAATGTGATATTTTCCAACTCGAAAATATCATGGGATACAATCGCGATTTTAACAGTACCTCACCTTTAAACAATGATTAACCCAAATTTTAGAATTTGAAAATTTAACCGACTAAGGTAATTCGAAAAACAGAATTTTGCTACTTCAGAACGCTTGCAGATTATTGGCTATATTTTTTTTTATTTTATTGACAATAATTTAAGTGCAACTACCTTTTTGCGGTTAATTAAGTACGATACTGCAAATTTCTACTACAATTATTTTTTTCGAGTATTTTTATGTTATCAAATTTCTGGCTTATTAACTTATTTATTAGAGAAAACTACTACTATTGTCAGACACTAAATTTTCTTAAATATAGCACAGTTCATTTATTTAAGTGGGTTACCGGAGATTTTTTCAACCAAACCTCCGTGCAAAACTGCAAAACTATGTTTAATATAAAATAAAAATTTTTTTGTTTTTAAATTATTGTAAATTAATTAATAAATTTTTAAAACTTAAATATTAAAAATAAAAAGAAAAATATCGCAATAAGCTAAAGTAATCGTAGATCTAAATACATAGTATAAGCTCTAACTAAAAGTATATTCTGTGAAACAAAATCTATATAATTATAATAGACAAGCTTTTAAGGATCTGTACAGTTTTTCATTTTACCTCGCTTCTCCTTAATGAACCTTTAATATATAAATAATTTGAATATACATGCGCATACAGGTTGAAAAATTAATATTTTGTTTAATAATTATCAAAATTTTAAATAAAATATCTGCATTTTGTGTCATTCAACTTATTTTTATACATAATTCAATGAAATTTATTCTACTAAATTTTTTAAGTAACTGTCTTAAATTATTTGTAGTAATCACATAGTTTTGGTTAAAAATATTTTTAATGTAATTTGATTAATGTAATTTACAAAAAGATTTTATTTTAAGTAATTTTATCCATTAAACGCCACTTACTATAGGGAATATGTCGAAACGAATCAGTATATGGGGGAGCAGTATATATTTATGTTTCATAAATATAACTTACTAAACTCCAAATTTTTATGAAAAAATGTGGTTTCTACTTTATCGTGAGAAGTCTATGTCAGTACGTAAATTACTGTTCTTTTAAAAATCTTATTTGTCTTTAACTTAAATTATAATTACTCAACAGGGGCCCCTAGTAAAATAATATAGTTCAGGTGAAATAACGAAATAAATTACTTTTGTTGTAACATTTTTTTTTCATTTCTAACTAATTATCAGATTTATACTTAGAGTAAAGAAATCACACAACTGCTAGTATAGATGATAAATTGCTACTTTATTACTTACTAAAAATTGTTTTCCAATACATTTTAAATTTTACTCAGATTGTAGCAATCTACAAATCTACACCTATTAACAAATCAATGATTTTTTGATGCAAAACTATAAATAAAAAATTGTTATACAAAAAAAAGATTAAAATAAGTATAACAGAAAATCCTTCACATTTGATTGACCAATCATTTGAACCTGAATAAATATGTGGTATTTTACTATTTTTTTCTTAATTCAATTATTCAAAAAAATAAACGAAAAATTACAAATCTACACAAAAATTGTTCATAAAATATTTAAAAAAAAAAAAAAAACAATTTACGAATTTTAAAATTAGAAAAATGTTTCTTTTCTAATCCCTATATATGGACATTTTAATTTAAAAATAAATTTCAAATCTTTTTACAAAATCATCTTAGCAAAAATTTAAATCGTATATGCGTTCAAATTTGCATACGAATTGTAAATTTAAATCCTTTTTTATATTCACACTATTCCATACGTACTTAGATATACACAAGAAAATGCATTTATGTTTAAGTATGTATAACAGTATTTTTTTTTATTTTTTTTTTTATTTGTACAGTTATATTTAAAACTTTTGAAATTGTACTCAAAATATTGCATAAATATACTATACATAAATATATTATTTATGAAGGAAATATTTACATACCTTTATCAAAGATAAATTCGTGGTTTTAAATCACATTTTATATATTTTGTCTATTTTAATGCCATCTATATGGGTACAGTCAAAAACAATATTGCAGTAAAGTACAAAAAATTGTTTTTATTATTTTACTACTTAAGTGTATTTTTTGAATTCAGTGTTTAGTTGATATTGTACAATATAATAATATTATTTATTTTTCATATACAAAATATATACTTATAAATGTATTTTTTTTTTATATGTTCATACAGAGTGTATTAAAATGAAATAGATTTATTTTTTTTTGATAAAATTTTGTAGATTCAATTAGTGTATTGAAATAAAATTAATTAATTTATTAGGTTTGATTTATAATGAAATGATGGGTTTCTATAATATGTATTTTCTTCTCTTAAAATGACACCTAGCAACAAGTCGAGTGAATTTAAGAAGATTGCTAAACATTTTGCATAATAATTATAAAACGATTAGAAATAGGAAATCCGTTTTTTAGATGTAGTATATCTGTTTTTGTATTATAGGTGGGATTTATAGAATATGTGGCTTGTTTAATTTCGACAAAATTTAAAAAGAGAAACTCACCACAAGCAATAAAAACAGTTTTCTACAACAATTATCAGATTAAAAACATTTTAAATATAGCGCTATACCGAGCTATATTCAGTGTTTTTTAAGAAGAGAAATTATTTTTATTTACATTTTCTTTCTATGATGAGTTGCATAAATAGATTTGCTTCAAACACAATATATCCTATAACACCGTAATCCTATAACACCAACACCATTTTCCAACTAAAAACAAGTCTTCAAAAAAGCTTAAAATCTACAAAATATATGACAATTTATTATTCTGAATCACCCTGTATACACAATTGAAAACTTTAAATTTGTTTCTTCTGTAAGAACATTCAAATAACACAAGATGAAAATTTACTGATTCAATGTATCCATACAGATTAAATTCAATAAAATAAATAGGGTTGCATTCACCTGAATTACTTTACTCAAAAATTTTGGTTTTATCGGATAACTACATGTAGTATCTAGTATATGTAATGTATGTGTAATGCAATTTAATTTATTGAAATGTAAAAGGGCAAACTAAAAAAAAATATATATTCAATTTCATACAATCTGTTTTCTGTATTGTTGTATTTAAAAATGTACCTATTTGTATATTAAATTTTTTAGATTTAGATTTAGATTTTGTGTTTTGTTTTTATTTTTCAATTTTTGTACTGTGTATCTCAAATTAAACAAATTGAAAAATGCATTTAAAAATTGACAATGATATTGGGAATTGTTGTACTTTTTAGAATTGTTAAAAGGATTTAAATCAATTTGAAATTTATAAAAAAAGCATTTATTTAAAAAAAAATGGTTTTCTAAATTGAAAAAAGTAATTGAAAGATGAATTGATATACATATGTGTTTTAGACTGTAATTTGACGTAAAATTGATATTTATAATACACAATATTTTGTTCTTCATATTTTTGTAAAACTGTTATATTGTATAACAGTTTTTTATAAACTGTTATACAGTATAAAAGTTTTTGGATTTTAGCAAGAAGCATATTTTATAATATTATAGTTATTTTGATAGAGAATACTAGTGCTATATACAACAACGCAATACTAAAAAAATCAATTATACTTAAATTTAGAAAGTGGAAGCTAATTTTCAGTGTTTTTTGTTTTAAGCTTTAGTAGGTATAATTAAAGAATATATTTTTTTTTCTTTTGGAGTAAATAATAAGGTTTAAGTTGAATGGGTTCTTTATAAGTTCAGGTATTTCTATCAATAAATAAATAACTTTTCTAATAATTGAATAATCCAACATTTTTTCATTCACACAAAGGAATTTTACACACTTGAGCTCAGCCATTCTTTCAAAAACTAAATCAAGTTTGCTTAAACATAAGAGTGTTGTATACATTTATATAATTTTTGATATTTTATACTATTTGCTTGCTATGCTCTCCTAAGTCAATTTAATACCCAAATCATCCTAGATGCATTTAGTATTGTATAATCTTCATCATACTGGTGCATAAAACTTTTGTTTTTAGAGTATATAGAACTAAATGTAATATGAATAGAAATTCTACAATTATATATTTGAATCAGTCACTTTTTATTAAATATTTCTTTATCATTCCTTTACTAAAATCCCCATATTATGAAATCATGTCATATATTATTTTACAAATTAACAGAAAATATTTCAAGACATTTTTAACAATAAATTGAATTTAACAATAAAAAAAAAATATGTATTTTTAATTCCCAATATGTTTTTCTTTTAGTTATGTTCCTATTTTTTATTTTTGTTTTCCAACATTTTGTTGCACAATTTTATTCAAATATTTAAATGACACATTTTGTTATACAGTCGTTATACATGCCTTAAATATAAAATTCTATTACAGAAACAATAAAATTTTCCATTTTTTAATTGAAAGGCTTTACAAAGAGACATTTGAAAGAAAATAAAAATTTAAATGAAAAAATTTTAATAGCTAGTTTTAAAAATAGAATAATTTTTGGAAATTATTTGGGGACCTTTTATGTAACAAAATCATATGATTTTTAATTATTTAAGAATTTGTGTTTCTAAATTTTATTTATTTTTTTTTTATTTTCTAATTTAACATTTTATAGAAAATGTCAACTGACAATTATTGTAAATGAATATATCAAAAGTAGCATAAAAAACTATGACTGAGAGTCTATAGTGTACTAGACTGTATAGCAAACTACCTATATCAAAATATATAAATTTATTCTTCAATTTTTATAAAATATTAAAATAACTCTAGGGATTTAATAATTTTTCGAATATTTGAAATTAATTTGAAATTTATTGTAAAATGCAATCTACAACAAAGATTTAACGTTAATTGAAAGCAATGTGCAATATTATTGCCATAGTTTAGTCTATGATAGATCAATTTCATTATTTAAAAATATTTTAGAGTCATATTATGCAATCAAATTTATGTTTTCATGCCAATCAATAAATAAAATTCACAAAATGCACATACCAAATTTTAACAAGTTAAATAACAGCCAAAAAAAGCTTTAAGAGAGAGTGCCAATTTGTAATTCAACCATTAAATCATGAAAATATTCTGTAGTCAACAAATAATTCATGCTCAGATTAAAGGCAGCCGTTATTTCACCGTTTGCATTTATACTACATGTTTTCGTTTTTTATTCTTTGCTTTTTTCCAATCTCTTCTCAAGACGATATAACTTCCACTTGACATTCTTCATTCTATTCATAATTGTTATTTTTGTGGTTATTAATTACATTATGCAGCATGTAGTCATGTTATCATAATATCTGAATGCTGTTCAACCAAGTTTTAAAATTTGTCTGCAAATCATTAATTTATTCTCAACTAATAGCTTAAAAGTTACTTCTCAATAGCCAATATAGAGTAGAGAGCTGTTTTGTAATGAATTTGAGTCGCTTGAAAAGCAAAATTACTTTATGCCTTGTGATTTGTAAGTACAAATAAATATGAAATAGTCGAGTCTACATAAAACACACAGTAGCACAGAGAAAAAAAAAATAATCTGTGATTAACACAGAATAAAAAAAAAAAATAGGTCAATCATAATTCAAAAGAACGAAAAAAAAAATTCTATAAATTTGGTATATCCCTGATTCTGTAAATAGACCTATCTATCGACATCTATATAATTAAAATAAATAAAAAAAATAAGTACCTACTCAATTACAATTTTTTTATTTTATAATCTTTTGTTCACTTTTTTTTTTTTTTATTAGAACGTGATTACTTATTACACACACAAAACACAAAAACCAACACAAAAAGAAGGACAAAATATATTTTTAATATCCTTGATTTGTCACGAAACCATACATCTTATAATAAAAATTTATTTTTATTTTAAGATTTTTGTTATTTGTTTTTTTGTTTGTTTGGACAAATTTTCCCCAAAAAAAAAATATCCTTTTTTGTTCAAAGCTAATTTCTTACAAATTATTGATATATATATATGTATATATATTGTGTGTTTTATTAAACATTTTATTTTCTAATTCATCTTCTCATTCTTTTCTAATATATTCGTCGTCTTTCTAATTTTTTATATACTAATTTTTTATTTTGTAAAAATATAATAAAAAGAAAAAAAAGTAAATAAATAACTGACATTTTTTTAAAGGACATTTTTGTTTACAATATAGTAACAATAGCGGTCCTTTTTTTATTATTGACTAAAAATAAAATTATCAAAAAATGAATAAAATAAAATTGGTACTCTAGTATGTATTTTTAGATCCTTTTTATGAGTTTGATTTATATATTATTGTACAGGAGGATGTCTACCAACGAAACTTCCCTGAGTAGTCAAAATACAAGTTCTGTAATAAAGTGAAATCTATTTTAACATTTTTTTTTAAAGAACTTTTAAACGATTGAAAATTGAGAAACATGTAATTAATTATTATTTGTATCTTAATTGTAACGTAAAATTTGCATCAATTATATATTTCAAATTATTATTTTGAAAGTTTAAAGAATCTGTTATACTGTATAACAGTTTCCCTAAACTAATATTTTTCACGATTAATATTTATAACATTATATTTATTAAATTAACAGATCAAATAAAATCAAATTAAATATACTAAAGCTAATTTAATTTTGTAATTCTTTAATATATTAATCTATTCATTTTTCTAATATAACAATCTGATAGCTTACGATAATGTATAATGTTCATATCGATAAACTGAATTGCTTCAGAATAATTTCTTAGCACAACAAATTTATTCAAAATTATTTCAAAAAAATATATTACTCTATTTATCATTATCTTTTACACACTCTGTACTTATTTTTGTACTCCTGTAATATATTTATATGTATCATAATGGACGAAAAAGAAGAATAATAATAGATATGCAACCAAAAAGATAATAATCACTTTAATAAATCTAAAAAACAAAAAGCCAAAAAAAGTTCAAATAAAATTTAGTCATTTAGTTGCAGCCCACATTTTTTTTTTTTTTTTTGTTATTCTAGGTCTATTGTTTATGCTAAAATTTTGGTAATTTTGTGGTAATCCTTATTATAAAGATATATACATATACAAATATAATATAAATAGATATTATATTTGACTATATATATCATAATGTTTTGTATAATATAATAACAACATCGAAAATTTATTATTTAAACAGTAAAGAAAATTTTTTACTGACTTTTAACACAGAACCAATTTTATTAGTAGCAAAAATCAGTGGCAGCACCAACGCAAGTTTTTATTGCTTCTTTATATTGAAAACGTTTGGGTGTTTTTTTGTTTTTGCTTGTTTATTTTTTTATTTTTTAAAGTGATTGGGTTTTTTATTAATTAATATAAGAGGATTCTAACCCATTTAAAGAGAATAGGATTTTCAAAAAAAAAAAATAACAAAAAATAATAAAAACTGTGAAGCAGTTGAAAGGTTAAACATTTTCTAAATTTCTCTTTTACATTTTTTAATTTCATATTTTTTTTGTTTTATTAATTTCTAAATTTATTTTAATAGAATTTTTGAAAAAAAAAACACGTTATCAGTATAAAATGAATTCATTAAAAAACTTGGCGTTGAAGGTTATAAAATATTTTCAAAATGTGTGGAATGTGTAATCATCAATATTGATTGGTACCGACAGTATAAAGACTGATCAATGCTCAGTAGATCAATTACAAAAATCAATAATATAAAGAGCTAACACATGAACTTATCAGATTGATACCATATCACATTGACACGACACTTTTCTATATCAATTTGACTAATATAAATTGTCAATTGTGTTATTTGTATTCAGCATTACCAAAACAAATAATTCAATATTAAATACAATTGTCGTTATAAATTAAATTATGTATAACAGCTTTACAATTTAAATAAGAATTTTTTTGTTTTATAATTTAATAAATTTTAGAATATACTATTTTTTAATTAAGTTTAAATAAATAATAAATTACAGAAGCTGGGCCATTTTTGTAAATAAAATACATAAAAAAGAAATAGATAAATAACATTTTTCATAATTGGAAAACCAAATAATTTTTTGAAATTGCTAAATTTAAAATTTCAAAACAAAAAGTAACATGATATTACGATACAAAGTGAATATGGTATATAAAATCTAAATAATGCAATAAAAAATTTCCTTTCAAACATAAAATTAATCTGCACCACATTATTATTGAAGTTGACAGTTTGATGAAACAATAAAATCTACATTTAAAATAGTTCTGCAAAAAGTAAGGCTTACTACTGTATAATAGTTTTATGAATCAAAATCAAATTCATGCTTATTTTGTTATAGACTATAATTCTAGTTTACGGAAGAGATGGTTTTTAAAGATCTTGAAAATTGTTTGAAACATTTGAATACTTTCTTTGAATTATACTAAGTAATATACTTATTATACATAAAATAGATTTCTAAAACTATATTCTTACAAAATAATCAAACGTATAACATAAAAAAAGACTTAAATTGTTTAAATTTGTTTCCAAAATTTCAACTTTCTTTTTCTATTGTGCTCAAAAGAATATTTATAGACATACATTATTTTATTTATATTGAGTAATGACATAATATTTTACAATCTTAAAATTTTTAATTGAATTTAAATTTAAATTTAATTAAACTCAAAATAAATTTTAATTAAATTTAACAAAAACTTTTTTTTTTATTTAAACCCATTTAAAATAATTAAATTTAATCAAAAATAATTTAATATTCCAAAGAAAGCAAAAAAAATTGCAAACTTTTCATTAAATATACTCGTATTAAATACCCATATAATAATAATTATTATTGATTACAAAATATATATACATAGTTATTCTATACTTTATTTATTTTCATATAGAATATTATATAACAGTTTTCTTCTATATTAAATATTTATTTATTTATTTTTTTTACAGTCGATTAACCATTTTAAGTCCCTTTTCACACATACGTAATTTCATAATCAACGCTTTAACTGTAAGAATATTGATTGTTAATGAAAATTATACAGTTATTTTTATTTTTCGTTATTGTTGCTTTTGTTGTTGTTTTCCTCTATTCATTTTATTAGATTCCGCTTACGCATTGCGATAACAATTAGAATAATTTATTTATTTATTTTTATACATGTGTATGTGCGTATGTGTGTGAATGTGTATTTGAATGGATATAATATTATGAATATAATAATAACTATATATATATATATTATGTTATATTATTATACTTTAATTTATTATTATTATTATTTACCTTAGAAAATTAAATAAATATGTACAAAAATTACACAACATAATATGTATAAATTAAATTTTGTATTTGTATGTAGGTATATGAACATAATGAGAATTCATTAACTGTAAAAAAAAAAAAAAAAAAGCAGAATAAAAGAAAAAAATAAACAAAAAAATAAAAATGGAAAAACAAAATGTGGGTCAACACTTAAAATACAAAAGGAGGCACTATAAAAGACGACAATGGTTTTATTTTAGGTAAATATAATGGTGCTATGGGACGGAAATTAATATTTTTATATATTATGTATGTAAAAATCTATATAAATGTATTAATGTGTGTGTTAACACAAATATTTGTCTAAATATGTAAAGATATGGAGACAAATTCCTACTGGGAATTCTAAATTTACGTATATAAATAATACTAACGGTAAATATAATAGATTTGAAATGTTAAAAAAGGAAACTTATAATCAATTGTCCATAATTAATTCGATTTTCGAAAATTTTGATATATAATAATTAAATTGTAACAGTAGGAAGTTAAAAATGTTATAATACGGTAACACTGGTCGTTAATTTCCAGTTGTATTCCATATTTAACAAATTAACATGGTAAACTTAATTATTTGAAATAATTTTTTAATTCGATAATACCACTTGTAATATTTGAAATTTTAAAAATGTGATAACTTTATCTATATTATCTTTAATCTGAAATAGTTCGGTTATATTTAATGAAAGGAGCATTAACAATCCACTGAAAGCAAACTCATACCGTTTATCTATTCTTTAACTATAGATATAACTGTAAAGAGGTATCTAGGAAATAGTCCTTAGCAAGTAAGTATATCCTCCAACCACATAAATCAAGCTCTGTTAATCCAAGAACGTGAACCAGATCTAATTTAGTTGAAGAAAAGTATAAAATAGATTACGAGATGACTGTTATAGGTCTTTCAATACAAATTGGCAGATTTAATTTACTTTTATTTTGTTATTTCAACTGCACATAAATGTACAGTAAAAAGTTATGACCCTTTTCCAGGTTAGTTTATGACCGTCTCTATTATAAATTTTGTATCTACTTATTTAATATATACTAACAGAAATTAAATACGATTTAATTATATACATATATCTACTAAATATTTAGTTCAAATTGGGAGATGATTACATTCTTTATGATTGATTGATAAATCGATAAATCCCTCATCTTATCTCTACAAAATAAGTTTGTTTTAAAATATCAAATGTGATCAAAAATATATTCAACTACATAAGTTTTTCAACACTTTAAATCTACTAAATTGAAATAGAAATTTATAGTCTTTGATTTAGTAATGAAACAGTATCATGAAACAGTATATATAAACGAATTAATCCTTTTTCTTTATTTTTCAAAATCTATAATAAATACTTTAAATTTCTTCAACAATTACAATAGTTGCGATAACTTTTAATGTACGTGATAATTTTTACCTATATAGTTTTTATCAACTCAAAATGTTTTATTTTAACTTTACAATACAAGTCACGATATTTTACTGTTAATCTTACTTTAAAAATTTAAAAAAGAAAAATTCAATTTTTTTCAAAATTACTAAATTTAGTCAGTCAGTTATTAACTTTCTACTATACATATTGATTTTATAATATATATGTATCTAAATAACAAAGAATATAAAAATTTTAAATAAAAAAAATATTATATATTAACATCCTGTGAAATAGCTGTATTATCCTTAAAAACCTTTAAATTTTCCTTCGATTTACCATTGTTATTTATATATTTTTTTATTTTTCATTTCTTTGTTGATTTCAAGTGCGGCCCTACATTTATTTTTTTTACTGCAATTTTGTTGTTTTGATGTTAGTGATATTATTTTTGTTGCTTTATTGTTCCCTACACTTTCCTTATTGCTCTATATTATGTACTATATATACTTACATATTAATTTTTCGTTTTCTCTGTCGTATTTTAATCTATTTGTAACGGTATTTTACTTTATTTTATTTTATTTGATTTGTTCGTTTCTTTTTACTTATTTTTTTTTTTTATTTATTTATTTCTTTTTTTTCTGTTTCATTATTCGTTTTTTTACAGTTTAATTTCGTGTATTTGTACAATGTTGTATAACGGTATAATAAAAAAAGAGTAAAAAAATAAAATTTCGTATTTATAAATTCGATAAATTTGAAATTTGAAATAAACAAACGCAAAACTTCATTTCGATAGGATATCCTGTGTTTAAATATGGTTTACATATATATATTCATATATGTATATTTTTTATATGTATATTGAAAATTGTAATAAATTTAAATGAGTTTTATTTCTTATATGTACAGTTATAAATAAATAACAACAAAATGGTGTCTTAATAAGTACAATGTTACAATGTATATTTAATGGTTGAAATTTCATTTTGTGTTAGAATACTTTGGTATACTTGGGTATACAGGGTGATTCGGAAATAGTTTAAATGTAACTTATTGATTATAAAATATGACCAAAATACATTGTTTGACAAAAAAGAATGGGTTTTTTTATTCTATTTATGTTAAGACCATTTTAAATTGTTATTTCAATTTTTACAAATGTATTTCATCAGATAGGTAAAATATATACAGTTTATACATACAGGAAATAATTTTGAATTAATTAGATAAATTACACTAGATTTATTTTACATTTAATTTTTTATATATTATTTGGCTATGACAGCATAATCAAAAGACTTAGTCAAATTTAGATGGGAAATAATAATAGTTTATTTTTCATTCCCCATATTGTATTAAGTGAAATATATTTTACGAATCAATAATTAATAAAAACCTCATTCAACATCAGTATCAGTTCTTATAATATATCAAATTTAGATTTGTGTTTAGAATATAATATATAATTTATTTCAAGACTTATATTTTCCTCAACTCCTCGCTATCCTTGCTGTTCTGAATCTCCTTAAATGAATCTCATTAGAGCTTTGTGCGATACACTTAGTTTTACTACTTACATTTTTTAATTTGTAATCTTTGCTATTTACTTTCTTATAAATCTTACACAAGTCTTCTCTACACATTTTTCCAAAATGTCAACCAACTTCATTTTCTAATTATTATTCAAAGGCTATATAAGGCAACCAATTGTATCTGTTACATAATTATTATCCAAAATTTTGTTTTCCATCATATCGTTAATGGTCGAAAAAACATTGAGGGTACTCATGTAATAATATAAAATTAACTTGCACTGCAAAATTATTGTATATTTTTGTCAGAAATTGTTGTAGTTTTATGTATAAAAATATGAAAAAATTCGTCACCTATAACTAAACTATATCCTCTTACATATTTTTGACGTTTATTATTATTTAATTTATTTTATTTTTTAGTTTTTAATTTTTTCTTTTTTGTAATTTTTTTGCTATAATACTTTGCAATGACTCTTTCATGTAAATGTAATTTTTTTCATTTTTTTTCTACAATCCGACTTTAGATTAAGACCTGTAATGACAATGTCTTTTATACATATTAACCTTATTCATAGACAATAATATACATAGACATGGAAAAATCCTTACTCCAAAAATGAACTGCACATACAATATTTTCTAACATTCTAAATATTTTTAATACACCCTGTAATAACTCAAAACAAAAGTTATTAAGCCCCGAATTTTATTTGAAAATAAATGTTTAATTTCTTTACCTTTAAATTTACTAGCTTAATAAAAAGTAAAGTTTTTTTAAGCTAAAAAAGAAAGAAAACAAAAACAACGATAAATTTAAGAGGTGAAATACAAAACTAAGAGGTGAATAACATCTGAATTTATTTTTTTTTTTATATTAAATGCATTTTTCCTTAGAAATAATTTTGATATTTCGAAGTGATTTAAAATAAGTGTCAAAATTTTTGCTGTTGATGATAGGTTCTTTCATAGCTTTTTCAATTTTTAACTTTCTTTTTTTTTTATCTTGAAACCATATATATTGATTTCACTTCATTGTACGAATGAATAAACAACCTCAAAAGTGCATTAAAACTGTTAAATAATAGAATTTTTTTTAACTCTAAATTTTTGATAGATATGGTTTTTTTTATAATTTCTACAAATTAATTTAAAATGTAACAGAACAGATTTATAGAAGTTGTATTTTCTAAAATAACACTTTAAATATTGACGATGATTGTAAAATAACAAAACAAGTTTATAAGACAAATTTTGTATTTTATTCGTTACCTTTTAATATAGAAAATTTAGTTTTAAAATTTATGAAAATCCTCTTTCATACCATCTATAAAAATTAACAAGGCTTTATCTTTGATAATGCAATTGAAAAATAATATTTTATGCATATTTGTCTCCAACCTAATGTCATTAAAGAAAATATTGTAATAAATAATTCAACTGGGATCAGAATTCTTTCACCGCAAATGGCAAAATATGTTTGTTTATGTTTTACTGTTAAAATATTCAGTTATTTTCTTTGATATTTATCCTTAGCAATTTCAAATTACAAAGAACATTTTCGAATCAATTAATCCCAGATATTTCAATCAACAATAATTTTTTATGGAATTTTGCAGTGACAAAGAACATTATCTGGCATTATATCTTTATTATTATCCTTATTATACATTTAATACCACAAAGACATTATTTTAAACAATTAATGTTTGATATTTCAATTGATTTTTCTAAGTGCAGTTCAAAGTTAATTCCATCAACAAGTAAAGAAGTATACTCAACAGGTACATATACTACTCTCTTCAACCCTCAATTTAATCCATAGTTTTGCTGATAACATCCTACGTCTTTTTAATTAAATCTAACGCCACCTCTAACGCAATCAGCTTGAAGAAAAACATAATGACTTGCTCACTTAACTATTATCTATACCAAACATATTAGATTGGGGTAACGCAAACAGAGTTCAACATTTTCAAAACTCAAATCGACCACCCTACGGTTTAAATAGAAAATTAACAACTTTAATTTAGGTATGCAGTTAAACCAAAAAAATTCCAGCCGAATGAGCATATTTTTGATATAGCTAAGAATAGTGTCAAATGTTTGGGTTTTCTTTACCGATGCCAAACATAATTTTCTCCATGAGATCTATCCAATATCAATTGAGCTTATATCTGACTTGAGATAGAGTACGATTTTCACATATATATACTAGCGCACTCCAAACGTTACTAGGTTACTTTGATAAAATCGCACCCTACGCACAATTGATGACTTCACCGTTCACGTAACCCTTACTCCGTTTAACACACATCAAAACATTGGAGCTTTCTCCTCTTTTATAGATATCTTGTTGGAAATGACATTTTTTCTATTGAAATAAAATCTTCAAGCAATTGGGAGGTTTCAAGTGGCCATTTCTACACCGTGGAAATACCCAGATTGCCCGAAACTCGTTTTGGAAATTCACTTAAGAACTTTTTGCATTTAACGATTTTCCTCTACCATCCTATTTTCATCCTAATCCTTTTGCTACTTGCTCGAACCTATAATAATTTTGCATAAAGGATGTTCTAGGTAGCAGCAATTAGAGAAAAAATTATTTTTTTTTTGTGGGTAATTTTTTTCGGAAAAATGTTGTTGAAAATTCATCAAAAGTCAACTTAATTTGTATTAAATACTTTTTTTACTCTCTTTATAATCATAGAACTATTATATGTAGCTGAAATGAATTACTCCGACGAATTTGATTTCCAACAGAACATTTAGTACATAGTGCAATTTTCTAACGGATCCACTTATTTCAATTCGTCACAAATCATCCTGTCATTATTATCCTGTAACCCCATCTATGAGGCATAGCTTGGAAAATTCTTCTAGTGGGCTAAGAAAAAAATAAATTTAACCTGAAGTACTATTTCTATATGAGCTAGTCTCGACGCTCGACATCTTATTTTAATTGATACGTTTGAGTTTGAATTAATAGTTTGATACATTTTTCACTACCTTTCTCTACTGCTTCTCAACTAATTTTTAAATGCACACTCTCATAAAAATTAATGTTTTTTTTTGTTTGTGATACCAAAAGACTAGGTTTTCATTGATCTAATGCAATGCCACGACCTACTGAGGTGCATATTCGGTAATATTTGTTACCATTACTAAAATAAAATCGATTTTACTGAGACTCAACATTTTTTTAATTTCTTCATTTTTAAATCAATGTTTTCAAGTGCACGATTTTAATATTAAAAAGTAGAATCGCTATGCTTCTCAGAACCAAATTAACTTTTTATGCATAGTTAAATAACAACAAAGAAATTTAATAACTGCATTTTGCATTTTTTATTTTTGTGATTTTTGGTCTGATAACAACAGGACAATTTTTTTTTTATTATACTGCCAACCAATTTTATATTTGAATATCGCGTTTCAAATGTCTATTAAATAAAGACTGAAAATCTTTGCGTCCTTTATAATTACATAGTTTTTTTTGTTATAATATGGTTATTTTTTTGTTTATTTTTTTTCTTTATCCATTAATGGAATTTAATAAATACCGCAACAAATACTGTTATTAATATAATTGAATATATAATCTAACAATAGTAATTTTGTAGCATTTTTGTTTTTTTTTTTTTGTTTTGTAAAAATCATTAATGATAATGACATAATTAACCTTGATTATTAATTAGAAAGTATTTTCAGGATCTGCACAAATTAAAAAAGGGTTCTCCTACTTTTTCCTTTTTTTAAATATACATATCTTAGACTAAATTTTGTGAGGACGACGTCCAGCATTCATAACACCTTTTCGGAAATTTTCGTTATAGGTTTTTAATATTGGTTTGGCCATTCATTATTATCTTCGTCAGTGTATTTTCTTCCATTCTATTTACGGTCTCTACAGTTTTCCCGTCTATTTCGATTCCAACGAACAATGAACAGAATATTTAATGTCGCATGCGTTTCTGATTTCGTTTCTTTCCTATATTTCTTACTGTGTATCCACTTATTTGTCTCAGAGTACGCATTGCTGTTGTTAGAATTTTCTGTTTTGATTTCGATTTGTCCGCAGTACATCATTTGTATATTCTTATTTTGTTTTTTATTAGCTATGCTATTATGAAGGCGAAGTACTCTATACAATAGATGTAGTTTTCCACATTTAAATTAGTCTATACCATAAAAATTCTATTGAAAAGCTTAGTATGTGATTGTGTATTCCAAATCTCTGTATAAATACAGTTAGGATGTTCATCCCATAGACTTGGAATTAATTTAAAAAAAACATGCTTGTTTCTCCATATAACATTTCTGACATAAAATGTGGCTGATACTTTTGAATGCTGCATTTTTGACGATTTTGCGGCTTTGGTGGCTGCGACTTTTCCTAATTGGGTTGTTATTTCTGTTTCCGTGTTGCGAGAGCTGGTAATATTTACGCCCACATATTTAAAGTTGAGCACCTGTTCGATAATTTTATTATCCATGGATATTTCACATTTGTAATGGGTTCTTTAAAAGATTAAAAATAAAATTAAAATTAAGAAAGTAAAATAAAATATTAGCAAATTTTGGTTATAAATCTTAGAATCTACATTGCACTACAGATTTTCGAAGGTTAGTTAATGCGAGAGTCAAATCAATGAAAATAATTTCGAAGCTTCAACGGTTGAATTTTAAATCTGACTTATCCTTGGGGACAGTCCTATAAAAAAATGGAGGATCAACAAAATTTCAGCAACGATAAAATTTTAATGGTTTCTGTAGAAATCATAATATTTTAATTTAATAACTTAAAACTATTAAAAAGTAGAACATAAAATAATCTGAGTTTAGATGAGTTCTTGCTTGCAGCTTTAAAATTTCAGTTCTTAAAAACTCAATCATTTTCTAACGTAAAATTGCAATACACATACAGAAAACTGCAAACTAATTGTAATTTACAAGATTATACAAAAAAAAAAACAAACAAATTGTAATTTAGTTTTAATAGGTTAGATGTATATATTAAGAATTGTGGGCGTGGGGCGAGGTCATCAATTTGATCATTAAATTATCAGAAAACTCTAACTGCTATTAATTAATATTATGAGTCAATTCTCATATATTAAATTTTCAAATTTAATTGACTTTAGCTTAAAGTTTTAAACCCTGCTGTGAGATGGTGTAAGTATTCAAACAATTCAACAATATCTACTGTTCCGAAACGTCACAATATTTTTATTTTGTTGTTGTTTTCTAATCAATATTTCAAAAAATAGATTTTAATGATTGGGCTCATATTTTTTACTTTAATTACAAAATATATTTTTTTACTAATCGAATCTATTGCAGATCATTATTAATAATTAAATTCCGAATATATCAAGGAATTTAAATATTTCAATTACTTATAATTTGTTACTATAAGATCATATTGGCTTCAATATATTTTGTAGACTATATAACATTAGTAGAACATCGTAGACTAGAACATTGTATTCTAGGACATCATTTTCCAGTAACAGTAATAACGGTAATATAACAGGGAAGCTTCGTTCAATGCATCCCCTAACATTAGGTATAATTGCATCTTTAAAATGTTAAATAATGTACGTTAATTAATGAATAACATTAAATTTACTGGAATTAAATAATTACTATAGTATTCGCATGCTCTTTTCATAAAAAATTGTACCCAATTGTATTATGAATTAATAATACATTCATTAATAATTTCAATTTATTCTTGATCGTATTATAATTTTTTTTCATTGATTTATCTTAGACAACAACCATATTTGTTATATTTTTTTATTAAAAAAAAAATCAAATTTAAATTTAATTCTTGCAAGAAAAAACAGAAACTCTATAAATGGGTGAGTTGATATAACAACTCATAAAAACGGGAGTCATATAGGAGTCTTATAGCACTAATTTTGTTTTGTATTAACAATAATAAAACGTTACGTGGGATATGTCCAGTTTTTTGTATCAAAATTGTTATTGTATTAATTATCCTGAAATACACATAAAGATTTTTGGGATACGAAAATTGAAACTAATTATTTATATTGCGTGTTTTGTTTCACTTTTTCTTCTATAACACTACAGTTCGATGTTGAGCCCTAGCTTTCATTAAAATATTTACACGTTATTGGTATTTCCAGTCGCTTGTTTTCAATTTTATGTATTTTATGTAATATTAAAGGATTTTTTGACACAGCACCATCCTAGTTTTAATTTTTTTATATATATTTTCTCTTCGACTCGTCTGTTAAATATGTCTGTTGAATAAGAGATGTTGGTCTGGTAGTTTTATTATACGTATCGACTTCATCGAAATTCGAAATGCATTAAAATTATGATAAAAGAAATTTTTACTTAGAAGAATATAAAAAAAAAAAAAAAATATGTACAACAACTATAATATATGTATATATTATGGTATGTATATATATGTATGCTTATATATTGATTATTTTATGTTTAGAATACAATTAAAAAATAACAAATTGTAAAGCTTAGTTAAAGTAATATTTAAAAATATCCGATTTGATAAATTTATTGTTTGATCAAACAGCTAAGGCTAAGATCACTAAGCAAAACTATTTTTGTAAAATTAATAAGCTTATCTAAATAAAGAAGAAAAAAAATGTTATGTAGTATTGCTTTATATAACTGTTATACAGATATTAGTTTAGTATAGGTAGATATAATCAGGATTCATTGTATATCCTGTAAATTGGTTGCTGAATAAAAAAAATTGAAATAAAATACATATTTGAAATAGATATACATAGATATATATTTTTTTATTTAAATTAAAATTAATTAATTCATGAAATAAAATTAAAAAGAAATAATTAAAAAATATTTTCAACCATTTTTTGTTAAACTTCAGAAGAAAATGACAATTTTTTTTTTAATTTTCATAAATATTTTCATTGTTCTGGAGTGCTTAGTCTCTTTTACGAAAATATAATTATTCCAAACCAATATTAATTTTCTTTGCTCTTCTTATTTTTGTTTTTTTTTTTAATTTACATTTTATTTTTATAAATGGTAAATATTTTCATATCAAATCAAAATATTAATTTTTGGAAAGATTTACTATTATATGTGTATAAACATTATATTTATATACGTTTATGTAAAAGTACATAAATTAAATATTTTATACTTCCTGTTGCAGGGAAAATTATTTTCAAAATATAAAGAAAATTCTTCTGACAAAAATTTACAATTTTTTATAGTGTTTAACCACTATACAAATAGCAATGAGAATTTTGACTTTTCATTTAACAAAAACTAGGAATTTTCTATTTTATACCTTTTTATAAAATATTTTTCATACATTTTTTTTTTTTTTACCTCACTTTAAAGTTGTATTTTTCTACTCTCAACAACACATTTTCAACACAAAAAAAAAAGGATTTAAAACTCAACAAATATTCCTAGACTTTTTTAAAATGTATGTACACACTACACATAGTATGATTGTAGTTACATATTATGTTGTACTAACCACAAAAAATATTTTTATATTGTTGCACTTTTAATATTGGATTGATGTTGAGTTGGTTGACTGGCATCACCAACCTGCAGAAACTTATTTGTTTTTTTTTTTGTTTTCATTGTTTTTTTTTTAATATGAAAATCCTTTTGTTTTTCTTTTTTTCTGCTTTTGAGCTTACTATGTTTTGGTTTTATGATTATTATTATTATTTTTTATTATGTACTTTTGTATTTTTAGATTTTCTCACTGATCCATAACACAGTTCTGGTATCGTGTATTCCATTTATATATATACCATGTATATATAACTTAACAAAAATTTGAAAAAAAAATATCCTTAGTCCTTTAATATTTTGTTTTTGTTAATATAAATTGATATTAAAAATTTCTTTTTACATTGTCGCTACCGAAATTATTACACCTATTTTAGTGCAGATGTATGTGCAATCAATGTAAAGTAAAGGAAATGGAAATTGTTTCATTCAATCAAAATAAAATTTGTATTCTTCAAGAACTAATTGTGGATGTGTGTTGTCAGTGAATACAGAGGTGCTTATGTACACCACGATATTATTTTTTACAGGTTTCCTTTACAGGGTGATGAAGTTGGTAGGTAGGTAAGGTAGGTAGTAGTGGTCAAAAAGACCAGTAAGGTCAATTGTGATACTACGGAAACTTACCTCGTATAAAACTCTGCTCGATGAATCAATTTGAGCTTATTACAAAGCGAAGCAATAAATTACAGTTAGCTAGAGGTACACTCAGATTGCTCCTTTTCGGAAAGATTTTTAATATAGTATCCTCTCTAGCAAGTTGATCTGCAATGCACTTACCCGTAATATCACTGTGTCCCGGCAGCCGTAGTATCAATATAATGAACCGATACGGTAGTTCCAGAGAACTGCGACAGGCCAACACAGTTTTTAAGTTGATGGTTACCGACTCCAGTGCTTTAATTGTGGCTTGACTGTCTGTGAGTAACAGATTTGTAACAGATAATATCCTGGATCTCAGGTAATTTCTTATTAATTTTTGTCACAAATCAATCAAAACTCAAAACTAAATCAAACCAACCAACCAAATAAATAATACTGTGGTGTCGGTATATTTCAAGAACATATCATGCAGGTTGATTCAAATGTGTTTTATATCTCAGTTGTTCATTATTTACCAATGCTTTGGTTTGATCGTTTATTGACAATTTATATTTCCAAGCAACTTCTGAATACAGCTCGATTATTTTTAAAAAAAATTAACCTACCTTTAACACCCGCATTGCAGCACTAATAAACAAATTAATCTAAATAACAATTTTCATTAACAAAATAATTTTAATTGCCTTTACTGTATTATCACAGTTATTCTATCCCTTTCACTTTTTATCCTATTTTTTATTTGTTGTATTCCAAATTCATTGTTTTCTTCTTTAACAATATATCCTCTCTGATAACAATATGTATACTAATATACGTATTGTTTGTATATATACTTTGTATATATATATACGTATTGAATTGAATTCATTTATTGGCCTTCTTCTTCTGGCGAAGCTCTTTTTGAAAATGCAATTCAATGTAGTCAATTTTAAAATGGGAATGATGATGAATTATTATGATATTTTATTTTTTATCTCTTTCTCTCTCTTTACAATTTTTTTTTTTTTGTAATTCTCAATAAATTAAGAAAATTATATTTATATGCATCTAGATGTACATAGCTATGTATGTATGCATGTAAATACGAGAATGAAAAATTCCACAAAAACCAAAAGTATACAATGAAAAATGTAATATTAAAATTCTGAAAATAATTAAATCAGCACGTTTTCTCAAACAAAAAAAAAAAAGCAAATAAACAAAAAAAAAGCAATTAAAAATAATAAAAAAAAAGTTAAACATTTTTAATTGTTCATTTATTTAGTATTACCACGCGTTGAAATACTACAATATAACAACTACAATGGATTGAATTATTGTTCTGGCCACTTTAAGGATATCATAGATAGGAGGATCAAGCTTTACTAGTTTTTAATGTTTTTGGGAGTATATGGTTGATCCAAAGCTTTTTCAACGGACTATAATTGGGTCTAATTGTTTTATTTCGGTCCATATTACTTATTTATTTCTGATGTATTTACCGATAATTTCCAACTTACCTGTAATTTTTCGATACTTTTTTTGTAGTATGTAGTATAGCTCTAGAATAGAATACAGGTTTCATGGATGATCATTTTTATTTTCTTCAAAGTTTGTTCTCTTTGTGATTGTTTTATTTCGACTATAGTTATTTCGACTCCAATAATTTTTAATTTCGTTTAGGTAATTCGACCCTTTTTTTCGGATGTGGATTCTATTCTAGTTCTTCACAAATGGTTGTTTTTTCTCATATCTTAAAATTTTGTTGTCTAAGCATTTCAATTAACAATTTTTCAAATAACGAATATGTTTTCATGTTTTGTACAATGCAATCAAATTTCTTTTATATAAATTCGTCTTTGCCACAAAATTTTGTATGTGGCTTGCTTACAAATGTTTATACTTGTTTAATGTTAGATTTATTTAAAAAAGGCTTTAAATATTCTTCTCTTAATCTCTTTTTATTTCAATGTCAGACTAGTTTTATTAAATCTAAAAAATATTTTTGATAAGATTAACAAAAATTCAAAATACCAACTATAGAAATGTGTTCCGATGCATGAACAAAAATAGGATCACTTCAAATTTATTTTATACAGTATTATAAAAAAACTGTTTAAAATGTAGTTAACGACTATTTTACCAGGTAGCTTTAAATATAACGAGCCTTTAGAAAATTAAGTTATTCGGTTAGTGTAATTGTTTAAGTAAAGGTTTAAGTAATGATAAAATTAGATTCAAAGCAAAACTAAAAATAACAAATTTTTAATTGAATTTAGTTGCAATATACATGAGTAATATATTTTGTATATCAAAAACTTTAAAACTAGGCTACAAAACCGCAAAATGGGGAACAAATAATATTTAACATGTACTCTACAGACTCTGTTGATCTCAGACCTGTCCAAATAATTACATCCATTGATCACAACCCCTCAAGTTCATATTATCTCCATCACCATTACCCACCTATTTACTAATTTTCTACTTGTATTCAGATATAGTGTTAATCCTATCAATATACTATATATAATCTGTACGTGTTCAATCCATCGAAATCTTTGTATACATATCAATTTTATAATTAGAACAACATTAAAATCGGAATATCAATTCGATTCAACACATGCACAATCAATATGAAATATTTTTTTTTTTATTTTTGGTTTTACTTACAAACATGGAATAAATATATATACATATATATTTTTTTATATACGTTCAAAAATAGAACATTACTACAGCAAAAGGATTTTCGATATCGTCCTTTTTTGAATAAACAATATTGAATAATTTTTTGATCTATAAAATGACATTTAAAATTTCGTATTGAATAAAATGTATGTAACATTTTCAATATGGTTTAAATTATTATACATATTATACAATTATCATACATATTATACGCAAAAATTAAAGAACAACTATTTAAAGGATATATGAATCAGCTAGAAGACTATTATAGAAAGTATGTCTATTGAAATAAAAATATGAACATTTTTTGATGAAAAGAATAAGTGTGGGTTCGACAGAGTAGTTTTGTAATTCAAATATAAAATCATAGATTGGCATAATAAATATTGAATGTTGAAAAACAAAATATAAAAAAAAAAATTTAAAATAAAGCAACAAAAAAATGTTTATTTGTAAATTTTTATTTACTGTTTGTTGGGTAACTCAATTTTTTATATATTTGTACTTTCTGGAATTGTAATTGTTAATTTTGCAATTCATTACATTTGTTTTTCATTTAAATACATATTTACATATTAATTATAAATAGTATTTAAATACTTTTTCGATATAATATGGTGACAAATTTGTCGTAGTAAATTATTTAAAAATTAAAAAAATATGATTTTCTTTATAAGAGTGTTAATCTTTTGATGGTGATAACGATTTTACTGATTAATGAAACATTGTAAAGAGAAATTAAATTAAGATTTGATTTGGATTTTAATTTCACAATGTTGAAGCCTACAGGTATATTCACTTCTCTTTTAAAATTATATAAAAATATTGTATATGTGTCAAAACTTCTCAATATGGCATTTTATTGTCCATAAACATGACATCTCACAAATCTAGTGGTTACAGAGACTGGACATTAGTATAAAAGCAGAGTATGCGTTTAAGCTTTTCAAGAGGGAAAAAGCCGTTGTTTTAAAATTTAAAAAAAATTATTAACATCTAAATCGAGGGTGCTCTATCGATTGATGATATTTTCAATTTCCAGGAAGGACCGGAAAAGGGTTTTTTAAGCTCAAAATTTGGTGAAATTGGCCGAAATCGAGATTTTTAAATGGGAAGAGGTACTTTTGTAAATTCAGATTCTATAACAAAAGTAAATTTAAAAAACTACTTTCACACCAATCGATAGAGCACCCTCGATTTATTTAATAAATTTAAAAATAATGGCTCCCTCTTCTCTTAAGAAGCTAATACCCATGCTTTGGCACACCTGGTATAATTAAATTCAATTCCACATTCTAAGCACTCTCTGATAAATAACGAATTTTTATAGCTATAATATTAAACTATTTCAGAATTTCTGCAGATTAGTGGATCTTAACAGAATCATTAATAAATCTTTACTGAAATATTAAAATAGTCCAAATTAATTTTTTTTGTAAAAAAAATGTTTGATAATGGCTTTTGCTTCTTCATTTAAACTTCAAAAACAACTTTAAGACCAATAATATTTCAACTTCACATGCAGCATTTCTAAAGTCCAACTTAAAAAATATTACACAATTTAAAAAATAAAAATAAAACGTTAACATACATTTGTCGGATTACTTTATTCAGGGTATAGTGATATTGTGATTAGATATTATTTTTGACTTGTTGCTGTCATATACACCAATTCAAAGCATAGGAACATCCCAGTCCAGGACCAGTGATCTATTTTACATCAATATATCAAAAAGATTTTTAGTTTAGTAATATAATGGTCTGCAGCATATTTCAACATTATTTGTTGATGGTAGGTGCTGTCGTTATAAAGATATTGTAGTTCAAGATAGAAAATTTTTGTAGATATCTTTATTATTTTTCTTTAAAAACCAAATATCTCAAGATTTTATCATATACAAAAACATCAAAACAACAAATATACTTTCAAATGTCCTTTTCGTCCTTAAAGGATTAGATACATCATTCAAGAAATATATTTTTGGAAAACTACGAATACCACTACCTACATTAGGTCCCACGTGGATACATCATCTCCTTCCACATCCATCCCCATTAACTATTATCAAAAACCAGGTCAGGTTAATTCAATGCGTTCAACTTTTTTTAATACAGAAATGAAATAAAATAAGAACTTAAATTAAAATATCGATAATCCAGGTAGGTAGGTAGAAGTGACCATTTCAGTTACTTCTGGAAAACCAATTAGCGCTTAATTGTGCCTTTTTTGATGCCAGGACACGAATCGAGTGACCTTTTTCTTGTTTATACATACTTCAAGTGGTACGTAGTTTTACTGATGGCTTACTTTGTAAACAAAAATTGTTCTTTAAATTTTATTAAAACTTCCAGCAAACAAACAATTTTTTAATTCAAATTTTCAATAAAAATTTGTTTGTTTCAATATGATTTTTTTTTAAAATACTAAAAGTCTCTAAAGAAAATTCAATATTCCAAACGTCAATTTATATAACAATAAAATCAATAAAAACAAAAAAAAAAAACAAAATCAAATAATTTCTATATATAGAATATTTTGACAATAATTCTACTACTAAGATACCATATGTAGTTAGATGTAATAACTGAAATTCCCATGACATTTTCTTTTTTTCTAAAGCTAAAAAATAAAAAAAATAAATTCTTTTCCAATGCTATGTACCAGATATTTGATGCACATTACGTCAAAATCCAATTTTTATATTATATTTGTATGTTCATCTGTTCAAATTGAGAAGAAAATAACATGAAATTACATTCTAGTGAAGTTTTTTCTTTTTTTTTATTTTGCTTTTTTCAGTTTTGGTTTTTTGGAAAATCACCAAAAGTAAAAACTGCAATTTATCCTATAAAAAAAAAAAATTACTATTTTTGTTAAAATAAATTGACAGAATCAAAAGTATAAAATATTAGAAAAGAATATCTAAACTCCCCATAGTTAATTCATTTTACTGCATTTTAGATCTTGTAAGAATTGATTTTTTTTTTCGATTCATTTTTGTTTTTATACTATACTCTAATCTCTTTTGGGAAATTGAATTTTACTGCATCAATTCTATCAGTTTTAGTAATCTAAGTGAATTGACATATACCTTAAAAAAGAAAACCATAAAATAAAAAAATTATATTTTTTTTATATATATGGCACTAGATAAAGGCCTATGGTAGTTCTTGGACTCTTTTATCTTTTTTTATATTTTCAGAATTTTTTTTTAATTGTATCCAAGAAGTCTTTGTAAAGTGTTGTGGCTTTATTTTTTTGATTAATTGGTTAATACAAAATTTATCCTAAATTAATATATTTCAGTGTAAAAAACCAATTCAAGACTCAAATTATTCGACTCATACTCAGAAAATGCTCCCACTGATTGACGTTAGAGTATACAAGACGCTGAGACTGTAAGATATTTAAAGAAAAAACAATAGATAATAAATTGGTTGAAAAAAGATTAATTGTACAGAACTTTTTTTAAATTTAGTGTAGAACATCTTTAACACCTCCAATTTTATTCCTTAAGTAACAACAAATTTTAATTACATTACAATATAAGAATATAAGATACTCCAACTGTACGATACACAACAATAAAAGTTTCTGCAACTATACAACAACAAAAAAACAAAATAGAAAAAATAAAGTGATGCAGTGTTTTTATGGTTATAAAAATTAATTTCATTCACGTACAAAACTATTCTTTTGTAAACAAAGAGACAATTTTAACCTCATTATTCACAAATGGAAATAAAAAGTACATACATACATATAAATTTAATTGGAACAGTCTTCCTGTTTTGAAAATATTCAAGCGACTTATTGTATATGTACGGTTTGACATGAAAGTGAAAGAGTTTTTTTTAAAACTTCAGAAACAGGATATAAATATCTTTCGTACATGTTGTATCATAGAATATTTCTCAATCAAATATAACACACTACATATCACTAAATTAGGTGTGTTTAAGAGCTTTTGATTCAATCATCTTAAAATCTAGGATTTAATTTTATTATGTAATATGTAGTTTGCAACATTCGTTTTGGTCTAAGTGTTACAAAAATAATTGTTATTGTTACGAAATGTGAACATAATTTGTTTCAATTTTTAATTATTTATATTGCAAAAAATATGTGGTAACGTTTTGAAATTTTAAAATGTCAAAAAGAATATTAGAATCGAAATGAATCAAAATCGAAAAACGAAAATCCAAATTAATCCAAAGCCAAACTTTTCTTTTAAAGTTGAGAGATGTTAGAGTTGTTTTCAGGATTACCTCTTTTTCCACATTTTCATTTTGAGCAATTGGCTTTTGATACATTTGACTTTTAGAAGGTCGGATTTTGATCCGTTTGAATTTTTAAAATTGAAATTTTAAAATTTCAATTTTGAGTTGTGCAATTTTTAATTTTGTTTTTTTGCGTTTTAAAATTAAAAAATGTTAAAGATCAAAAATAAATGCTTTATGGTACGTTCACAAGCTCGAATTCACGTACAAAACTAAGTGAAATGTCAAATGTTCACAATCATTTTTGAAAATCAAATACTTTTATATTATCCCAATCCCAGTTAAATTTTTTCTTATATTTACGCATTTCAGCCATTGTTGGCGTTACTGCTGCCAAACACATTTTAACACAAATTCAAAATTAACAACAATTCAAATTTAAAATTAAGTTCAAATTGACATTTTATATTGACGGGTATTATGACAAATAAATCAAGGGTTGAAAATGCGAAAAAAAATTGGAAAATCGATAGAACAATCGAAATTTTATGAACGGACTACTTGATTTTGATATGATTTTTCACCATTCTGAATTTTATTTGACAGAATTTTTTTGCAAAACGTATGGAAAATGAAGATGGAAATTTGATTTTCTAAAAGCTTGAGAACGTATGTTATTTATCAGTTAAATACTTTCAACTCAGGCACGAAATTATATACTAGTAAGGTACTAAAATCAGATATCATGAAAAGAAAGCAAATACGTCATCGTTTAATCTAAATATTAATAGAATTGACAAGATTTATAACAATAATAGATATTAATCGAACATAAATTAAATAAATAAAACGACTATTCTTGGGCTTTTGTAATGTGAGGATCAACAAATAAATTTGCAACACATTTTACTTCCTTAAATGCTAAATTCTATTTTGAAATTGATCAAAGGCAAAGCATTGTAGAAATGTAATATTAATAAGAATCAATCTTACTAAACGAATATTATCTAAAACACATCTTATTGCTAAATTTACTTATACTTGTATTAATGGAATGTGATGATTTACATTTATTATTTGCTAAGTCATTGTTAGAATTATTTTTAATAATCAGATTTCTGTTGATATATTTAATTTATTAATTAAAAGTCAAATTTTCTTTCACTAATAGAAAACTAATATCACTAATCGATATTTCGGAAGCAACTTACATCCTTTATAAGTGATTTCATTGCTACAAGTTCCTACCCAGTTACAAATGTAAAATTATTCAAACCCGATATTTCTTGTACTTTTTACCAAATATTAATTTGAATTGTAAATTAAGATTGAATTGAATAGAACTGCTTTTTTTTGTAAATCCTACAAAATAATATAAAACCAACAAAAACAAAACATTTCCTACCAATTTCTTTTAATTCCTACAATTCCCTACTAATATCTATTTAATTGTATTTTAAGTATTTCAATATGAATAAGAACATTTTACTATTTGTTTTTCTACCATAATCTATTATTCTGATATTCTAAGATTTCCTACCTAATATCTATTTATTAATATCTTGGGGATTCTAATATGGACAACACTATATTTTACTAATTCATTTTATATTTATATTGATATTTGAAAATTTTACAACACTTTGTTTATATTTTTTTATACATCCATTTTTGTTCAAGTTTTCACATTAAATGAATTTTTTATTTTATCACATGGTTAATTCACGTTCCAAATAGTAGAATGCAATGCAATGCAATGCAACGTGAATAGATCAAATTAATGAAGTTTATTTTTCTCTATGTCATTCTCATGAACACTAAAAAGTTTTAATTTTTCTGTTTTTTCTATATATTGTTTTCATCGAAATGAAATCCGATGGATTTGTAAAAGTTAAAAGAAAATAAAGATGAAAAATGGGATTTATTTTTCATTATAAAAATTTTTCTTTTTTATTTGTTGCAAAAAAAAACTTACAAAAAGAAGTTTAATATTAAATAAAGTTGGCTTAAGAATGAGTGGTCATTTTGGAATAAACGAAATCCGTTTTTTTGTTCTCTATTTATTTTGTATTTTTTTTTTTCAAACATAAAAATTTTATATATTTGAAAGCTCAAAATCACTTTTGAGAGGTGTTCAATATTATTAATGGCATTTATTTTATTTTGGTCGTTATTTTAAGGATTGTTGTAAAACAAATCGATTTGTTTTTTTAACTTTAGTTTATTTTTTAAGGTTAACTTCTTTTGTAAAATAACTTTTTTATAACTTTAAATTTTTTAATGACTTAAAACTTTTTATATATTTTTTTTATTACTTTTTTTTTTGCTAACCTAAAATTGATTACAGTTTCAACTAAAAATTTTCTTTGAATTAAAAGGCTTTTTTCAAAACACAAAATTATGTTTGAGTTTTCTTTTTAAGCAGATGTCTTTCTACTTAAAAAAACGAAATAAAATTTTTCTTTTAATTATGTATTTTTTTAATTTCTTTATAGTCCAACTGGTAAAGTCAATTCTCAAGTTCACTCTACATAAGCATTTTCAAATTTAATGCCATATCAATCCAATTATATATGAAGCAAAGAAAACAAGCATAAATAAAATAAAAGTCGTGCAAGCGTTTGTAAATTGGCATTTGAGATGTTTCGCTTTAATTATCAAAATATTAAAGCTTACCTATAAAGTTGGTCTACAGATTTAGGATCAGCTGTTAAAATAAATAAATAAATATTAAATCCCAGTATAATGACAAATATTGTACCTGTATATTAAACACATAAAAAAGCAAAAATAGAGCTTGATAAAAATAGGTGGCAAATATTCTGGAAGACAAACAAATTTTTAGACCAAAGTCAAAGCAATTGCTGTGAATATCTAATAATTCTAGTTTAATCAATATCAGCAAACAATTTGCAATAACAACAAAAATAAATTGTTTTAAGAAAAAATAATAATTATAGTTTTTAATACTTAAAAAGTTAACTAACTAAAAGTAAAACAAAAAAGAAACGAAAATATTAAATAACAACAATAACAGTAAAAACCTTTAATGTTATTTTATTTCTTAAGCAAAAATTATAACAAGTTAACTGAATTCTAATTTGTTTCCTTTGCACCTGGCACAAAACAAAACTTTTCCTCTATACATAATTACTTTAGTTTTTTTTTTTTATCTATTTTCTCACCTTATTTTCATCCGCCATTTTAATTAACTGTAACCGGCTAAAGCCAGCTGAAACTAAAAATTAAAAAAATAAAAATAAATGTGAACTTTTATTTGCACAACAGAGCAAAAAAAAAATTTTTTATTATTACTACTTTTTTTGTTTTGTTTTGTTTTTTTTGTGTTATTTTAATTTCAAGACTACAATTCTTCACTTTAAATAATTTTTTTTCTCTCCTTATATCTCGTCTACAATATTTAAACAGGATACTCTTTTTTTCTAGTTTTGTTTCTTTAAATGAATTTTATACCGTTATGTTTTAGTTTTTGGTTTTTTTTTTATATATTTTTTTTAATTAAATCAGTCGCTTTCTTTTTAATTAAATGAAAATGATATAAATCGGGCTAAGATTAATGCTAAAGAATACAACAAAAGAAAGAAATACAGGAAAAATTTAACAAAATAAAAAAAAAAGATATTTTTTTATATCCGTGTAAATAGTAAAAAATTGAAATGAAATGAAAATTTTCAAAAGAAATTCTATTTGACGAGTAGTAGGTTAAGGGGTTATGTAGTTTAAAAAAAAAAAGAAACACACTAGCACAAGCCAACTATTAACAAAAATCGCAAAAAAAAAATAATATGCATCATGCAATTTTTTTTTTATATTTTATGACATAACGTACCTAACATAAAGATCTTATAACTCACAGATTGGGGTTAATTGAAAAGAAAAAAATATAAATTAATTTTCGGAAATGATTGGGTTCTCATATCTTTAGAAGTTCGCTCATTCGTTTCTTTTTCTTTTCGCTTTTATTTTTGTTTTTCTTTGTTATAATTATTATGATTAACAATCTAGAGTGCATTTAAAAAAAATAAAAAACTCGTTGTTCTGATTAAAATTTGAAAAAAAAATAATGTTTTTTTTCTAATTAGATTTGATATGAAATTGTGCATAAAAGAGATTATAAAAGATAAAAAGAATTTATAAAATGTTTTTGTACCCAGGTTATTCAATAAGGCTCATTAATTTTATTTTTCTTTCTTTCTATATAAATTAATTGTCTTCTTTTTCTTCTTTTGCCGATTCACTTGTGAATATTAGCGACCAGATTTTGATTCAATAGAAATTTATATTGAAATTTACCGAAAGGTCTGTTGATTGAAGTATGTATGTTCTTTGATTTCAAAATATCGATGTTTGAAATTAAAGAAAATAATTGGTGTACGAAAATCAAACTCAGAAATAATTATATAAATTATTATAAAAAAAAAATATACTTGAAAAAAAACGTGTTCGTATGTATAACAATTTTGTATAGCAGTTTTTGGTATAACAATTTTCATATAAATTCATATAACATTTTTGTATAACAGTTTTTGTGCTCAAAATATCGATGTTTGCAATTTAACTGTTTATGGTATAACAATTTTCATATAAATTCATATAACAGTTTTGTATAACATTTTTTATGTTCAAAATATCGATGTTTGCAATTAAAGAAAATAATTGGTGTACGAAAATCAAACTCAGAAATAATTATATAAATTATTATTAAAAAAAAAACATACTTAAAAAAACGTGATCATATGTATAACAATAGTTTAGCAAAAGTAATTTTTGTATAACAGTTTTGTAGAACAGTTTTAATATAATTGTTTATAAACTAAAACTGTTTTTAAAGTTTTTAAATTCAATGTACTAATTCAATAATTATTACAATGCATGCTCAGACGGGTAGAAAAGTGGTAGAAATCTACCAAAATTTGTTGGTGAAGGGTGATTTCGGTATGAAGTCGGCAAATATACCAAAATTTAAAATTTCTGTTAGATTTTTGATGTATGAATTTATTTTTCTGTGAATATATGTCAATATCAAAATATTTTTATTATATTTTATACACAAAGGAAGCAAGGAAATTGTTGTTGATAACATAATTTTCGGATCGAATATTAATAAATTTAAAAAAATATAAACTATACAAATAATATTTTCGGATTGACATTAGAATAATAATAAAAAATTATTTATTTATTTCTTTACAAATGATTTCATTTTCGGCCATCTTGATATTTTAATAATTAGAGACCAACAATGGCAGACATCTACTACTTTTTTTAAGTATGAACATGAAGGTAGATTTTCTGCGACAGAATTTCTGCTTCGTATAAAGATGGGCATAAGTCTAGAAAAAATGTTTCTCTTTCTATTTGTACATCATCAAATTTGCCTCATCGAAATATTAATTACATTCCAATCAGTTAACTCCTGAGTGATTTCATTATCTCATGTGTGATTGATGATCAATTAACTTCGTAAATATTAATAAATATTTACCATATCACTATAAATTAACTATGTATATTGTAAAATTTCAATTCTATACATATGTATGTAGGTACACTAGTTGTTCAAGTCTTAACTTTTTACATTAAATAAAAATAAATGATAAAACTATTATATATACATATATTACATTCATATTATATTAACAAAATAAATCAATAATCTTAAAATATAAAATGCTAATGATTTAATTTTATTTTTTTTCATTACAGGTAAATATCATGAGCTTTATATTAAGTTTATATATAAAAATTAAGTATGTATAACATTAATATTTATTGATATATCAATTGATCTTTACCGATCTTCGCCGATCTTCGCCGATGTACGGCTAAAAAAAAAGTTGATCCAGTTTTAACTTTTTCGGCGTACAAAGACATTTTGTGATTGTCAATGCAAATTTTAGTAAGTGTAAGTTACAATTTATTTTTAAAAATCTAAAATATTTAATTTTTAAATACAATTTAAACCACAAAAAGTTTGATAAATACTTTAAAAACAGCAATTTATTTAAAAAAAAAATTCAAAAAATTTTAAAACACAAAATACATATTTTATTTTGGCAAGCGCACAGAAAATGTAAAAAATTACATTTCACATTTGACATAATATAAAATATGAATTTATGTTTTTTAAATGTCATTTGACACCGTTCAGTTTGCCTGGTTAAATTAACTTTCGCCGATCTGCGCCTTTCAATTTTCTATGGCGTAGATTTTGCCTCCAGCATAATAAATCCAATAAACCATCAACGTACAAAATTTATAACAAAAATAATAGAATTCAAAAGCTGTAAAGCTTTCTCATTTATGAGTCCTACAGTGACACAATAGATTCGATAGACATTGCATAAATTACAAAAAGAGTAATAAGCATTGGCGGTGTTTAGACGATCAGTTATTCAGTAAGTTTTCACTATCAGTTAAAACTGAAAAGTGTCTACACCTTTAATTTTGAATGAAAAAATTTACAGATGTCGAAAACTGAGAATTGTCATTTATGTCACAAGTGGAAGTGAAACTTAAACAATATTAAAAAGTAATTTTTAGAAATTGCAACATTTTTTATTTGTTTGGTTCGTTTTAAGAAAAAATAGGTATGCTTATATTATTAAATCCCTTAATTTAAAACTCAAATGTTGCTTCTCCAATATGCTTTTTTCTGTATTTATGGTTATTCTGTATATTTTGACATTAAGATTAGAAACGTTGGCTATGAAACTAGGAACGTCTGAAATTGAAAAACTGACGACAAGTTAACTTTTTTTTATTCATTTCAAACAACAACAAATACATGGATTTCAGTGAAAACTGACAGAAAAAAAACTATTTTTAAAAATTAAATATTGTCTGACAATTAAAACAAATAAATTTAAAAATTATTTAAATTATTCAATTTTATTTCAAATATTTCCAAGTAAATAACATCTTAAAACTTAAGTAATTTTCTAATTTCTAAAAATATTTTTCTATAAATTTAGAAAATTCCAAAATTAGAAATATTTAGCTATACAACTATTCTTCAATATAATTTTCTAATTAATCTTGTGAAATTCGTAAATTTCAACTTTTTTCAACATTACAAAAAAACATTTTCAACTTTTTTCAACCGAACAACAAAAACTAAAATCACACAAAAAAAAACAAAAACAAAAAAAAATTAAACTTTTTATATTAAAAAATTCCTACTAGAGAAATATCAAACAAGAAGAAATGAATCTTAACTTAATTTGAAAAGTTATGTTACTACTTTAGATTTCATATACAACTCGGGGAATATATTATAAGCAACAATTTCAAAAGTTTCAATTCAATTTTTTTCTATACGCTCTTCAAACAAAATAATTTCATTAAACCCATTCAAATAATATAGAAAAATCCTATCACATTTTATATAATTTCATATTTCAAAAAAATTATTTACCTATATGCAAGAGAGAATCCAATACCAAAAAAAAAATTTTTTTAAAGTGTTTCTGTATGTTGTTGTTTTTGTAGTTTTTCGATTCACATATATCTCTCTCTCTACCGAACTCTTATAACTGTAATTAAATTTCTTTAAAAAATTTTATACCATTAAATTAGTTTTGTTTATATCAAACCATTTTCCCAAATCGCTACTCCTCTCTCTCGCATACTCTGTTTCTCCTTTTTCACACCTCATTCCAATCAGGGTTAATAAAAAGAATTTTTAAACTTATTCACAATTATTTTGTAAATACATATATATATATATATACTAAAATTACATATGTACTACATAGAAAAAATTTTGTAAGCCGAATCATAACTAACATTATAATATAGAACAAAAAAAACCAAAAACCAGGATTTAAAATTTTACTTCTGCAATAAATTTAAATTTAAAAGAAAAACAATAAAAAACAGAGTAAGAAAAAAACTTGTGAAATTTTTATTTAAATTGACAGATAGAATTGTAGAGATCGCGTTTTAATTTATAAAAAGGATGCAAAGCAAAACTTTTGAACAAGCTGAACAACTAACATTTATATGACATTTTATATTAATGGATCCTGCACATTTTCAGTGAACATATATATATATATATGTATATAGATGAATATGTGTCTCAGTTTGAATTCCCAGATAGATTTAGCGATATTTGTAGCGCACGAGACAATTTTTGTTTTAATTTAAATTGCATATATATGTATATAAATATGTACATAATTACTACATAAATAGAATACATAAACGTATGCATTCATATCTATTTTAGTTTTCGAAAAAAAAATTCATCTAAAGTACATAGGAGAGGAGAATGAATATAATATGTACCTACATTTTTTTTGTGTGTCGTATTTCTATAATTAAATATTAATTAACATTATTTTACCAGTTACGAAAAAAATAGAGATTTATAAAAAAAAAAAACAAAATAAAAAATAATAGAATGGATTAATTTAAGTACATGTAGAAGGATAAAGTTAAATTGATATCCTGACATATTGTCTAATTTTATTTGTCAAATTTAAAATTATCATATCTTTAGTGGATTATTAAAGTGTTTGGTTTTTTTTACTCAATTTTTCATCTTCATTTTACGCATACCTTTATTAATTCTTATAAAGTCACAGAGTATTATTTAATTTTTTTTTCCATAGAAAATAAATATTTAATGAAGTTTTTAGGGATTTGATTGGGCTGATTGAGTGATAATTTGGCTATATAATCCATGGTGGGTTTTAGTATCTCTCAAAACATTCCTTCATTCATTTATGTCTCTTAATTGTCTCTCAATTGTCTTCGTGCAATCCTTGACTTATTGCACAAAGCTTTATGTATATTAATTTGATCCAATGGTAACCTTTTCCTTGTTAGTTAGATAGTTAATTTAAAAGCGGATATCCGTAACAGTAATCCGACACTGCTACGCCACTAAGCCATATGGGTCATAGCAGCGCTAAGTGTAGCTCCAAAGCGATCCTCTTTAACACATCAAAAACTAGTTCGGCCTAACTTTTATTTATATATATATTTTGTTAATATATTATTATTTTATTATTATTTTATTATGCCTTAATTTCATTGTACAATATTCCTTATTCCTAATTTTAATAATTAAGAGTTTATACTAATGTATTTACATCAATGACTTTTAATTTACTTACACTAACCTGAACTTTTCTATTAATAATATATTTTTTTAAAATAAAAACATTTTTTGATCAATTTATTTTTATCCTAAAACTTAAGAACTAACTTAATTATAAAAAAACCAAAAAAAAAAAAATAAAACCTAATAAAACCTAATTGGTAAAAGCTTAATCTACAATCGCTCTTATTAGCGGATTTACTAAATTTAGACAGCTCTCTAAAAAGGCAGGCGATATTTTTATTATTTGTTCGGAAACAGTATTAATATTTGCTTTGCTATGCAATTTGTTGGTGGAAAATTAAAAAGATTTAGCCAAGATTAATTTTAGGTTCGTATTTTGTTTTCTTGGTATCAGATTTAAGTTTTTTTTTGTAGCGCTCTTCCATATAAGGAACCCGTATAAAAGAATACTACGAAAAATGGCTTTAAATATTATTAGTTTGTTTTCTAAAATTAGCCTAGATTTTTTATTTATAATTGGATATAGCATTTTTATATATAGATCTATTTTAAAATGATTAAGTTTTAATGTACGTACAACTGAGACTAACTAAAAACTGTTGTTATTTTTAGTTTTGGTACTTACTACCTCGGCCTAATTTTTGCAAATATTTTTAATCAATGTATAGTTATTGTCATATATAGGTAATAATTTATGATTTTTACTTTTCTACTAGCATGTATCTGGTTTAGTTTATTTTTAATTTTTTCTAATCAAAGACGGGCGGTGGTTTACTATAAAGCTATTGGATGATGATATATTTGCACAATCAAATTGAAGCAATATTTCGTCTATATTAATAGACGTCTGATGTGCTTGCTCTAAGTATTAATCTGGCAGTAATAAAACACGAAATGGACTGTTATATATTCTCCGAGCAAACCCGTAACTGTCAGAAATCTATGAATATCCTATCAACGTTAGTTATAAGTTATTATATGACTAAAGTATTATATTTTAGATGCATAGTGCTATAGGAGGCACATGTGAAAAATCAGTACAAATTACAATACAGACGCAGTTCACAAAGTACAACTTACAATGCAACGAAAAACGTAGAACAATTTATAAACTGATGAATTTCTCATTCAAAGTTAACAAAAACCAAAAGTATATTGATATCAATTTGTATTTTTTTTATGGGGAGTTTTATGTAAGCGCGACCTACTGCAGACTTATTGTACTTCTCCGTTTACTATTACCAATTTTACCATCATTATCCTGTAACCCCACCATTTTGACCCCTACCAGTTTTTATATTCCCCATGTAACGGTTAAATAATAATAAATTTGACAAATTTGATGTTTTTATGATGTAATTGCTTGGATTTGATTTTTAAAAAACAAAAATATAACTCTATAAAAATATAACAATAAAATATAACCCTAAAACCAATTTATGTCAAGATATTTCACCGGTGTACTTAATTTGAACTTAGTTTTGTACCTACTTGTAACTAGTAGAAAATGAAAAATCAACTTTAAACAAAAGCCTAAAATGTTTCTTCTACTTGACCTATTTTTTCTTGCCATTTCTTCGTTACCTTTAAGACCATAGTAATGTGGTATAATTCAGATACTTAATAATTCTGTCAGATATACTGTTCTATAACCTGTAATATCTTGAAATGTTTAACAAAATAATTGTTTAGTGTATTATACCAGCATTGTTTTTCACAAAGTAAATGTTCCTACTTCATCTAGTGTCTTATGTGTTATTTACAAATTTTATCCCCCAAATTTTCCGACTGAATTAAATTTCAAATTTGTTCATTGTATTTTGTGTTAGTAACTAAATAAACAAAATTATTTTATATATTTATGGGTTTATGGTCTCTGAGAACAAAATTCTATACTTTTTAATTATCTTAGTAGCAAATAGTAAGATAGTAGTGTACATTTTTTTTTCATATGTTCACAAGTCGATGATTAAATGGATATGAAAGATTTTTAATATGATCATCATCATTGCCTTATAAGCTTTTGCATGTTGGGTAAAGGGGGGTGAATAACTTCGGAATTATGAAAAACTAATAATTAATCATTATTTTTTTGTTATCGGTATATAAGTCTCTAATTCAGCTAATTATTTGTTCAATCTTATTTTATATATAGCTTACTTTCCCTTATCGTTGATTAACTTTAATTAAAATTTTGATTCAAGTTAAATTTTTCATGAAAATTAAGAAAAAAAAAACTTATTTTAAAATTTATAAAGAAATATTTAAAAAAAATTTCTTCTTAGTTATTTGCTTTCCTTAAATATATATATATATATTCTCTTCCAAACAATGAATGCATTTGAGTTATTGTCTTAATATTCAAATAAAAAAAAAATACAATAACAAAAACAACAAACACAAGAAAAGAAGAAAAAATTTCATCATTATTAATCCATTGTTTTCATTCAACAAACAAAACAACAACAAACAAAAAAAAAACATTAAATACAAAACAAAAACAGAAATGAAAATAAAAAGTTACATAACCTTAAAATGAGCTGTTTTTTTGTATTCTTAAACCACAAATAAAAAAAATTTTATATTATATTATAAAATAGACAGAGTGTTTCACTGATATAAAATTACAGTTTTTGGATTCCAGTGGTGAAATTATTTTATTTCTTTATAAGTAAATCTGGCCTATACTGAACCTGAAGCAGTCTTTAATCTACTATGTTTAAAAATGTGTGACATCCACATCAGCACTGTCTATTTCTACCCTGGTCTTTATCATAAAAGAAACACCCATCTAGGAGCAGTGATTGAATTTTACGCGTAAATTAACATTTTTTATGATTCTTTATATATTTGACGTAAAGAAGTGTAAAATACAATTAAAAAACTGTAAATAATGTAAACAACTGTTAACAACTGTAAACAACGGTAAACTACTGCAAATAACTATAAAATTATTCGTTTTTGACAGTTCGACAAAATTTTTCATTTAACTGCTTGTTAACAATCTTTGCTTAAAAGAGCAGCTGATTTAAAACAATAACAAATTTCGCAAAACATATGTTAATTTTTGACATTTAATGATAAAAAATGACATTTAATGATTAATAAGATAATGTATTAGAGAGAAATGAATTGTTCTTGAAATTTCAAGCTGTGTATTCTATTAACCAGATTAAAAATAGCTTGAGTTTGACATATTATGTATTTTTGGGGACATAAATTTTGATATCCAAAATTTGTAAAACTAAAGATTAAACAAAACAAAAATATAAAATTAAATTTTTTTATTATTTACTCTTTTAAGTATTCTACTTTTTAAATTCACTCGAAACATTAAACAAAACTTCGTAAATTTTTAACATTAACTGTCAATTCAAGCTCTCCAGTTTTCAAGCTGCGTATTAGATTAAAGTTTTCAAGTCAAGTAAGTAAATTTTTGTGATTGACTTGGAAGCTGAAGCTGATTTCAAGAAAATGACTTGTTACTGTAAATGATACATGATGTTGAAGCTTTCTTGAAACTATCATGTGTACGTAGTATATACTTTATATATATATATGCGCCATACCAAAAATGCTACAAAAGTTTAGAAAATGATTGATGTATATTATAGAATATAGATTGTAAAGGTTAGATATCTTAATAAACTGTAAGGTAGATATCCTAGCAAATTGTGGCTTTAATTATTATTTGAAAATAATCACTTCATATTCGTAGGCCTACATTTATTAATATACAAATGTTAATAAGTTGTTTACGTTACACGCTTAAAACAAAAAAATATTCTAGTAAATTACGAAGTTCTTTATATGTAAATAACTGTGTAAAAAAGTAGACGTAATTTACTTTGCCAACACTGTTTAGGAGCATTAGTTCTGGACTTGCTGATGGGTGACCTAGAAGGCACTAAAATAAAAGAGCTCCACCGCTTTGTAAAAAGCTGGAAATTATTGAACGAGTAGAGTCTTACGCGGAGAAAGTTCCTGTGTTATCACAATGAACCTTACTGATCTAAGTGTGACAGCGTATTGTCGGCAGCTATTACTAGCTACCTACCTAAGCAGCATCATTGGTTTTAGCACCCTCATTTTTTAAAACAAAATTTAACTTTATTTTTAAAGTAAACTACAGTATGAAGAAAATGCTTCGATATTCAGATTTCACAGCGACACAGCATCTCGTTAAAAGTTTTACATAGTTTCAGTTAGTTTCCATAGTTTCATTTAGTTTTTTCTTCAGCAGAAGTGTATAGAACAGGATTTCAATTAAAATTCTATATATGAAAATTTTGAAGTTTTTTGTATGAATTTTAGGTTTATACAAAATCAGCTTGTGTAGCGTGACTATGTAAATAAATATTGAATAAATTAAGAAGAACAACTCATTTTATGTAGATCTAGGGTCATGTCGTTTAAATGATATAGAATTAATTTATAAAATATTTGAATCATATCATACAAAGCTTGAGTTCAACCAGTCAATTGAGTAGTATAGCTTGAGCTCAAGCTGATAAACTCAATATGGTATAAGAATTTCAATTTTTGCAATTTATTTACATTGCCATTGCATGATTTTATTTCCCATATTTTTCAAAATTTTAGCATTAAATATATACAAAGGTAACTTGTTATATTACATTATTGTATATATAATATTTTTATGTTCTTGTCAGTAACAACAGAATGTTCTTGTCAGTAACAGTAGAACTTATATCTTGTCAGTAACCTCAGAATGTTCTTGTCAGTAACAATAGAAGTTATCTTCTTGTCCGTAACAATAGAATGTTCTTGTCAGTAACAGTAGAATTATCTATTCGCGCATTAACTACGGTACTACATAAAGTGGAACGTCTAATTTTCGAATATTTATTTATTTTTATTAATTTTCTGGTATATCAACTATAATTAAGTGTGGAGAACTCCTATATAATATTGTTAGGCCTTGTTAAACAACTTTAATTTATCACTAAATTCAACAAAAATATACATTTAAGAAATTTAATATCATTAATGAAAGAAAAATTCAATTTAATCAAAAAGTAAAAATCTTGTTCATTTAAAATAAGCGTCAAAATAAATCGTATTGAAATATTGGGGAGATTATTAATCTAAATAACTGCCCAAAATAAATCAAATTAAAATATAGGAGATATTATTAATTTAACTGCCTAGAATAAATCGTATTAAAATATAAGATAGAGAGCACACATCACCAATTCAAAATTGCAATAATTAAAAAAAGCAAGGACACTATAAACATTGGACAGTTTCGAAATAATTTCTTGCTTATTTCTACTGTCAACCATGATATATAAAACATAACCAAAATGATTTGATAACAAACGCAACCATAAAGAAACTGACAGTTGAACGGGAGATAGAAGAAATTCTGCATTCGATCATTGATTATAATTGTGATTGGTTCATTTTGCATTTTGCCTAATTAATAAGAAATATATTTTAACTAATAAAAGAATGTAAAATAAAGAAGTATTATATTTATGTTTAATAATTGTTTTTCAATCATTTTACAATTCAGAAGTGGGATAAATAAATCCAAGCAAAAGCGAAAATCATAACTAAAAGGTTGAGGTTATGAAAAATTGAAGCACATGGTGGTAGTATTAAAGTGTACGTATAATTGGGAATTGCTAAACGAGATAACCTAAATTTATCGAGAACGTAAAAGACAGAAATATTATTGATACCTTAAAAAAAATGGAACGTGAGGAATTAAATAAACGAACGGTTAAAGAATTAAAAAATCTACTAAAAAATTTAAAGTTATCACAAAATGGAAATAAGTCATCATTAATTAATCGGTTATTAAATATTGATGATAATAATAGTAGAAATAAATCAGTTACGTCAATAAGAAGTGAAGCACGAACGATCGTAGAGAATGTTGGAAGTGATTCGGCACGTAATGTCACCTTCAACTCACCAGTAATAAATACATCAACGCCTGTAATGAATTGGAACGGACAAGGAAATTTTTTAACCTTCGGACCAAGAGAATTAATGGAAATTCTCCCTGAGTTCAATCCGGAGGATAAAAAAAGTTTAACGGCAGAAGAATGGTTAAAGCGAGTAGAAAAACTTAAAACATTTTATAGTTGGGAAGATCCATTAGTCCTAATTTCAATTGGACCAAAGTTCAAAGGATTAGCTAGAGCGTGGTATGATCGTACAGATGATTTTTGTACATCATGGAGTGATTTTGTAAAGCAGTTTAAAGATAAATATATGCCAATTGTAAACGATGCCGACATACATATGGGTATGCTAGGAAGAAAACGTAAAAATGACGAAACGCTAATGGAATATGTCGCGGAGATGTCACGACTCGGAAATAAGGGTAATTTAAAGGAGAATGCCATTGTTAAATATTTTATTTTAGGCATGCGTGATGAGCAATTATATGCAACTTTTCAAGGACAACGTATTGACACGATAGCAGAATTGCGTGATAGAATCTCTTGGTGTGAAAGTTTTAGAACCACAAATATAAGGGAAGTAAAACAAAAACAGAATACATTTCAGCAAAAGCCGACTTTCAAATCGATTACATCTGAAAATGCCAACAACGAACAAAGAACACTGAAGGAAGAAAAATTTAAAACGTCAACGCAGTGTTTTAATTGTTACCAGTCAGGTCATTTCGCCAGAAATTGTCCTGCACCACAACGTCGATCTCGTTGCACCAAATGTAATCGAGTGCATAAACGAGGTGAACCCAGTGAATGTCCAGATGTTTCACGAGTAGGAGTTATCGAATATTCAAAATCAACACCCTATCATAAGATTGTAATGGTTAATAATAACGAAATGGTAGGACAAATAGATTGTGGCAGTCCTCTTACGCTGATTGCAAAAGAATATGCTGATAAATGTTTAACTGATCGAAAAAACTGTAAAGTCAACTTCGCTGGATTCCTAGGAGGAGAATATTGCTCAACTGAAAAGTCAAATGTCGAACTAATCATCAATAACGTAAAATTAAGAATAGATGTCTATGTAGTAAACAGTAAATATATGCCCGTACCATTGTTAATAGGACGCGATGTGCTAGATCGCCCAGATGTAAAATTTTATAAAGAGAACGGAGAAATAATTATAGAAAATAAATGTTCTGAAAAAGAAGTTAACTGTGAAGTCAAACGTGTAGTGAAAGAGGATGAAATAAATCAAGGAACGTCGAACGCAAAAGAACGAGAATCGTTAATCAAACTATTAAACAATTTTAATGAATTGTTCCCTAAAAATATGAAACAACTAGGATTAACTAAAGAAATCGAGATGAGTATCAAATTAACTGATCAGAAACCAGTACAACAAAAACCATTCCGAGTGCCATATGCAAAAAAAGAAATTATCGATGATAAGGTAAACGAATTAATGGAGAACAACATAGTAACCCATTCAACTTCAAATTATTCGAGTCCTGTATTATTAGTAAAGAAAAAAAATGGAGAAGAACGTCTATGTATCGACTATCGACAATTAAATTTAAAAATTGAAAAAGAAATTTGCCCCACACCAAATATCGAGGAAGAATTACAAGTGGCCAGTTCTTATAACTATTTCACCAGTCTTGACTTAAATAGTGGGTATTACCAAATACCAATAGAAGAAGAATCTCGTAAGTACACAGCCTTTATAACATCAAAGGGTTTGTTTGAATTTAAACGAATGCCGTTTGGGCTCAAAAATGCCCCAACTGTCTTTCAAACACTTATGTATAAATTAAAAAAGGAAATAGATATAGATATCCAAATTTATATGGATGATATTTTAATCGGAAGTACAACAGTGGAAGAAGGGTTACAAAAATTAAAAATAGTATTAAATAAAATTAGAGAATTTAAATTAACATTAAATTTAACGAAATGCAGTTTCTTACAACAAACAATAGAGTACTTGGGTCATCATATTTCACCTAGCGGAATATCACCTGGCTCGATAAAAGTAAAAGCAGTACAAGAATTTAAACAACCAACGAATGTCAAAGAAGTACGTCAATTTCTAGGACTATGCAGTTATTTTAGAAAATTTGTACAAAATTTTGCTAAAATTTCAAAACCAATTAACGAATTATTAAAAACAGATACCCAGTTTATTTGGTCTCAACAACAAGAGATAGCTTTCAATACGTTGAAACAAATTCTGTGTAGTAAACCATTATTAACCTCATATGATGTAAGAATGATTCATGAAGTTCACACCGATGCAAGTTCAGACGGTCTTGCTGGAATTTTATTACAACAAGACGGGAAATACTTAAAACCAGTCGCATACTTTAGTCGAACAACAAGCGAATGTGAAAATAAATTTCATAGCTACGAACTGGAGGCTCTAGCGATAGTTGAATCGTTGGAGCGTTTTAAATACTATTTATTAGGAAAACGTTTTACTGTAGTCACCGATTGCGCATCTTTGAGAACAACTATGTCAAAAAAAGAATTAATCCCAAGGATTGCACGGTGGTGGCTAAGACTTCAGGAGTTTGATTTCAATTTGGAGCATCGTAGTGGCAGCCGCATGACTCATGTTGATGCCTTGAGCCGTGCACCTAACGAAAAAGTGGTTAATGAACCTGAAACCGCTTCTCTGAAAATAATGGGAGTCGAAGTTACCCGACTCGACTGGCTGTTAACTATGCAAATACAAGATCCTGATTTGAAAAATATAATTGACAATCTACGTTCAGATAAAGTAGATAAACATCTTGCTAACGAGTATTGTATTGACAATGAACGTTTATTAAAAAAAATCAATCAAAATAAAAGGTGGGTGGTGCCAAAAATGGTACGTTGGAGAATAGTTCGTGAATGTCATGATCTCGTCGGACACCTTGCTTTAGAAAAAACACTTGAACGTATTCAACGATGGTATTGGTTTCCACGCATGAGGAATTATGTGTCAAAATACTTAAGGGCTTGCGTCGAATGCTGTTATAATAAGAAGCCGGGTGGAAAAACGGAAGGGGAGATGCATTTCGATGAAATTGAACCAATACCTTTTCATACTATACACTTGGATCACTTGGGACCGTTCCCTAAAAGTAGTAAGGGGAATATGCACGTGTTGGGAATTTCAGACCCATTTAGTAAATTTGTAATATTGCGAGCTGTTAAGTCTACAAATACGGCTTCAGTATTAAAGGTGTTAGACGAAGTAACAGAATATTTCGGTACACCAGCACGGATTATCACTGACCGAGGAACGGCATTCACTGCAAAATCGTTTGAAACATATTGTACAGAGCATTCCATGAAACATATTAAGACCGCCGTACGAACACCTAGGGCCAATGGCCAAATTGAACGAGTCAACCGAACGATCTCGACAGCTATAGCTTCTTCAACAATTAATGAACGTAAATGGGATCAAGAACTACGAAATATCCAATGGTCTCTGAATTCTATGATATCTTCCACAACAGGTCGTACCCCACAGGAAATAATATTCGATTTTAAACCCCGCGACATCTTGAAAAATAAAATTATATTGGCGTTACATGATGAAATAACCGACGAAGATCGTCAACCATTAGTAGTTGTCAGGCAGCAGGCCGCTGAAAAGATCATGGCCGCACGACAAATGTGTAAAAAACGATTTGATAAGAAACATAGGCAACCAACAAAATACGAAGTGGACGATTTAATAGTAGTGGAGAATGAACCAAATAGTACGGGACAGCCACGGAAAATACAACCGAAGTTTAAAGGACCATATGTAATAACAAATGTTCTGGAAAATGATCGTTATTTAGTTGAAGATATTCCCGGATCTCCAAGGAAAATACGTCGATATGCTGGAGTTTATTCTCCAGACAAAATCAAGAGGTGGTGCATCCCGGAACCAGACGATGAAATCGAGGACGATTCCAATTTTCAGGATGGCCGAGTTGTCAACCATGATATATAAAACATAACCAAAATGATTTGATAACAAACGCAACCATAAAGAAACTGACAGTTGAACGGGAGATAGAAGAAATTCTGCATTCGATCATTGATTATAATTGTGATTGGTTCATTTTGCATTTTGCCTAATTAATAAGAAATATATTTTAACTAATAAAAGAATGTAAAATAAAGAAGTATTATATTTATGTTTAATAATTGTTTTTCAATCATTTTACACTACATTATACACCATAGAAAAAAATCAATTCTAACATCAACTCAATTTAGATATAATTTTTGCATTCGAATATATTAAGAAAATAAAATATTGTTGAAACACCCTGTATATAATTATATATTATATAAATAATCAACAACAAAAACAAAAAAAAAAGTCAATTTTTCTTCTTCGTCAACTTTTCAATTTCTTTTCATATTCTTCCTTTCATGAAAATGTTCATTTCTTTTTGTTTTTGTTATATTTTAGTTTTTCCGAAAAAGAAAATAAGCTCATCCAGAGCAAAAAATTTATAAAACAAAAGAATAAAACTGTAAAATCTGCTTAAAAGTTTAAAAATTCACAATATATAAAAGCTTTATTCTGAAACTATTTATTTTTGCATATATATGTATATAGTCTGCATGTTACAATGGGATGTTACAGTGGATAATACGATAAATCATTATACAATATGCATTATACATATTCATATATCTATATACAATATATATATATATATATATTATATAGTATATGAAATTTTTCATCAAAATATTTTTGATCGTTTATGAACTTTTTATGGTATAAAATTAAAACAGTACAACTATTTAAAAATAATAAATAAAATATAATAACTGAATTTCAGTGTTAAGCAAAATCACAACTTTTATTATTCATCAACAGCACACATTCACACCATAACTTAAAATAACGTGACAATAAATAAACCTCATCCCATTTCTACTTTCACATTTTACTCAACAATTTTTTACCATAAATTTCTTTGTTTTTTTTTTTTTCGAAAAACTTTAACAAAAAGTGATCATGGAATTTTCACACTATACTCGTACATGAAAAATTGTTTATTTTAACTGTACAAATTACATTTAATTTTCATTACCGTAACAATTATCTGAAATCCAATTTTGGAAAAACAAAAAAATTTGGCATGGTGGAAAAAAGAATCATAGTTCAGTTGAAAGGATTAAATTATTAAAAATTATCCGTAGAAAAATAATTGAGTTAAGGAGGTAGTTTAAAACAGAATCAAAATGACAATTTATATTTCGGAATATAAGCAAATTATGTTCCGATTATTGTTTCGAAACTTTAATCCAAAGTGATCGCCAACTTTCTACAATTTTGTCTTTCAGACAATCTAATCAGTTTTTGATGTAATAATGCGACCACTAGAAGTACATTTTCCTATAAATGGTCGAACGAATCAAATTTAATACATTAATTAACCTGTAGAGCAAATAAAATGGTCCAAGCCCAGATAGGAAAAAAAATGTGATAATTGTACTATAACACAATATAATTATTAGTGAAAATTTTTTATTTAATACGAATGCAATCATTTCTTTCTTTCATAATTCATTTATTGATTGGTTGTATGTATAATGTATATGATTGGTAGACCTCTGTGGGCCAAACAAATCTATTCTAATCATTTGCCTTTTAATGTTTATGGAATACCATTTAACGATTAAATTTGTGTTTTTTTCTTACTGCTCATGGGAGCATAGGACTTTCATTTAACATTTCCATCGTACTCGATTTCTGTAGCTGCTGTTACTATGGTATCATATTTATTTACGAAGCAATATCTTATTTCTATTTTAATCTGTTTATACTGCTTAAGTAGGGGCCTACTGTATATGACCACTTTGATAACTCTATCTGCGCCCCTATAACGATCTATAAATACCTTACTCAATTCTCTCATTCACTTCGCATGAAATCGATTTTTTCGCATGATACTTGATTTACATACAAAATTCTAGATCGTTACATTACCTCATCCAGGTCTGCTGTTAGCTTTAGAAAAATTCTAGTAATATAATGGATCAAAGTATAGAAAAGTTTTTCGATATTTAAACTGTAGTTATATTACATTGCACAATATATATATGAAGAAAAAAAAATGTCATCATCAGCAAAACTACGATAGAAATTATTTAATTGGAAAATATCTCCAATATCCTGTAAGCACGTTTGCAACAGTAATAATATAGTTGTTCCTTTAGAAATGTTAGTTTATTTAAAGTATAATCGATCTAACCTGGTACGTTAATTAATAGCAATATTTGGTACTATTTTGATATTAAATTTTAATTGTTCTAAAACCTTTATTAAATATAAAAAAAAATGATAAAATATATGAACAAAGTCCAGCACAGAATCTGGTACGAAATTTTGCGAATTCATACTGAAAGTGATGTTTATACATTATCATTATCATAATTGGGCTGTAGAATAATTTCGATCTTAGCGAATTGTATGTAGTCTACCAATGCTTTCATGGCTTTTCTACCGATCATTTATTTTTAGCAAGTGTTTTTTAATTTTTATATTTCACCCGCATGATTCCGCTCTTTATGGGAAGATCGATAAAAATAAAAATATGAATAAAACTGTTAACAGTGAAATCGAAATCGCTTAATTTTTACATATTTTTGCAATTTTAGTTTAAATAAACTAAGTAGGAAGTGCTGGGATATTTTTTAATAGTTCTTGTTTTCTTCTGATTGACTAGAGAGCTATTTTTAACACAAAGATTTTGTTTCGTCAACTTTATTTTAAAAATATAAATATATCCGCCCTTTTAATAACAAATTGTTCTTAGCTCTTCATCTTAAAGCACGCTTTGATATTATGTTCTCAGCAGGCATTCTTAATACATGCCAACTTTGAAATAAGTTTTATAATTTTACTATAACTGGGGATTTCCGTTGCATCATATTATGAATTCAATTCATTTCTGCATTGATTTTCTATCGCTCTAAGCTTCTTGAATGAGACAGAAGATTTTTCTCTATCTTCTTGCATTGAGCAGAGAATTCTTCACTACATTTTTATTTTAAAGGTTTCAATTATCCTTTTCATTTGCACATGAAAGTCCAACTCTCTCATCCATAACAAAATATTGGCCATATATAGCTTTTTATGCTATTGTAAAAATTAATTCGTGCCAAATTTAGTACATAACTTCAGTTAAGGTTTTAAAACAACAATAATCGAAAAACTTCAATTCAAGATCCTCACAGAGTAAATATTTTTCTCCAGAATGGCTACCCGTTCCTGAATTATTTTTCAGAAATCCATTAAAATCTTTTGAAGTTTTCTCCTTAAACACAAAGTTTAAAATAATCAAATCATTGTCAGATGGGATAGGATGGTTAATTCACCCGAAACTCTGTCATACATCATAATTATGATGTCAATAATTTTTTTAAATTCTTTCGGATAATCGAATACACATACCTAAAATATCTTAAATCAAAGGAACTGTCTAAAGGGAATGTCCTTATAATTACTATACAGTGATATATTTTGTATTAAATTATTTGTTTTTTTTTCATCTTCAATGCAAGCAATAGAAACAACAACAACAACAGCTACAACAACAAAATTAAGCATTTGATTTTCTTTGCTTATTATTTTTGTTAAACAGGACATAAAAGGAAGCTACTTGCACAATATAATTATATTTGGTATATTTAAATGTATATATACATACATACATATATGTATATTATATGGACGAAAGATAAGAACAAAAAAAAAAAATGATAATAACGTAAAAGTTAAATACCCAAGGATAATATAAACAATTTTTAATACAATGTTTTCAAGTGGTTCTCAGTTTTAAGGTTTTATTTTTTTAATTTTTTTATTCATGCAATAAAATAATATGCAAAAAGGATATGTATATAAATTTTTATACATATATATATATATATATATATCATAATCTTAACCTATCCTTTTCGATCTGCTTATTTTTTTGCGCTATTAAACATGGCAAACAACAAAACAAAAAAAAAAAAAACAAATTTTTTTTCTTTAAATCCTATTCATCAGAATTTAGAGATAGAATGAGTTGGCATATTATAGCCAGAGAATAGAGTTAAAATAAAAAAAAAATAAAACAGAGGACTCTAAAAATCTAAAGAATAAAGTATAAGTATCTTTAGTATTATAAGCTACTGATGAAAAAGGATAAAAAAAAAAAAAAAAAATTTAAATAAAAAAAGTAACAAAAATATAGTGAGAGTAATAGAGAGATAGACATTGAGAAACCAAAGTGGAGATGAGAGTAAAGAAAACTCTGAAAAAAAAAGAAAATTTTTTTTTTAAAGGATAACAAAATCTACCGAAAAAATGACAAAACAACAACAAAAACACAATGGAGTTGAAAGTTTTTTAATACTTGTGTATAATATGGTATGGAATAAATGTATGAAATAAAATGAAAAAAGTAAAAAAAAAAAAGGATACACATATCATATCCTTGTTATATGCGCAAATCCTACTTGTAACTGGTTATTTTTATTATTTTATTTTTATTTCTTCCTTTTTTTTACTGTTTTCAAAAAGGATCATTACATTTTCTTTTGTTTTATTCGAAATATGCTTACATGTATAACACTCTGTATGTATGTGTACACTTAATTTATGTAAATATGTTATTTTTATTGTAATTCATTTTCTTTTTTTTTTTTTTTTAAATTTCAATGTTGAAAGGATGATAAATTTTTTTCACTTATTTTGTTTGTGCATTTTTTATTTTTCTTTTTACATAAAATTTGTTTTGTTTTGACAGTCAGAACATTTTTATATTTCTTCAATTTTTCATAAATAAAAAAAAAAAAATGTCCTGTTAGAATACAAAAAATAAAATATGAATTTAAGAATTTTAAATTTATTTCATGAAAATCATTCGATTTTTGTTTTGCTTTTTTTAATGTTGTAATTTTTTTTTTGTACAAATAAAAACCATAATGTAAAATTATCCTTAAAGGATTAAAAAGTTTAAATTAATATTTTGTTTTTATCGTTTGTTTGCTTTTTTTCAGAAGTTTATAAAATAATATTTTTTTTTTTTGTTTTTTTGTTATTTATTCTTGTTTATTTAAAGACTTGGGAAATTACCTCAGAAAAATTTCAAAACAATAAATGGAAATGTGATATTTTGAAAATTTGTTGGTAAAAATGATATTCAAAATTTTGGAATAAACATTTTGTTATGATATGATGTCAGTTTGAATACAAAAGTACTTTTTAATCACCTTTAAACTATAATATACATCTTGGAGAGAAGTTTTTCTTATTTATTTAAGTTGAAATATCATTCGGAAAGCATGAGAGAAGCAACTGATGAACAATTATTATACAAGCAATAAATCTTTTATAATAATTGTTCATCAGTTGGTTCTCTTATGCTTTCTGAATGATATTTCAACTTTTACAACCCCTCTGAGGGTGTCGACTAACTACCTGTACAGTTTCTGAGATAATATAATCCTATAGTATCAATAACAATACGCCAACTTGTTCTAATATTGCAGCTGCAACGATAAAAAAACACAGTAGCTGATACATACTTCTTCTCCAGTTACTAAGCGTCAGCTAGAGCCAAATTCAAGTCCCTGGGTAATATAAATTATAAACTACAATGATCTAATTTATTTGTCGATTTCATAGTACATCAATTAATCATTATCAGGAACTAGACGTGATGTCATTTTATTTTAATTCAAAAAAATTTAATTAAATATTCATGCCTTAAACGGGACTCGATTAAAACACATTCAAATTAGTAATCAAATGACATAACTACTACATCACATCAATGTGTTAACTATTTTGTTGGAAATAAAATAAGACAAACTAATTGCAAACAGCAAATTATACACTTTTAAGACACTGGTCTATACAAACGATGTATAATATTAATGGCAACATAATTATTAAGTTTTATTTTTATTGTATTTCACATAATAATAATAATTATAAATGAATAAGAATTCCACTTGGTTTTTTCCGAAAACAAGAAAATTAAATTGTTTAAAAATATGTATAAACGTAACAACTAATAAATAAAACAAAATAAATTTATGTGAACCCAAAACCAATTTTATTAATATTTTCTATTTCACCAATCCCCAACTATTTGAACTTAACTTTCACTAAGTCCGAATAGCCATATATTGCGTGCCTGATATATATATATATCAATATTCTTACAGATATAACATTTATCTGTAATAACAAGTCCCATACATTTTAAATGATTTTTAAGCTAACACCTATTATACTGTTCAAAAAGATTTCATTATTACTTATCCTAATTAAACAAAATCACTTTCTCTGACTTTGTTTAATTACTTGGGTTATATCTTCATATTATGTCAGCTTCATAGTATCCCAAAGACTATAGAAAAATATACCATGCAAACCAACATAAATGAAAAAACATACAATAAACAGCTGTAATCAATTTTCTTAGTTATCCTCACCAAGTTGTCTTCAATTTTTTTCTGTTGAATTCAAGCTATACAAACCAACATAAAGAAAAAGCTGTCTTCAATTCAAATCTACCGAATTCACCTTATAACATCCTAGAAATATTACAAAATCTTCTCATAAAGAATAAATAACTTCATCATGACTTCATCAAGTTTACATCATTGATAACGTTTTGTAAGAAGACTAAAAACTTTCCTGTTAATTATATGAGGCTTACATTTTTTGATGAGTATCTTTGTCTATTATTCTGTTAACAATATTTTATCAAAGTTTGAGAAAGGCAGTTGTCGAATATGATTGTCGAACAAATCTTATGTCAACCGGAATATATCTACCATCTGTAGACTATATCTACTATATGGAACATATCTACCATATGTGTGGGAATGAAAGCAAACTTAAAATACTGAAAAAAATAGAAAAAACTATAATGGGTTGGGAATCATTTCAATACGTCCCTTCTCCATTTTCAATACGTGCATTCACTTTTAATACAAAATATTCTATTCGAAAATGTAAAAATCGAAAACTTTGAAACTCTAAGAATTCTTGGAATGGAAATAAACACCAAACTTTCGTTGCACGAGTACATTTTTTCTCTAGCAAAGGAGGCCGCGAAATGTTTAGAGGATTCTTAAGCAGAAATAGGAAATGCTTCCAACTTCCGAATTGAATATAGCTTGCATATTTGGGGCAGTGCACCTAGTACCAGTCTACAGTACCTAAATAAGGTACCAAATCGAGCCATCAAAATTATCAACTATGTAGATGTCAAACAACACAATCAATAGGTCATCGCCGTCACTCTGTCGCAGCCACCACACCCACTCTGTTTTAATAAAATCACTTGGGTAATTTCTCTGAACAAATAAGAAGTATTATGACCAAAATACAACAATTCCAGCGTAATATTCCCAGGGCAGTCGTCGCTCACAAATTTGTAGTAGAGCCTCTTCTAACCATAACTGTGAAACATTAAAATACTCTCATTAACCGAAGATTTAAACTATCCATCTTTGCAATCCATCTTAATCCATCACCCTCACCATCTTTTAGGTTTCCACAAACATATAACTTAGAAGTTTTCAAGAGACGGGTAAATAAATATCTTTTTAACCTGTCCCTTCATCTTTACATGGCTTAAATTCTGCGAAGACTGTTACAGTACTTATCCCACTATTTTGACATAATATAAAGAAAATATATATATATATATATATATATATATATATATATTTATATAGGCGTCATCAAAACTGAATTCAATTTCGATATGTACCCAGGACATCCGCCACTAGATTATAATCTGCCAATATAAATATTTAAATGGTGATGAACCAAGTGCAGAAATAAAAATTAAAAAAAACTGCAACCCACGACATCCATTCAGAGCAGTTTTTGTTTTTATTTTGTTTTAAATTTATCGTTTTCTACTCTAAAAATTATTAAATTGGAATTAAATATAGAAAAAAAATTTGAAATTTTTCCAAGAATTTCCCAAAGAAAATTCTTTTTTTTTTTCTTTTTTTTTTACGGTTCGGTCTACTAATGCTTACATATTTTACTACAAATTTTAATGCGAATATCATTGATCAAAAAAATATCCTTGTATGCACAATTAATTATTTTTCTGCTCTGAAAATTATAAAATTCAATAATTTCTATTGGTATTTTTTCAAAATTTCAAAACCTGAGTGTAGAAAACTTCAAATAAACAAAAAAAAAAAATTAAAAATTTCTATTGAAGAGTACCCAATGATCGTTGCAATAAAATTTCTAAATTAACTTAATCACATTGATGTCATTTCAAACATTTTTTTTTGTTCTTTATCTAACCAATATAACCTACTGCAGGTGCTGCTTCAATTTCTTTGTATAAGCACAAAAAATTATACAAAATTTTGATATCAAATCAATACAAATGAGACAATGACAATTTTTAAAAGACCACTTAAAATTTTCCACAAAAATTTTTTCTCTAGTATTATTGTATTAATTGACTACTCTTCTACATTAATCAGCTTCTTCCTTTATAACATTAAAAAAAACCTTATTTTTTTTATCTAAAAAAAAAAAAAAAATAGTTCAAAAATTTAAAAGAAAATTCCTTACAATGTTAGAACTCTTAGTCAGAATAGAATTTTTATGGAGCGCATCTGTTTGCATTTATTTTTATTTTTTTGTTTTTATTGTTTTTGCCAACTTGTCTGCATTATTTTCTATATGTTCTATTCAAATATTCAGGTATGAAAAAGTCCTTTTTTTGAATAGCCATAACATTTTCTTACTGCTGATATCCTTTGCTTAGTATCCTTTTTTTTCTCTACTGTCTCTCTCTCTATTTTTTTGCAATATACATCAGCAATGAATGAATGAAAATAAACTTATTAAAAGAAATAAAAATTCATTCCACAAGTAAATTTTCTGGGAAAACTTTTGAATATCAGAAGCAAAGCAAAAAAAAACAAAAAATTAAGGAATATTCTACCATCATAACGTTTCTACCGTTATATCAAATTATATTATCATCATAATAAGGAACATTAAAGGTATAAAATAAGTTTACTGGAAGCCCATTAAAATAGCTTAGCTAAACCAAAAAACAAAAAATAAAAAACAACAACAACAAAATAAGACAAACAAAAAACATAAATGATTCAGGGGTTTCGTTTTTTTTGTTTTTTTAGTTTGGTATTATGGAATTTTCAGAAGTGACCAGCAACAATTTAAGGGATGCAACACTTAAAGAAAAGTAGAAAATAAAAATAAAAAATAGAAAAAAACCAAAAAATTGAGGAATTTTAAAAGTGTTAAAAAAATTACTTTTCAGTGTTTTTTTTTCAGATGAAAAGTACTCCAGGAGAAAAAAAAGTATAAGTATGAAATGTGTTCAGGTTATTTTCTACTGTTACATTTTTTTTAATATATATTTTGAGGGTATATGACGTAAACAAAAATTTTTTTATGTTAATATTATCGGTTCACAATTTAATTGGATCCACAATTTTCATATTTGGTTCACATAACAATTCATAATAATTTTTCAAGCATTTCTAATTGCGTTAGATTATAAAAGGTGAATATCTCGTTTTATATGTATTTAACCATACGACCGTTTTTTGATTTTTTATGAATTAGTTTTCTTTTTAAAAAGAAACGTTGGAAAATTTTGTCCTGGGTTTTAATATTTTTTTGTAGGTCTAAGAGCTATCATATACAAAGCGTATCCTAAATAAGAGATGCTACCCCATATAAGCCGCTCGTAGCATGTTCTATACAAATCTATTGTACATCCTGACTTCCATTTCATAATTATATTTATTCACTGCTGTAAATTGAGATACTTCACAAGATTAATCACTTTCCTTTGGTTTAATATCGTTTGATAGAGACAGTGTAATTATTTATATGGTTCTAAATTCACATATTGCCTCTAGAAAACAGAACAACAATATGTGTTAAAAATTTTTTCTATTTCCTTGACAGTTACTTAGGTAGAATTACTTGTTGGGCTTAAGTACGGGCTTACAAGTTTTTACTACATATTTTAACTACAATATTTTCCGAATATTTGTTTATCAAATTCTTGACTTATCAACTCGTTAAATGTGAAAAACTACTACAAAAACTAAGCCTTCTTAAATAGCGTTAAATTCATGAGATTTGAAGGGTTAAATACTGATCAATGCCTTTTTCTAAGTGGAATACTGTGTAGATTTATGGCTTGTAACAAACCATCTTAAAACTCTTGCCAATTAATATAGCAGCTGAACTTTCAACTTTTAAATATTATTTTTTTATTTGATCAAGAAACTTGATCACGATCTGTTGTAATAATTACAAAATTATTCAGTTAAATTTTGTTTGAATATTTCTTAGTGAATTTTGCTTTATTCTACAATGAAAGGAGCAAAAATAATTATTATGATGATAATGATGATGATTATCATTGACTAATGACAAAAAAAATTAAAGTCTTCGGTCCCGATACCTGGGATGCCGGACCTCTTGTTTATATATTCATTTATTGGAACTCTGCTTTTGCTAACGGCAGGTAAACGCATACGGCACAGTAATTTTTAAAATCATATGTGATTTTGTCTTGTGTAATTTTGTCCATATGTAATTTTGTCTTATGCAATTTTGTCATGTAACCCTAAAAACATAGGAGTTTCATTTAAGACTTCGTGGAAGTAAGACGTGAAATTTTAGTGAAGCTTTTGGGTACAAATCAACATATTTTGTTGAATACTAAAAATGATAAAAATAAAAAAAAAAAAAAAAAGTTATGAGTGAAAATATTATTCAAGGGACAGAACAAACTATTGATAATTTTAATAAAATAATAAATAAGTGTAACGATCTAGCACGTGTTAAAATAAAAAATAATAAAAAAAAAAAAAAACAAAAACAATGACAAATAAAACAAAAAAAACATTGGAGCAATCCAACGAAGATTTAAAAAAAGAAATTTTGGAATTAAAATCTATAATACAAAATTTAAAACAAAATAAAATAGAAAAAACAACAAAAAATAATAATGACAATGAAGGTTCTTATAACCAAAATAGGTACGAGGTACTCGGTACACTCGAAGAAATGGAAGAAGAATCACCGAATACAGATAATAACGAAGAATTTAAAAAATTAATAGAAACGGCAAAAACAAAAAATTTAAAGAAAAAAGAAGAACAAAAATCCAGAGCCAATATAATATTATCAACAGATAATAAACAAATTAGAGAACCAATAGAAGTGACAAATACAACAGAAAATGAAAATCAAAACAATAACAACACAAGTAACAAGAGTAAAGAAAAAATACCTCCGATTATTATTTACAACCAAGAGATGCCAGAATTAAAAAATATTCTGAAAAATAAACAAATAAAAGATTTTTCTGTGAAAAAAATTAATGATGAAAAACATTTAATTTTTTTAAACAATATCATAGACTATAATAAAACAAAAGAACTGTTAAAAAAAATCAACGCAAATTATTTCACATATACGCCAAAGGCACAAAAAAATAAAACATTAATATTGAAAGGACTAAATTCAGAAGATGAACCAGAATATATCAAGGAAGAATTACGATCATTAAACTTAGAGAAGGTAAATATAGTGAAAGTAACAAGATTAATAACCAAACGCTCAATAAGAGAAAACAAAAACCTGCCAATATTTATTGTACAAATATCACCGGAAAGTGATATATCAATAATACAAAATATTAAAAGAATAAACTACCAAATAGTAAGGTGGGAAAAAATTACAAAAAACGAAATACCACAATGCAAAAGATGTCAAAGGTTAGGCCATGCGGCAAGTAATTGTAACATGGACTACCGATGCGTCAAATGTAATAAACAACACGAAATAGGAATGTGCACAATGCCAAAAGAATCAGCCTATGCTGAACTATACTGCGCATTATGCAACAGCAACGGTCACCCAGCATCGTATAGAGGGTGCCCTGAATATATGAAAAAAATTAAAAACACAGAATTAAGAAAGGCAGCAATTAATAAAAGAAATGAAGCCAAAATGAAAATGATAAATAACTATGTACAACCACAGTTGTCGTATGCAAATGCAACCAGAAATTTTAATGGCAACACTATTAGCAGTAATAATAATTATAATAATAATAACAAGAACGACAATTATAATAACAATAATAATAAAACTAATAATAATACACTAACAAATTTAATACAAAATAATGAGAATACAAATATTTTACTCGATTTAAAAAAAACTTTACAAATAATAGAAAACAAAATAAATGAACATACAAAAAAAATAGACTACCTATATGAAACAATGCCATTCAACTCATACTATGAATAATAATAATATAAATTATAAAAAAAAATTAAAAATTATCTCTATTAACGTTAACTCTATAATATCAATGTATAAAAGAGCGTACCTAGTACATTTTCTAGAAAAATATAATCCAGATATAGTACTATTGTCAGAAACCAAATTAAATTCTAAGCACAAGCTCAATTTTAAAGATTACAATTTTATAAGAACTGACAGACCGGGAGCTACACAAGGAGGTGGTACAGGTATTCTTATTAAAAAAATATTTAGGTATTGTTTAGATACTCAAAATTTTATTTATGATAAATTTAAATGTCTCGAGATAAGCACAATAGAATTAAAATTAGAGCAAAACAAAAAACTAAAATTAGTAGCATTATATGCAGGGCATAATCATAATGATAGGTTTGAAATTGAATTAAATAAAATTTTTGAGGTTTTAAAATTATACCAGGAAGATACGTTTTATGTAATCGCAGGAGATTTCAATGCTAAGCACACGAACTGGTCAAATAACACAAACAATACAAGAGGGAACATATTTAAAAATTGGTTAGAAAAAAACGATATATTACATAAATCAAAATTATATGGAACCGTAGAGCCAACATATACGAGAACAAATTCTTATTTAGACTTAGCAATTATTGATTTTAGATTGAACCTAAGTAACAATAGCAATAATAAACTGAGAACGATTCCATATGATAGTGATCATAATGCATTAGAAATAGAATTAATATTGGATACTAATAGGCTAACATTAACAGAAGAAAGTAACAAAAATAAATTAAATTATAAAATAACAAATTGGAAAAAATTTCAAAAAATCTTAGATGAAAAAATGAGTAGCATTTCAACTAATGAAAACCCTTTTATCCCTAATTATAGAAATTTAGAAAATATCGAAATAGAAAATAAGTTAAAAGAGTTAGAAAAAATTATAAATAATGCAGTAGAGTCATGTAGCCCCAAATTTAAGGAACACACTATAGAAAAATTTTTAAATTATAAAATTAGGAAACTTCAAAATTATAAAAGTACAGTATTAACGGCCTTAAAAATGGCACATAGAAACAATCAACACTCATGTAATAGAACAATTAGATTAAAATCATTATTAAGAAATATTAATACACTCATTAAACAAAATTTATACATTCAAAAGAACAAATACTGGGAGAACATTTTAAAAAAAATTCATCCCTCTAATAACAAAAATATGTTCCCTATTATTAATAAATTATTTAGGAAAAAAACAAATAAAAATATCGACAAGCTCAGGATAGAAGAAAATCAAAAATACTTGATTGAGAGCATGGGTATTAATATCAGACAATTAGAAAAGGATGAACAGGGTAGATATATTATAAGAAATCAAACAGATATTTTAGATATTATAGGAAATTATATTGAACAATCACATAACCAAGTACATACAAATTCGTTATTTCAAAATGATATTAGAATACAACAAACAATCATAGAATTTAACAGGCAAATAAAAATAGAAAAGGATGCAAATATAAAAATAATTTATTTTAGTGAGACATGCAAAGCAAATAACTTAACAACAGCTCAAACATGTAATAATTATTTCGTTAAAATAACAGATTTAAAAGAAATATTTAAGACATTAAGCAACAAATGTTCCGCAGGCATTGATAAAATTCCAAATATAGTGTTAAAACATCTTCCAAATAGCATAATAGAAAACTATTGTATAATTTTCAATAATATACTTAATAATTGTTACTTTCCAAAGATGTGGAGAATAGCAAAAATAGTACCAATCCCAAAACCAGGAAAAGATCATAATGATCCAAAAAATTTTAGACCAATAAATTTATTACCAAACATAAGTAAAGTATTAGAAATTATAATAGCCAAAAACATTACAAAATTTATTAAAGAAAAAAGAATTATGCCAGAAAACCAGTTCGGATTTAGAAAAAAACATTCAGCAGTACATGCAATAAATAAATTAACGTCTGATATATGCTGGGCAATTAATAAAAAGGAATGTGTGGGAGCATGCCTTATAGACTTAAAAGAAGCTTTCAATTCGGTATGGATTGATGGACTAATTTTCAAACTTTTAAAATATAATTTTCCAACTCAGATAATAAAAATGATAAAAAATATGCTAGAAGATAAAAAATTTATCACAGTAGATGGACAAACATGTTCTAAGAAAATATTTAAAATAACAAATGGTTTACAGCAAGGGACTGTAAACGCACCTTTGCTCTTTAATTTATATATTGCTGAGCTATTAAATGAACTAAATCAAAACCAGTCTCTGACAAGGAGCTTGGCCTTTGCGGATGATCTTATTATTTATAATGTAAATAGATATGTATCAAAAATGCAAGCACAGCTGCAAGAAAATTATAATGAAACACAAAGCTATATTGATACTTGGAAACTAAGAATCAATTATAGCAAATGTGAAGTTATATTATTCAGAACAAGTCTAGATAAAGCTAACTCTGATGTTAGAAAAAACTGGCGAAAGTTCCACATAAAAACTAGAGACAACACAAAAATTACGAACCAAAAGTCTGTCAGATATTTGGGCGTAAACTTAACCTACAATTTAAATTATAAGAAACATATTTCCAATCAATTAGAAAAAGCGAGGAAAGCTTTTATGGCTTCCAGGAAGTTCTTCTATGAGAAAGGAATAAATAACAGAGTCAAAATCATAGGGTACCAAGCAATGATAAGACCTATTCTTACATATGCTTGCCCAATATGGTATAATATAAGTCCATCATGTATGGAGTTATTGAGAAAGTTTGAAAGAAAGTGTATAAGGCATTGCACAGGTAAATTTAGAAAACCGGAATCAGACTACAAACACTATATATCGAACAAAACGCTCTATGAGACTAGCAAAATCAATAAAATAGATCAATTTATAATTAACTTAACGAGAAAGCATTTTTCTAGGGTAGAATTTGTGACAGAAAATAGTCTGATTGCTCACTCAATACATCCAGATGATGGGTACATTGAGATGACAATGAGAACCGGTTATATACCTCCAGAAGGATGGATTTACCTGGATAAAAATAAATATATTCAAAATGATGATAAAGTGCCCATAATATACCATATATTTAGGAGAGCTACAAATAAAAAAATAGAATACCAACCAAATTTTAAAACCGAAGATAATAGAGAAATGTTAAGGTACGATATGTATATAACAAATAAAGACTTATTAAGCACCGATAAGTATTGGTGGCTTGAACAGAATAATGAATAAACTCATAAAAACATAGTATAGTTAGGGTAAATATAAGTTAGATTAGGATAGTTGTAAGTTAGTTATAATTAGGTGATAGTCTAGAATAAGTAGTATAGGGTAAATATAAGTTAGATTAGGATAGTTGTAAGTTAGTTATAATTAGGTGATAGTCTAGAATAAGTAGTATAGAGTTTTATAAAAACAAAATACAAATTAAAAATTGGTTTTTATTAGAAAAAAAGTTTTTCCAGTTAAATTATACAAAGAAAGAATGCACTTACGCATTAATAAAATAATAATAAATAGCTAACAGCTGATCAAGTAAATTAATAAATTTAAGAAATACTAAATCTTAGAGTACCTTCCTCAAAAGGTCATTAAGTTTGGAAATAAGAAATAAGAAAATTTGGTTTAAGTGTTTTTTGTACAGATATAAGAAAAAAAAAAAAAGAAATGGATTAAAAAAAAAAATAAAACACATTAAAAAAAAAAAAAAAAAAACCCTAAAAACATATTTTTCAATTTTTTCTACATACAGAGGATAGTCAAAGGCTCAAAAATGGCGGCTAATTGTTATGTTATTACCAATTTGCGGCTATTAATTACGTTTATATGAGCTACCTGCGGTGTCTAAAATATTTTTTCCAAGTTTAAAGGGTTCTGGACATTCTATCAATTTTTTATCTTAGGTCGGTTTCCAATAGGTTATTAAATAATTTGTCATTCCCATACAAATGTGGAGTAAGTACACATTTGTTTTGTTTTACTACAAACAGTACATTATGACTGTTAGTAAAGTTCATACATTAATGTATAGTTTGAACTAGGCAATGCTTGTACAATAATTGTCATGCCTTTATGTACAATAATTGTCATGCTACTGGGATGTATATTTAATAATTTTCATGCCTTTATCATGCTACCACAGTTATAATTCTTATTTTAAATTTTGCGGGCTATAAGCATTATTGGAATTACTTGGAAAGAATTAAAGTTGAAAAATATTAATAAAGCTTTGTGAATATATCCAAAAATATTCACCGTGAATTTTTGTGGGCTATAATAAAATAAAATTGGCTAATTTTAAGAACATATCATATGAAATTAAGGTTTCAAATTGAGGTGGATCAACGCAACATGAACTTCTATAGCTAGTTTTGAACCACGTGTAATTTCTCAATCGAATTGAACCGCCTGTAATTTTCAGTGTAAAGCGGTGGTTTCGTTGTCGGAATGTTTGAATGTTTGAGAGTAAGCGATCAATTCATCTGAAAATATTTTATATTTTGCCACATAAGCAATTGTATAGTTCAACTAAAATTTCATTAAAAATTACCAAAACACTATCTGCTATCAGCATCAGAATATGACACTATCATTATTCAGCTTTCTTTCTGTATTCAGTAAGTTTTTTTTCAAAATGAATAAAATATTCGTAAACATTAATTTAACATTATTTATTTGGTATAACAAATATTATAAAATTTACATTATTTAATCGGATATATTCGAGCAGCATTAGATTTATTCGTAATCTCTTTTTAGTTTTGATCTCATCTAAATTTCTCTTATTCATAGTCATCGTTAAGGCTTCTTTGTTTTTTTTTCTAATTTTTCGACGAATCCTCCCACGAACAAAACCAATTTTTATAAAATTTAACAAAAAAAAAATTCTATACCCTCATTAGTTTCTTTTTCAATGCTAACACACACACACACACATCTACACCCACTCATCCAAAAATATTTCAAGTCATTTTAAAGAAAATGAAATAACAAGAAAAGAAAAAAAAATAAATAGGAATCTTAAGGTATAAAAAAAAACTGAGAACAAAAAACAAAAAAAAAAATATAATTTTTCACGTAAAGTGGGCAACCATGCACAAGTGGCAAAACGTGATGCACTTTAGAAAAAAAAATATTTTATTTTTATAAGAAAAATAAAAAAAAAAATACTTTTATTGTGGCGCAAAAAGTTGAAGGCAAAGTACCACTCTTTCATATTACAAAAAAAAATATTACAAAAATAAAAAGAGAATAGAAAAATAATTTTTTTTTTTTGATTTTCTGCAGTAAGCAATTTTTCCAAGATTAGCTTTTCAAACTACATTGTTGATAAGAATAAAAGGAAAATATTCATATATGCATATATATGTATACAATATATATATATATATATATATATATATATATATATCTTCAAAATATACTAGAACTGATAATATTGTAGTGTCAACTAAATTATGGATACGGGTCCATGAATTTAATTGAAGCTTTAAAAACTACCAGAAACATTTAGGACTAATTTTGGGAACCAATGTGTCACAATTCCAAAATTCAGTGAGTTTATATTTTATTTTATTTTTCTATTAGTAGAAATATAGTTCTCGATGAATTTGTTAAGCCAAGAATGTGGAAGGAACTAAATGGTATTAAATTAATTTTGAATCAAAATAATGTGAAGAAGCGTATTGACTTATACAACACAATGAAAATCAAGAGTCACAGACCCACTAAATAAATCGTCTTCATTAGTCACAATTACTAGCTTTCTACGATATCGTGGAAGCTCAAAAATGTCTATAATTATCTTCGAATTCTTCCCTTTAAATGAGCTTTGGCTTCCCTTTACTACATGCATCACTGCGGCTAAGTCCAACAACAAACAATTTTAAACAAATTTTTTTTTAATTCTTATAACCCTTTCTAGCTACCGCAATAATTATAGTTTTATTTATAGGGTTGGGTTTTTAAAATCAGCTTAGCTAGCTATTTGTAAGTTCAAGTAAGATATAACAAAGGCTAACTTAGTTTATTTTTTTTACTTTATTTTTGTTGTTGTAAAATACATGCATTCAAACACCGTCAACTTTCGTACTCAATGATGGCTTTAGATGTAGTTGATAATTCTGAACATATATACCTACTCAAAAATAATCAGCATAATCAATTGTTTTATTTTCGTTTTTCAACCTAACTACTCAAAAATTACATTAATTTAGGTGGTAATATTCTACGCTGAGTTTCTCGACTCGTATACTATCGCGATCTCCCTTTTTGTTATAAATATTCTTGTATTAAGTGGGATTTTAACTATGTAACTATATTTTTATCTTCTTCTTCTTCTTTTGATATGATACCCAACATTTTATTTTGTCCTCCACATTTTCTGCTCATTGTAATAGCTAAAAGCATAATTTTTGTATTGGAAGAACCCCATTTGACTGAGCGTCATCATCATCATCATCATTGTCCTGTAATCCCATCCGTATGACATAATAGGGCGTGGCAGAGCATCGCAAACTAAAAAACATTGTAATTAAACTGCTATACTCACGTGTTATATCCTTTTTTTTGTTCAGTTAGAAGAAAATAATTAAAAGAGTCTTCACCTTCTGTTCTATGTGCCGGGGAAGAAACAAGTGAAGGTCTACGTTTACTTTAACGCACTAAAAACTTTTCAATATTTTTGTTAAAATTAAAACTGGTCTTTAAGACTAACAATTAATACAATTTTAACTAATTTCTTCAGATATCTTTGATCAAACAAGATTCCATTAGGAATTCTTGTGCCGTTTGTTGAAGTAGTCTAACAAAGGTTTGATTGCCAGCTAAATTTGAAACTTTGACACTTTGAGATTGACATGTTGAGTAAGACAACTTTTATGGCGTACAGACAATTTTTTATTTCGTCTTTTATGAAAGGCATCCTGAGATCTCTATGTATGTATATCAGCATTGCGAACAAACCACATGGCATTAACAATGTTTCACTATATTTTGTTTTGGAACGTCGGGATATGAAATGTTTTAGCACAACTCCATATTTGAATACCGAACTGGCTTCAATATTTGATTGTAGAACAAAACTTTGTTCTACGTCGAAACCGTAGACGTCCGCCCAATTAGCCAATGTTCTATTTATTTTACTATTCAAAAGCTCTCTAGTATACAACTAGTATATAACAACTCATACAAAATTTGATTATCAGAGCACTAAAATAATTTAAAAGTTTTTATTAAATTTTTTTTTGTTGAGAAAACGGTAACACTTTTTTAATATAAAAAAAAAAATTTTATTCTATAGATATTTTCTGAAAAACATTTCAATAAAAATACAAAAACAAAAACACAATTTTAAAAGTATCCTTATTTTTATGCTATATATATGTATATATAGATTATACATAAGTATTAGTGAATAGCCAAATAAAAAACAATGTGTTGGAGAAGTTTCTTGTTATCTGATTATTTTCATTATTTTGCTTACTACAGAAGATGTCCTTGGATTTTTGTTTTAAGAAGATTTACGTATAAAAATTTATGATAATTTAACGTGAATGAAATACAAGTAAATATTAAAAATAGATTTTTAACAACTGAATTTCGAAATAAAATATTAATACTGTAATTTATTTTCTTAAATATTCTTTAAAAAAATATATTTGAAAGAAATATTGAGTGTCTCTTCGGTATTATTATTTACTTGTTGTTCGCAAATCGCAGTAGACTTACCGTCTATCGAAAGGAGGATAATAGTTACATTACATACACCATAGATGATACATAACTTTGAGTAGTAAGAAATTTAACTGAAAACGGCATCGCGCATTGTAAAAAATTAAAATCTGAGTTTTTTCTTAATTTTTGTTTGAATTTTTCTAATGTTGCTAAGTGGTGCATATGTTACTAAATATTTGATTTATTTTTAAACGTTGCGTACAATTATTACACAGTGATACAGTTTAGTTTTATTTAAAGTTGCAAAATTTAAATATTAACCCATTTTTTTCATTATTGTAGGGGGCTGCCGCCTATTACACAACAAGAAACTTTGTGTTGTATAAACCAATACATGAAGGCTTTTTGAAAGCAATTTATATAAGGTTTTTTTTATTGTTTTAAGCCTTTTGCAATTGTATAGTTTTGATGAAATTGTATGAAACATATTTGGAAAGAGATGAAATAAAATGCATATTGTTTATAACACAAATGTACATACAAAATTCAGAAACCTTTTTTAACTAGACAAGTAAAAATGATGCCTACATAGGGTGTATTACTTAAAAACGAATTGAACTGACATATTTTAACTCATATAAGACTTTTTGTTGATAATTTCAATAAATAATAAATTGTATCTAAAAATAAGTGCCTATATTGAAAACGCGGCTCGTATTGAGTAAAACCGTGTTCGATTCGATCGAATGATAATTTGGTATTTTTGAAAACGCTAGGTTGCGGTAAAAGTTTTCTGTCAGCAGTAAATATTTTTTTGTATTGTTGTACGCAATAAATATTTAGTAAGAATAAAATATTTCAAAACTGGATTTTATTACTAATTCATGAATAAATTGAAGAAACGATACAAGAAGAAAGTAAAGAACATTGCAAAGCATATTATTTTAATTTGATTAATGAAGAGTAGTAAAAACAATTGTTTGAACAAAATATTTAAAATTTATTTTATAAAAGATGTACTAATAAAATGAGTATAATATGATTAAAAATTTTAACTTTTAGGTTTATAAATATTTTTTGACTAAATAAAAATTCGTTCAAATATGTTTTAAAACAAATAAAATTTGATTTTCATAAAATCCTCTCTTTTTTTTTATGATCTTGTCAGTAATGACCTTTTCGTGCTTAATTAAGTACGGTACTGCAATTTTACACTACAATATCTACATTTATTGGAGTATTTATTTTAACAAATTACTGGCTTATCTACTCATTAAATGTGGAAAACTACTACTATTGTCAGGAACTAAGCCTTCTTAAATAGAATAGTTTCATTTTATTTAACTTGTTACCAGATTAACTCTCAATTATCTTTTTGTCATTTATTATATCCCAATGACAAAGGCTACTAGACCAGCTCGCTCGACCTACTGCACCACCCAGCGTGTAAATATACCATTACTCGACTACATATATACCTATAACATTACTCGAAATCGTTATTCATTTAAAAATTAAGAAAAAAGGTAAAACTTCACTTCAAGTAAAAAAAAACAGACATTCGATATTTCTAAATAATTTTGATATAAAACAAAAACAAATAAACAAATATTTAATATATTTAACTTAGTATTTTTATATCCATTTTATAAAACGCGCTAAATTAATGACGGATATGAAATGATATAATTTGTATTAAGCTCGTTTCTACAACGTTCTCAAAAATACCAATAAACTTTCCCGATTCATTTTGGAAACGCGCGTTTTCAATAATAATAATTTTACAAAATAGAATGAATTACCGAGCCGCGATTGAAACGCCGTTTTCAATAATAGGCACTATTATGCGAATACTACTGTTACTATTTCCACTACTACTACTTCTACTATTTCCCTGGTACTACTACTACTATGACTACTACTACTACTACTATTATACTAGTTTTACTACTCCTACTACTACTACTACTACTATTACACTAGTTTTACTACTCCTACTCCTACTACTACTACTACTACTACTACTACCACTACTACTACTACTACTGAAATTCAAAAATTAGGGTATGTACTGCAATATTAACCTCAAAAAGCTCATACTGAGAAAATATTTTTAAATATTTTAAATAATAATTGTGCCAGCGAGCTCCAAAGGTGAGCCCGAACATTTTAAGAAAGTATTATTGATTATATTATGTGGCTGTAACATTGAAATGAAATAAATTGTAAACATCATCTATTTTATATTAAAATTAGTACTTTAAAATAAATAATAATATAACAATAAAATATGTAGTTATAATTTTAAAGGACCCATTTAACAAATACATCTCTAAAGTTTTTATATTCTTCAATTCTTCTAAAAAAAAAACAAAAACAAACCAAATAAAAAAACAAACACAAAAATAAAAATTTTCCCACATGTTCAAAATTTCTATTAGATAGATTACAAAAGTTGAAAGGATTTCAAGGATTTTTCAAAAGTCGTTCTTTTCAGAGTTTTTTCGTTTTTTTTAGTTTTTGTTTTTTTTTTTTATATGTTGCAGTAACAGATTTTTCAATTTCGAATCTTTCAATTCTTCGACATTTTCGATTTTATTTCAGTTTGTTATTTTTTTTTTTTTGTTTAAGAATTCTTAAGAAATGTTTTAAGGGAAAAGTTTTTTTTCTGATAACAAAAATAAAAAAAAACAAAAAAAAAAGAAATAACAAAAAACCAAAAGACTTCAAACATTAAAAATTAACTTGAAGAAAAGTCAAAATGAAGTTTCAAGTTTAAACAACCGTATTCCCTTGAATTCAATTGAATTTACACCTTATATATTTGAGATGGGTATTTTTTTTTGTTTGTTTTGGTTTTAGTTTTTAGTTTTTGTAATTCGAGAATTGATTTTCATTTTGAAAATTATTGGTATCTAACTATATAATATTAATATATACGGTTAGTTCTTAAATGTCGCTCTATTATATAGAAATAAAAAAAATTTTAAATTTTCTAAACAAATAAAATTTGTTTGAAAATTTTATATAAAACTAAAAGTATTTTTGAAATTTCAAAGAACAAATTTTCAACTAAAAAACTTATAGAACTAAAAAAAAAAATTCAATTGATTGCAGTAATGAAAACCATAGAAGTATTATTATTCTTTTTCTACCGCTAATTTCACTTCTGGAAGCCTAGCCATATCTTGGATTTTCTTCAAAACTTACTACATTGGCATATGAATGTGTAGTTAATAGCATCTGGCTGTGTAGATCAATTCTCAAATTGTTTTCAAAATGGTTAAATTTCTGATATTTTGAAATAACTCAACTCAACTCTATATTCGATATTTCATTGGATCAATTTGTACACTTCATTTTATTATATAACCCATATACTTTCGCGTTTGATGACTTGGAGTAGGTTTGGACTATTCTCAATAATTGAAGCTTTAACGTTTGTAATTTTGCCCCAATATAAATGCTGTCAAATATAAGGTCTATCTAAATTAAATATATTTTAAAATGTCTTCTTCGCTACTACCATTCCAAAGTTATGTCCATAAGTATAAGTATATTCAGTCTCAGGGATCCGAGATTGTCTGCAGTGGTGATCAAATCAAAGTGGTATGGTCTTTAATCAATTGTTAAGTGGGATAGTTTTATCAAACAATCGTATAGATATTCCAGAAATTACAGTCAAAATTCGAAAATCAAAATCAAATAAGTAAACTACATTGTAAATATAAACTCATTTTTTCATGCTTACAGTCGTCCCAAATTTGTAAAATTAGAGCAAACAATTTATTTTTTAAATAATAAAATAATTTTTTTAATTAAAAAAATTTTACTTAACGTGAATTGTACTCATTTTTTCAAGATTTCCTTTTCATACCGTTTTAGTAGTACTGAAAAAAATCACAGTAATTTGTAGATTTCTACAAAATCTTCTTCGAAAGAAGAAAACAAAAAAATACTGCAGGTCTGCATCGTTTCGGAATTTTTCTATAATAAAACTTTTGTAATTTTTTACAATAAATGTTTTTTTCTTACATTTACACATACACCATTTTTTTTTTTTCTTCTTTAAATTGTTCTTTTTATTGAATTTTTATTTTTAAACTTAAAAAACACAAAAAGAAAAAAAACTTATCTAATTTTCTGCAAGAATAATAAATAAAAAAAAAAAAATGATTGTATAAGAAGACAAATTCGAATGCGAATACAAATTCATTACATTACAAATAATTTTTACAAGTTTTTTTTTTGTTTTTTTTTTTGTCTGTCTGTAGATACATTTCTGCACACATAAAATAATGTATAATATATAATATGTATATATAATTTATTATTTCAAATATTTATCCTTTCAGTAAGTTAACTTCTAATGTTGTTAAAATATTATCAATTACATTCGTTTTTTTTCTTTAATGGCACTACAACTCAAATTGAATTTTGGCATTTTCAATTTTTTGCTTCATTTTGTGAAATTGTTTTTCCAGTTAATTGTTTGAATAATTTGTCAGTTAGCTTATCGTTAGGTGGGTGGTTTGTACTTCTAATCTAATCATAGCTAATTTAATAGAACGTGCCCTGTGATAAACCATGGCAGGGTTCTGATCTGGACATTGGATCACTTCTCCATGATTTACTGATTTATTCGGTGAATATTGAAATAGAAGCAGGTTTTAAACTTTCCTTGGCAACTTTCCCAATACGGTATTAGTTTCATGAATTTTTCAATTGGTAACAATTCTTTGTAGGTAGGCATTTGAGTGTACAATGCTTTGTTTTGGTTTATTAGAATTGGCTCAACGAAACTGTTTTTCCAAGCATATCTTCTTCCTCATTACTTTTTATTACCTTATATGACTGACTGCATATGAAAGTGATTCGTTTTTCTTCTACTAACCTTTTTAATCTTTTGTAAAAGCTATAAAATCCCGAAGCGATTGACTCGAAGTCAGCGGCTCTCTGGTCTGTGTTCAATGCCTGAGGGGCGACAGTTAATGCCCTGGCAGTAAATAAAATAACAAATGTATAACAAATAAGGAATAACGACAACAAAGAAATCCGCTAGGGATATCTAATTATCTACCAAAGACAGAAAGCTTTTCTTTCAAAAAACTGAAGAAGCCAGGGTTTTTAGGATAGCTTTATTGTTGAAATTTTGAATACGATAGAACCATTGTGTCCTTTTTAAATGCATTTTAATATCGATACATTGGTTTCGGTTTGCAAGATTGCAGGGTGTATGTTCGGCTTGAAAGAGAGTAAGGTGGGTGTTCGAGGCACACTTAATGCCGATGGTGTAATAAATGACAATAAAATGCAATTGAATTTGTTGAACAAGATCGTAACAAATGTTGGTTCAAAAGTGGAAACTAATCTGAATGAGTACATTGCAAATAAGTCTAATACAGGGGAATTTCCCAACAACAAAAATCTAAAATAAAAATTCCGTTATTTAAAATTCTACTGTTTAAAATCACTTTTAATTTTTTTTTATTATTGTTTTGGAAAATGAATGCTAAATACATGTGGTAAAAAAGCAGGATTGTTGGAATTATTGCAGAGACGGGATTTCAAAAACCGAGACTTTGATATATAGATGAATTTGGTATATAACAAGATTTTGATTGGCGGACTTTTTATCGGGATATCGTACGTCACTCGTGTGATAACGACTAGAAATATAAAATATGATAATCACGGACTGTTTACGACTTAAAAAAAAAAACAAATCATAATTATAATTATCTTAAATAATTAACCAATTTATTGTCTATATCTATATAATTCAAAATTCCTATCTAAATATTATAAAAAAAAATGATAGCTCAATTTTCTTAACTATTTAATTAAGAAAATCATATTTAACCAATATAGCTATGTATACAATTTCCCAAATACTTCATAGCCATCTCAATTAATTTTATACCAATTCAAAAGAATCAATTTAAAATTTTATACAAAAAAAAACTAACCTTGACTTGATTTCTTATTTTAAATTAAATGAATATAATATCTTTTGCATATGAATTCTTTAAAATTTAATTTTACTTTTTTTTCTCAATTTTTATTTTTTTTTTCGCTTACCTTGTACAAAAAAAAAAAATATTTTCTCTACTGGTTGAAGAAAATGAAATGTTCTTTAAAAAAAAAAAAAATGATATCCTTGTAAAAGATTTATTCACATTTGATTTTAACAAATTTTCGCATTTGATTTTAACTCACAAAAAATGTGAAAATACAAAAAATAAAAACTAGATTTTTTTTTATATAAAGATTTTATTTACAATTCCACCATCTTACCACCATCCGATCCCCACCTACCCACTGAAGGCTGTTAAAACAAAAAATAGCACTCTCTAAAGAGTTCTAGAGTTTTTTTTTTATCGATTCTATTCAAATTTTATTACATTAAGAAATCTAGTATAGAACAGGATTCAGTGAAATCTTACCCAAATGAAATAAAATTTAAATTCCAAAATATCGATCGATTTAAAATTATCTTGGAATAGCTGTTATTCCTAAATTATTATAGCAGATGATAGATTTGAGTTGATTTGAAATTTATCAAGTTGCTCCAAAAATACTGCAAATTTAAATTTGCTTTTTTTTTCCAATAAATTATTATGTACGCGGTTGTTGTCTAAGATAAATCAATAACAAAAATATTTCCAGGAATAAATTGAAATGATGGAAAATTATTCATTATGAAATTCAGTATGATTTATTATCAAACTTTATCGAATTTCGATGAACCGCGACGATAATAATATATTTTTATTTGGAAATTCGATTTAAGTAAAATTATTTTAATGAAATTCCTGAAATATAACATTTAAAAGACGACGTTCTTCATTTGCTTCGAATTGAAAGTTGGTATATTTAGTATATTTCAAAACTATTTTCGGTAATTAAATTTTTTTTTGCGTGGATTGGTGGGAATCTTCATAGGCACAATAAGCCCCGTAGACTAAGCCATACCCCTCCCATTAAAACTAGTCCGATGGACTAATCATTAATTTATTGCTAGTGTTATTTTCTTAAAGAGAAAATTAACGAAATTCTATCGTATTAAATCTAGTGGCTTAGGTTTTTTAAGCCTTCTGATAGTACCATTTTGATTTTCTAGCAATTTAGTGGCCTCAACGTTAACATTATATCCTCCAGACGAGCCAAATGCTTTGTTGCATATCTTTTTATTTCACTTGCTACACAAGGATTCTTAAATCTTTGTGCAAGTCACTCTTGCGAACATACCAAGGGACATTTACCATGTTTCGCAAGACTTTATTTTGTAATTTTTGTATACAAAGTACATATGATTGGTTGGCGCATCCCCATATTTGTACACCGTACAACCATATCGCTTTGATAATCTGATTATATATAACAATATCTTATTATGTATAGGCAATTTCGAATTTCGACCTAGGAGGCAGTACATTTCTATATAAATATTATCAAGCTCAAATCGTTTCTCGGTAATTAAATAAAAAATAATTCGGTAATTTTCACTGGCTAAGTAAAATAGCAATTCATTCAGTGGTACTGTCAGAAAAAGTCTATAGAACAGTTTAAGAAATGTTGACGCTTTATTAAGTCTACAACTTGAAATACGATGTTGTGAAAGACTATTCTATCAAATAAAAATCCAAATAGCTGACTCCCAACACAAAAACAAAAATATTTCAGTTTAAGAAAACCATCATTGACTCTAATATGATTTTTCCAAAAATAGAGACAAATTTTTACTAAAATAACTTGTAAATTAAGTTGATTGTCATTCTAAAAAGACATTTTTCAAAACATGCAAAATATAACAATTTATAAACAGTATCTTATAAATATTTTTTAATTTTTTTCTAATAATTATTTTTTATATTTTTTCAGGTAAGCAACATTAGTTTATATATTTGGTACTATGAGTCACTATTTAATAAAATAACATCACTTCAATAAAATGTTCATCAGAGTGAGTAAATTATGTAAACGTGAAATTTTTGAATAATCTGTCAAATAAATAGGTATAAAAAGCATTTCTTTATTTCATTTTAGAAATATCCTTACAGATTTTGCTAACAAACTACAGTTTAAAACTAATAATTATTAATAAATATAGCAAAACATAATACAAATTTTGACATTTTTTATGATGAGAAAAATATGGTGATTTCACTATTAAAACTTTATCTTAAGTTGGTTTGTGAAATACCACTTCATGATTGGCAATGTTGAATTTCTAAATTTACCTATACTTTCAATTTAGGAAAAAAAATGTAATTTTAGTTTGTAGAAAAACTTATTATTTAACATTAGAGTAAAATTTGTATAACTGTTGAAAATAGTCGAGTACAAATCACTGAAGAAGTCTGCAAGTGATAAACGTATCTGCAGTATATAAGCATATTTTGTAAAATTAAGAATATTTTCAAGAATACCAGGAAAAACAGAGTGCTTCTCTTTGATAGTGCTGTGCAAATCCTTAATTATCTTATATATGATTTTTGTTTTAGTATACACTATCATTAAACTTAAATTGTTTTGGCCATTAGCAACTTATGGAAATTTTCTATAAAGTCCTTTATTTTTAATAAAGCTGTTTTTGCTGTTTTTAACGATGATATCCCAAATTTAATATATATATATGTACATATGAAACATTATTTTATCACACTTTTGATAATATAACCAGTAAATATCAAATATCCTTCCTATATACTATAATATATATAAAGCTCGTATATCAAAATATTATATTGCACAAGGATATTATATGCGTATACATGCATACGAGAATAGTTTGAAAAATTTGTGCAGAGTAATTTAGTTTAGTACATATTAAACTATTCTTTTTATCTATTATAAATATGACTTCTATATTCATCAAGGTCAACAAAATTTAAGTGTTTTACAAGTCCCTATCACTAACTTTGATACAAATTCTCTTCACATTTTGTTTCACATTTATTTCATTGCTATATTCTTATATTTATTTGATTACAAGGTGTTTTAGATAGAACATAATGTACTTTCTTTGAATGTACCGATTGCAAGATAAAGAGTAGATTTTCCAATGTCAATTGCAACTCTTAAAAATATATGGGTAATTCAATTTAATTTTCCTCACTAAGTATAATATTGTCTGAATTATTTATATTTAACATTATAGAGATTGACTATAATATCAAAGCATGCAGAAATAATAAAATAATACATTTAAATATATACATAGCAATACTGTAATTTTAAATAAATAACAGTATACTTCAAAAATTGTAAAAGATTGTAGTGTCCTCTCAATTACAATTTAGCAATTATTGTTGTAAAATTAGCTATTCTTATTAAGAAACTTGATCTGCAGCTTTTGTTTACGAACAATAACGAATAATTTAGCAGTATTAGCAGTACTGCTTGCTTATGAAAATGTATTTATAAAATAAACCTTGATACTTGGAAATTGTGAAAATATCAATCCATCAACGGATTATCAAAACATCGTCAGATTTCATAAAATTTTTCTTTTTTTTTTGCTTTTATGTAACTTTTCACAGATATCGAAAAAACAAAATGTTTGATATGAAAATTTTTTTCACTTAAGTGATTACATATACCATATACCTCTCATATACCTCTCATATACCTCTCATATACCTCTCGAAATTAGAGAAAGTAAAATTTATTGTTTTTGGAAAGTATAAAGTTAAAAAAAAATGTCAATAAACAAAGGTTGAAACTATGTTACAATAATAAAAGTACCTAATTAATTTAATTTAATTTAATTTAATTTAATTTAATTTAAATTAATTTAATTTAATTTAATTTAGTTTAATTTTATTTAATTTAATTTAATTTAATTTAAATTAATTTAATTTAATTTAATTTAGTTTAATTTAATTTAATTTAATTTAGTTTAATTTAATTTAATTTAATTTAATTTAATTTGATTTGATTTAATTTAATTTAATTTAATTTAATTTAATTTAATTTAATTTAATTTAATTTAATTTAAATTAATTTAATTTAATTTAGTTTAGTTTAATGTAATTTAATTTAATTTAGTTTAATTTAATTTAATTTAATTTAATTTAATTTAAGTTAATTTAAGTTAATTTAATTTAATTTAATTTAATTTAATTTAATTACATATAAATGTACAACCAAAATTTATAACCGTTTTCCGGGTAGAATGGGAGCCATGCATATAATAAAAATACAAAATCAATGATAATGATAATGATTGAACGTTGATTAATACAAACTGTTAAATTAACTGGCATATGCCTGGGATACACAAAAATACATAACAATTTAAATAATTTTCACTTAAGCTTGTTATTTAAATATGTTTTGCAATTTCAAAAATCAAAAGCCACAACAACTGATAAAATCAAATTTTCTCACCTCGCTCGCATCGAAATTTATTTAATAACTCTCGTATATACTATCAAACATATTATAATAATTTATTTAAGTTTTTTTTTTTATAAAAATATAGTATGAATGTCATTAAATGTGAAAAAATTCTACTCGATAGTAATCGTATGTCATCACAACAACACATATATATGTACATAAAAAAAAAACGAACAAATAAAAAATCTCTTTGGTTTCAAAATAGCAATTTTTTTTTTTAAATATACAATTTCAACATTCATATATACACATATTATTTACATTTGTATGCATGTATTTTATTAATTTTGTTTTTATTTTCTGTTCTTTTTTTTCGTGCCAAAAGAATATGGTTTCATTTTATCTGTTATCCTGTGTGACTATGACTTTGGTTTTTTTTTTTTAATCGATTTCTTAAAGAATTGTAGAACGGCCTTACTTCTTTAATAATTTAAATTCAATGAATTCAAAAAAAAGTTAAAGATTAAATGGATTTTTTTTTTTGGAAACAGACAAATTGTTTGGATGCAATAACATGATGTATACGTATATATACAAATAAATATAACATTGAAATATACAATGTATCTATTTCAGTTCATGAAAATGTATTGAAGAAAATTTATAGTGCAAGTTAAAGCGTTTTTTAGATTTAACATTGATCAAATTTAACGTAAAATTTACCGTTATAAAAATATTAAGTTTTGATTTAATGTCGAAAACACAATTACGACGAATGACGAATTTTTCGCTTTCAAATACATGAGACTATATGTAAATCGTGACGAATGACGAATAACCAAAATTTCGCCTTCAAAAAATAGATCTATTTCTATTTTACTCGTCGACGAATGCGAATGACATTCATTGATATCAACATAAATTGGTCAAAATGGTTTTAATAAAACATTTTTAAGATTCAAATTCAAATAAAAATTTTTTTAAATTAATTTTTTTAAAATTTTTCCTCCATTTTTTTTATAAACAAATTTTGAAATTTCAAAACACAAAAATTTGTTCGTCGCGAATAGTTCGTCGTGATTGTGTATCTAAGGGCGAATTTTGGTCATTCGTCACTCGTCATTCGTCGTGATTGTGTTTTCAACATAAAAGTTATTAAAAATAATCATTTTAACTATTTCTGTATGAAAATGTTAAAAAGCACAGCGAACAAATGCCACACACTTAATAGAGCTTAAATCTTCTGTTTTTGTCTGAAAACTTAAAAAAAAAAATATATAAATGGATTGGATCTTAGATAACCCAAATCCTTTATTTTACCATTTTATCCATCAAAAAATTGTCATTATCGAAAATGCTTTGAGGTTATTAGTCCTGTGATCAATATGACTTTATACTACGATGGGTATTCTGTCAAAATGTGCATAACAAAGCTTGGGCAAAATTCCGATAATTTATTTTTTCTCCCTTTTCATAAATCTTTGAAAGACCCTATAAAAGCTATAATACAGCCTGTTGGAATATGAAATTTTTATGCAATATATACCCATACATATACAGAAAACTAGATTTATTGATTAAATAAAACCATTAATTTTTTTTTAAAACTTCTATACATAACATTTTTAAGACAAAGTCTGCTGATAAACAGCTAAAAAAAAAATTGGCATGTGCCGTCGAACTGCATATTTCGCAGCATACTATACTTTATTACATTGGTATTTTAAATATGATTTTCAATTCTCGTTACTATCTCTATTAGATAAATTGCCATTGATATAATATTTCATATTAATTTGTTCTATAATATTCGTACATCATTCAAAATAGCACTCATTTCCACATCATTATATCCATAAACAGATGACAGGCTTAGACTCTGCTTGTAAATTAATAAATTGTTAATTCTATACCGCCATTTTGAATTTTCTACCCATCCCAATGTGACTGGTTGCATTTGAATTTTAACTCACATCTTTTGGAAATTTTAAGATTTTGTATGTAAATTTATAAGAGAAGAATTTTCGTAGCTCATAGCTATCAAATTAATAATTCCGAAACTCTTCCAAAAATTTCAGTTTTCTTTAAACTAATGCCAGGCTTAGAATCTACTTCTAAATCAATAATAATTTTCTGTCGCCATTTTGAATTTTCATTAGCTATAGAATGGCTATAGCATTTGGATTTTCACTCTATTATATTTTCGAAATTTCAAAAGTCTGTATTCATAGAGAAGAATTATTTTGTGAACTCGGAGCTACGGTAATAATTCCGAAATTTCAGTTTTCAATAGATTGTGTGAACTTGAAGTGATTTTTTAAATATTTCCAGGGATACATAATTACGTAGGTGTACATTTACTTGTTCATATGCACTGTATTTTGTTGTATTGTAATTTATTGCATAATAAACAAGATATAAAGTTCATAAATAACTGTATATCATGTAAATGTAAAAATTACAGTTATAAAATACTAAATATAAATAAAAAATAATTTACAAATTTAGTGCCAACCTAGTATAATGCATATACATTATAATATGTATGTCAGATAAGATTTCTATACCTACGATTTATATATACATGTATATTATATATATATATATCCTCAGACATTCGATTCTTTATTTTTTGACATATTCTCTCATTAAGTCACATTCATATGCCATGGTTAGTCTTGTTTTGATAGTAGTTGTTATAACATTACTTTGAAATGACACTAAAATATTGGTGATTTTACTAGTTGAAAAGTTGATGATTTTTCATTTCATTTTTGTATTTTTTTATTTCTGTTAAATTATTGTTGTTAACTTTCTTCTTACATATACATTTTTTTTTTGCTTTTCTTAAAGTTTTCGAAAACTTTAAAGTTAAAGAATCAGTGTTGTAAGCTACAGTAGTAAGTTTTTATAACAATACAAAACTCATAAAAATTTTGTATACGTATATGTATGTGTAGGTATATGTATTAACGAATAGTGTATATATGCACGGACATTCAATAATTCCGAAATAAAAATATAAGAAAAGATGCTCAAAGGAATTTATTTCTTTTTATTGTATAGTTGTTTTGCTCAATTTTTTTTTTCTAATCTGTTTTTTGTGTCTTCAAATTTTATGAAAAGAATTTTTTTTTTATGTTTTTTATGTTGCTTTATGTACAGGGTGTAATGGGAAAACTTATTAATATACAAAATGTATCTGAAAGTTGAAGGTTACATTCTCATTCTACTTCTTTCAAATTGTATTAATGAAAGTGATGTTTATTTTTTTGTAACATTGAAAGTGATTTAATTTGCAAAATAAATAATGCAAAAAGTTGTTGAAGTACACAAGAGAGTTGTATGTAAAAGAGGGCATAAATGTGGAAACATATACATAATTAGATATAGCTAAGCTGATCAAAAAGCTCTGGCTTCCCTAATTTTTAAATCAAAGATTATCTATAGCTGTTAGAGCGAAGTTTAATAAAGCCAGCGAAAGAAAATAGAGTTAAACGTATGTGGACTCCTGGGCATTAACGAATTCAAGGCAATGAAGAAGCAGGTGTCTTCGCAAAAACACGCGCGAAGAGTAAATTTTTAGGACCAGAGCCAAGTATTGCTCATCCAAACGCCTACGTAGAAAAAATTGACTCCAAATGGAAAACTACAGAACCCAAAACATATAGAATAGTTGCCAAGGATTTACGCAATCTAAAGCCATTTTCAAACTAAGTATATCCAACGGTTGAATTAAGTAATCAGGAATTCTTCGTGTCAAAATGTCAAAACGCTAACATAGTTTATCACAGATTATGGCCCATTTAACAAAATTCTGTTCAAGATTGGTAGTTCGAAAACAGACAGTTGCAGATTCTGCTTAGAAGAAAAGGGACTCTTCTCTAATATTCTATTGATTTGCGATGCCATAGCTCTTAAAGACATAAATACATATTGCCTGATTCTGAAATTGACATCAAAACAATAATAGCGTTCATCAAGGATATACACCTATAATCCAAAAATAATAAAGGGGGGATGTACAATAGTTCTTAACTGGTCGCCATTACATAAAACTCCCCATGAATAAAAAAAAAATTAAAAATTGGTAAGATTCCATTTGCACCACAAATGATTCTTCAAGTTTTTGTAATACTAGAAATAAAATTGAATAAACTCCAATTGAATAAACCAATATTATGGCAGTCTTACAATTATACAGACATATAAAACTTATTAAAACATCTATAGAGGGCTTGTCTATATACACTGATTTATCAAAAACTTCATTGATATGTTTTATACATAAATTATCGGTCTTAAAATTTTTGACTATAAACTCTATTAAAAAGTTAAAAATCTATTAAAAATTTCATTTCTGTAGATTTTCGGTAGTTTATCTAACAATTTTTTTTAGATTTTAACCTAAGGTTCCATCCTTAACAGTATGAACATATCAGCCACTTAGATTACGTCGGCGATATATATTTATTGTTATATATTCTGAATGGAGTTTTAAATGATATATGTTAAAAGCTGTATGACACTTGAAAAAAGCGGGTCTAAATATCAGTACAGCTAAAACCAAAATCATGTGCACAACTCGCACATCACTACATTCGATCGTACATGAATCCGAATCGTACCGCTTTCAAAGCCCAGCAAATAACGTGGCCACAATTGAAGAGATTATCCGCAGATAGGAGCCAAAATGGAAAGATTTTATTTCCTCCCTAAGCCCCACGGATAGGGTTACAGGACAATGATGATGATAATCTTGTATAACATTTTGATTCGTATACTACAATACTCTTTTTTTATAAAGAAACAATAAAATTTGTTGTCAAACATTTTTTTATTTACTTTTTATGACTTTTTCAAATGATTTCGTTCCACACCACCCTGTACAATATACATTTTCATTGTTGTTTTTACTGTTATTGCTGGTTTTTAATATTTTTCAAATTCTAAGGATTCACTTCTTCAATATTAACGTTCTTTTTAAATGTTTATTTTTCTTATTATATTTTCTCTTAAGGTATTTGAATTTTTGTTATTGTATTTTTTTGTTTTTTTTCTTCTTATTATTGTTTAATGTTTCAAAATATCCTTTCCTTTAAGAAAATTTTCTTTGTTCATTAATTATAATTTTTGGTTGTTTGCAGAAAAATTTTACTTAAAAATTTAGATTTTTTTTTTGCTTATGTTTTTGACTTAGAGAATTGATTTTTGTATTCTGAAAAATGATAAATTTTTGAATAATATTTAACAGCTTTAAAAAATATAATTCATTAATTAATCTCAATGTTCATTTTTTTGTTTTTGATTTTCAAAAGAAAAGAAAATTAATGAACGCAAAAAAATATGAATTGAAACTAAACTAAATTCGCGTTCATTTTATTTTTTTGATAAAACCGTTAGTATTCGACGAAGATAAAATATTATTATAATTTGTTGAACAGTATACTTCTCTGCAAGTCATATTGATAAGAAATTTTCTTTAATCACAATTATGTACAACATGATTTGAATGCTTGGTTTTTTAAATTTTATTTCAATAGAGTCGATAAATGAAATATGGTGCATTCCAAATTGACTTAGATAATATCGAACAATAAATTTTTCATTATAATTTTTTTCTTTTGTAATTTTATAGCGAAATATCATCTTACCATGGCTAGAAATGATTTAATAATGCATATACACTTTATAGTAGCTACTAAGTTTTATTTTAAGATATCTGAAAACAATAATAAATAAATAAACAGAATAATAAAAAAAAATGTACACATTTTGTTTTTTTTTTTTAAACTTATTAAACATTGTACAATCTTATTGTTACTTAGCCTAGATAAACATAACCAAAAATAGCTTTTACTTGAAATTTATAAATACTATAAGACAAATACTATATCACGAAAATACATGGTATTTCAACCTTTCTAAAAATATAATATTTTTAATGGCGTATCTAAGGAGATTTTTGTATATAAACCGCTTTAACCTGATTTGCTGTTGAATACGACACATTATGAATAAAAATATTTCATAAATATTTCTGTGGGTAATCGAGCAAAAAATTTAAATTAAAAACTTATTCCTTTGAACCTATTAAGTGGTTCTGAAAGTAAGCATAATAGGTAAGCATCTGTTCCCTGCTTGAAAACATCCCAAAAATATTAAATTTATTAATTAATCAAAAATATCTCCACAGTAACAATAATTATTTGAAGTTAGTTAGTTTTCATTAAAAACATAACATTCTACTCGTATATAGCATTTAAATTCTTAAAAGTACACGATTTACTTTTAGAACATAATTTTTTACAAAATTTATTGTTTACCGAAAAAATTATTTATAAAACTTTTATTTTTCCAAATAAAAAAAAAAAAAAAAAAAAACGAAAAAGAAAATTAAAAATTATTTCTTATATTTTCGTTGTATTTATTGTGAAATTCATTTTGAAATATTTATTAAAATAAATCATTTACTATAATATTTTTTTTTTCTATACGATAAACTACTTTTTTTTATTTATTTATTTTTGTTTTTGTTCATTTTTATTTTTCATTTTCCAAAATCATCAATATAAATCATATAGGTATTATCCTTATAAATTTATATATAAGTATGGATATAATATTATAGGATTATTAATAGTCAACAAATATTTAGGTTGAAAATTGTGATATCACAAAACATTCTTTAAGCGAAACAATACAATTTAAAATAAATATTAAATGTATATCAATATAAGTATGTATATGAAAACCACATACTTATATATATACTTATTTTTAGATACATTAATATTGTATGTTAAAAAATTACCTAAACAATTTTATTTTTAATGCCAACTAAAGGATTTGTTTTAGCCTAACATCCGGAAAGAGAAAAGAACTTGAAGTTGATCTGCAGATTTAACTGTAGGTTAATTGATTAATAAGTATAGAAATTATATAAAACATATTAAATTTATAAATATTTAAACTAAAAATTTTATATATTTATTATGTAAAATATCAAAGTCTCCATGCCCAAATAATACAAATTCATCATTTTTTTCAATATCATTTATTTTAATAAATTTTACTTCCAAAATTTGAATTACAAATTGAAAAATTGTGACTCCTAACGAATTTTCAAAAATGTTATACCAAAATAAAAAATATGAGTATTCCGTCTCAAAAATACAAAAACAGTCAATTATAAAATTATTTGCACATTGAATTAATCATGAGCATTAACAAAATCTCAAAAAAGTAAGTAAGTAAGTAAGTAAGTAATTTTTGACGAAAATGACTGTCAAAAATTAGTTAAATGATGTGAAAGTAATATAAAGCAGGAAAATTCGACACTAATTCTAGCCGATGTACGGCTAAAAAAATAAAGCTGATCCGATTCCGATTTTTTCGGAGTTGTGATAATGACATTTTGTTATTGCCAATAGCAAAGTTTTGTAAAACGTTGATATTTGGGAAATTCAGTTCTGCGAAAGATATTTACATTTTATAAAAATTGATAAAAGTTTTATAATATATTTTAAAAAATCCAAATTATTTAATTTTATGGATATTTTTGAAAGTGATTTGACGCTGTTCAGTTTGCCTGGTTAATTTAATTTTCACCCTTCTGTTCGGTACAATTTTCGGCATCAAGTTTGCCGCGAGCTTTAAGACCTAAATATTCCAGATTTCTATTAAAAATATTTCAACAAGCTTAATTTATCTAATAACAGTTTTGAAAGATCTATTACCAAATTTATTTTTTTACTTTTTATGGAGCCAGTTTTGTTTTTATTTTGATTTTCTTAAAAAGGAAGGAAATTTTAAAAAAGACATACAGTTAGAAAGTTGTATATTTTACACATCAGACAAAAATCTGATAACCATTTAAATCTAGGAGTCAATCACAGAAGTCTATTGATCTTCAATAGAATCGACTTTATAAAAGTCTATCAAAAAAAAAGTCTACTTGTCACAAAAGTTGCTACATCCAAAATATTTACTCTCAAAAATATTAATGTTTCAGCTTAAAATATTTTGGTGTTTATTTTTGAATAAATTAATTTTCAAAAATAAATACATAATTGTCGAATAAACAATTAGGGTATTAAAAGCCCGATTTCGGTGTCGTCTGCGAAATAGAGAACCCACATATAAACCATAGAAGGGCACAAAAATAATAAATATATGTTTATGTGTTGCTCTATACATTTGTATTTATATTGTTAATATGGTGTCAAATTTGAAGGCGTAGTAGAAAGTAATGAGCTACCTGAAATAAGCGAATGTGAAACCGTTATACAAACGAACAATTAAGAAGTGACGGATATGCTATACGTAATAGGTATAGCATATAATAATACCTATAATAATATATTTAGTAATATATTACACTAAATTCAATTTTTTACAGCTTTTTGTTAGAGTGAAAATAAAATTCAAATTTTAAAATAAAAATTATTTCTAACTAAATTCATTAAAAAAGTACTGATATTTCAGTTATTTTATGGTTCTTAGAACTAAAAATATAGAACTTTACAAAAAAACAATATTTAAAATTCACACAAAGTCTATCAAGATCTATCTAATAATAGACAAATTTCCTAACGAGAATACCTCCGTATTTAACTCAATAAACCTTTAAATTTGTATTGTAGAAAAAATTATATCCCAATACACAAACTTCCGTGATTGGTCATACCTAATATTGGATTCTGTTCGTACTTAAGAATTTCTTCAGACTTAGATTTACGGTGTTTGCTTAATGAGTTGACTAATTCTAATTGTGATAATATTTTCGTATATAAATTAGTCATTGAAATAGAATTGATTAACTTGATTAATTTTCCTGGTTTGTGTCTTTGAATTAGCCATAGTCGAAATGTTTTCTATTGCTGACAACTCAATTCTAGTTTTATTTCATATTTTCATTTCATTTCATTTATTTAATCCAAAATTATTCAATCTCTTACTTTTTGCAGAGGTTAGATTAATTAAAAATGTTGTCTTTACAGCTGAAATATTTACTAATTATGATTTAAATAGATATTTAGAACTACATTACAAGGAAAAGTGGAAAATATTTTTTTTTTTTTCATATTTTTAATTTTGCAATCTATTTATTTTATTTAGATAAAAAACAAAGATAAAATTGATCTATACATATATTTTTTTGCTTAATTTTGATTTGAATATCTTTATATTTGAATTGATCGTATTTAAACAGTTAAAGAATTAGAAATTTGTTGTTTAAGTTTTTGTTTCTATTTAAAATTACAATTAGTGTTTGATTAGACCACAAACTTAAAACCTTTACAGACGATCAGTTTCTTATAAGCATTTTTAGGTTTTTTTTCTGGTACAAAATTACAAAATTTTTCGCTTCCACTATAATATCTACAGAAAAGAAAAATCTTATACATATATTTCTCATTTTCAAATCTGCAAAAAATGAATGGAATACAAATGGATTGTTTTTCGTTGTTATTTGTATTATTTGCAAATCAAAACAATAATAGAAAAAATAATTTTAAAATAATATAAAATACTAACTCTGACATACCAGTATCTATTCCAAATAATTATTTTATAATTATTTACTATTTAGTGCCTTCTTGTTTAGTCTGTTTTGCTTTGAATTGAGCGTGAGCTATTGAGCCTCTATCTATATACTTATAAGTGTGCACAGAAATAAAATATAATAATTGTAGGAATTTGTTCATTCTGTACGAGCAGATTTTAATATCATAATAAAAAAAATATGTTAAATAACTATTAATGTATAATTTGAAAAATTAATGTAGTAACATTGATAAATTTAGTAAGTCTTCCTTAATTACTACTACTTATACTACTTTTATATAGACGACATACTTTTATTGTTAGACGACATCGTAAAGGAAGATAATTTTTTTATACTAATTTCAAGGTTTAATTAAGACCCTTTAGAAAATTTATTTTCGTTAATAAGATCTAGGATCCCAAATAATTTTAATCATTCATAATTTCATATGCATAACTCTATCTATCTCTATAAGAATAACAACATATTTAAATTATTTTTATGAATACTTATTACCTACCTATGTACTAATGTTTTTTTTTGTTATGAATTGAATTGTTATTCATTTTGTATGCGATGATCAGAAAAAAAAAACTGATTTGATTTCGAGAGAAATAATACAAATCTGCAAAAATTAATAAATATATAAATAAAATCAAAAACATAAGTGAGTAAGTAGAGTATGCATTTGCATTATATTTTTTATTTGCAGAAAATGGAACCAGACTCGAAGCATTTTTTACTGTAAAATTGAAAAAAAGGAATTGTATGACACTCATCGTCTGTATAGATAGTTATTTAGTTTGTGATTAGACATACACCCTTAATCTTGTTTCACCATAAGAATTTGTATGCAAATTATTACCATTTCAACAATATATGTCAGAATTATTTCCAGTTAATTCATACAATGAATCAATTATTTTTTATGTGCAAATATTTTTTTAACAAACTGTAGAATTTTCGAAAATCCAAATCTGAAAAATTAGTTTTATTTGCCGGAGGCATGTTTTTTGTTTTTTATTTGTTTTAATAAATATTTTGAAAATCACTTCTTACTTTATCGATATACACTAACATATTTTTGTATTTTGTATAAATGCAATAGTATAAAAAAATAAAATAGTAAAAATAATATTAACAAAAACAAAAACAAATTATATGAAAAAAAAATAAAGAGTTTCCTAAAGGTACTGATTGTTATTATACATGTATGTACATATATATATATATATATATTCATTCATAAAAAATATTATTTATAACAATTTCATTCTAAAAATAATAAATAAGAAATCGAATCAATATTAAAAAATACAACAAACAAAAAACAAAAACTACTAGAAAATATGAAACACTTGAAAAATATGCCTAGATATAGAAAGAAAATATTTATTTCAATATTTCAATCAAAACTATACTAAAAACTTTATCCAGAGAGCAGGAGGAGGAAGTTATTTATATTTTCTAAGAAAAATATTATTTATTATTTAGGTGTGAGTCGGTATTTGTTTATTAATGATTTTATAAAAACAATTTTTTTTTTTTTTGTTTTGAAACAGCACTTATAACTACGCTATATATTGAGAATTTTCAAATGAAGTTATGAATAGTGAATTTCTTTTTTATTTATTAAAAAAATCATTCTAAGAACATAAATTAAGATGACTATGTAAAAAGTATAAAAAAAAATATTCTATGAAAAGATTTTCTAAATCATTTATGTATAATAAGATGAAATAGAAAATTGTCATAATTAGATTGAAAAATCAAATTTAATATTTTTATTTATCTAATTTATTTGCTTTAATGCTCTATTTATTAAAAGCTAATTATTTATTATTATTAATGAGCAAATTAAATAGATGCATAACTTTGAGAAAAAAAAAAATAAGATTTGATTTAAAATTATTTTAAAGAATTATAAATCAAATTTTTAGTAAAAAATATTTAAGTCAAATTATATTTTCTGAGATTTTAATATCGTTAAACAATAATTTTTACTTGTTTTTTAATTTCAAATTAATTTAGAAAATAATTTCGTTAATTCCAATATAAACTCAGAATTATAATTTTAATTCCGAAAAAAATTCAAAGAATTCAAATTAGATTTCTCATAGTCTAGATTACTTAGATTTCTCTACATATTTTCTAATTCTAACTGAAATGAAATATCTAGGTTTTATAATTATATTGATAATAACTTAAATTTTATAAGCCATATTGGTTTTATTTGTAAAAAATATATTTTTTGTTTAAGATTAGAAAGCAATTATCTATAAATAATGAAAAAAAAATATTTAATAAAATATTGTCAAGCCACACTCTGAATACTGTGCTACAGTAATTGTGTTTTCAACAAATGAAATGATAAATTGACTCAAAAAATTACAAAACTGGGGAATTAGAGTAATGCCAAAATGGTATAGACATACTACAAATTTCATGTCAAATACATTACAATGGCTATATATAAACCAAAAACTAAAATTAATAATGTACTTTTATTTATTTTGAAAATGAAAAATAATATGTTAATTAATTATTTAAGCATACGTTTAATATGTACTGTAGAAGATATTCACTATTATTCGCTAAGAAATATTTTCATCTTTAGATTAAACTTCTTTAGAGAGGAAAGTATAAATATACTTTTTTTTTTTATTTATTTTCTCACATCAAATATTACACCGAAAATAAAACAATCCAGCCTAGAGTAAAATTGATAGCCTATCAAACACTTATAAGGCCAGTGCTGGCATATGGAGCACCCATTTGATATAATATAAGTGCTAGTAAAATGGAAAAAATTAGAAAAACGAAACGGAAATGCATTAGAGTTTGTCTGGGGAAAAATATAACACCGCAATCAAATTTTAAAAAATATTATTCCAACAAGTTTCTATATAAATATAAAAGTATATAATCAGCTAATATAAACAAATTCGATAATTTTTTTATCAATCTCATTTGTAAGCATTTCGATAGATCAATGAGGAATACATCAAATGACTTAATATTATATGTATATTATCATAATGATGAATAAAAAAAAATTAGCCTACAGAAAGGTTTTATATCCCCCGAGTCCTTTATTTATCTAGATAAGAATGGTTATATACAAAACCAAAACTATGTCCTAATATTATTTCATTATAATAGACGGGCTGGGCTACATGTAAAATTATCGATTTTGATCCTCAAAATTTAATTCAGGATCAATTAAAATTTGATATATTCATCCCGGATAGGGGCAAAAGATATAAAGTTTATTACTGGTTGTTGGAGGAAGCTCCATTAAATAGATTTGGATAGTTTAACTATAAAAAGTACTCTTAAGTTTAGGTTAGGATAAGTGAAGTTTTATTTAGTTTATAAGGTTTTTTTTTTAAGATTTAATTTGGGTTTTAGTAAAATTTTACCAAAAATTAATAGTTAGTAACGATCAAAAATACATAAGTTAAGTTGTAACTTGATATAGAGTATAAGAAAAATATTAAAAATACAAATTAGAATGAAAATTAATAAAAAATTTGTTTAAAATTAAGTTAATTAAATACCGTTTTTGTAAATAAAGTATAAAACAATGATAGTGTATAGCGGTTTGAAGATATTTAATGAATTAGCTTAAAGTTTAAAAATGAAATCAGCTTAACAAGATTTAAATGTTATGTAGTTTAATATGCAAAATTAAAATCTGGTTAAATAATATACTTACAATGAAGTTATAATGAGGAAATATCTATTTTAAAGCTAAATAAATATAAAAAAAAAACTACGTTAATTGTCGACATATTATATACTTCAACTGTTTAGCGTGGTTCTTTCAATATTCATGACTTTTTTAATTCTCAAATACTCCACATTTCTAATATATATTATATATATATATATCTAAAAAATATTCCAACTCTTTTCATTTATGTCATACCACAGTCAATCGTGATCCAGGATCAATTTTATTTTTTACTTTTAAGGGGACCAATTTGATTTCGATTTTGACTAAACTTTGTTGTATAATTTGCAAAAACAAATTTTAAAAAATGCTTACAGTTAGAAAGTTAGAAAATTTTATATCATTTAGAGGTCGGATAAAATCTAAAATGAATAATTTAAAAAAAAAAGGAAAATATTTCAAATTCCGTCAAAATTTATCAAAAAAATTAATTTTGTATTAATAGAAAAATTTCTACCCAATAGACTTCCGCCATTAAGTTTAATAGACTTTTTTATATTTATTTTTTCTCTTCACACGTTCGATTTTCATCAGATTTAAAGCATTTTTCAGTTCAATGAAACTATTTTTAAAGCAAATGAAACGTTTTTTCAATTAAATGAAACCTTTTTCAAAATAAATGAATCTTTAATATAAAATTTAATACACATTAATACTTTTAACACATTTTTTGATTATGGATAATGCTAAAATCCACAAAGGAAGAGAAGAGATGAGAGAAATCCAAGAGATGATTGCGGATTCCAAAAATCCAAAAAAATTTATCTTTCTTTATGTAAAGAAAGCATTTTCTAAAATAAAAGCATATGCATGTACAGTGATGAGCAATAGTGAAAATGAGCACAATCTTCCACATGTAACTAACAAAAGTGTTAATCAGTTAACAACCCCGAATTGCTCATATTACGCAATGGACATGGTTTTTAAGATTATACAAGCTGCGGAGGCTTAACCATTACACTAAATCAGACATGTATTGAGTTTTATACTAATATTTTTAAACACATGAAAGACAAACATACCTTAAACATAGAAAAAGGCATATAAAATAATAATTAAAATTATAGTGGAGATTCCATCTTTTTATATTAACAAACAGCATTCATGATCAAATTAGTATTTTTTGTCATACTTTAGTTTTTGTAAATGAATTTTACTATTTTCAAATAAATTTTATTTTTATTTTTTTTTTTCAGTTTCATTTAGTTTAAAAAAAGTTTCATTTACTTTAAAAATAATTTCATATAATCGAAAAATGCTACATATTAAGCGTGTCTCACAACCTAATTTGTTTACATATCATTTCCTTAATTCATTATTAAATGTATGCACAGAGAGATGAAAAAAAATTAATTATTGATTAACAAATTATAAAATTAATATGAATAAGAGAATAGAGAAATAGAAAATTAGAAAGAGAAAACGAAGTAATACGAATCAATTCCGATTGAAATTTCCATTAAAATTTGTCTTACAAATATGAAATAAAATTTTGAGAGGGTCAATGACTGTTGAAACAAAAATAATTATCTATAAATTATATTTTACGCTACCTATAATACCCATATTATACGACCTGTATATAGTTAACCAGCTATGGCCATAGTCTTCCTGAAAATATTTATTTTTTGATAAAATTTAAATACCATACCAGCTATGATTAATTTAGGATCTGCAAGGTCTGTAGTTAAAGTAAGTTAAATAAAGGGAGTTCATACCGCTCTTATTCTACTTAATTCAAGCTTCTGAAAATATTGATATTCACAAATTGTTTTAACTGCGTTTTGTCTTTATTTACAACAAAGAACATTACATCGCATCAACTAAAGAGATTAGCCACAGATAGAAAACAAATTAAAATAGTTTTTTTTCCGTTCGATACCCCACTGAAGGAGCTGTTGAATATTGACTAAGAATTTTTATTTTTGATATATTCAAAATAATATAAACAGAACATAACACGATTTAGTAAGTCACTGCTTTTTAGTGGTAGAAAAATATTAAATTTAACAAAATAAATTATCGATTGTAAGAACAAAATTATATAGCATGTGAGAGAACATGATTTTTAATTGATTTGATTATCATTTTAATTTCTGCAACCTATATATGTGGTCTACTTCAATCAATTTCTAAATAGAATCTCATTCACCACCATCTATTTTGTCAATTTTTTTTTTGGTAAAACATTTTTTTGTTTTATAATTTTAATTTACCATTTTCAAACAATTAAAGTTTTCTAACAGAATGTACCTCTGTAAAGAGGCGGGATTCATTGCATTGCTTTTAGACAGCTTTAATAGTTTAAAAATGGTAAATAAAGATTATTAAAAAAATATTTTGTTAGAAAATACCAGCTGAAATCCGCTCTAATAATCAACAACATTTTTCACATACCATTAATGTGAAATTATTACTGTCCTATACTATTAAGCCACTATTTCGTGCTTTCATTACAAGTTTAAATTTGTCAATTTCAAGTCCAACGTAATAATCTACTTTTATGAGTTTTTCAGTCAAGCTATTTTTGAAAATCACCAACAAGTCGCAGTTATAAATTTTATTTTACCAATGATATACCGAATGATATTGGTCCACTACGAAGATCTAAACATAAGTTTTCCAAAATACCACTCAATTATATCCTTCGAATTACCAGATTGAAACCCTTAGAGACTAAAATATTTTCATTTGTTCAGAGCTCCTGCACCAATAACTAACATATAGTAGTAACATCCTTCAAATCCCTAGATTCAATCTTTCTAAGACGACGTAATTGTTATTTTGTCTTAGCCCCTCAATCACTAACAATCTATTATTATACTTCAATTGTGGGTTTTTATTCTATTGGTTTTAAACATTCATCACATTAAAAACGTTAATAGTGTTAGATCTAATTTCAAATCGTTTAAGAAAATATTTTTTTTTCTCAAATCTACTACCACGCCTGACTTTAAAATTTAAAAAAACAAAATTCTTTTAAACTACTCAAATATATTTTAACGATATTTATTGGGGTAGTTTATTTTAACAAGATATTTATTTATTTATTTATTTTGCTTTTTTATTCTTTCTTTGCCATTAAATTCATACCATGTAGACAAGTAGATTTGCTTGTAATATTACAATTGTGTATTTTGTATTCATTTTAATATTCTTAAATATCTTGTCTGGCAATTGGAAATAAAAATATTTAGAAAAAAAAAATAAAAAAAAAATTTTATTTTATGAACCAGAAAATGCAATTTTTCTCACATACCAGAAATATACAATAATATACAATTCTATTCATAATAATGTGATGTTGAAATAAAGAGAATTGCAACTGCAACAGAATTATAAAAAAAATAAAAAATCATTTTGTCTACATATTTTATTATATCCTTTTTATTTTATATATCCTGTCTCTTTCTAATAATATTACAGAGTTATATTTTATTATTATATAACATTTTTTAAATCCACACACATATCCTTTTTTTGTTTTGGTATTGTTATTATTTTTTTTTTTTAGAATTTTAAACCAAAAAAACAAATGTACATAAAAAATAATAAGAGTTGTCTAGTTAAATTATGAGATAAAAGCTAAAATAAATTTTCGATTAACTGACTTGGAATAGCATCAAATTTATTTTACAAAAAATAAAATTTATGGAACTTACCACATATTTATAAAATTCAGTGACATCCTTTTTTTATAATTATACCAATTATTGAAAATTTGAATTTTTTTGTATATAAGTATTTTGGCGAAGAGGATTTACAAGATGAGTTGTAGTCAGTGTAATTCGACTACTAAAATTATATTTATATAAAGTTCTTCAATAATGGTTGTTTGGTTGGTTGATAGGGTGGATATTAGAACCGCGGACATAGTTGGCTTATATCCTACTCACTTAGGCCTTACGGCCCGTTGTACACCCTATTATATATCCTTTATATCTTGAATAATAGTCACAAAAATTTTAGTTTTAAATTTCAATTAAATCCCAATAGGGTTTAGAACCAAAAAGTTTTTCAATTTCAATTTGAACATTCTTGAATATACAGTTAAAACTATTTATGATGTAGTACAATATAAGAAGAATAAAAAAATATTTCCATTTGCGTAATTAACAAACCCGAACTCATGTATGGCTTTTGTGCAATCTATTGAATCTAAATATTTGATTCAACAACTCGCTATACTTTTAATCAATGGCAAACAGTTATTCGAGGAAGTAGGAATATTCTGGCATCAGTGGAACAGGAACTGTTAATGATCTCCTAAACCTTAACTTTAAAACTTCTAGTAAGCTTTTTAACTTCTTAAATTATTTTCTATCAATCATCATCATCATTGTCCTGTACCACATCCGCTGGGCATATTACAACATCCACATACCCCATCCGCTGGGCATATTAAAGGACTAATAAAGTCCTTACACCTAAATTCAAACACAATCCATTTTTCTTCTTGGTGTTCAGTTAATTCAATAAAACTACGTCCAGTTAATTAGCGATACTTAAATTGCGGGTTATTGTAACTAGGACGTCTATTTTTCTTCATATAAAATTGAAGACGTCAATGACCAACTGGTATATTCTCGTATAATTTATTTGCAATCCTATCCTATCCTAAACATTCTCGTTTTACGAACTGTATCTGGACATAGCTGATATTTTTATGCTTGGTCCGATCTGTTTCTTCTTGACTTTGACCTCAAAAATATAATTTCAGGAATCTTTACAAACTGTTTTGTCCGCCTTACACTATACGTATTTATATTAGGATTGCCACATACTATATATAAATTTTGATCGTGGTGGCTACCCTCATTTCTTTGTTCTTTCGTATCACGTCACGGAAGCACCCAAAAACATAGAAGCGCTTTTCAACCAACTTAAAAAAATAGCAATGTCTCCTAAATCTTGTTTTTCATATTTATTTATCATTTAATTGCAACATTTGAACGCTTTTCTTTTGAATAAGAGCCCGTTGTTTTCCCTATATCACCCTTATAATGTTAGGAATAGTTTTTGCAAAGAGAAAGAAAATACACGATATTAAAGTTTGATTGTAAGAAGTTGTCCTTATTTAATAAGAGTACTTATAATGAATTTTTTTTAAATAAAAATTGAAAAAACAAAACAATCCTGTTGTATTGCTGGTTGTATTTAAAATAACCGGGCCGAAAAATTCACATTAATCAAATAATAAAAATAAATAGGAGAGCGATTTTATTGACATTATAATTAACCTTATTGGAACGATAGCTACAAATCATAAAGCTAGGGATTACTGAACAGATCGGTAGAAACAAAAGATTGTTGGAACACATTTGGGGAAAAGTGATGGGGGTGGTAAAACTGAAATAATTTGTACATTGAGACAGAATTAATCTAATCCACCCATATTAGCTGAATGTCACTGTATAAACACTTTCCGCAACAAATTTCCATCTTCAATAACAACAAAGACAAAAATATGTATCGAAAATTCAATTGCTGATAACTTTAGTATATAAATTTTATAAACTTAACTATACCGAATCCCTCCCAATACATATTATTACATGACAACAGCCAGAAATAATAACTTCATAAAAATATTGTATTGTTGGCGACATCTTACATTTTAAACGAATCATTAAATACTGAATAATATTTTAAAAATATAAAATTCATTTTTTACCACTAATCTATAGAATTTTCTTATTAAAAAGGAAAACATTTTTTTTTTTCAATTTTCACCTCATGAAACCAAAGACATAATATACAAAATTTAACAATAAAATAAAATAGCAAAGGTGTGATTTAACATATCTAATATCCAAATCCAATTTACCTATAAATTTTACAAATCAAAAGAAAAATGTTATTATCCACCTACATACATTTATACATACAAATACACTTATATAATTTCTTATTTTTATTTCAACTATATAATATATTATCCAAGGATAATAAGAACAACTCTAGAAATTTTCCAATTTTCTGTACTTTTATAAAATTTGCAAAATATTAAAACATAATTTTTAAATGTAGACAGGGTGTGTAGATATTGTAAAAAACAAAAACAACATGTAAACAGGTACTTATCCATTTGTGTTCTTTTCAAAGTCGCATACAATGTTTATATCAAATATATATACACAATGATACAGGGAATAGTTGATATTTTGTTATTTTTTTTTAGTTCGGAAGTTTCATCGCAACTCATAGAATTCTACCCTATCTTGTTTTTCAAAATTACTTAAGCTTACTGTTGCAGTTTCAAGTGAAGGTCAAAAACTATATCAGCTCCTTTTTATATGTATTGAGAATTGTTCTATTAACCTTAAATACACATATTTTATTATTATCGAAACTTAAGGTAAAATTTAGAACTACAAAAGCACCCCCTTCCAATAAATATATTAGAATAACTTCAAATAACTAAAACTAAAATAAATATAAACTTGATTGTACTCTCTGATTGTCTATAAACATCAAACACACCTCAATTTTATATTTTTTTCCCTTAATATAACTACAATAATTTAAACACCCTGTACAGAACCAAAAAAAAAAATGAAATATTCAATTCTAAATAAAGGTTATAATAATATGCTACTTTGCATATTATATGATGTAGGATGAAAATAATGATGATGATGATAATATGGATGATGATCATGATTTTAATAATATTTGATATCCTTGATACCGTTATATAATATAGTGACTATATTATAAACTAAATTTTGAAAACAAAAATAAATTAGTAAATAAAATATTTACAAATTTTGATGCCAAAGTTTAGACTTCATAAATATACTATACAATATTATGTAAATATACATTTTCATATATAAAAATGGTATATATATGTAAAAGTATGTGCATAATAAAAATAAGAAGTTCTTAATAGAGAATATATATAGAAAAAATGTCCTTTATTATTTGAAAGGATATCCAGTAGAGTTAAAAGAAAATTATATATTACCCACTGTGTTTTTTTATTTATATAAGAAGGGATGGTATAAAAACAAAAAAAAAATTGAATAGGTTCCCAAAAAAAAAAATGAATTATTTTTTAAGGTTAACGTTCATCACGCCTAAAGACAACTCTTGTACTAGATTTATCATTCCCAGTTCAAAATAGATTTCTTTTTGTTCTACTTATTAATCCTATTTCAACCATGTGACGATTTTAAGTAACATAAACTTTTTATTTTTTTTATTTATTCCATTTATTTCAAAGCCCAATTATAATTATGCTTAACAAAAAGTTGGGAAAGGTTTAAATTATTAATAAATCCGTTAGTTTTTTTGTTTTCTTTGCACCCAGAATTTAGCAACGACGTTTTCCGTCATTCGTATAATTTTTATTAATTAATAATAAATGTCAAATTTTAATCAATTTTATACAATAATTGTTATACAGTGTGATGAGAAGTATTACTCGAGCGCAATAGTGAATGTGTATTACAAAAATCATTAGGATCATCCTGTAATTCTGAATTACAGATCAATTACTCATAACACATCTCAGACCGTCACATAACAGATATTATTTAAATAATATAACAATAGTATATTATCCAATTTATGTATAAATCATAATCTATATAACAATATCATTTCAATGTTTATTTATGCATAGTATATAGGGTCGAACAATTTAACCTAAAATTTAATAAAACCTATTGTTGACCTTAACAACTAAAATCATATTTTGGTATTTTCTATCATTTTCGGTTCATTCTAATAAAATTAATACGAATGTATACAAATTTTGTTTATTTATTGTTATTAACACAAGATTTAAAATTACTGTATACCGTATGTACACATATGAGGGCTCAAGGATAACAAAACCAGGATATTGTTTTAATAAATAAAATTTGATTCTATAAAAAATTAATTTTTGTGTTTTTTTGTTCATTTTGATTTGTTCTTTTTTTAGATTTTTTGGAAATTTTTGTAGAAAATAATAAAATAATATTTAATTTAATATTTTTATATACAATATATAAATATTTAATATTATTAATAATTTAACACTATATGGCATATATTCCAAAGGATATATACAAATATATATAAATTTAAATTTTATGATATTTAAACATAGTACATTTCAAATGTTAATTTTAAATTTTTAAATAATAAAATTTAAAAATTCTAATAAATTTGTAATAAAATAATAATAATAATAAAAAAATAAATAAATTTATTATAAATTATGAATACAGAAATTTTTTAGAAAATATAATAAAAAAAAATATGTTTAAATTGTTTTTAATAAATTTTTATTTCTTCGTATACACATATGCCATCTTTTGTTGTATTTCTAAGAGAAATCATAAAATTTTATAACTGTTATTAAAACAAAAATATTATATAATATTAAATTTTTTAATTAAAATCATTGAAATATATTTATTTAATTTTTAAAAATTTCTTGAAAATGCCAGAAGGAACTATGATTGGTAAATAGGTTGGAAAATTATTCAATTTAAATGTTTTTTGATGTGAATATTTCAAAAATTAAACTCTAGTGTCAAAGAGAAATTAATTTCAAAACAGCCTGGCATCAAATTAAATAATTATTATTTTTTCTATAAATTTGGACAATTTAGCTTTTTACACTTGCACTACAAATTGATCACACACCAATCGGTAAGATCAATAAATTAAATTTATTTTAGGAAATTGTTTGCAATTCCAAATGTATATAACTAAAGTTAATGAAAATAAAAAAAAATTTGTACACACTATCCTACACGTATAAAAAAAAATTGGCACTATAATTAGGTCTATAATTATTGTATCCAACAACTTTTTATAACCAACCTCATTTCGGATTTGATGATGGAAAATGTCTTATTTGATTTATAGGATCATAAATGATATACATATATAGTTTGAATATTGTACAATTTATTTGAAGCGGTACAAAAAAATACGTAACCGATAATGCGTATGATGCGTACAAATCAATATTCTGTGCTGGTCTGTGTTTTTTAAGTTTAGCATTTTGTAAAGTACTCAATATGATGATAAACATGATAAAAATAATGAAAATGAATTCATAAAAGATAGTAAACAATTCTCATTTCAAAAAGGAATTTAAAAAATATGTTGTAGTAAATTGTACCTAAATTAAAATGTTGATAAATTTATAAATAAATACTATGAGTCTAAGTAATTTTATAATATAATATACTTCTTTGACACCGAATTAATATAAAATACATGATAAGACAATACTGACAATAAGCCTAAGGTCGTAAAAACTTATACTTGAAATCTTTATTATTTTGTAATTATCTTTCCTTTTAAACTATAATAAAATTTCTATTTTATTGTAATTTCCAAATTTTATTATAAAAAATTATTATAAAAATTTTGATAAGTTCGTTTTAAATTTTTGTATAATAAACCCAATATATAAACATGGAGAAAATCAAAAAGTCATTAAATAAATAAAACGCTATATAAAATGGCTAAACATTGTGCTATTCTAGCGATTAGGCTATACATAGAATTATGAGAGATTTCATGTATTAATATTATATTTTTAATTATATTTAAATTAATTTAAAAAAAAAACTATATTTTAGAAATTTTTTTTTTTCTCATTTTTATATTAACTATTGTAATTTAATATTACATTATTACAAAGTAAATAGTTTTACAAACACCCCAAAACGCACCTATATAATATAAATTACACTAATTAAATAATTTAAAATAAATTCTTATACAAATTTTTTTCTTTAATAAATTAAAAAAATGGTGTAAAATTTCAAAATAAATTACATAATTTTAATTTTCTAAGAAACTTTATTAAGATATCCTAATTAAAATTAAAAGAAAATATCAAATTTCAATCCATCCCAAATTGTATTAAATTAATCTTTGTAATTTATTGTAGACTTTTATAATAAAAATCAATTTAAATAATTGAAATTATACATATAAATCCTAATACAATATATAAATGTGTATACAAGTATTATACCTATACATTTCTATATACTTTGTAACATATTCAATTTAAATTAATTCATTATTTATATACTTTTTAAATTTTATTTGAAAAACATTTTTTTTAAGACATGTCAAATTACAATTATTCTTTTAAGAGGGTTTTATTAAAAAAAAATGTTTAATTCAAAGAAACATAGTTTCATTTTATTTTTTCTTATTTATTTATTTATTTAGCCAAACAAGGCATTTACAAAATAAAATATGTTAAAATAAATTCCAAAATATACAAAAACAACAAAAAAAAGGATAAAGAAAATTTTTTTAAAAATTTTACTTGACTAATTTGTTATAATTTTTACAATAAATTACTAACCTATCATATTTTCCAATGTTACTTATTGTAGTATGCAAAAAATATATTTTTGTCATATTGCAAATGATTACAATACTTGGATATATTTTTTAACACTTTATACATTCACCTCTACTATTTTTAACTTTTCGAAAATTACATTTTCAATTAAGTTTAAATGTGTTATATGAATTGACAAGTTGGTCTTGCTATATTGATAAATGCTTTTTTATCTTTAAGCTTCAAAATAAGCTATATTTTGTTGAGCTAAGTTAATTTTAATGAAAGTTACACATATTTTTGTGACATCTTGTTTGCTGTCCTATATATAGACCAACCGACGGAAATTGGCTAACCTCCATAATTAGATAATTATTTGATTACTGGAGTTTGATCCTTGATATAAGTAATTTGAAAAGCTTTGATATAAATATATTTTATTTTGTACAGGAATAATATTTTCACACACCAGACTTCACCTGCCTATAATTAAACGAAATCCTGCTAAAAGCAATTACTAAGAACTTGAAAGAAAATATTATTTTCGTTCATACCAGTTTTCCATTCCTAAATCTCACATACTTTATTATTGAAACATTATTAAAAGGCCTAATTTTAATCAGTATAAAATAATAAAACAACATTTAGAGAAATACGAAATTAAAAATAACTTATAATTTCATTATAATTTTAAAATCAAATATTTCTTTTTTTTTATTGTAATATTTTCCATCATTCATGTTAAATACTATATAAAATCAATGAAATTTTCTTCTCTGATTTAATTCAATTTCAACTATAATGTACATTATATACAACTCATATAATTCGATCAATATCAAATTATATCTTTCAGACCTATTTATCTATGTTTAGACCTATAATTTTTATATAATTTGAAAAATAAATGTCCATAAAAGTGACATAATTTAATCAACAAGTTGCGTGTATATATATATTTATTTAACATTATTCTATTATATATGACTGTTATAACTGTTATTTTATTATATACTTTATATTTTTATTTTCTTTTATATTTTATTACATTTAGAGAATAAAAAAGCAACACGCATATAATGATTAAAAGTAATTTTTTGGTCATTTATAAAAGAAACCATCAAAGAACACCCTAAAAATAATTCACTTCCCTTTATTATAGAATAAGTCTATCTATACCAACCTTAGTTCAACTTCAAACAAAATTAAAAAAAAAAAAAAAACTTTTCAAACTTCCTCAAAATTTCTTCTACGCACCCGATAAAATCCAATAAACACACAATTTTACTTCTTACAATATTGTACACCGTTGTATATATCAGTTTATAAACTCACATACCTATCTCATAGTATTATTTCATTTAATACAAAACACCCAATATTTAATTCGTATATAATAAAATAACTGTAAACACGATTACACAATAGATCTGCCATTTTACTTAACAAATGTTACATTTCTATATATATATACATATATATTGTAATGTACATATATAAAAAGGTATTAAATAGATTGAAAACTTTATTCCTGTTATACGTACATTCGTAACGGTACACAAATATAAATTCGTCTATAATTTAACTTAAGAAAAAATAAAAAGGAATAATTTTTTGAATACATGTAAGTGTAGGTGTATGTTTTGTCTTCGGTGAATAAATTTAAAAGAAAAAGGAAAAAAAAAAATATAAAATTTTCAGTTCACCTCTTGGAGCAACACAAAAAAAAAATCGAAAACAAATTTTCTACTTAGATTAATATCTTCAAAAACCAACATTGTAGAAAAAAAAGACACAGATTTTTTTTTATAAAAAAAATTTTTTTTTTTAATGAAAATGCAAAGAGCTGTGACTTTATAATAAGAACAGAAAATGAAAAAATACGAATAGGAAAGCTAAAGTTAACAGAAAAAGTAACTAAGTAACAAAAAAATAGAAAATTTTGTTTTTGAAATTTCAAAGATATTTTTAAAACCAAATTTTGTAAATTAAAGTTAAAATTATATTTTCATTTAACAACATTACAATTAATAACAAAAGTTTCCAAAATTACATCGATTTGGTTAGAACAAGAAACTAAACATAAATATTTAAAATTACTTTAGAATATTTAAAATGGCTTAAGGTATTTCACATTACTTAAATTTTTTTTTTTTTAAGTATGAATAATGAAATGAATTTTTCGTGGGATTTGCACTTTTTGTTTTTAAATTTAACCTCTTTAATGTTTCTATACATCTTCGTGGATTCTCTATACCTTTAGGAATCGCCTATATCTTTTGTAATAAATATATTTTGCTTATATCTTTGAACATTAAATTAATTTTGTAGATATTAATTTTTCCATTATTTTCCAGCATAATATTTTTTGTAAAGTCTTTAACTACAAATATTTTTTGTTCAAAAGATAAAATTCTAATTTAAAATTTCATTTGATTTCATTTTATAAAGTGCTAAAAAATTTATTAATTAATATACTTTTACTTCTTTTAAAATAATTGCACATACATATGTGGATATTTGAGCTTAATTTCTTAATTTACTAACTAATGCACGTATCAATAAAAAAAACTGGCAATTTTTAATTGTCAAATAATATTACTAAAAAATTCCATGTTTAATTTAGATAATCACAATTTATTAATTTATTCTTGACTACTAATTTACTACATAGTATCATACTACGACAAGATAATCTTTTAAAAAATTTCATTGTATTAAACAGAATCTAATTAAAGTTCAACAAATTTCTACTCATTTTTACTAATTCTTAGCAATTGCTAAAACATCTTACCAACTTTTCGTAAGTTTTTCTACTACTTCCTACAAATTCCTACAAATTCTTACCAAGTTTCCATAAACTTTTCTACCGCATTCTACTTATTTTTACCGATTCCTACATATTCCTACCAACTCCTACAAATTCCTACATTTTACTATCAATTCCATACAAAATTTCTACACATTCCTGATAGTGTTTTGTACATGTTTTGTACATTAATCCATTTATCGTCTTTATTACATTTACATACATTTAAAAATGAATAACATGTTGTATACTTAGCCCAGGACTTCAACGTATTATTTTTTTCTGTTGTTGTTACAAAATTTCTTATTTAAAATTCTTCCACCACTTATATACCAACACAATGAAAATAAGATTTTCAATATGGAAAAAATAATGATATTTTCATAAATAGTAGTGGGAGCGACCTTGAATTGTGAGTCGCGGCGAATTAAATTCTTAAGATTTTAGTACCATTCATATTTAAAACAAAAATACAAAAATAAAAACACAAAAAGTAAACGGATATTAACTTTTAAATCAGATGGGAATTATTTTTATTTTTTTTTTGTTTTTGTTTCTTGTTTTTTTAACTTTGCTTATGTAAAAGAAGCACCAAATTCAGTCACTATACCTCTTCTTCTTTTATAAAATGTAAAATATATATATATATATACTTCTTTCTCTTTCTTTCAATCAGTAGTCTGTCGTTTCCTACTACTCGTTTCCTTTCTCAGTTTTTTTTTTGTTTTTTGGTTTATTTTGTTTTTAGAAAAGTCATTAAAATGTTTTTCCAGATAAAAATACCGTTTGAATATAAACCAAATAATGAAAATATTTTTACAGGAAAACGTAAAATGAAAAAAATAAAAACCAAAAACAAAGAAATTAAAAATAAATAAATTAAATAGAGAGAGACAACATAAAAATAAAAACAATAATGAAAATTTTTCTCTAAAAACAAAAATTATTCAAACCAATTTGTGTATAGTTAGAAATTATTATTTTGTTTTGCTTTCTTTAATTTTTTTTATTTATCTTTTTTTTATTACGTTTTTTTGATGGGTTTTTTTTTATTAACTCTGAAGGAAAAACTTTTTAATTTATGCCCATTGGAATTGATTTGTAAAGGTCTATATGAAATTTATTTTTATTTACATGGTTTTCATCTATATTTATATGTTATGTGTATATATATATATATATATATTATATTTATATATATGTATATAAATTATATATATAATATATATATATATATATATAATATGTTGTTCTGGTATTTAAATGTATTTGTAATTGACTTTAATTGGTGTTTACAATGTAGGTTTATAGGTTTTCTCATTTATATAATTTTTGTTTTTGCTATTTTTTTTTATTGTTGGATTTTGTAACAAAAATTGAGATTTTCTTAACTTTTTACTTATTGATATATTTATATATATATATATCATATATATATACATTACATATATATATATATTTGTTATATTAATTAATTAACAGAATGAATTACAACAGTAAAAATGGCAATTAATATTTCAAAATTAATTTTGGGGTAGAAAACAACAACAACAACAAATATTCTATTTTATGGCTTTTTTATTTTGTTAAATGGTGATTTACTTTAGAATGATTTGGTATTAAAACGAAAAAAAAGACAAAGATTTCAACAAAATATCATAAAATACCTTTAGAAGAATGCTCTTGATAAAAATTTATTTATTTACTTTGATAAATGGTAAATTCATGTTAATGTACACAGAAAAGTCAAATACATTTGTTATGTACTACAAACACTGAATCGAACTATTAACAAAATTTTCGTTAAAATGTTTTTCTTTTTTTTTTTTTTGTAAACATTTTGTCAACACACATTCAATACATTTTGTTTAACAATTTAGGAATCACGGAAAATAGGTTCAATATATGATAGGTTACGAGACTAGTTTTATATATTATACAAGATGTATAACAACGCATTACAATCAAATAACGAGTTGTAAATGTAAAACGAAATACTTAGTTTTTTTTTGTTATGAGATAAAGACAAAGTGCTTTCATACATTTGGAACTAAGTCTATTATCTGTAATCCGCATACTCAAGATAATGATCCCGTGATATTAATATTAAATTTAATCAATATTTCATTTTAATTATTTTAACCAGTACCGTGTTCATATATTAGATAAAAATCTGTTAGAATTAATCAAATGTCAAACAAGCATTTGTTTAAAACAAACATATTTTCCATCAAAAGGTACATATTTCTATGTGAAAAAAAATTATAATAAGGCCATATTTAAATACGAAAAAATTAAACTGATTTCTATTTAATATTTCCATTGTTTATTTCGCTCAGTGTAAAACAACTTGAGTCTCTGTTCAATTTATATTTTCTATTAGAATAAAAACTATAAGTTTAATCAAAGAAGGAATAAACAAAAAATATCATTATTATTAGGGAATTTGCGTGGATTAATTATTTTATTTCTCAACAATATTTTTTAGTATAGAATTTCATTAATTTATGGATAATGTAGGAGAAATTGAATTTAACATAATTGATGTACCCGGAACTGAGGCCAATACCTTTATCTGATTAGTAGTTAGATGACATAACCACTACATCATATCGGCCAAAAATTGATTTCTCAGGAGGGACTTACTTTTAATTATTTAACATTTTTAATTAAATAAATGCGTGATGAATTGGAAATTTGTCACATAAATACAATTAAATCTTAACTGGTTACGATAAAATTTGACAAATTTACCTACCCATAAAAAGTTACACGTTATATATGTACAAAATCTGCGAAAATATTTATTTTAAATTGATGTTAAAATTATGTAATATGAAGGACAGCATAAAAATTTATTTTATACAGCATAAAAATATATAATAAGTAGGTACATATGATTGATGATTGCTAGTATCAGGCATAGTGACGGCTTATTCCAACTTCAATAGGAACATTTTTTGCTACCCGTTCTTTTCTTCAAAACCATATTATCGACATACATACATCGTTGACATATGATTTCCATTTTCAAGCTATTCATTCAAGCAATACAGTAATGATCTGTGATTATATATGTGATAATGTCGATTCAATAATCATTCCAGCTTCCGAAGACAAGTCGTAGTTATATGGCGAAAGTAGATAGTCTAATTTAGTAAACAACGTTTCATATTACTCGTATACATTCAGTATACAAATTCAAATTTTGTACACAAATTTTATCGATTCTAATAAGTTTGTTCAAAAACTTTTGCAAAAACTTTTAATGAAAATTTTTGTTTTTTTTATTTGTTAAAAATAAAAATTTTGCAAAAAATTATTTATTCAAAATCAATTTTATTTAGTTTTTTGATTTATCTTTTAATTTAAATAACAACTATTCAAAGTGCGGCTAAGTTAACAAATATTTTGTTTAATTTTTTTTTTTTAACATTAAAAAACAACAATTTTCACAATTTTCTTTTCCAATTTCATCCTTTCTCTATATATATATATATATACATATATATAGTATAAATGAATGACAATAACAAAAAAAATGCAATCAGAATTTTCTACTAAACAATCACAATCAACAATTCAACAAACAACAAACTTCTAACAACCACTAAATTATTTACTCATAGACACCCTTCTAAATACAAAATTCTCTTGTATTTTTTTTTTTATAGATATATGTCGAATCAAATAAATGGCCCAATTCTACTCCTGCTTCCTCTTTTCTTTTTGTTCTTCTTCTTCAAAACCATTCTATTTTTTCTCTTATTTTTCTGTAATGGTGCATCAACACTGTTATTTTTCTTTTTTTAAAGTTTTCTGTTTTTTTTTTTTTTATATTTCATCAACAGTTCACTTTTTAACTACAGCAGTAGGATGTTAAGTGGGCGAATTTACAATTGTATATACAATAAAAAAAAAAAAAAAATAAAATAAAAATGAGTTGAGTAGGTAATGATAATTATGTATGAGGATGGTCTTCCTCCCTGATAATAGTAAATGTATACATATTCACATATGTATACAGTGTGAGGAGTGAACAGCCTTTCTAAAACAAAAAAAAATATCTAAAAGGACTTTTAAATGTCTTTCTGAATAATAATAATATTGCACCCAACTTATAAACAACATAATATTATACTAAATAGATTTCGCAATTTAAACTAAATATATAAATGTGTGTGTGTGTGTATATGCACCTTAATGATGCAAACAGAGCAATGTTTGAAGTATATATCCATATATATATATATATATATATATATATATTTAAATATTTATACATATATATATTAACTATATGTATTTAAATATACATATCAAATATATATATATACATATAAAATTATGAATTAACTGTATAATACTTATGGGTAGATATTAAAGAGTTTAAAATTGCACAATTCTGAAGAGTTGTGTACTTATGTAATGGCGCAATGATGGTGTTTGTTTTTTAAATATACACAAACGTTGAATTCAAGTTATGTGCAAGGTTTTTTTATTTTGTGTTTTGTTTTTGAGAAAGAGAAAAATGAAAAAAAAGAAATAAACTTCAATAGCTGAACTGAATGAAAGAAGATAATGAAAGAGAGCAAAAAAAAACACAGTAATAGCAACAAAAAGAAAATCCCTATATTAAAGAAATTTAAATCTTAGTCGATTGGCATAATTGAGGGTAAATAATGTCAACAGTAATTTAAATTTTCTTCTTATTTTTATTATTATATTTTTTTTAATATTAAAGAATTTACTGTTTCTTTTTTTTTGCTGTTAGTGGACGTCTCCAGACAGTACTTATTTCTATTTCGATTTCAATTTCAAAGTGATTTGTTTACATGAAAATTGTATTTAAAGAAAAAAAAAAAAAGATTTTGAAACAAATAAATTTCTTTATTGAAAGTTTCTATTCGGATCTATTTTTTCTTCTTGATTTTATTTTTGTTATTGTATTTTTAATGTAAATGAGAAAAAAATAATATTGATATTAAATATAAATATAGAAGAGAAAAATAAAAATATTGAATCTTTAAAAATCATAAATGGAAATTTTTCTTTATTTATTTTTCTATTTAAAAACAACTAATAAAAAAAAGCCAAAGCGAAAGAGTAAATTATTAAATTTTATATATATATATATATATATAAAATAATGAATAAAATAAATTGTTATTTGATTACCAGATTTATTATAAAAAATGTAAGACTTAAGTAAATGAATGTATAATTAAATACAAAAATGAAAAAATAAATTATAATACGTACCAACATAATTCGAAATGTTTTCAATATATGTAATTTTTTTTAAATGCATAATACGCCCCTGATATACAGAAATATAATAATTCTACATTATAATAAATTCCAAATTACAATACTATTAATTTTGGTAACAACTTAATTAGTACAGATATCAAACCTGTATTTAAATATATGTGGTATTACTTTCTTATCAGCTCTATGGGATCAATTATGAAAATCACTTTAAAACCACTTTAGAAAATCAATTTTTGACATTATTAAAGTCTACTGAGTTGTTATAAGTCCTCTAGGTTGGACAATTTCAAGTCAACCACAATTTTGCTGTTTTTTGAAGAATTAAGAATAGATATTTTTTGTTTTTTTTTTTAATTTTATAAAATTACTTGATATGATAATTAATAAAACATTTTTAGAAAAATTTTTACCAGCAATAGACATCTGGAAAAGCTAGTCAAAACTTATTATTTAAATACATCAAATTTAACAAAAATTTAAAAACAAAAAAAAAAAATATACGTATTTAAACACAATTTATAATATTAAAATTGAAAGAAAAAAATATTTGTATATTATAAGTATAACACACAGCCCTGTTATAATTTCAATTCCAGTTTTTTTTTTTAACAACTCAGTTAATCTTATTTTGTTACAAAACTTGGTGATTATTATTTTAAAGAAATATATTTTTTTTTTTAATTCATGAATTTATTGGATTCTGTTTAAAATTGACAATCATTTTCCGTAAGGTAAAAATAAAAATCCTTTAAGGATGTATTGAAATAAACAATGGTGTAAAAATTGCCTTACTTTTATGATAAGACAACTTTTACACATACCATGGGGCATGAGTTATAACTCTTAAGGTTTTTGATTGCATTATTCTTATTATCCCCACCACATTAGAGTTAGAAGGACTTCTCCATAATTGGCATCCATATAACCAGATGGGCATTAATATGAAATTGTATACAATTATTTTGTAGTATAATTTTTTAAGTTAAGTTTAAAATTCTTTATTCTCAATACGTACAATAAAACAAAAATCTTAAAATTTATAATCCAATATACAAAAAACTTACTATGATTAAGAAATTCAATTATGACTTAAAACTACAGAAAACTAAGCTAATATTATTGTTAAATGAACAAGGAGATAATAGGACAAAGAATAGTTAGAATTTCATCTTTGAATGATTACCAATTAGCCATCAGTCTAAAGTCTTTAACTTTGTTTTCAGTTGGTCTCTTTTGCTTAAAATATGTTGTTTCCATGTCAACTGTCTGGAGATGAAGAATTCCGATATATTTAGCATCATTTGTTAATAAAATATTTTTTTTATATAGAATGTTGATTATTAGAAACGATTTTCCTACTAAAAATTATTACTGTAATTCTAATAAAATAAAAATTTTGTATTTGTTAAACCATATCGCTAATGAATTGAAAGATTCATAAATTTTTTTTTTGTAATAAGAAATACTAGAATGTTACAAGTTCCTTCTTCAATCTTTAATGATATTATATTGCACAATTAATGTATAGCAAGCTTTCTTCTATTAATAGACATCTGATGTTTGCTCTAAATATTAGTATTACAGTATTTGATCTCTTATCAATTCAATATTTTTAAAGTGATATATTAACATGTAGGTAGGTCCGTAATAAGAAAGCATGTATAAGAATGCTCAATGTTTGATTATCATTAGTATATAATTTTTTTTGCATGTTTCAAAACTTATCTTCTCGCCAAATCATATCAATGCTTTTGAATGGCATTTTAAACCTGCTTACATGCAACTTTCATATTAATTTACACAAAACAATGTTTAGACAAATTCAATTTCTATATTTTAATTTCGGCCAAATTACCAACTTTTTCATTTCATTACTAAAAATTCTGAATTTTTTTAATCGCATTTTCAAAATAATCAATTTTATTAGTTTTTAAACTAAAATTCTATACATTTCACATTTCTCAACCATCTTTTTTTAAAAAATTTTTATATAGCAGTATATATTAATTAACTATTCATTATACCAATTTATTAAATATATTTTATTTCCAATAATTTTAATTTAAAATTTAATAAGTTATCAATTTATTTTATTTTTTATTTTCAAATTCTAATTTTTTCAAAAAATATTTCCCCAACCAAATCATCGTAAAATCTAACCATAATTTCATTATTAAATTTTCTAAAATGAACATTGCATTCGATATAACAAAAAACGAATAGATATATTTAATATTGTATTCAAATATATACATACTAATTTATAGACACATATAATCATAATTTATACTCGTATACTTTCATTAATATTTTAAATATCAATAAATAACCTCCTCTAGCTACCATTATAATATTGTACCAGTTGTATTCGAAATTCCCAAAAAATATGAAACAGAAAACTTATGTGGTAGTTTTTCGTACTTTTTTATTGTTTTTTTTTTTTTGTTACACAAGAGGCCCAAACTCTTAAAAAAAAGTTCAATTAATTAACTTTTATTGAGAGAGTATTAAAGCGTATTGTAAAAACCAAAAAAAAAAAGGAAAACTAATGGGAAAACAATATTCGATTCCAATTTAAATTGTAAATTTGAATGTTAAATAAACAGAGTGTGATAAAATTATGTTGTATTAGTTTAATGTGAATACTATTGTATTTTTAATTAATTAATAATTATATTATTAATGAATTAATAACAAATTTTTAATAAAATTTAAAATTAGAATCAAAAAATTAGTCGAAAACAATAATAAATATTAAATTTTAGAAGTTAATCGCAGCTTTCAACCAATTTTTGTTACTCTTTTTTTGTTGTTCACTTGGCTAAGATATATCTATTTTACCAATGTATAAAATTAAAAATTATTTTTTTTTATGTTTTAATCAATTGAACATGATGTTATGTGTTTAAATATATGATGTTGTATATGCTATATGTTTTGACATTAATTTATTTATTTTTTATTTATTAAAATTAATCTCAAAAGGATCTTTAAAGCACTCTACACGAGCTGTATATATATGAATTACTTATTAGATGTAAAAACTAAGGTAATGAATGATCAAAGTACAAGATTAAAATAATCCAATTTAGATAAAAAAAAAACAATATAAGTATATGTACTTCTAAGAACTAGTTAAAATACATTAAAACCAATGATGAAAAGTTAATTTCAGTGTACAGTTCAATTTTTCAGAAATTCAAAAACAATATATTATTAATAATTTAGCAACTTTTATTTTATTTCAATTTCAATTTTATTCAATTTAATATTTCCATTTGAGTTTTATTACATTTATATACAGAGGTTAGATGTACATACATTTACTCAGCTGAAATATTACACTATGATTTTTTTTTTTAATTATTTTACATAAATAGAATAGTTATCCAATTTTTTTGTAATAATTAGTATAGAAAAACTGGAATACATAGACTTATTTTCATCTCATTTGCTCTTAAAATTAAATCAAATTAAAACAAAATTATCTAATTCCAAGTTACTCGCCTTGTTTATTAACAAGTCACATATAGAAATAAAAACAATATTTTTTTTAACTTTATTAACATAAAAAATATATAATATTATATACCTATGCATTTCCAAAATAATAATTCTATCTGATTTGTGTGAACACCAAACAAATTATCAAAGACATAAACCTGAATATAGCTATCGATAGTATTATTGTACAAACTAAAATATTTATTATTATAAATGATTAATTCAAACTGATAAATATCAAATTATTAGTTGTACAATTTATTGAAACAATTTTCAATTACTCTGTAAATATTTTATAACTTAAATTGATTAAAACTATCTGAAAAAACTCCCAATAGAACTAAACAATTTGCACAAATAAACAATCAATTCTATCCAATAATCAATTATAGCCTCCATATGGAAAAATATATTTTCATAGAGTATTGTGTACACTTAATTTCAAATTTACATACACATACACACATATAAAATAAAAATAAAACCAAATAAATTGAATATTTAAGTAAAATTATTCAATTTTTTAATATAATAATAATATTCTGTGATATCCAAATTAATATTAATTAAAAAATAATAGAAATAAAATTAAAGATATTAAAATAATTTTACATTTTATATGTTTTCAATGAAAAATATGGTGATTGACATAAAAATTTGATAGTGATTTAGATTACAGTTGATACAGATTTGGTAAATTTTTGAATAAATGAACATTAATTAGCCTGTGTTTATATTTTTGTTTTTGGAACCTGTCGCATTAAAGTCTATATTATGTATTTTAACTCTTTTAACACAAATTTAACTCAACATTATTTCCTCGTGAAAACACCAAATTTTATAAATTTTGTATTAAATAAATTTAATTAAAATAATAATTTTACAAATTTATTATTTAAAAACACAATTGACAGTGGGGGGTATCAAATTTTTATTCAAATAAATAGTAATTTCAGTATTAATAATATATCAGTTCGTACATTTTAAGCTCACAAAATAATTTAAAGTTTTACAATGCAATGCCCGCTCAATTCAGACGACTTTTTGTACCGCTTTTGGTGATAACTTTCAAAACAAAATCTTAATAGATCTTTAAAATATCGAATATTGTATAATGGGGGCCTATTAGACTATTAGTCCAATATTATTAGTAAATTTAATAACTTTAATATATTAGACTAATAATTTTATTAAAAAAGCTCACTGAATATTTATTAAAGTATTGCAGATATCACATTAACCTACGTATCGATCTAAATAATGACCCCTGATAATCTACTTGTAACCCACTGAAAACTCATTGTTAACTCATTCAAATTCTATTTTTTATAATATACCTATATGATTTGTAGACAAATATTTTGAACATGTACTGAAATATTTGATTGGGCTTTTATATCCAAAAGTATCTTTTGATTTGTTTTTCTTAATATTTTATGTTACCAATTGAGAACTCACTAGTAGTCCACTGGCAATCCATTATCAATTCATTTCATTTTCGATCATTGCAAGCCCCTTTTTTGATCATATACGAGTACTAAATGTCAAAACATTTTATATTCATATTATTTTTGTAAAGGGGAGACAATAATTCTGTTTAAATTATTTAAATTAAAATAATTGAACCACTCTACTACTTATATTTTTTTAACAATTCTGAAAAAAAAAATTTTTTTTTAAATATCTTCTAAATAATTTTATCTTCTATTTCCATTTAAACAATTATCTCTTCAAAATATTTTCATCTTTCGTTTTTTTGTTTCTTGTAAATTTGATTTCAAATTTAATTGATTTTATAAATGATTTTAACAAATCATCTGAAAACAAAAAAAAATCGTATTCAGATTTAAAATCAAAAAATTTTCAATAAATTAGAAACTTTTCATATAAAAAAAAAAAAAATTCAGAGATAACAACTTTTGAATAATATAAAAGTCTACTACAATTTTTCAGTTTACAAAAAATTAAAAAAGAAAAAAAAAGAATTTTACATATCAAAGCAGAAAACAAAATTCATATTCGACATATCCTTATATTTTGCGTCCTCTAAAATTTGAGGACTTTTTTTTTGTTTTTGTTTTTATTTAATAAAATGAAAATCCGCCTTTTCAATATCGACATTTTTTATTAAAATCGAAATTGTTATAGAAATACCGCCTTTTCCTACACACACACGGTACTCATTTTAAAATAATATTTTACATTTCTTCACATATTTTATTGTGTACTGAAAACAAAAATGTTACAACTCAAAAAAATCAATTTTTTTAATATATTTATCATTATATTTAATCCGTAAATTGAAAAAATTACATAACATTACGATACTATTTCACAATTTTCATTCTAATTCTTTTAAATAATAGATATTTAAAATGAGACGTAGCGAAACTACATATTTTTTTAAAATTTTTTTAGAAATGTCAATTTAAAATTTCACCGGACATATAAGTGTATATACATATACAATTGTACATTCAAAAATTTTAATTTATCAAATTTGCTGAAACTCATCCATGTACTGTTCTGTTTTTTTCATCAGAATTAAATTTAAATATAATTTTTCTTTTAAATAAATTATTACATAATATGCGGTTGTTGTCTAAGATAAATCAATAAAAAAACATTATATAATTAGTACTAAGAATAAATTGAAGTGATGAAAAACACCAAATTTATTTTAAAATAAATTCTTACATATGTGGTTGTTGTCTAAGATAAATCAATAAAAAATTATATATGTAGTACTAAGAATAAATTGAAAGAAGCGATGGAAAGCAATGCATAATGAAATTGAGTACTTATATGATATTATCATAATGAATTTATCAGACCTCTCAAATTTCGAGGAAAAGCGAATAGTAGTTATTCATTTAACAATGAAAAATAAAGGTATTCTTTTCATACAATTGAGATTTGGTTAGTTTCCATGGACAATTTAGATTTTAGATTTATTGAAAGTATTTAATTCAATTTAAAAAATATATATATATAATGTAACTGTATATGTATACATAAAAAAGTAACTGTATATCTCGAATGTCATATTATAGTTTAAATCTATTTGCTTAATGTCAAAAAAACGATATCACAAAAACTAAATTATAAAAACTTCATAATAATTAGAAGATTAATTGGTAATTAGGTGACAATGATTATTTCTGTTACTCTGCAAAGACAATCATCGAACCTGCAATATTGAGTAAATTAATTGGAACACAAATTTTGCTTCCACAGATATCCTCCTAGTAACAAAATAAAGCAAAATAAAACTTTCATTCAGTAATGATAAAGTTAAACGTGAATAATATGAACAAAGGACATTATTCTAGTTCACTTTTTAATAAAATAATCAAGTTAACATCAAAATTTAACATTGTAAATTTTCTGTAGCATCAATGCAGGTGATTTGATGAAATAGAATTTCCTACAAATTATACTTACTTAAAATAAAAACTAATTAGTGATAATTAGTATATCAAAGAACTGTACGAACACCGTTTTGACAGTTGAAAGAAAAAACAATTACATACTGTTGATTTTTTGTATAAGTGTACTAGATTAACTGCTACCCATATACAAATACCCTACCTATCTATCCTATTATTTTAACAGCCACTAAAAAATATACTAAACATAATTTAAAAATATCCTACTACTCAGTTTCAAAATAAACCCTACAATTTGTCAATACATTTAAACAAACAGAATAAAAAATTAAATTATGCAATGAATACTATACAACTGTTGCATAGCTTATAATAAGCAAAAGAACAATTCATACGTAGTATATCAGTTTAGAGTAGAGTATATCAGTTATTCCCTACAGAGTATATCAATTCCCATTCCCATTCATATTAGAGTATATCAGTTATTCTCTACAGATAACAATTACAATTTTTAATATTTTTCACAGTTGAAAAATGAAAAAAAAATGTAATTTCTAGTTATGTCATTTTTATAGCCAAGATACTCGTACTTGAAACATTTTAAATTTGTGTTCACCAATTCAATTCTAAAAATTTAAATTCAAATATTTTTCTTTAGTTTTTTTTTATTATTTTTATTTTATTAATTTTTATTTTGTTTTAGTTTTTTTTTTTTTTACTCAAATCAAACATTGGAAATCAATTGAATTTTATGAATGAATTCAATTTCCATTCGACACAACAAAAATTAAATAAAAACAGAAAAAAAAATGGAAAAATTAAACGTAGACAAGGAAAAAGGATACAAAGCAATCATTACAAAAAATATTTTTGTCTTTTTTTTTTCTTTTTTGATTAATTTCCGGGAAGAACATCTTTATAAATTGCTAAAACAGCAGCACTAGCATTTTAAAAACAATTCAAAAAACAGAAAAACTCAAAAAAGAGACAGATTTCGTACCAAATAGATTGAAGTGTGAAAAATAAAGAAAAAAAACACAAAAACAAAAAATGGTGTTTGCGTAAATTTGTAATATTTTTTTTTTGTTTTTTTAAATTCGTGACCCTAGTGACATTTTTCGAAAATTGTATTTTGTAAACTAAACTGCAAATCAAAAAATCAAAAAAAATAAAAAAAGTAATAAAAATACTAATTATAAAATACGAGTGAACACAAAATTTTCAAAAAAAGTATGGTGTTGATTGAAAATATTTTTTTTTTTTTTTTTTATTCAATTTCAAATATTAGATTGTAAAACAGTTAGTTAAAAAATTTTAATTGAATTTCATCATATACCGAAAGTCAATTAAATTTTTTAAAAAAAAAATTTCATTTTAAAAATTCAAAAATTTATTTTTCATATTTTGTTTAAAAGGGTTCAAGGTTTTTTAAGATAGTATAGTTTTGTAGTAGAATACACCCCCTTTTTTAGTAGAATAAATTTTTCATTGAATTTTTAATGTATGTAAATTTATTTTAATTAACTTAAAATTTAATTGTATCAGGATGTTCAGGATAATTTAAGTATGTATTGTCAAAATGTAATTTAATTCCCATAGTAAGAAAAAGGAATTATTAGAAAACACATGTCACGATAACAACATGAGAAATTGAACATATAAATCAAATATCGGTTATTGATGATGAAAAAAGCTTAATTTTATTTTGTAAATGGTATATAACTAAATATTTCATTATACCATGATGTTCCAGATAGACTATAATGGGATGTCCTAACATAAAGCATAAAAAGAATTAAAATAACAAAATTTTTTAAGAATTGTGACAATCCCAATTTCTAATATAATGGTTTTCAATTCAACTTTATGTAGATAACTATTAAAAAATTAAAGAAAATAAATTCATTACACCACGAATATCCCGTGACATCGTAAATGTATCGACAACGACGCCAACATATTGACGTATGATCTTAAATGTCAAAAAAAATTGTTTACATTTTCTCATGATCAGTAATTAATTTTACAGTGTATCCGTGACTGATTTTCACGACACGGATTGTTAAATTATGTATCCGAAAATTTGTTGATGTTTTGAATTATGTTGAGTTGTTCTTATTAATCAAGCAATAAGTTTAAAAAATAAAGAAAAATAAGTATAAATGTTTTTTTTTATTTTAATTTACTTTAATTTTAATAGGTAATGGACTAACGAAAGCAAGATGCTTTTATTAACTATAAGGCTAGAGTAAAAAGTAGATTTTTCTTCAAAAAAACAAAAAAAAATAATGTTTTACGAAATTGTTCATATTGAATCTTCAAATATATTCAATTCAAATATTTTAAAAATTTATCCACAAAATAGGTATACACAAGAGCATAATATTTTGACATTTGGTTTGACGTTTATTTCAGAGACAACGTGTTTAGAGTGATCGGAATTGTAAGCAAAGTACATTTGTGTCGCCAACACAATATTGTCAGTTCAGAAAATTTGACATATTTGTATGTACATTGTATCGGTTGAAATTCTTTCGATACATTTCAGATGTCACCGGCCTTAAAGGTCATCCGTCAAGGAAATATATGCGCACAGTCAATTGAAAGAAATCGGCCTAATTGATTCAAGGCTATATAGTCAAGTTAAAAAAACGTTGCAACACATTTTTTGTGTGATCTTGTGAAGTAAAAATATAAAATTCAAAAAAGATTTTTTTTCGAAAGATAGAAAGTAATCCTCGAAGGACATCAAGAAATCAAGCTGTGTATGTCTCTTGATAATGTGGAAGTGGAATCCACTAAAGACTAAAGCCCACCTATCTTTTTTCCTTATCTTTTACAGCAGATCAACTAATGTTTTTTTTCGTATCTTTGTGATATTTTCCGTGAAGGAAATAGCCACACCAATAAATAGATTACGCATGGGAATATTTATTTATATATATTAAATTTTTCACAAAGAATTTATTGTAAACATTTCGATGCTGGTTTTCTTTGCACATATTTGGGTACCGTACGTCCACACAGGTCCACACAATCAAAATGCCAAGTAACATTTTTTGTGTTTGCTGTTTAACTCTTTTTTTTCTTCCACTCCTTTTGTTCCTTCCATCTTAGCTTTAGCATCGAGCGTCATTCCCAAACACTTTGCTGTTTTGGCATATGGTAGTATTTGATTAGCAAATTGTCCATATGTCAAATTGATATGAATTTATTTGCTTTCATTAAGTTTTATACGCCTTCTGCATTTTGAAGTTTTGAACCTGTGGAGTTTGCGATAGGCATTATGTCAACTGCAAGAACCTTAGTGTTGTCTGCAAAGGTAGCCATAAAAATATTGTCAATCTGGGTGTATCTCTTGTATATCTTTAGGTAAAGTATTGGAAACAGAACACTTCCCTGTAGAGCCCCAACAGATATTACTTTTATTTATAAATATGCGTTATATTATTTTTATAAGTTCTAAAATTAAAATAATATGCTAAATAAGAATTAGTTATTAACTGTACAAATATTTTAACATCAAAATTTAATAACAAAACCAAATTCATAACACAAACAGACTTACTTTAAATATTAACTTTACTAATTACACAAATTACTCTCTTACATCAAATATGATTATTTATCATTACACTTGACTGGGATCTTCGAAAAGAACATTGGGATGTAGTATAATATGCTAACCAAAATCTAATAATACTACTAAAAATTTTGATTTAAAATTTTTACAAAGGTAGCTTTGAAACCATGAACCATAAATTTTAGAGGCAGCATAAGACCATCGATTTGAATTCAAAATAGATGTGTTGCCTCGAAATGTAAATAATGTAGATCGTAAAATATGATTAATTGATTGAACATACAAAATTCAGAGAGTCAAAATTTGAGTTTGATACACAACCTCGAGTTTGATTGATTAAAATTAAAATTATTTATTTTTACTTTCATGTTCAATATTATTCTTATGAGATTTGACTTCAATTTGAAATATTTTTTTTAATTTTAAGTATAAATTTTTTGTTTTTTGCTTAATGGACAAATAAAGCGAACAATATGAAACGGACCACATATGAAGTTTAATTAATAAAAACATTTTTATTTATTTAAATATACATACAAAAATATATATATATATATATATATATATTAAATTAATAAAATGTAATATACATTATATATGTACTTACTTCATTTGTAATTTTACTTAACAAAAAAAAATTTTTTAAATAATTTATTGTCAACATCATTATGTTAATTTTAATCATTATTCTTTCAATTCTATAAAATTCACTCACTGTCTACTTAAAAAAAAATTATATATAGTATATTATGTACATATCACTTAATGCATTCGCCATTTTCTTTTTTCTTTTATTTACTGTTTTTTTTTATTTTTTTATTATGTTTCTATAGCAGTGATCAATTCTTGTCTACTCTTGATGAATTTTTCTTTCCTTATTAAAAACAAAAAACAAAATTATAGCTACCATGAATTTCGGAACTCATTATTTTCAGAATCTGAATCTTTAAATATATAATATATAAAATAAAATTTATTCCTTGAATACAATTTAAATTAATTGTTGTTATTCTCTTCTTATATTATTATTATTATTATTATTATCAATACATACATTATAAAAAAAAAAATTTTTAAAAAAAATCATAATAATAATATGGATTTAAAATTGGTAAATGTGAAGATGTGTGTTTGCATATCTTTGTATAACATATAAGTACTTACTCTTATAAATTTTCATTTCATCCATCCGGTGTTTTAATGTATGCAATGCAATATGAAAATTTGTTTTTCAACCTTTAATTAAATTTCCTCTACAATATTCATATCCTTGTTTATAATGTATGATCATATTTATATTTATACACATTCATAAATGTATATATACATAAATATAGTTGTACAAATTCTTATGTCACCTATTACATACTATGTATGACAGTTTTGTTTTATTTTTCTTGTAAAATAACAATAATGCACCATAAATATATTGCACTTGATAGATTCATATTTACTTGTTATTTGTTTTTTTATGTCGTTGTAATATTTTCGAGCCTATTTTTATAGTGTTGAGAACTATTAACAGAAAAAAAAATTGTTTAGCTTTACAGTTTCTCTAAAAACTACGAAATAGTGAAATAATGTAAATAAAGTAGGAATTTATTGCTCAAAAAAGGTTTTTCTTTTCTATATTTATCATAATTCAAAAAAATTGGGACAGATAGGATAACTATAAAGTTGTGGCTGACTTTTTCAAAAATCCATTTTTCCTACCATTATTTCATTTATAGTTAATTGGAGTGGTATATTGATTGATAACTGATGTTGTAAATAAAAATTAATCATTTTAGATGCAATCCCCTACATTAAATCGTTTACAACAGAATACAAAACAGAGTTGTTTAGGACGATGGCATATGAAATATTAGTTTCGCTTTTAATCTACAAATATAAGCAAACTAGTACACATACGAAAGTTTAGCAATTTTGACGGAACAGGTAGATAACAGATTTAAGGAATGGATAATCACCGCTATTTAAATTAATAAAATAATTTGCAAAAACAAACTGGCAAGTGGTAAAATAGATAATTACATATTTTAACAAACAGGTAAAATAGGTAACTGTTAGGGATTTGAATATAAAATATCAATATTTTCAATCAAATATTAAAAATTTTTAATGAACGGAAACGTGGCAACAATCAAATTATTTAATACAAATATAAGCTTAAGTAAACTTACGACAAAATTTTAAGAATGACACAATTTATAAAGAACCTACGTACAAAAGCATTTGTTTAGGCATTTAATATTATAAAAATATTTCTTTGACTAGAAGAGCAATGATGTTAGATCACCAATTTAATATTAAATTTATATTATTATACTCTTTGTGAGTTTATGTGATTATACAATGAAAGTCTGAATTACAAATTTTAAAATCTTTAAATTTAATTCAAAGGTGATTTTTCTTGTATAAGATAGACGTAAGAACACTTCAAACTCACTTAAATCTGCAACGATATGGTTTTCCACAATATTAAATTTCAAAATTTTCAAATTTTTTTGTATATTTTTTAAAATTAATAAATTTTACCTTTTTTGAGTCGGTTTTGAGCGCAGGATTAATAATGATTAAATGGTTTTGCTATATTAAGAATCGTACTTATTGAAACTTATATAGTACGGTTATAATTAGATTTCTATACAACATGGCCATGTCAACGACAACGTCAAATATCATAAAGAACTCATTGTCACTAATATTTGTGTATAGAGGTGTAACAACACAATTTTGACGAATTTCTGTTGTACTTATAAATTATTTCTTTTTAACAATTCTAAGTGAATTCAGAGAACGACCGAACAACGAATTATTTTGTTAACATTAGTTAAATAAAAATCACTAAGTATTATAACAACAATCCAACGAAGTAACATAGCGTGTTAAAAATATATTATTAAAAATATGAAATTCTTCAGTTAATTCTACAAAGAAGCACTCGTAATTGCAAAATCGTACACAGTGAACGATAAAAAGCAACATCGACCAGCTGATCTGAGCGGTACAGGATCAAGCGAACCAAATGAACCAATCACAAATCAACTGTTAAATTAATTAAGGACATCCAAAGTACAAAAAATCTAAAGATGGAACATCCAAAGTAGAAAAAACAGTATAATTATTAAAGAATAGTACTGAACAATAAATACACACATTTAATATACTTTAAAATATCTCATCATAAATAAAATCAAATTTATTTTATTGTTCATCAATTTCTCAATTTTAAAATTTTTTTTTTTTGTTTCTTTAAATTTAAATTGGATTTATTTCGTAACTGTTATTAAAAAAAATTCTCAAATCAATTTAAATTATCTGAAATTATATTTCAATTTTTATTCTTTAATTCTTCAAACAGAAGCTATAAATATTATAATATTAAATAATACATGCAATTCAAATAATTTCCAGAAGCAAAACTTAAATACATTTACATACATATATATATATATAAATATATATAAATCTACATTATAGAATAATATGCAATATCTGCTACTGCTATAAAATTTACTAAGCCATAAAATAATATTATGGGAAAAGATTTAAATAAAGAAATAATTTTCCTTCAAATAATATAACAGTGACTTGCAACCTTTGAAATCAGTGGAATTCTAAAAAAAAATATCATGATTCTTCAAGCCATACGATACTGTCAAATAACATAATATTACTCTAGATATTGACATAAATTTTAATGAAAAACAAAATGATTCTACCTAGTCACCATTTGTCTCTAATCATTTTTCCTCTTTCTTTTCATTCAATTTCATACTAAAAATAATTAAAGTTCAATTAAAAATAAAATAAGACGAAAAATAAAGTATACTTTAAAAAACTAAATAATAATAGGAATAACTAATTTCACCTAAAACGGTTTTAATAAAATTTTTAAAGAACGTTAAAAACCACTGCAATTGCAATAGAACTATTATAAAGCGATATTTAATCAACTTTATAATAAAATTTTCATTTTATTTTCCATATTAAATTTCTTAGGGTGTTATGCATGGATGTGTTCATTTCTATGCATATTTATTTTCCATATAACATTTGATTGCAATTTAAAATTGCATAGTACATACTCGTATACCACATAACCCATCGAAAAAAGTCAAAGACGGACAGGGAGAGAGAGAAAGAAATATTATAGCGAAAATGAAGCATATATAAAAGAAAATATCATTAAAATTACTAAAGAAATTTTATATTTTACAAGAAAATAAGAATAATTGAATTTGAATGGCTGATAATATACAGGGTGTTTTTCTAAATTCTTTACGTATATGGCTTAGATGGAAAAGAAGTGAATAAAAAATTATTCTAAATTTATTTTACTAGTGAATAAAAGTAATTGATAATTTTTTTAACTTGTTTTATTTTAATTATATGTTATTGCAACATTATCCATATCTTATGCTCAAAACTGAAACTCAATTAATTTTAAAAATTTGTAAATTTCGAAGTACAAATGAAGGTAGATTATTATTATTTTGTGTCTGAAACAGTACTTGAGATGAAAGTGAATTATGTTTGCTACATCGTGCATGGTGCATGGTGCATGGTGCATGGTGCATGGTGCATGGTGCATGGTGCATGGTGCATGGTGCATGGTGCATGGTGCATGGTGCATGGTGCATGGTGCATGGTGCATGGTGCATGGTGCATGGTGCATGGTGCATGGTGCATTGTGCATTGTGCATAGTGCATGGTGCATGGTGCATGGTGCATGGTGCATGGTGCATGGTGCATGGTGCATGGTGCATGGTGCATGGTGCATGGTGCATGGTGCATGGTGCATGGTGCATGGTGCATGGTGCATGGTGCATGGTGCATGGTGCATGGTGCATGGTGCATGGTGCATGGTGCACGGTGCATGGTGTATGGTGTATGGTGCATGGTGCATGGTGCATGGTGCATGGTGCATGATGCATGATTCATGGTACATTGTGTATAGTTCATAATTCATGGTACATTGTGTATAGTTCATGATAAATGAAACCCAATCCTTTGTTTTTCACCATTTTCATCTCAAAAAATTACCACACAAGCAAACTAGTGAATTCACACACACTACAACAGTTTTTAAGTCAGTTCTACCTATACCACAACTATGGAAAGCTATACTATAGGAATGAAACACCCTGTAAATTAACTAATATTATGCATATTGAATAAATTTCTTATCTAGAATTTAAAATTCTAAAAATTATTGATATTAAAGAATTAAATTACTATCTGTTAAATACGCATATAATATATTATTACATTCTACAATATATTATAATAATACATAATATTATATTCTATCAATAATTTATTATATTAAATAACTTTTTAATTTTAATAATATTTTCAAATAATAAAAATTTATGATTAGCTGAAAATTTTCCAAATTATCCTTAATAAATTTTGCATTTTATTACAAGACATTAAATAATTTTTGAAATTTGAAAAAAAAAACGTACAACTTCAGTGATTTTCAGAAATATTCAAAATTTAATTTGGGAAATTTTTACTCCAGCAACTAAAAACTTATTTAGTACCTATAAAAGCTATCAAGTTTTCCTTTTATTGCATTTGAATTTACGCTACGGTAACACTTTTTTTGTTTTGTTTTAAATGTAATTTTCTTAAGGTATCATTTCTAAAGAAAATAAAATGTATGTTTTCAGGTTTGTTTTTTATGGGAAATAAAAATTAGAAATGAATACGTACAGAAAATGTTCGTGAATTAATGATTTTCTTATTACATGATATGTAATAAATATATATTGAATAGATATATTATATCATTTATATCTATTCAATAACTAACATACATAGCAACACAAATTCGTTTAGCTGAAATATTATGGTACGGTATAAACGTATACCAAACATGGTATAAATGTCAAAATACATACATTAAAACATATTATAGTTTTGTTTAGTTCAGTAATTTTAAAAGAATCAATTTTAAAGAGCGTTTTGATAAAGTAAATCGGAGCAAAGTACGATCTATAAAAAAAAAAAATTGTGTTCATTCTGTAGCACAAAATTTTGTGTTAATTTTTCATTTTTTCAATCAGACTGCGCTCAGAGCGAGATCTCTACGCTCGTTATAAAATTGTCAATCAATAAAATTTAAAAAAATATAAATGTAGTTCTATTTTGTTTTTTTAATTTTATTTTGCCAACTTTAGCTCTGTGCTGTTCATTTATTAAATCATACTGCCCTGAATATGCTCGGATCAGATTACACTTTGTATGTTGTAGCGTATACTCCAGTTTACTTTCTGAAAACGACCAATATTCAAAATAAAATAAAAATATTTTATTATTTAATATTATATTACATATAAAATTTAATAGAATGAAAGTCTTGCATTTATTTTAACAATAAATACGTTTTGACATTTTCCAATTTTCGTTTTTATTTTGACATTTCTCTGATTTTGAAATACTTGAAAATTTTCAACAATATGGCTAACGGCTTTTATTTTATTAGATAAATTTAAATATGAGATAAAATGGGTCCAACAAAAGTTAAAAAGTTAATTTGAGAATCCCTACATTTGTATACCTATTAGTCTCTGTACATGATAAAGATATTCTCCAGTCTGAACTTAATAAGGTTCTTTTGAAACAAATAAAGTTTATAAAAGATATACCTTTGTTAGCATACATATTTTTAATTGTCATTTCCCTCCTATTTTTGAATTATTTATTTCTGTTAACTGATGGTGAGCTCATTTTACTGAAGCTACTTCTAATCGAATAGCTATATTCAAAAAAGGACAAACAAGAAATAGCTATATTCAAATTTAGTTACTATTACTATATTGGAATCATACATTTACTATATAGAACAAGAATTGCTTCATATATAATAGAGGATTTTGAAACTGATTAAAAAATGATAATACTAGAGTATTCGATCATGTCACTCCTAATATATTAGGGAACAAACTACTAACTCTACTCTGATGTGAAGGATCAAAAAAATAAAATAAAGAAAAAAATATTTAATTTCTTGCAATTAAAAATTTAAGTTTTTATGTATGTTAAATTTTCAAAAATATGTTAAAATAAATAATTATGTAATTAATTTAAAACGTTTTCTGACATAAATTTTATATATTTTTTTTTTAAATTTTTTAATTAAATTTAGAAATAACCCAAAACAATTAATAGCAAAAAAAAATGTATTTTTAAAATCTTTTTTTTATTTTGATAATAGCTACATACATACATTTTTTTTTATTATCTGTTTAAAATTCGTTTTAATAAAAAATTTAATAACTTTTTTTTTAAAACATAATGGCATCCTATAATTGTCAAAAACAGAAAAATTACAATAATATTGTATTATACAACAACTCCTACTTAAACATTGATGTATGAATGTATAAGTTGCCAACACAGTAGAAATGCAATTAAATTTTGTCAATAAATTACAAAACAGAGATAGAGAGATAGAGAAATAAATACAAAAAAAAAATAACATACTCAGCAGTTAAAATATTGAAAATACAAAATACTCATGCATCCTACCACCATTCAAGTATCCTCTGAATTAAAAAAAATGAATTTACAAAAAAAATTTAAAAAAAAAGTCCTGTAAATAAAATTAAAAAGGACGAAAAACCAATAAAAACTTTTTGGTGTTATTATTATTATTTTGGCTGTTGAACCAGTTAAAAATTGCATTAAATATGACATTTTTTTTATTTTTCATTTGATTTTTCTTTTAGTGTTTTTTTTTTCTTTTTTTTTGTAAAATTATATTTATGCCCCTCTATTTTTTATTTAAAGCTCTTAAAATTATTTTAATAAAAATGACAAGTATTTTAACATAAATCTTCCACAGAAGTTTTAAGTGACTTCCTTCCGTTTCTGTTGTTGTTGTGGTTTTTGTTGTTGTTATTGTGGTTGTTATTACTGTTGTATAAACTATTGTGATAATATGATGGTTATAAAGGATAATTTTTAATTAAATTATTAGCTTTGAAATATAATTTCATAATTTATACATAGATTAAGGCAACACGAAAATGAGCAAACATTTTAAGATTTTCAATGACTCTTAAGGTTTTTAGCAACAGTTCACTTGAATTATTTTGAAGATTTTCTTTAACAGACAATAATAGCTTTTAATAGATTCGTATTTACAAATTAGTTTCTTCCTACTTACAATGTTGTTTCATGCTTCCTGGTAATGTGTCATTGTTGTCGTTGTTGTTGTTGACTCTTGTTTTTTGTTTTTTTAGTATTTAAGTATTTTAATTTTTTAATCTTTACATGAAAATTTGGAAATAATGTGACATTTTGAATTATTCCAAACCCTACAAACTAAATTAAAAACGTATACTTAATCCAGTGATTAGAGATCAACCTAAGTCACTCACAGCTAATATTAGTTAGCAGTAATTAAAGTGTATTAACAGTAATGTTAATAAGGTGTACCTGTTTGATCGACTCACTAAAAGTATGTCTAGAAAATTCCGTGCTATATAGTTTTAGCATGATTTAACAATTAGGCAAGCAAATTATTTGTTAGTCTTTTAAGTTCATCGCCAACTATAGATATATTCAGATACTTGGGAATATTACTGTTGACTCATGACATGGATTTAGTTTGTGATATTTTCCATCTAAATTGTCCAACATTTTCTACCGGACTACCTGTATATATATAGCTGCTCATACTTCGGTTTCAGCTTTAGTTCATTTTTTTATTTTATATAAATAGAATATCACTTTTCATTTTTGTTTTCCTTCATCCAATGTTTGACAGGTAATACTTATATATGTGTTTTTTATTTAAACTTCCATATAAGATTATAAATTTCGTTAAGAGTAAACTGCATTTTTCACATCATTATAATATCATTCTGTACAGGTGGACAATGGATCTCCTTATTTTTTCGTATTCTGATTGGATGCTTCCAAATATGTATATCATATTTTTTAAAGTGATTATAATTAATTTTCCAATTTCTGTTTTTGAATCTTGAATTGTTTAATTTTTACTTCTATTGTAATTGATAAATTGTCAACATATTTGTAAGTAGTCACTTGATAGATTTTAAGATAACATAGGTTTATATAATTTGAAATGAGAAAACAAAATTCTCAATCAAAGAAAAAAACAAAAATGATTACAATATTAACCTTGTCCTTAATATAGTATAAGTCTTTCAATTTTGTTCTCAAACAAATAATGTTAAAAAAAAAATATTTATTCAATAAAAATAATAACAAAATTAAAATAAAAATAAAATCTACATAAAATGACAAATCCTTGTATTATTGTGAATCTTGAAAGTTAAAAAACATAAATAAAAATAACTCTTAAATCCTTGAACCTTTAAATCTATATACACATATATATTAGAAAATCAATTATATTCTATCTCTTTTTCTCAACTGAATTTTGAAATTGAAGTTTTGTTTTCGTATTAATCTTTATAATTTTTTTATTTTTTTGTTATTTTGAAAATCACCTTGAATATTCTTAATAACTGTTTTTTTAGGTTAATTCAAAAATCAAAGAATATTGTAAATACTTTTCCAATATAACTCTAACTACATGAAGTCATACAAAATTTGTTTATATATAGGAGCTTATTTCAAAATTTGGCAATGTATCCATGTAGAATTCTATAACTGCTTGAAAATAATTGTTATATTGTAGATGTTTGAAATCATTGGAACCGGTAGTGAATTGTATAGGTTGAAACAAACGAAATAATTGTATAAGATAAAATGGATGTGGATTATACTGTCATCAATCAATATTTGTTTCAGTTTTTGCACTGTTCTACTAAGAATTTAAGCAAATTTTTTGAATTAAAATGTAATCAAACAAACGTAAATGAAACGTAAATGAAATGTAAATCAAACAAACATTGAATATCTAAATTAAATCTTCCGTTAAGTGGAAGATGTAGTAATGTCCGCAAGCTACAATAGTGCCATTATTGTATTTAATTTAATATGATCATTGTTAGTTATAAAATTATTGATATGATTTCAATAAAGTGAGTGTAAACTTGACAATGTAACACAAAAAGTTGATATAGATTTTTATTTATTGAATAACTCCTAGATATACGATATGATAAAATTAACTAGTGAGAGTTCTTAAAATTGACTTTGTTTAATCTTAAAATTCATTATCAAACATTATACGCCTTATACGTCTCGTTGGTAATAAGTTACTAAGGTACTAAAATTAAATATTATTAAATTTTTTTTAAACAAAATAAAATTTAGTTATCCTTTTATTGCAAAAAATAACGATATTAACTAATAAATCTTACAATAAATGTATAGCCATAAATTGCCTGAAATCAGCGATACAGAAGTATGTTTATAATAATTTATGCTATTAATAAAATAAATCAAAATTTAATCTGGGCTTTAACAAACAACGAATATAAGCCCTGATGCAATCTTAATGAACTATTCTACTACCCCTTTTTAATACGGTAATCATGTGAAAGATAACTCATCATTCGTGACAACACAATTATTGAACTAATTAACTCACTCGTCGGTGTATCCTGTAATATTCTGTATAAATTATCGCACGACGTTTTTTATTATAAATTTATAAGTATTACAATTAAACTGGAATACACCAACATATAGTATAATTACTGTACCTACGTTATGCTTCAAGCTCTGAATTAATATTTCAAAACAATATAACATTAAATAACTGAACACATACCTACACAACCATTTTTTTTATGTAAAAAGCTTACTAATTTAAATACACAGTAATCTAATAAACTAAAATATACAAGCCAGGCTTACACAGAAGTGCACGTTTACATTAAAACATACCACATACCACACGTATACAGTTTAAACAAAAAATAACATAAATAGTAAAAAAAAAACAGATAACTGTACAACATTTTCGTTTGGCAAACAACTAACTTAAATGGGTACATATTACGTACGATGATTTAAATATCCTATAGTTTGTAAGTATAACTAAAAAAAAAACAAAAACACAATCAAATTTTAAATAAAATTTCCTTACAAATTATCTACACAATAGCAGCTTAAAATTTACACGGCCATTTTCATTATTATTATTTATTTAAAAGAGAGCCGAATACAATTCGAAACAAGTTTATACAAAAGAAAAGCTTAAGAACAAAAAAAAACAATAAAAAAATAACAAAATAAGGCAAAAAAGGATCAAAAAGGACATCTTGAAAATTGTAAAAGAGATTTCGATTCCTTCCTTTCAACAATGATGTATTGACATAAAAAACAAAAAAAAACCTAAACTATCAAACTTCAGGTTGATTTTTAGATGTATTTATGGTAGGGAGTATGAGGTATAAAGGGGATGATATTTTAATAAATTGACTTTAGGCATATTATAATAGAAAAAAAATATACATTTAAATGTATTTGTATGTAAAAATTTCAACAGTGTTGATTATTGCCTAGATCTACACATTTATAGATTTTCTTTATATTTTTTTTTTTTACAAATGTTCATCATTTTTAGTATATTGTATTTATTGAAATATTTCAATAAAACATTTGTAAGGATTTTTATCCGAAATGAGTAATGAAGAGAAATATGATAATTCTTTCTCTGTTTTCTACAATAACAAAACGAATAATAATTTGGAATATTGATGTTTGTGAGTGGGTTATAAAAATAATAAAAATAAAAAATTATGAATAAATATGATATTTTGGAAATATATATATATACATATATATATATATATATATATAAATATATATATATATATATATATATTTATTATATTATATTACATATATATATTTAATATATATTTTTATTGTTTTGGGATTATATTTTTTTTTGTCTTAGAATGACGACAGTAAATATAATTATTGATTTACATACATACTCATTATTATTTACATTTAGAATATTTTTTTTTTAAAGTTCATGGAAATAATTTATATTGAATATTAGTATTAAAAAATATAAAAATTAATTTAAAGCAATTCATATTCTAGATAGATTTTTTTTTTTTTTTTGGTATTTCAGTGATAACGGCCTATTAAAGATGTCAGAGCATTAACTGAATGGAAAAGTAAATTTAATTTCCAATAGTGTGGTCATGAGAACATATTGTGTTATTATTATGTTCTACAAATACTAATAAATTCGGTTACATCATTGAATAGTATTAAATTATTAGGTATTTTAATTTTCTGAGAGAATTGAAGACTGAAAATATTACAAATTTTAAAAAAAATTGTGTTATGGCTAAAATAAGAGAACTTATTTGTTTTCCTTTTGATTATAATAATAAGTGTCTCTTAATAATTAAAATTCAATTTTCCTTGGATTTCTAAAGTACACATCAATACACACAGATATACAGTCCATTTACCATTTGAATTAATAAATATTCAAATCAAAACCATATTGTCGCACCAAGAGAGCAACACTCTTGAACACTCAGAAATAAAAATATTTGCCCAAATAGCAAATATAGATTTACTTTCCAATAATCCTTGAAAATGAAACTGCAAAGATGTTCAAAATCCGAATTTCAATATAATTTTATATGAATTTTAAGCATTAACTGTCTGGCAAAGTTAACTTAAAATTTACTTATTTTTTCTATTTGATAACTTACTAGCACTTTTTTTTTTTAACTTTATTTTACCCATTCCATTGTACAGTCTTATAATTACTTAGCCTAGATAAAGTTTACAAAAAATAGCTGTTGTGATATTATTATTAACATGTAAAGTAATACTGTGCTTTTTATGTTAATATATGTTATATAATTATTCTTATTATTATTGTTATTATTTAGTTTTAATTTACTTGAGTTCTTATATAAATCTATTGGAAAAAACCTGGGATGTAAAAACCAATAGATTCTCGTATTATTTAAAATAAAACTTAACCTAACTAAACTTACTAACCTCTACTAGCACTTTTGATTTTATTTAAATACAATGAATTAATTAAAAAGTTATACTTTACTTTTCAAAACTTCTTAAAAAATATTGAATACGAGGTTTCCACTAATTTTTTTTTCGGAATTGAATTGTAAATGTTTTTGTATAGTATAACACACCAAGGCAACCTTATGTATCAGTGTTACACAGATACCATAATCTAACATTCTCAAGGAACAGGCAGACATACGATTTTTCATTAATCCAACTGTTCCACTCCTAAGCAAGCTTTCTTTCACAACGGTAGCAAAAAATAGCTATCCAAACAAAAACCTTTGCTTAAATAAATTTTTGCACATATCTGTTTGGGATAAAGTAGGATAAACCATTCATTCGCAATAGCTGAAGGATGATTATCATGAAACCACACATTAAACATTTAATACAACAGAAAATATAGGATTAACCTTATGTCAACCTCACAACGAATTGAAGCATTATTAATAAAAGCCACGTACCAGCCTCGAGCTTTAATGCAACTAAAAAAAATAAAACATTCTCGAACTCTAATTTTTACTTTAATATATTAATTTTAAAGCTTTTCCAATCATATTATCACTTTAAGTGTTTCAAAAATTAAATAAATTTTAACATTGAAAACAGATGTCACACCCATCACTAAAAAAAAAAAAAAAAAAATTATACAAAATTTTATACCCTTAAAACTTTTTTAAAACAATTACTTTTAATAATTATTAAAAGATAAGTATTTAAGATAAGTTTCCTCTTATAAAGAAAGAAAACTTTGTAAAAATATTAGACAGGGAAAATAAATAAAAAAAAACAATAAAAAATATTTTTGAAAAGAAATATATATCTTCATTTTTTATTCATTTAAATTTTTTTTATTCTTCTATCTAAAAAAAAAGCACAAAAAACATTCAAATATAAAAAAGTATTTAAATAGAAAAATGTTCAACCCCTTAAGTTATGCAATAATAAATGGTTAATAAAAAATACAAATTTTCACTAAGATAAATTTTAAGTCGCCATTTTTTTAATAAATTTTTTAAACTTTTAAATTAAAGTTAATTTAATAGATTAAAATCACATTTTAATAATAATAATGAATTGATTTCGTAATAATAACATTAAAATTAATAAATTATAATGAATTATTTAATTAATTAAAACTTAATTTAAATAATATGTCAAATAGAATTTTTATAAAATTTATAAAAAAAAACAAATAATTATTTATGTAATATAATATTATAACATATTATAACAAATAACATATTATAACAAAATTTAATAACAATTAAAATTTAAAATAAAAAAACCATACAAAAAAAAAAAAAAAAAAAACAAATATGCTGACCTAATTTTAAATTAAAATATTTAAATTCATAATTTCTTCCCATATAGTCCCATGATACACAAAAATAACAAAATAAATTCTCTTTTAATAACTTTTCATATATATTTAAGGATATGGTTTTAAGTCAGGGGTGAAAAGCGTATTTATTTATATTTCATTTCTCTGAAGTTGTTATATACCTTTGGCTTAGAGTTCATCTCAAAATTTTGTATTAACTTTAATTTGTTTTGTAATTATTTCATCTATCAATCTTTCACCAATCTGGATGCTATCTTATGTGTTACAGCTTCAACAGCTTAAACAGCTTCGCCGAAACTTAGTATCAGTGATAATAATCGAATATTTTAATTTTACTGATGTGCTTATCATACAGATACGCGTATTTCGTCTACTACTTTCTAACTTTTTCAGTGATTTGTACTCGACTACAAATATTCTACTATTTTCACTATTGTACAAAAATTTTACTATAACTCTAGAAAAGAAGTTTTTATAAAAACTTAGTACCAGTATCAATCCGCGTTAATTTACCCTACATTACTATATCTTTTGTTACAGTATATGAAAGTGACAAATCGAATATATTTAAATTTATTTGTATTAATTATTATACTAAATTGTAAACTGCTTAAGCTAAATGGTATAAAATAAATGAATAAATAAAATACAGAACCACATTTTTTGAACATTCAAGGATATTTAGCCGAAAGAAAATTATTATATGAAAAATTTAGACTATAACAATAAAAAAAAAACCACAGTGAACTCAGTATTTCAAAATGTTATCAAAATTAATTCAAATAACCCATTGTAACGGTAATAATATAACGTATTATATCTTTAAAAATTAAATCCCAAATAAATTTTATAGATATATTTACGAATGTATATAATTAAACTTAGATTAGATTTATATTAGATTAGGTTTATATTGAAATCGTATTTAATTTCAATTAGTATTAAATAAGATTTGTAATAGAGGTATTCTAGCTGGAAAAGGGTCCTAAATTTTGGCTGTACAGTTGAAATAATAAAATAAACTAAATTAAGTCATTATATGTACTTGATTTTACTCAACCAAACTGTGTAATTTGCATTTACAACAATATGACAACAAAACTTTTATGTCCCTCAATTCAACTCTATTCAATTATAATTATTGAACTCATAAATCCTATAATACAATATTTCAAGTTTACCAGCCCTGTCATTTCTTTCTAATTCATTTCTAAAATGTAAACAAAATAAGAAAAACCCCAAATAAAAACAATATTCGTATTTGATTCAAAATTCATTCAACAAAATATAAAAATTTACAAAATTCTAAAAGCCTATTGGCCTTGTCATTTACTTTTGTATATAATTTAAGTTCTTTTTAATTCTGAACTCAAAACAATAAAATAAAAACAACAACAAAAATTTTAAAAATAAATATCGGACTAAACCTTAAATATTCAATACTTAAAAATATGAAATGTAAAATCCAGATCAAAAAGAACGAAAAAACCACTCACCACTTAGAGATTTACAGAACATCCTCTCTAGACCTAAAAAAAAACAAAAACAAAACAAAAATGAAATTTTTTTTTTTTCTGTTTTTAGGCCCTTATTTCATCAAACCCAAACCTTTTTTTTAAATTCAATTTTGTTAAAAAAAAAACAAAAATAAAAAATAAAAGCAACAAAATAAGAAAAGCCAAAATAAAATTCAAACAGTCTAATGGTCATCAAAAATTGAAAGGATTTAAAAGGATAATTCTGCGAATTGTGGAAATAAATATTAATTTCAAGAAAAAAAAAATTAAAAATGAAAAGCAATCTCTTCACTTCTTGAATCTTGATCTAAAATTTTACTTTTGTATTCTAATACAAAAACAAAAAAAAAATACTAAGTATGAAAGAGGGAGACAAAAAAAATTTTAAATCCTCAAAACTTTAATCTCTGCACCCAGATCCTTTTTGGTTTTTTCTCTTTTTCTTTTCAATTTCGAAATTTTATTTTAAATCGAATAGGATGAAAATTTCGGAACACAAAGCAACACACACATACACATGAAATAATTCAAAGAAGGATCTGCTAAAGGTAAAGTTTTCTTCTGAATCAGGATACACCAAACAAAAAAAAAACAGAAACAGAAAAACAACAGAACAAAAATTAGTTACTTTTTTTTATTAAAAGACTATCATGAATTTGAGAAAAAGAAGAAGAGGAAAAGGCAACAAAAATTAAGTAATACAGGTTGGTTCATAAATCGAAATTCCTGTTCCTGTTCGAAATGTATTTGTTACGATTGAAATTACATTACTACAAAAAAAATAACTAACTATTAGTCCAATAATACAATTAAATATTTTTGTCCAATTTTTTTCCTTTCAAATAAAATATTTCTAAGCCGCATCGAAATTCTTGACTTATCTAAATAATGATATCAAAGACCATTGACCAAATGAATTCTATCATGCGCAAGCCATCGTTATGCCTATTGTTTGTTGCCTATGTTTCTATTAGACAAAATAAAATAAAAATAAAATACTAGACATTAGGGTAAATAACTATTGAAAATATCATTCAACAATAAGAACTGGAGCCAATTCACTGAAAAATGTCGCCAGATTCGTTGAGGATATTACAATTAATGGCCTAACTGCTATCACGATATTGATAATTTTGAACAAACTCTCACTTAAAATCTACTCTAATTTGGATCCTGTATAATAGTGTATTTTGTAAATCAAAGTATCCTATAGATATTGTAATCCTAGTTAAGAATCGTATTTCAAATATCGAAGACTGTTCACAATCAATTGATATTCCTGTTTTTTCTTCAACTCCCTCTAATTCTTCTTGAAAGCATTCATTTCCGGAATCATTATACTGTCTTGTTTCTTTGTTTGTCTCTCTTCTATTTGTTGTACAGTTGTGGATTTTTCATATATATAGTTTTCAGTTATATTCTCAGTATATTGAATTCCTCCCTTAATTGAACAATTTTTACAGCAATCGATCATTTTCACAACTTTATACTTACAGAAATAAAAATAATTTTAACATCATCCTGTATTAGTAAATTAAAAAAAAAAAATATTATAACACAAAAAAGGGTCACACAAAAACAACAACAACAATAAAAAAAAATGGATAAAAACTGAAAATATGATGAATTTCAGAGTAGAGAAGATTTGAATTACTTTGTGGTGTTTTTCCGAATAAAATTTGTTGTTTCCACAAAAAAAAAAAAACAAAAAAAAAGTTTATATTTCGGTAGTTACTTAAAAATTAATTAAATATATTAAAGTTTCATTACATAACTGATAAAACGATAATTATGTATACACCTAACTGAGAATTGTTAATTTTGAATATAGCTGATTCAAAAAAATTTTCTAATAGAATATCGAACTAAATGTAAATATATATGTATTATGTATATTAAATTATTAATTACAATTACATATACAATTTTAAATGATCAAAAAATAAACATCAAAAATCAATTTAATTAATTAAATAATTTAATAAGTTAGACTATGAGTTAGACTCACAATTTAGTTAAACTATGAGTTAGTTATTTAGGCTATAACACCTTCTTTTACTATGAGTGAATTTAAACATATTTGAAATTATGGTTCATTGCATTTTTGCTTACAATTTTTCTTCTTAATGGGGAATTCTATGTAAATGCGACTTATACGATTTTATCAGTGAAATATAAATTTAACTGAAAACTATACGTATAAGTATAGAAGACTTAAACTCAATATTACATTGATGATAGATTTTTTAATCATGTGGCTAGTTAAAAATTATTTTTATTACATCGGGCTGCTAGGTAGGTACTAACAAGAGGTATTAACGTAGTTAGAATATAGAAATACTGGTATTGTAATTTATTTTATTTATTTATATTTACATTTATTACACAAATAAAATTACAATAAATTTATTTGTAATCTCCAGCTAACCGGCTATCGGCTTATGTATGGCTTATTATTGTTACAAAATTGGTATCAGTGTACTGTACATTACATATAGTGTTATTGTAATTTAAATTGAAAACAAGTCAAAAAAATATTTAAAAATCTGAAAAAGGTACAGAGTAGCTGGATGTGTAATAGAAAAAAAATTCGTTTCGGACAAACCTTGAAAACCATGTAAATGATAATTAGTTATTGAATTTTATTTCTGTTAATTTTTTTCTTTCAAATCAGATATTTCTAATCGGCACCGATATTCTTGACATTTTAATTTTTATTACTTACATATTTCTTTTTTTCTTTTTTTTTGTGTTTAATACTCAATATTTTTATTTTCAGTATTTTCTTAATCTATGAACAAATATAATTTGATATAGTAGGTATATACAAATAACAAATTTAATCTTATAGCTAAAAGTTATATTAATTCAAAATTATATCTGTACAATACAAATTAATTTAGTATTAATTAATAGCGAAAACAAAAATAGTTAGTCATCATTCTGTTGCATAAAGCATATTTTAAATCTTTCCAAATTATACTTCCAAAACAGTACTTCAGTTTCTTGAAATCATTAACGTTTCACAAAAGTAGGTGAACACGTTTAACGTTGCTATTTTATGTAGTGTCAGTTTCAACACTTAAGGTCTAATTGAAAGACAATTATTTTTTCTTCCAACATTTAAGATCGTGCTTAACTCAGCGTTAGACTCATCGTTGAATTTATTTTATTTTAATTTTTGCTTCTACTAACTACTAAATATATATATATATATATAAGTACTATTAATATCTTATCACAATAAGCCGATTTGCGGGTGCGGTTATATAAGGGACAGATTCCCTCCCGAAATTTTAAATCTATTATATAACTATATTATTTGACTAAATATACATTACTAGGTATGTAGGTACCCATTCAGAGCAACGACATTTATAAATAAGTAAATAAATACTAGATAATTCGTTATCGATTTAATTTTTACTCGATCGGTTCATAAATGCGATAGAATTTGTAATTTAAATTAAAAGATATTCATATGAAAAGTTTGAAATCATATAATAAATACTTTTAGGTTTTATATTAGCATAAAATAATTAATTAAAGGTTTTTACTTGCCATTTTGTTCTTTGTAAATTAAATTTATTCTAAATATTTAAGTAAGATTAGTCTAAATAATTACAAGGTGTAAATATTCTAGTAATATAAGCTCTTGAAATATAGAATTAAAATATATGAAAATAACATATTGTACAAATACATTAAGGCAATAAATAAAATAATAATAATATCATAAATACCTTTTCCGAACCAAATCAAATCTGGCAACTCTATTAATGAACTAACAATATTAATAGAAAAAAAAATGTTATTAATTTCGATTTCATTTTCCTAAAATTTCTTTTAAAAATTGGTGATAATGAGATTTTCTTTTCGAAAATATTTTCATATTTTTTTCATATTATATTATTGTTCTTCTTCTGTTCATATTCTCTCTCTCTCTCTCTCTGGTATACGTATCTCTCTTATATTACAGTCTAGTTGAATTATGATTTTGATACTCAGTTTATGAAAATTTAATTAAAAAGGATTAAGTTTTTCTTTTCTTTTTATTTATTGTTTTTTTTTTTATTTTATATATGCTCGTATAACGAATTAATAAAATTATTTTTGTATCTTCTGTAATTTTCCTTTTATTTTCTGGAAGGATAAAAAATAGAAAACGGTAAAATAATAAAGTTTTAAGCTAATTAATTAAAATATTGTAAATAAAAAATTGAATTTAAAAAGAAAAAAAAAAAAAAAACAATAAAATTTTAAATTTTCCAAATTGGTATTGTCTTACTGTTAATAATTTACCTTTGAATTTTTGATAGATTTTGAAAGAATTTTCCAGAATAAGAACAAGAAAAAATTAAATAAAAATTAAGAAAAGGTTATATAAAATCCAGGGTTGATTCAGATATTTTACATAGAAATTGAATTACACCATCATAAAAGTTCAGAGTTCAATTTGATTTGAGTCAAGTATAAATTTTATTAAGAAAAATTAATTGTAATTATAAGAATATATTAAGTAGAGACGACTATAAAGGTAGGGAAGCCAATAAATGTAAGACGAGGTCTATGAAGGTAGGGAAATCTGTAAATTAATTTAAATATTTGGTAGTATTTGATGGAGAATTTTATAACTGTATATTCTTCTACATGCTGCTACAGCTAAAGCATAACATCAGTCCGGTTTTTGATATAAAAAATAATAGTTTTTCCCACCTTTGGGATAATTAATATTATATGGTCTTTCATAATTTTTCTTTTCTCTAATTTTTTTACAACTATTTTCAGTTTTCAAAAGTGCTTTTTTATCTTCTACTTGGCTGTTCTATGGAAAATGATGTTTCAGCCATTTATTTGATATGCAGCAACTCTATGTCAAGATTGTGCAAAATCATATATTCAAAAGTTTCTGTTCAAATTTCAAATTAAGGTTTTTTGTCAAAAATTTTTCTTAACTCATAATACATTAGTCCTACATTAAGTAATACTCATTAAAATAAAGCTAAAATATTCGCAGCTGTAAAGACCTACTTTAGTGTCTATATATCTTAGTGTTAAGTTAAACAGAAATGTTAAATTAAATATTACAAATAAAACAATAAATACCGGCTATTATCTTCGGTAGAATGTTGTTCAAATCTGACATTCTTTGTACATGAGCACCCCGTCAAGATGTTATTCTCTACAACATATTGTTGGGTGTATATATATTGTATAAGTCATTGTTATACCCCGTCCAAGACTTATTATGTTTCATAGAATTTTTCATTGAAGCAATCGAGTAGTTTAGCTACTAATTAGCTTTATTATACTAATTCATATTTCATTTTGCTGATATAATATAATAACATGAGTAAAAATTTTCAATCGTTGATTTCTCTATATCTCATCAGTTTTCTAAAAAATTGTACAAAGTCACGGACTTCTAAAATGCAGTGAAACCATAAAATTTACAAATTAACACAAAAATGTATATCAAGAGAAATGTATATCTCTAAAATGTATATCAAGAGCTTTTGACTTTGTAGACTATTAAAAAATGCTTAAAATACGTAGTGAAAACGTAAACTAAAAGCAAAATGTGTAGCAAACACTACATTTTGTATACATGTCATAGATAAAATTACCAGAATCAATTAAATTATAGGATAGTAAGAAAATTGAATAGTAAATTCGTAATTACACCACAAAAATATTAAAATTTTAGTAAGCCAAAAATATATTCAAAACGTTGGTGAATACTCAAAACATTTAAAATATTTACACCATATAAACGTCCGTTATTTCTGAGTAGAGTGACATCTACTCTAAAAAAAAGTAAATGTCAATCATAGACAATTTTTAAAAAGGCTTCATGAAAATTATTTCATTTTAAATAAACACACAAACTTATAGAAAAAAGTACAAAAACGAAAATTGAAAACAAAACAAAAAAACAAAATTCAAATCATACTCTTCAAAAATGATATAATAAATGTTAGTTCATTTGCTTCTAATGGTATTATTAAAAAAAATATATACAGTAAAACACGGTTATAGTCTTTCGATAAATAATATTTCTGACTATAATCGTTTTGTGACTATAGGCGTGGTAAAAAAAAATTGCATTTTTATAAACAAAATTCAAAAAAATATCTTTCGTATAACAATTTTAAACTTTACTTTATTCATAAATAGCAATTCTGTTATGTAATCACAAAATACACATAAATAACGTAATAAATAACAGAAAAATACTATATATGTACCTACTTATCAGTTTTTTAATCAAATAATTAACTTTACACTTATTTTTTTGTTTTATTGAAAAAATTGACGTTATATTTTAATGTAGTCACATCGATTGTATGAAGTTTATTGCTTTCTTTCAAAAAATTTATTGACTCTGACAGAACTGTGACTACAAACGTTTTTGACTATAAACGAATTAAAATACATAAAAAATATTAAAAATGATTAGAAGAAATAATTTAAGCAATTCGAATATTATGACAAAATACTAAAAAATAGAAAAATACATTCATTTTTTACACTTTTATATTTTATTTCATTATTAAATCACTTTTTTAATTTAAATTTATTTTAATATTTTACAAAAAAAAAATATTAATCAATAATACAGAAACATAACCACAATTTAAATTATGTAAAAACATTATAATTTTTTTTTTCTGGGAGTAAGAATTCATAAGTCGATGAGGACAAAAAAGAGGTGGTTTTAATGGGTTTTAGGCCCTCATTACCATTGTTGGTTTGCGCGCCCATGACTGAACCGAACCAACCACCTACCTACAGAAAAAAAATAAATAAAATTCATATAAAATGATATGAATCAATGATGATGTTGTTATCCAGGATTTTTTAAATAAAGTTACTACTGTGCAATTGCACAAGGGCCTACTAGTAGTATAATATTATAAAAAAATTCTATCAAACACTTTATACTTATGTGACTGTAGAGATTATACTTCAGACACAATCTCCATTTATATTATTGCATCGAAAGAAAAAATTAACCAAATTAGTATTGGATACCATATACTACTCATCACAGATAACCTTTCTACCAATTTACGAATAACCCCCTTATTTTAGAAAATAATTAATAAATTGTACATTAGAAAGACGTCAAACTTTAAATATTTTTTTTAAACAAATTAAAATTCCTCTTACCATATTTACCAAATTTTTAAATTTTATCTAAATTTATTAAATTTTAATTTTCTTTTTTCTTTTCAGGTAAGCACCAAATTAATTAAATTATTAAATTAATCATTTAAAAGTAAGTTAAAATTTTCAATAAACAACTTCCATGTAAGAAAAATTAATTATAATTTATTAAATTTTTGATTTATATACTTTAAATTGAAATTCAATTTTCAATTCGTTCAAAATAATATTTTTTTTTTTCATTAACATTAATACCAACCAATCTTAATATTAAATAAATTTAAAAACAAAAATATTTACAAAAAAAAAATAATTCTTAAATATTCAATTAAATTTTATATTCTACGAAAAAAAAAAAACAAATTATTTTTAAAAGCAAAAGAAAAACCCTTGTCAAAACCTCAAAATGCGAGATAAGAATTAACACATCACCCATAATCATAATGCAATATTAACACATAAACACCACCATACATAAACATATCTACCGAAAAACAATATCACATATATATATACATATATGTATATATGTATATAATATATGTAAAAGTTTTCTGGAATTCAAAAATTTCCTTTTTAATATTACATCAGTTCATTTCTATTCAGAATTTTCGGAATCCTATCCTAAATAATATAGGCAATCTTTCAAAAAAACACAAATACAAAAAAAAAAAAACAAATAAAAATTCAAAGCAAGTGGCACGTTGTTTTTTTTTTTGTTCTTGATAAAACAATCATAAAAATAAATTTATGGAATTTTTATTATACATATTATATACATAATACTATTGTAAAATAAGAAATAAAAACCAATAAAAATCTGCATACAGAATGTATCATTGTAGGTCGAAAAATAAAAAAATTCGATTTTAAAATTTTTGTTGTTCAATTTTTTATACTTTGGAAAAAACAATTAAGAAAAAAAGATTTTACTAAAAATTTGTTACAGTCCACAGAAAAAAAAGAGAATTAGTAAATTAATGAAACACTCTATATGATTTAATTTAATTTAATTTACCTTTATTATCAACTACACACAAATATTCAACTACACACAAATATTCAACTACACACAAATGTACAGCTAAAATTTCGTATTTAGGATTAGGACCCTTTTCCAGATAGGATGTGGGCCATATCTCTATTAAATATCTTATATCTACTTATTTAATACTAATAGAAATATAAAATGAAATATAATTTCAATCTAAATCTAATCTAAACCTAATTATATTCACATATCAATGATATTTTACGTTAGTGTATATAAAAAAAAAATTTAAAATCATTTATAATCTACCAAATTAATAACAAAAAAATTTAAAGTGATAGCCCTAGTTACTCAATCTTTTTTTTGAATCCGTGTAGTCTACGAGAGAGAATAGAGGCTTATCTGAAACAACTTAAAGTAAAAATTGTTTACATCAGACTAATAATAAAAAATGTAAGCCGATAGACCTAGTTAATTTTTTAATACGTGTAATTTACCGGAGATCATAGAGCTTTAACTTAACAGTTAGAGCTTTAACTTAACAATAACTTCATAGTTTATAAGTTTATATTCCTAATTATTACTTAATCTGCTTCAATTGTAAAAAAAATTAAACTTTAAGATATACACTCTGTATCAGCTTTTAAGGTCTTTTAGAGATATGGATAATTAAAATAAAATAAAATAAAAACTAAATAACAAGTCAATATTATATGATATGATTTATATTATGAGACCGTATTAATTACATACTAATGTGATCGTGTGTCTCCTGGCACTTTATAGGTGTCCCATAAGTTGTTCTTAGTTTTTATTGGCATACGTTACCAATTCATTTCAATTTTTTACTTTGTATACGGAGGAAGTATGATTTATTACTTACGAATCCAACAAGTCAAATATTGTTTTTTTTTATATTGTGTTTTATTTTTTATTAGTTTTATATATTATTTTAATATTTCTTTGTCAAACACACTAAAACAAAATTATGATTATTTCAGCTTCGTATCTTGCTGACCCTTCATTAAGGCGCTCTAAATAATTTAATTTTTTTGCATATATGCATCTTTTTCTTAGTTTTTAACCTGTTATTTGATCATGTTTAATCATTTATTTTTATTCTAATATTTATTGAAATTTTGGTTCTAAGAAAAACAAGTTTTCTTTAAACTATAACGACTATAACATTATTTAAAACAACAGTATAAACACATCATAATAAAGAATAAAAATAATTAAAAATAAAATATTAACATTTTGGCAATAAAGTTGAATTTAAAAAAAAAAAACCAAAATACTTTATAAACACCCAGTAATCGTATTCAATAAAAATAGTAATAATATAATAACAATTTATAATAAAAAAAATTCATATCAAGAACAATTTTAGTTTTTGAATAAATTTCTATATTTAATTTTAGAATCACAATAAACAACTATTAAACACCCTGTTCTATTATTTGCTATTTTTAGAATGCATTGACAAATTAAATGTTTTTTTTTTTTAAATTTTATCAAAAACAGATCTTTTCAATTTAAGGATTGTTAGAAAAATTTAAATTTTATAAAATTATTCTTCTCTTTAAATATCCTTTTTTTTATTTTATTCTTATAGGAAAATGTTGTCATTAAAATTCTCAACATATTCTATTAAAAAAATATTCTTTAAAAAGGCTATAAACAACAACAATCAATTTTTGATATGGTCAAGAACATTTTTTTATTTTTTTTTTTAAATTATTAACATATTTGTCTCAACACATACTCACAATAAATAATAATAATAATAATAAAAAAAAAATTAGCAATACACAAAAATAAATAACAAAAAATTCAAAGATCCTTCAAAATTATTCATAAATTCAAAATATTTATGTATATCTATACGTATATAAAGGATAATATTTTAGCATTAAATAAAGACGGCGCCAATTATCATCTGTCATGTTTTTGTTCATGTCCTCGATTATCTCCTGCAATAAATCACAATCCATTGCCTAAGAATAAAGTTTGTTTTATTTTTTTGTTATTTCATATTTCAAGGAACATTCGTGGAGCTGTTTTCAAGAATTTTTGGGTGGAAGAAAACGGTGTTCATATTTAATTTTAATTTTTTTTTAATTTATTATCAAGAAGGATTTTTCGAAACAATTTACTCCAGATAATTTTTTCAATCTTTAAATCAAATATAATTTTTGTTAAGTTAAACCAGTTAAGGATGACAAAATTAAAATGATCTGCAAATTTGAAGTTTCTAACTACTAATTTAAAAAAATGATAAGAAAATTTCTGGTCTTATCATAGTTTAAAAATATTTATTTATTTCTTTTTATACTCTTCGGAAAATGTTATTACTAGGAAATTGGGGGGGTTCATAAAGCTGGATAATTATTATACAAATACAACATATAATTATAACTTAAGAGAGGTGCGGACAACTATTATAAGTAGCTACAATTAATAAAACAAGATCAGGACAGATGACACCGAGTTCGTTTCAGAAAAAAATGGTTGAATGAAAAATGGTTGATTTCAGGATGGATTGAAAATAGTTTCAATACAAATTAAAAAACTTTCATAATGCGAATAATATATAGAATAGATATAGTTTAATTTCTTTTTCAAAAATGATTTTATCAATTTCGACTTCATCAAAACAATTTTTCATTTGCAACTATAAATAGTTCGCCCACATCCATTAATATTTCAAATCAATTTAACAACATTCTTATAATTTTCAATTCACATAGCACAAAATATAAAAAACACAATCAAAACTATCATACACAATTAAATTATATAAAAAAAAAATCAGATTGACAACGGTAAAAAAAAATCCTGTTAACAAAAAAAAAAAAACAAAACAAAAACTCAAAATCACTTCTCAACTCTAACACGTCAATGTCATTCACCAGGGGTATTATATTACACCACAAAAAAAATTTTTTTATTTCAAAATAAAAAACGTTATACTTGTATATATGAAGCTGATTATCACAGATTTCAAATAAATAAATTCCAATGCGACCATAATTTTTATATGTCAAATTTTATATTCTTACCCCGAAAAATGAATATTTTTTTAGTCTTCTCTACTATTATACAAACCTTCCACAATCAGTCATTCAATCACCTCTATTCATCTGTGTCCTTTCAAAATAAATCAAAAACAAAAAAAAATTGAATTCGTTTTTGTATTATACCAGTTCGTATATTTATATATACATAATATATATAATTAAATTTTTATATAATATATATATTTTATATATTTGTACATATATATTTCTATATATATATATATATATATATATATATATTTTTTTTTTTTTATTTAATCCTCCAAAATTCACACTTGTCTTGCTATCTCTTTCATTTCCTCAAATTCACTACATATATATAATTGAAAAAAGCCTATTTTTTCAACAAAATGAAATACACTAGAAAAGTCCTTGGGCCAAATACATTAAATGAAGAATAAAACAAAGAAGAAAAAAATGTATATAATTTACAATAAGAAATATAAGAATAAAAATAAAACAAAACGGTAAAAATGAATATAATAAAATAATCTCAAAACAATCACCTGTCATAAACATAAACAAAAAAGGACACAAACAACAACAACAATAACAAAATAAAGTTTGCGATGACAAATTCACTTACAGTTGAGTGAATCATAAAATGACAAAACAGAAGAAAAAAGAATAACATAATGTACCGTTCATTATAAGAGAACAACAGCAACAACAATAACGATAACAAACAGTTATAACAGTCAGTAAAACAGTAAAACGAACAAAATAATCCTAATGGTTTTAGTATTTTTTTATTTTTTTTTGTTTTACTCATACCCATACACCTATTTTTTAAATTTTCATTAAATTAAGGTCTATTTACATATCCGTAACGTTTTCCGTTTCAGTTTATTATACACAAAATGTTATTTTTAAACATATAATTAGTTATTCTTTCATAATTTGATTGAGGATGGAATTGCAAGCTTATTTACTTATTATAACCTAAATTTTTTGATTGAAGAAGAACAAAACCAGTCTACTGTTCGCTCATTTTCAACTCCATAATAGTTTATGTCTAAATTTAATATTTACCAATGTTAATTTCTATCTAATACAGATCTGTTAGTGAATTGAAGCTTACTTTTTTTGAAGGATATATTTCCGTCCAATAAGGTTAGTAAATCACCAATTAATGAATATTACTATGTAGTCGTGATTGCAGGAATCACAGTAAAAAAACAATTGGTGTACACAGAACTAACAACATGCGATTTGTAGAAAAATTAGCGTAGGTCTACTCCTCTTATACTACTTTTAATGGTTTTTCTTAAAAGCTTAAATTTTAATAGCCTTCTTCTTGAACAACGGAAATTTAAACCCAAATACATGGTTCATACTAAAGAAACTTCAATTTTTCAATTTTCAACGGGAAGGTATAATATTAACGGTATAATATTGTCACCACCTTCAAAACTAACTTAAAACTAACTAATATATAGCAGCAATTTTTGAATACCGAAAATGATAATTAAAAAGCTGACGAATAAACATTGAACAGAGACGAGCAATGTACGTTAAACAAATTTGTTATCGTTATGCAAGCTATATGTTAAAGTTATATATCTAATTTAAGTCTTTTACCGTTAATCACCTTCCAACATGAACAAGGGAAGTACATGGAAATGATAAACATAAGTTCCACCTTTGAAACAGGACTGATTAACATTAATGAGTACAAATGATGCAAATTTGAAAAATAAAATATTTGATTATTTTGTTAAATGGGTATACCAGTTTTCTTGTGATACATGTAGCAAACTATGAATACTGATAGATAATACTTTCAAATTTAATATTATAGGAGAAATTAAATTATTCTCATTTGCCGGATAATTAATTATATTTTCTGTTTGAGAATTATCTGAAATCTCTTGAATCTATTTATCTATTGTAAATGATTTGATTAAAAATAGCTTTGCAGTCTGGAACAAAGATTTGTGCTAATTCTTCTGATTTCAAAAATGTCTGATTTCGAATGGCTTGATTATAAAAATGTTAACATATAGTTTAATAAGTTAATGTGAGTGGCATGCAATTACTATTTTTCAAAATTGAAATGTACAGTGTTCCTTTTTCGATGTAGTCCTGTACAGTTTGTTATATACTATTTAAAATAAAGTTATAAAATGTGATATTATTTGCGTTAGCGAATTTTTTTAAAACAGCTATAGCGAAAAATTATCAAGAATTACAAACAACAGCAACAACCAAATATTCTTAACTACACTAAAAATTGAAAAATATTCTCAAATTAAAACAATTTTGTGGACTGAACTAAACTAGAATGTCATTCATACAAATAGAATATAATGTAGTCCTTTATGTTCACATTTTTATTATTTTTTCTTTTCTCATACCAATTTTGCATTTTTTTTTTCTAACATTCGAAATATTTATAATGACACTGGCTTAATTCTTATGAACTTTTATATATACTAGTATTTGTTTTTGTTGCTACTCCATTTTTTTATATATTAAAAAATAAAATAAAAAACAAAAAATAATAATTTGAATGAATTTTTGTGATGATCCTCACTGCCTTAAAACAAACTAAAAAATACTAAAAATAGCAGGAGATGATAAAAAATATTATGACAGTTGTCAGTGACATCTGTAGGATTCAATCCTATATATATTGTAAAAGCTTACATACGTATATAAATTCATTTATATACATACACATAAATCCATACATGCTTATTTTGTATGTAAATAAATTTGATTTTTTCTTTTTTTTCGTTTTTTCTTTTTGTAAATTAAAATCCGGACGTATTTAATTATAGCGGTAATGGTTATGTTTATTCATAGAATTGTTTAACCAAAACACCTATACTGTATATACATATATGTACTTAAATAGGATTATGAAAAAAGTATACAAAGGAGAGTATAATGACAAAAATAAACCGCTTTATTGGATCATTCATAATTAAAAGACATAATTTTAATTTAGTTAAATTAAATATTAACTGATGGTGGTGGTATTAACACAATATGATGTCCAATTCAAAAATGTCAAAATTTTAATTATACATATTTGAATTATTTGGAAAATATTCACATGTTGAGTGTTTTAATTGATGAACTTGCTAGATGCTATTTGATATAACAATTTGTATACTTATTAAAAAGGTTTAGAGTGATGTGTGTCGTTAAGAAAGGTATTGTAAGGCTTATGATGGCCGAAAATCAATAATGATAAAATTTTAAAAATTGGTTTGTATTACTCTTTCAGAGAACACATGGCTTTCATTTAACACTTCCAATTTGATTATCCGCTATTTTTTTGGAATCCTCTCATCTTAGATCATATCTGAAATATCAGCTAAAAATAATTTCGGTTATTTCACTTGATGATGTCTCTTATCTCTTTCATTGTAATGTGATACATCCTTCTATGGAATAACGAAATATAATGATTACCGGTAATATGTTTGACAACAATATTCTGTACAATTTCTTTTACAGCTTCTTAAGACCATATATTTTAATAAAAAAAAACCTTTACTTGATTGCTCTACCAAACTGGTTATTCAAATTAATCAAAAATCATAACTGTTGATTTGATTGTTATTAAAATCAGATTGTTTCTATATATAAAAATTGTTAGATGCCCAATAATATTCTTGCTTGATCGAATTTTTTTATAGGATTTCATTTTATTTTTGGCATTACAATACTTTCTAAAAAGCAGACTCTATTTACTTTTCAACTGCCAAAATTTTCTAATATTATTTAATAGTGTTATAAATATCATCATTTTGAAAACAAGCTCTAATGAGCCCTAATACTAATTTTATTTTATTTACGCCCAACTTGATCGGTATTGTCTGTTATCATAACGACTGGCTCCTAAAGTAGCATATTTTCGTTTAAATTTTTTGATATAAGTGACATTTGATTGAATAATCAACAATTCGCTGCAAATTTGATTAAAAACTTTGCCTTTGTCTTTCATGGTATTAAAAATTACATAGGTAAATAGTAAAATTTAAAATTTCCAAAATTTTGTATTTAATAGAAAATTTCCTACTTTAACATTTGTTTTGACATTTGTCAAATTTTCTATTTTGATATAATTATATCATATTAGTGAGAAAGTGATATTATTAAATGTTTAATGTGTTAAGCAAAGCTTAACAAGAAATCACTTCTGTATATAACATTTATCTTTTTCTTTATATTTTAACTATTATTAAAAAAAATAATCTAACTTATACTCGTATGTTAATTTATAACTATTATAGAGTAGGTATTAATTTTTATTATGTACAATTTTCAGTAGCGAAAATTGTATCGAAAAATCGATTTCTGAATAGTTTTCAAATTTATATGCACAATAAAGAAAATTATATTCAGCTTTTAGACAACACTAAACATGATCAGTCTGTCAAATAATCTTACAAGACAAACCTTTTTTTTCAATAATAAAATCATTTTTGTTATTGTTCAGAAATTCTAAAATTTTCCTAAATACATTTTTTTCTCCATCCACGTGACTACATCAAGTTATCAAATTCAGTTTTTTTATTTTAATATTAAAACAAAAATTTTACTTTATTGGCTGCATATTTATTAAATGCTATGACCCGGAAATTTTAAAATTATAATATTACCTACTCCAAAAACTGAAAAAAAAACAATAAAAAAGTTACGTTTAGTGTTTTTTTTTTTATATATTTCTAACAACAGCCCTATGTAGTCAGCCCTCTATTATAAAAAAAAAAAAAAATGTTTATGAAAGTGAAAAATTTAAAATTTCATCTTTAACATAAATATGTTTGATATCCTTGACTTGCTTAAAAAAAAACAACAACATAAACAACGAAAATTTTGTATATATAACTTTTTTTACTGTTATTTTATTATTTTTTATTATTTTACTTTTTTTTTATTATTTTACAAGATTACCAGTAATAAAATACAGTTAAGAAGTCTAATGTCCTTGTTGTGATTTAATGTGTTTAATCTATATATATGTATATATATATATATGCTTATATATATGTATACTATTATATATATATACATATACATACTTGTATCGCTTGTATTTAGAAAATTAAAATTTAATAAAAGACTGTTATAGCGTGGATTCAAAACTATAATACGGATACACAGATATGAAATAAAAATATGTATAGTATATTATATAATTTTTTTTTTTTTTGTGTTGAAAATCCTTAAATCTCGTGGTAATGATTGCTAAAACTTTAAAATAACAAAAGCTATTTTCATTTTTTATAACAACATAGGTAGAGTGTTGCAATGTTTTAATGGTATAAGAGAAATATTTTAACAGTGCCTAATACCTATTCATTATAATGATTTTTTATTATCAACAAAAAAAAAAAGTTTTTACCATTTATTATATAGTTTTGAGCATTCTGATTTCCTATGGTATAAACTTTGGAACTAAAAAATTGTGGTATTAAAGATAGTAATATCGAAAGATATGTATATTGTTAGGCAATGCAAAATTCGCTTTAAAAATTTTAGTAGTATAACGTTAATGATAAAAGTTAATTAGTTAGTTTTAACTTTACTCTATATATTAATGTTTAATTGCAATTAAAATGATAACTTTTAAATATTTTATTTTTTTTACAAGTTTTTAGATAATTTAAAATTAAATTCGATCAATTTAAAGTATACGTAAAGAAAACATATTATTTCTAGTCTCTCCACAGTAAAGCTAATCGAATAACAAATATTAATTGTAAAGTATGTATTTGAATATGTAAAATAAATCTGAAATAATATGTTTAGATAGTTATAAAGACGGAACGAATGTATACTTAAGTTTTGACATTTAATCATCCCTTAATGCATGTTTTTGCAAGCAAAAGACCATAAGTACATAATTTTAATAATATTTCACCTAGAGCCTACAACGCATTCTATAAATTATATACATATTTTGAAAACAACTCTAACTTGATTTAAAATATCTTATAAATTAATTAAATTAAATTGTCTAATTATTATATAATTTTATGTTCCAATGTATATTTCCCGCTCTGTATCAAAGGTTTTCCTTATATGATGATGAACATAGTAGATACTATATTTAATCTATACTTATTTACCATGACATTCCATGATTAAATTCTGTTTGAATTATAGAATCGCAATAAAAAATATTTAATATATTTCACGTATAACCGGCTAGACCTGTCATGCCTTGATTTATGATTGTCAAATTGATTGTTTTGTTAGCCTAAAAGCCCATCAAAGTATATTGGACACAATAAGATAATTCTATAATTTTTAGAAAAAAAAAATGTATATAATATATTTAGCTAATAAACGGCGCACTATTCAGCCTCTGTCCCAAAAGAAAATCTGTTTGGCTCTTATTTGTTATAAAGATATCAAAAAAATATCTGTTTGGTTCTTTTAATTTAATTTATAATGAAAAAATTGAAATTTAGTGTATTTCTAAGCTAGAACTACAAGTAACAACTTTTCTTTATAACCAATAAATTCGTTGAATTTTCAAATTTTTATTCCAGGTTTTAAATTTATTATTTATTTGTTCTAATTTTTTTTAATTGCTTTTTTTTAATAGAACGATCTAGAGCGATCTACAGTAAAAAAAATAACACTTTTCTCTGTTCAGTAGTTTCCGTTAATTTAAGTTTTTGGTCCAAAATTATTCTGATCGGTGTTCAGTAGATTGTCCAAAATAATTGATTGTTCTAAATTGATCTTTTTTGTTCTGAATATTTTTGAGAACAATTTTGACAATTTTTTTTGTTGTTGTTTTTAATTAAATTTTGACAATTAAGCAAAGAAATTTGATAGTAAACAAAAATTGGAACAAAAAATTTAAAAAAAGATAAAAAAAAGTTCAGTAAATTTAAGTTTTTCTGTTCGAAGTAATCCATTTAATTGTCATTTAAAACATTTAATTGTCATTGTCCAAAAAAGTTCTGTCCGATCCTGTTCTAAATCTACTGACAAAACTTAATATAAGAAAGTAACACCAATCGAAACTCTAAATAATTGAGGATTCTGAGGGAGATGATGTACCCGCGTAGGACCTAATGACTATATCCAAAGGATACCTGTTCATAGCTCTTCAAAAATATATATCTTTAATGGAGCATCCTATGCTTTAAGGACAAAAAGGATATTTGAAAATATCCTTGTTGTTTTGATGTTTTTGTATATCAACCGTTATATCTGCTGATCTATTAGATATATATATCTGTGGTTTTACAACGAAAGATGATAACTGCAATTTTGTCGAATTTTAGTTATGAATGCCATTTTATATAAAATTTTAAGCTCTTTCAAATAAAAAAAAAAAAATTAATAACATTAAGTAATTTATGAATTCAAAATTGAATAACTGCCGTTGAAAATATTTCTAATATAAGCATATAACTTCACTTATGCAGTTATGGAGGCAACACTTACCGAAAAGTACAAAACAAAAAAAAATGATATGTTAAGATATTTCCATGTATCTTGAAAAATTTTACTGCAAATTATACATGTTTTTGTTTTTGTATAAACTGAATAACTGAAGTTATCATGTTCTTCAGCAATAACTTTTATGTAACAAAAATGAATAAGTTATTTAAAAATTAAAAAAAAAAGGTAAAAATTTTTTCGAAAATGAAAAAATTATTGAAATGATTTCAAAAATCATATCTTTTTAAAGATTTTCAAAAAATTTTTATTAAAAATATTGCAAATCTTGCAAAAATAACTAGAAAAGTATACTAAATTTTATTCAATTGCAATTTACAAGAATTTCCAAAAATGCAGTTATCATCTTTCGTTGTAAAACCACAGAAATATAAACTCTATGTTAAAGACACAAAGTATGTATGTATGAGTTATAGAAAAAAAGAGACCTTTCTAACCGTATATAAATATTGAGGGGTTTTATGGTAAAATCTTTAATTATATTTGGTTGTTAAAAAAATATGAAAAACTTGGAAAAACAGATATCCCTGAGATATAGTAATTAGGTCCTACGCGGGTACACCATCTCCCTCTGAAGAGCCAAATAATTTTTAATTGAATGTCAACAATTATGCATTTTAGCAATTCATAGGTTAATTAAATATTTTCGAATCATACTCCCAAGATAATGCTGATCTTAAGGAAAATAAATAAGTACGTTACACATTGACTTATTGTTAATCAAAGCTAAAATTGTAGAAAAAACAAAAATAACTAAAACAAATTTGGCAAATAAGAATTGTCCCAATGGGATAAATCGTACTCAATAAATACATTAATTTCTCATTAGTTAAAACTAAAATTTATACAAGAGAAAGCAATAATTTTGTTATTCAATCATATAGACTTGTCATCTCATGTATATGCACAAATAAATTAATAATAATAATATAGCCGAGCTCAACAGAACAGTCCAAATAAATCAAAATACTTCAAAAATATATCAAAACAAAAAGTAAAATATTTATAAAAATATTTATCGCCCATTAAACCAATTAATTATTTTTTGTGAATAACTATATACATATATAGGAGTCAGTTGTATAAGATCTAATAAAAATTGAAATTCAAACTCAAAATGTTTACATACATAATATATTTATCAAAAGTTTTCAACATAAATTTTTAATTCAACTAACGGAAACCTGTCAAAATTTTTTGACCTTTTGACATTTAAATTATATTTAAAAAAACAGTTTGTTACACATAATAATATTATATAATGACTTAATGATGAATATTTGCGGTCATTTCAAAATTACTTGGTTTCCGGGGAAAATTAAATCTCATTAAAATGGATAAATTTTTTTTTTTTAATTTTCATCAAAAAGGTCTAAGACCTTTGTAAACCGATTATTAATAATTCATATTAATTTTTTTTTTTAATTGAATAATGAAACCATCTAAAAATATTACAAAAAAAAAGTTTATCAAACTCTGTCATCGTAAATATTTATCTAATTATAAGCACTTAGGTGGATGCCATTATTAAAATTTTAACATGCGTATACATATATAAATATATGTTAATTAGTCCAGTACATAATTTTTCCCTAAACATTTTAATTTAAATATAATCAGTATAACAATGAAATTTTTTTTATTATATGCTATTTAAATTACATTTTTTTGTAGTCAAATAACAAATATTAATTATTCACTAGTGAATACCTAAAAGGAATATATTCAAAATGTCTATTAGAACCTATTAGGAAATCGTTTAAAATCACATTCAAATATCGTTATTTTACTTTTTGTTTTTCCTTTCCGATACTTAAATAAATTTTCCTTAAGAGTCCTTTTAATGTATTGGCTATTCATTTTATTTTTGTTTGTTTTTTTTTTTACTCGCAATGATTTGTTTCTGATTACCAACCAGTTAAAGTAAAATGCCTTGCCAATTGTAAAATAAAGATAATTTGTATTCAAAAACTGTTCACCAAATATATCATTTCGAAGTAATCTTGTAAAGAAAATAATATACATCATGTGTATGTGTATATGTATGTAAATATTACTGTTTGCTTGCTATTACATTTTCTTCCCACATTTTTAAGGATACTCTTGGTATTTCTACTTGTTTTTTGTTTTTTTTTTTACAACATTATTATTGAACAACGTTTTTGAAAATTTAGTACAACTACTCTAATATATATTGAACACATATGACTTACTTTGAAAATGTCATTTAAAAAAAAAAAAACAAAAATTAGAATTACTCAATATTGTAAGAAATTGTGGTCTTAAGTAATTGCCAATCACTGGGTGATTCAATTTTTATATTGGAGAAAATTAGATAAATTTAGGATAGTGCTGTTCATGGTGAACAAATATCAAATTTTGTTTATTAATATAAATTATTTATTATTAACTTTTAACTTATTACGATAACATAAACTCATTTTTGTAATTAATTTATTCAATCAGAAAGTACCGGGCTCAATGGGGTGTCGCTCAGGGCGTTGATGTTGTAAAATTTTTAAAAAAAAACTAAAAAAATTAATTTGTAACAAAATATTGGTTATCACTAAAAATAAAATGGAACTATGCTTTTATCATTTTATTAAGGTGAAGTTACTCTATATAAAAAATGTAGGACTTAAAGGATCCTTCCTAGTTTTCCTTTAAGTTATAGAGCATGTATAGTGCATACAAACTGGTAGTATATGGTATTGATTGTCGATTATACATGACAACTACGTGATTTAAACGACGAGAAAACACATCAGGCTTGAGCACAAATAAATATGGTGAGAATATACATGCGCCGCTTGAAATGAGCATGCATGTATGTATATTATATAGGTGCATTTATATAAATTAGTTGATGTGTTAAAAATTTCAAAATATTAAAAAAATGCCAAGTCTCTGCGTTAAAGCAGATAAGGTATTTATCCCATCATATTCTTGAATTGACAGTATCAATCTAGATATACTACTGCTTTAATACATTTTATACAATATTTTTATGCATTAAAATTTATAGAATATAGACTATAGACTATTTATTATATCCCAATGACAAAGGGTACTAGACCCAGTCGAAAAACCAATAAAGCATTTTTTTTACTTCATCGGGAATCGAACCTCGAACTTTTCGGTTGAAAGGCAGGTGCTCTACGCAATATAAGAACTTACTATCTCCAAGCAAGAATCCTACAATTTCACAAAATTCAGAAAACAAGCATTGGGTCATAAAAATTTCCCCAAAATCATTTGTCACAAATCACAATTATTATCAAAACAAAAGCAACAGCACTTAGTTAGTCATTTTGTCAATTAATAAAATATTAATTTTCATAAAAAGAAAATGAGAAAATTAACCATAAAATATACTTCTGGCATGAAACTAGCCATGAAATATTATTCCTTGAACTGTTTGTTGAAACGTTGTAGGATGAACCAAACATTTTTTTTTAGAGCTGAGATTTTGGTTATACCCTTTTTATGAAATAAGATTTTTGTCAAATATTTAACAAAGTAAAGTAGCTGCTTGCTACATTTATTTCGAGACTTACTAAAATTGGTACGAAGGTATGAATAGCTGTCAAACTTGGCACAATTAGACAAATTGTGATATCATAAAATCAGTATCATTTTGGTAATGATGGTCATAATGGTATTTGCATAATGACATGCAAATGACTAATTCTAATTGTGGTGACAGATATTCATATATCAATTAGAATATTTAAAATTAACATGGTTTGTGTCTTGGAATTAGTCAACTCGAAATATTTCTAATTTATGACATCTCAATTCTAATTGAAAACATACAAACCAAAGATAAAATTAATTTATATATTATGTATTTTTTACATTAATTTATATACATATTATAATTAATAAATTAAAAATTTTAATTGTTTGTTGTCAATTTAAATTGTCAAAAAATTGTACATTTATAATGTTCTGGGAATTAGAATTAGAATCAGTGTTTGATTAGCTACACCTTAAGTATGACTTTATACATCTGTCAAATTTATTCTGTCAAAATATGTTTTTCCGTTATATTATTGAAAATGTAAATACCAATTAATATATAGCAAGTTTACAAAAAAATAAATATTAAAAGAAACAATTATCTCTTTGACAAATTTCATAAAAAATGTATTAAACAAAATTATTACAAAAAGTACTCCAAATACATCAAATTTTGTAAAATAAGTTGTTCAAAAATGTTTAATTTGAAATATACATTAAAAACGCGAAAATAATAAGATTTTGTAATATGACATTTTTAAAAACAACAACAATAAAAATTTATTTAAATTAAAGTTTATTAACATAAATATTATCAACACACAAAAATTTATTTGAAATTTTTAAAAATACTGTGTAACATTCTGTTATAACATTCTCTCCACTTTAATCAAAAGAATTTATAAAGAAACTTAATAAGTGAATAATAAAACTTTCTACACAAAAATAAACTGTCAAAATTACTAAATTTTAAATTTTCAAAAATTAGTTCTCTACAGAATTTTTCAACTCATAGAATTAATTGCATTTAAAATAAAATAGTTAAAGTTTTTGAATAATTTTAGTCTAAAATAATTTAAAACATATCAGAAATCGTTATTTAAACAAAATAAAGAAAAAAATAAAATAAAAAGAAAAATAATTTAATATATTTGATCAGGTACATAAAATGAATGACTTGAGCCTGTCATTTTTTCAATATTGCATTTCTCACTTAACTCATAATATTTTCCAAAATTATTTATTCCAATTTAATATTAAAAATCTAATATCATACAATATGTCTTATCTTAAATGAATTTGATTTTTTACTACCTAATTTATACACTGCATTACTACTAAAATTATTCACCCAACTCAAATAAACAGTTTTCATTATCTGTCAAAATTTCGTAGTTTTTATTATATTATTTTATATTACTTACATACTTTTATATCACAGTATATATTACATTCAACATAGAAAATTTAGTTGTAAATTTTCGAACAGTTTAAAATAAATTTATATTTATGTAATTATTTATTTCTCATGTCTAATAACATTTAGTGTCAATTTATTTTTTCATTATATAGATACAATAAAATTAAAGTATCTACATTTCTTGCCAAAGGCATATTTAACTTGAAAACCAAAAATTAAACTTTAAAATATTTCTTATAAAATTATTTAAACAATAATATTTTTGAAGCTATGTATAATAATTCTGAAATAATAATTTCTAAGAATTTTAATTTTTATATTTTTAAATTTAATTTAAATTTTAAATTTCAAAAATTTATTCTTTTATTCAAAAAAAATCTTAAATTTAAGAAACCTTTTAAAGTAAAAATAAATAAGTATATGTATATAGGTAAATGTACATTGCTATACATATAAAAACGTTATGTCTTGACGATTTACAATCATTTATAATTTCCTTAAAATTTGAATAATTCGTTGTAATAATATGCAGTTGTGTTCGCTACTTTGATAATACAGTATGGTTTCGATAATATGAACAATCTGATTTAGAATAAATTTTGACATTTTAAAAAATGGTATCAAAATCAATTTAAATTTATCTTAAATAATATTTAGAATTGTTTTATTTAAAAAATTAAAAGCTAAAAATTTCAACATGAACAAATAATGCAAATATGAAAATTTTAAATTGAAGTCAACTTAAGAAGGCTATTACAGTTAATGATAGTTAGTTATTATTAAAATAGTGAGAATATAGTTAGTTATGATTATAATTAGATAGTTAATTATTATTAAAATAATAAGTCCTGCAAACTTTAAAGTTGAAATATATTTATTTATAATGCGATTTAAATTAAAGTTATTTATTTACAATATTTAGACATTCTTACGAGTTGAACCTTGGTACCAGAAATTTTATGTACTATTGAGCTATTGAGTGATGCTCTAACTATAATGACATAGAACTACATATGTAAATGTCAATTACTACGTATACATGATAGCTTGAGCACCTGACTTGACTTTCTTCTTGAGATTTCAAGCTGTGTATTCGATTGACCAGTTTGAGTGACTGTCATCTTGAAAATAGCTTGAGTTTGACATATATTTAAATATGTCAAATATATTAAAACTATAAATTTAAAAATATAAAAAAATATAAAATTAAATTTTTGTTATTCATTTACTCTTTTAAATCTTCTATTTTTTAAATTCATTCTAAATATTAATAAACCTTCATGAATTTTTGAAATTAAAAGTCATCTCAAGCTCTAAAGCTGCGTAATCGATTGAAATTTTCAAGTCAAGCAAGTAAATTTTTGTGATTGGCTTGAGTGAAACTGAAGTATACATAATGTTGAAGCTTTCTTGAAGCTTACTTGAAACTATCATGTTTATTTTTATATAAACTATACGGGGTAATAGATATTTTTCATAGCACATGTCTAACAAAATGAGTAACATAAAAAGATATCTCTTACAAAAACAACAACAACAAAAATTACATTATGCCGAAATCGATTTATTTAATATAAAAAATTACATAATGCCGAAATCGATTTATTTAAAAAAATTCAATACTTAACGAAAATTTAATGATTTGTCAAATTCAACTTAAATTGTCGCATATGTCGATTGTGGCCAGTTACATGCATGTTCCATATACGGAGTATGACAAATGCCATGATATACGCATTTCTATGTCATTATAGTTAGCAGATTAGACATAACATATCTACATTATTTAAATTTATTAAAAAGAATTTAATTTATCAAGAAAAATTTAAACTTAAGTCAAATTATATCAAATATTGAGTCAAAATATAGAAATACAAAAAAAAATTGAAGTCTCATTTCACTTTATTTTTGGATATATTATTTTTGGACTTCCTGCATTGCTCACATTCATTACCATATTTCAATTCCTTGTAATCATTAAAAATTTTAATAATGAAATTTGATTTCTCATCTCATTTTAACCATAATGCTTGCTACATCGAGTTGAATTTCATCTTTGTTTTCCGGTTTCTGTTTATATCTATTTTTCTATATACAGAAATATTTATATAAAGACTCACTTTACGTAAAAATTTTATTTTATGTATAAGATTAGATTAGATTAAGTACTTTCGGGATGGGGTCTGGCCTTTATATCACCGCAAATAGGCTTGTTATGATTACCCTTATTAATCCTATTCATCATCTAAGTCCTTAATTTCAAGATTTTTTTCAGTAATATTAATTTTTTCAACCTTCCACACTAAAAAAATGTTTTTAACAATTTAGTAAGTTCTTTGATAAACCACGAAAATTCTAGGTAATAAGTATAAATAGGAAGTTGAAGGATCTGTAGTATATATAGTAAGTTAATAAGTTAATAGACCATAGATTTATACTTTTCAATATATTATCTTTTTTTAAAATATATTTCAAATAATTATTGTAAATAGACCATCATTTGACAATATATATTTATATATATCTTATATCTTATTTTATATCTTATATATATTTTGTTTTTTTTTTTTTAGATAATATTTCTAGACAAAAATTATTTAATATTTTCCTCTATAATAATTTATTTTTTTGCAAAATTTATAACTCCATGAAAATATCTGCAGTCAAAAACAAAACAAATTCTTACAAATATAAAATAATATTTATGAAATAATGTTTCTTTTTTGTTTTTGAATTTTTAAAACTACAAATGTATACATGTACACGTACATACAATAATTTCAATTTTAAATTTATAAGTTCATTTCAAGAAATATATTTTTTATCAACTTAAATAATTATTTTTTCGTCTAACAGTAACTCAAACATCCTGTATACATTATAGCCAATTCTTATACTTTTATATATATATATATATAATTTTTACTATATAGACTTATTTAAGTTTAGGCTTCACTTCATCACCATTCAGAACAATGTTTACAATGTTCTCGAATAGAACAATACAAGAGAGCCAACTTAACATAAAAAAAAACCAAAAAAAGAAAAGACAAATACAAAACAATAGAGTAAAAAAAATTTCAAATCGCTTCCGGTGGTAATTTAAGGAACATTTGAAAAGAATATTCAACATAAAAATAAAAACAGCAAAAAAAAAAATATAAAAAAATTGTTGGACTTCGAAAAGAAATAAAAAAGAAAAACTCTTCCTTAATGTCCTTATGTTCTAAAGCTTCCGTTCAATGTAGATATAATATACATATGTATGTGTGTATGAATGTATAATATTGAATACGATTTTTAGAGTGTTAAGACGCGTACATACGTACATAAAAACGGAACGTACCTATGTGCTTATGTTATGTATATACATAACATAATGTTATACATATATATATATATATATCGACAATGGTAGCCAGTTGATGATTGTATATATGGAAGAGGATGATTTGTTCTTTTTTTTTGTTTTTGTTATTTTATATCAGTGGTATTGTTGTTACTCAGGAAATTCAAAGAGCAAAACAACACAAAAGAAAAGACCTTCTTATGTTGGGCTTCTTTTCATTTTGTGTTTTTTTTTTTTTTGTTATCTATTGTTCTTCTTTTCGAGGTAAATAACCATTTTTGGTTAGATTTCAGTTTAATTTTGTTTTTCTTTTTTTTTTGTATTACTCTTATATAATTTTTCAAAACAACATAGTGTATACATCTATCGAGGGAGCTTAAAGTATCAAAAAACGATCAAAAAATGCCAACAATACCAAATGACTTCCTGAGTAGGTAGATTTTTTTCTTCGACTTGGAAAATTTTTTATTGCTTACTCAAATATTTAAAGAGAATAAAACAAGAAAAAAAGTTTTTCTTTTATTGTGTTATTGCCTTGTTCGTATATTATTTATTAAAATATAAATATATACAAAAACAAAAGAAAAAATAATAAAAAAAAAAAATAAAAGAATACAGTAAAAAAAAAAAGTCATGATCCTTGAGGCACAAAAATAACAAAACAAAAAAAAACATTTTATTTTTTAAATACATTTACAAAAAAAAAAAAAAAAAAACGGACAGGAATGTCTCAATTCACTTCATAATTTTTTTTGTTTTGTTTTTCGGACTAAAGTTCTATCAATTTTTGGGAATCATTTGAATACATATCCAGATTTATTTCTATTTTCCATTCAAAAAATTTAAATTTTCAATATGAAAAGAGATTTTTAGTTTATGAATAGATATGATGATATAGATATAGACAGAGGTCTTATAAAAAAAAATATATGACTGTTATCATTTTTGTACTTTTTTTTACTATACATATACTATTCATATTAAACGAAACTTATTTTGAAAAATGGGATAATATCACGATTTTGGGATAAAATTTTGCAAATCAACTGAATAATCAATTAAATTAAAAACAAAATTCAATTTTTATAGCTATATGACTTCAACGTAACTTGAATGTGATTCCTGAACTCCAAAAAATTTGTTTTATTGTTTTTAAAATATATACTATACTAGTATAATACCATTATTAATCTAGTAAAGTTTGGGTGCAGTTTAAAAATGTATGCATATCACAACTCAAAACACCAACAACAATGTAAAGTAAATATGTATCATCATAATGCATTAATATTATTTTCTCACTACATTTTACTTCTATCTGCACCTACCTACTTCCATAATAAATAAAAAAAAAACTGTTTTATTCTCTCAATTTTCATTCTTTCATTCATAATCAACTGTTTTTTCATTATTATTGTTGTTGTTGTTATAAAAGGCTTCAGACAAAAACAAAATTAGTCAGATTAGATATACAGATATTGGTATAATTACTATAAAGTACAAAATTGTATAATTATTTAAAAACTATATGCAATTATTGCAATATATGGCGCCCGCAATCGACACTGAGGACATATGAGCACAATGATCATGTACAGTACTATCTATGTAATAGTCTCTAATTCATTCACGACATTTAAACCTTTTCATAATTCTAACTACTCTCTCTCTCTCTTGCTTGCCAAGAGGTCATCGAAATGGACAGATAAAATAAAAAAATAAATAAAAACTAAAACTAAAACTGCAAAATCAAATTAAACTAATAAATTAAATAGAACAAAACCAAATACTAAATTCCGTAATACAAAATAGCTATCGACTTTGAATAATACAAAGGAAACTAATCCTTTATAATGTAATAAGTTATTAAAACATACGCCTATTTCGACCCATGGCATTGAGCTACTGAGGAGGGGAACAACAATTTTGTAAAACATAGAATCTTTTGCCTACATAGTTCCATTCCAAAGTGTTAAGAATAATAATTGCAATAACTGCTCATTGGTATATTAAAAATTTCTTTGTAAGAAAGCATTTCAGCCTATAGCCTATATAAAAGCCTATATAAATTAGATAGATTTTTGAAAATATGATTTCAAGAAAGTGGGATTTAAAAAATCATAACTATTTTTTTTAAAAAAATTATCCAATTAGCATTTTTACAGTAATCAAAAGTAACATGCTGTGAAATACTTGGGACAATTATAAATATAAAAACAGTTTACATTCTCCGACTTTCTCTTAATTTCCTATAGGTATTTATATTCAGCCAAGATTTGAATACAATTCGCAGATTTGAGTGGTACTAGTAATAGTACTTGCGCTCGAATAAATGATCATTAGAATTATAACTTACATCATTAAATCATTTTCGAAATTTATTAGAAACCACTCATTTTTATAAATATCTGTTGGTCACTGGTCACTGGACCAAATTAAAAATATTTAGCTAAACTTCAACAATTCCAATATATTAATCACAAAGTAGTCCAATCCCTTCAAAATAGATTTGTCGAGCAAAAACTAAAAAATAAATATACAAATTGGTTTTCGAGAGCAGTTTAACTTACTGGTCAAAATTGTTTAATGCCACAAAACTCCTAAATGATTAAAAATAAACTCCATTCACTTTCCTCATCAAATATTTGATTTATTATTGCGATCTTTACATTAAGCCCTGAAGCTGTGTCAATTTAAATTCACAAATCACCTTGATTTATATTCAATTTATATAATTGAATTACCATTCATCATATGGAAGAGTGCCATTCATCATATGGATATGCCATCATATAGACTACCTTACCATTTTATGTGTTTACTTCTAAATGTAAGTTAGCAATTTTCAAAATTCGATTAACTATAATATCTTAATATCTTTTCATATACTTTTTTTTCATTTTATTTCATTCATGACTCTAGCATATAGCATAGCCGTATGGTCTAATAATTTACATTAAAATTTAATTTACAATTTAGTGAAATTGTCTTTCATTACACATGATTAGAGTTAAAATAAATACAAATAATTTTTACTTCATTCTATCACTTGTAATCATTGCTAACCATATACACTTTATACTAAAATACTGATGTGAAAGCAGCTAAAAAACCTTTACCTATTATTTTGGGATCTTTCTCAAAGTACACAACCACTTTCACTGGAAGTATGTTAAAATGATCATGCAATATCATCTAATTGGATTTTCCCCTAAGTTAAATTCATCACAGTTTTAATTTACCTAGTTGTGTTCAGTAATTCAAGAAGCAATAATAATTTATTTTAGACTTCTATTTAAAATGTATAGAGAAGTTCCAATATTTTTAGAATTCAATATTAAAGATTCGCATAAGAAATATAAAACTTTTTTCCTTTCTAATCATATAGAACCAAAAATAAATTATTATTATTATAATTTTTTTTTGTTTTAAATTAAATATCATTATTGAATTAATATACAATATATTATAAATACATATACCTATTTATACAAACACATATACATGTAATAAATGATATTTAATGTGTTCCTTCCTTCCATCTTAAATAACATTTTCATTATTATTGTTATTATTATTTATTTATTATTTATTATTATTATTATGATTATTATTACTATTATTATTACTATTATTATTATCATTATTTTTATTATTATTATTTCCTCTTTTTAGTATACAAAACCAGAAATTATATTATCACTTACAAAAATATATGTACTACCCAAATATTATACAGACATACAGTCAGTGATAAAATTAAATGAACAATAATATTTTTTTTAACCTAATATCGACATTGATCATTATATGCATTTTATATGATTATTTCAACCCGATCATTAATATGATCTCAAAGTCAGTATTTTTGTGTACCAAAATGACTATATATACTCCAGAAGATTGAAGGTAGAAATTCAATAATTTTTCTTTTTGCATTTTATTAATTTTTTTCAATTGTAAATATTATTGTAAGATTAAATTCATTTTTGTAACTTGTTTGATTTAAACATAGTAATAAATAAATAAATAAATAATATGATATTGTCAGCATTATTTTATTTGTCAACAGCATATACTTAATTATTTTCCTATCATTTACAAGAAGACTAACCTCTTCCTTAATTTTTGTGAAAGCTTCGACGACTGCTCATCGCGATGTTTCAACATGACATCAAAGTCCGGAAAAACCTTAAAGCTGTATTGATAATGTTCCAATAATGATATCAACATCGTCCGAAAAACCTAAGAGCTGTATTGGTTAATAAAATATAGTGATTTGTTAGTTACTCCAGATTTTTATTTATTAAGTCATTCTATTATAATATTTAATGATAAAAAATCGTCTCAGTGAGGGTTCAAATGTCCATCCTGAAAATGCAAATATACAAAATTTGATTAACTCAAATATATTTGTTACCATCTTGATGAATAGTCAATCCGTAAGTTAGTGGAACAATGCCAAAACATTTTTGAATATATGTAACATACAATTTTTCGATACCTCTACTCTGAGTTGTTGGTTACGATAAAATAGAGTGTAATGAGATAGACAATAAACTGGCCAAACAATAATCCAACGCTAACAAACCTCCGGAGCAAAACGTTCACTTTCTAATGGGAGTCGTTAAAGAATACATGACATTCCTATAACATCAATAAAATCAAAGAACTTTTAAAAAGATACCATACAAATATATCAAGAGCAGTAACGATTAGTACGAGTCACTGGACGTTAACAAGCCTTTTCACCAAGCTGGGAATTTCTACTCAATCATCATTGTCTCATCTACAATAAAGAAAATGGCGCATAATTTTTTGAACATTGTCTTTGCTGCTGCCCAGCGTTACCTAGAGCCCGATTACAGGCTTAAGAATTTATTAACTGATCTTTAGTTAATATAAAAAAAATATAAAATAAAATAGAGCAAAACAATCAAATTCAATCATAAATCATTTATTTATATTTTTGTTCTTTTTTAATTTTATTTATATTTTAACTTTATCACCCCAATCGTGGTTGTCAGTTATCAGTATTATTTATCAGTATTTATGACAAGTTTGAGAAATACTGGTACGCCCTATCGTAGTTGTCAGAACTATCAGTTTTTCTGATCGATTGTGAATTTTATTAACGTCACTGATAAATTAGTATCGGGGTTATAAAATTCATTTAGATTAAAAAAACTTTAAGTAAAATTTAAAAAAAAAAAAAAACAAAAAAACTGACTTGAAAATAAAAGAAAATTATCAAAGACTAAAAGTAAAAGACTAGAAAACCAATAAAAATTAAGAACGGGATTCAATTAAAAAAATGTTCATTGATATAATTTTTAATTCGTTTTGTTTTTATTTTTTTGTTTTGATATGAATTTTATATTTTCTATAAATAGGTGTGGGATATGGCAAATAAAAGACTGATAGTTAGTTTGATTCAACCACAATGTTTAATTAGCTTATTTTTAATTTTATTTACATTTGATTTATATTTTATTTCACAAAATCTCCTTTTGTTTACAGAAAAAAAAAAACAATTTTCAAACTTATTTTTTATATTTTTGTCTTTTCTATGAATTTACTTTACTTTGAACCTCTTTTTTATTTTATTTATATTAGATTAACACTTTTATTTTATATTTTATTTCACAAAACTAAACAAAAAGGAATTAATTCAATGAATCAGCTGATTTTTGAAATGTCAAATTATCAGTATTCACAATAGTAAATTTTTTTCAGTAATTTTATCAGTATGCATCAGTATCAGTACCACGATTCCATTTCTAATAAATTTTGTTAAGTTATCAGTTTACTGATAACTGACAACCACGATTGACCTCCATAATTTTTCCACATTTAATTAATTTTTTTTAATTTTTTTTTAATTAATAAATTAACATTTTATTTATATTTAACTTTATATAATATTTTATTTAATATATTTTTAACTTTATTTTTTCTCTTTTTATTTCAGGTAAGATACAACCTTTTTTTATAATTGGATAAATACTAATAATTTAAGTGACGCTTTAATTTTGTACAGTCTTATAGCGTTTGTACGTTGCATCAAGATTTTTTTTTTTACATATATATGCGAATTTTAAAAACCAAACAGGAACTTGATTTTGAAATATGAGTTTAATTTTTTTATTACGAAACTATTTTGAGATTTTATTAGCATTTTAAAAAATAAAACAAATGTTTTAATTGACAAAAAACGATGAGTGTGCAAAAAAGTGTTAATCGATGGATTTGTTATGATTTTCTACTTTTGTAATGGTATTATGGCTTTCATCCATAACATTTAATATCAGACTTAAGATATTATGAATTATTGCGCGTGAGGCCCTAACAATATATAAATTATTGCGGAAATCAAAATTGGTGATCTAATCGACTTTTCCAATCGGACAGGGTTGCTCTAGTATTAAGTTTCTTGTACGAGTGATCACCTAAAACAACTAACAAAACCAAATTGATTGGATTCGGGTTGTGATACCAAAAAGGCACAATTCGTTCACAAAAAGTGCTAATTAGTTTTCCATGATCAACTGGAATAGTCAATTAAACTACCACACCTCTTCACTCTTAATATTAATAATTAAAAATATTTTTCTATTCATTTATTTTACAAATTCACTGTTATGTGAATTATAGTTTTATATTTCCTATTCTACGAAATCAATTTATAGATTCTTTTAATAAAATGAGGACTCCATATATTATATAAATATACATAGATATCCTATAATGTACATAAGATTAATATATATATATATATATATATATATATATATATATATATATATATATATATTTAATATACATAATTGTAATTTATACGTTCATTGGTTTTTTTCATTCTTCAAAAGGAAAAAAAGAAAATATGATTCCCGTGAGCAAATGGAATATTGTTTTTTTATATATATTTTTCTTTATAAATATATTTTTGTTTTTTTTATTGTTCTACTTTTGATGATTTCTAATTCGATTATGAGTATATACTAGCTTATATTATATATTTTTATAATATTTATTACTACAATTTCTTTTTCTGATATATATGAAAAGCTTTTTTCTTCTGATGTTTTAATAATTTTATTTTAAGAAACTAATGTGACGACTACAACATGATACGACTAAATAGACATAATATCCTTTCTATCATTTGTTATTGTTGTTTTTTGCTGTTTTTTTTTTTTCTTTTTTTTATATTATTAACTATAAAACAATAACTACAGAAACATAAAAAAAAAAATAATAAAATCATAATAAAATATTTATTTTACAAAGTAAATTTAAGTTAAAAGCCTAGTCTTCCAATTTTAACCAAAAGAATAAAAAATTCACAAAAAAAAGCAAAAACAAGAACAAAAAATAAAATTGAAATTTTCTATTACATTACACTTATACACAAGTTCATATATATTAATTTTATAAGGAAAAAAAAATTGAGATATTTATGAATGTGCCGTATAGTAAATAAATTTAAAAATTAAATCAAATCTTTATTATTGTTTCATCTATATATATATATATATAAATCGATTTATGTATATAGTGTTCATGTACTATAGGTATATGCTTACACATGAATATAATTACATATATTTAATGGAACTGGAGTAGAAATAAGTATAATAACAGAACGAAATTTAAAAAAAAAAATATTTTTATTCTTTACCGAACAATTTATTTGATACAAGATAATTAGGTTATAATATTCAAGGCTTGTTATTACAAAGTTCCAATGAAAAAATCATTATGGAACTTTCTTTGTTAAATCAAATACATATAATACATCCTATCACTTTATTTACTATACATATTATATAAATAAAATGTTAAAATATTGTCACTATTTGTATAAATTGTATTGAATCAATGCTGAACAAGTGGTAATCAGATGTCATTTACAGTTGTAAATATAAAGAAAGTGATAAATCAAAATTCATCACTATCTTAATCATAGCTTCACATTACGTAGATTGGTAAATGTGAATCTGCGGAGATATGTAGCTACCGGTGATGCATTAAGACCATAGAAATTAATTGTGGTAACAGTTTCCCATGAAGGACGAGTTAGTCTCTAAATTCACAAAAAAACCATATTCATAATGGCTTTTGCCACAAAGAAAAATCCACAAAAAACGATCCTTGTTATTGCTTTTACGCATTTCACTTTATTGTGTACGGCATTTTATGCTAAATTCTGAGTTAGGAGAGATTTTAGAGTTGGATTCCCATTCAAGGTTCTACATCCTTTTGCAGAATATTTATATAAATATTTTTTTTATGCATAGTCGCTGTTGGATACAGAGAGGATATCTCCTTTTCCAGTATTAATTTGCTACGATTTTATAGATTTTGAATTTATGGACATTTGTGAATTTCGATTTGTGGATCTGCTCACTAACAGGAAAAAAACGTCAAATTCAAACTTAGAACTTATATTTAGACATAAAAAATAACGGAAAAATTTGTTCTTAGACAGGGGCTTATTTTAAAATTTCTCCTCAGCTGTAGAGGGTTAAAGAAAATCAAATTCGAAAAATAATTCTAATAAATATCCACTACAGCTCCAACGATATGCAAACTATAAAGCAATTTTCAGAACTTTTTTATAATTAAGAATAAATGTTTTTAATTGTTGAACATTTGCCGTTTTCGATAAGAGAACCCCTTTAAAAATTAATTAACACTTAATTTAACTTACTACCGTGTATTGTAATTTGTACACAGATTCATATACATTAAATAAAATAATGATCCACAATGGATTTTAAGTTATTGAGTTATGATATCTGTGATTTATCTATTCAACGATATCATAACTCAAAAAAAATCTAAACCTAAAATAACCTAACTTAATTCTGAATTTTTAATACAACCAAAATTTTGTAATCTTGCATTCTCTGCACCGTTATGTAATCTTCCATTCTCAACAAGTACAGTATTTACAGATTTTACTTCCAAATTTACATATTAAATAAGTTTCACAAGTTAAAAGTTTTTTAGTTACTAATGTAAATGTTAGGTCCTACATTGGAAAAGAGAATATTTTCGAAAATTAATTCCTATTAAATAGTTTTTTACATTGCAGGCTTTCATGCTTAATCATTATTCTGATATTTTAACGTTTTTGGATCATAATGTTTCCAGTTGACAATAAAGTAAAATAAGCTCTTGAATTGAACTATCAGGAAAAAATGTTGTGTAGAAAAAGCCGAAAAAACATGAAAGATATTTAAGGTTGATTCGAGCAAAATGTGATTACTTGTGACACTTTGAAAATATGTAGTTTTTTTTTATTTTTATACCCGAACAGGGATTAAAGAATCAAAAGTAAAAATTAACATAACAATGCAATACAATGACAATGAATGTATTTGCAAGTGCAGCAGCAACTGATTAATGTATTGTATTGATTAACATGTGGATTTCAAATCTAAATCATAATGAATTGGATTTATAATGAATTTGAATTATGTATAGTAAAGCATAGATTAATAATCACATCTTGATTTCATCAAATATCTGTGAAACATACCTATTGTAAACATTACTAATGTACTTAATGCTAGGCAAAAATTAGTTTCAAAATCTTTAAAAACATTTAAATAAAAATTTAAAACTTTTTTTTAAATTGAGCTTTTATAAACTAATTATTAAATCTATAATATCATTGAAATTAAATTCTAATAAAAAAAAAAAAACAAAAAACAATAAAAATAAAATAAAAATAAATATTTTCTTTTTTATTTTAACATTATTTATGAGAAATTATTAAAATATGAAAAAAACACAAGCATAATATAAAATACATAACATGGAAAAACAAAAATCATATTCAACACGGCCCTAAAGCAATTCTGTTTTTTTGTTTTCAGTTTCTATCTACTTGAATTTTCTCTATTAAATAATAATATATATATATTTCAGCATTCAGGTTTCAAATAACCTAGAATTTTTATTTTTGAATCTACACCCTCTAAAACACCAGCCTCTAAATATATAGGTATATATATATATTGTTCGAATTTATATTGTATTGTGAATTTATGTGTAGGTTAGGTTTTCAATCTTTTAACCTCTTAAAATCACATTTCTATAATAATATTAAAGTCAAAAGAAAAGGTCAAAAAGCAAATCGCTCACATATTTCCATTTCTATCACTTTTTCTCCCTCCCTATTTTATATATATATATATGAGATAATTTTATATATGTTTATATTTAGAATATAATTGTTAAAGGAAGGAGTGAGAAGATGACATACGGAAGTTCAAAAGGCAGAAAAGTGATTTTTATTTTCATTCAATTTTCAAGAAGGGTCTCCTCAATTCGTAGATTGAAAATTGAATCAATTTTTTCTTTGTTTTTTTTTTTTTATTTTGATTCATTTATTTTATCTTCTGAGAAGTAAGTACATTAAGGATGAGATATTTGGAATGTATGATACCTTGGTAGCTTGATTTTTTTTTTTGTTTTTTGGATCAAAGTTGTTTAAACATATTTATATGTATATATTATATATATATATATATATATAATATATATCACTTTACTAAAGTGATTTGAAATACATTTTTATATTTTTTTTATTGTTTTTGTTTTTTTTGTATTTATTTCATACAGGCATCACAGAACAATCAAAATATCTGTTTCTGTTAAATTATTTTTATAAGTGTCCTGAATTTTGATATTTATTATGATGGTAGAACATTTTTAAATTGAATTATGAGGTATATATTATTATGGTATATAGTAGCTATATATTATATATAAGAAATTTATTTCATTTTGGTTTAATGTAAATGTACAAAATTTGAGCAGAAACGGAATTATATACTATCAAATAATAAACATATAAGTTCTTTGATACTAGTCAAGGGAAATAAAACAGTTTTGGAAAATATTAAAGAATAAAAATGTATTTAATATTTTGTTCAATTATTTTTATATTTTTCTATTATATAGAGTATTAAATAAAAACGAATTAATTTTAAATATATTGATATACAAATGTTAATACATATTATCTGAGCTATATATATTTGATTTGGGTTTCGTAAGCACCAGGATTTTCTATGTTGAGTATTTCCATTTCATCCTAAATTATCTTGTTTCGGGACGTTCTCGTTATGTATTTTTTTTCTTTATAAACTTCCTTACAATATCATATCTTCACATAATATACTCAAATCAATGAAATTTACTTTTATTTATTTTCGCGGTGCGAAATATTATTGTTGTATTTTCTAAGACATACATATTATGACAATTTTACATCTTCTTACTTATTTACTTACTTTAGATGGCCAACATACCACTTAGGTCCTAACGTAATCCATTATTGTTGGTGTCTTCTTTTTAGCTGATTTTTAGTGTCTACATCTTCTATTAACACTAAAAATCTACGTTTTAAATAATTTTAGCTATATATGCATAATGTTTGTACATATCAGATAATTGTGTAGCATATAATTTTGATCATCAAAAAGTATTATTATACTCTATTATAACCTTTGTAATTTCAGGATCAGTTTTTGAGAAAAAATAAAACAATAAAGTTCAGATTAAAAAAAAACTTATAAAAATAAAAAAGTTTAAAATAGTGATGACAAAATATTTTATGACAAATGAGAATAAATAGATCGTCATATTTACATATCGTCATATCAACCCTCTCTCTTTCTCCAACTAACACTCACTATTCTTTTTTTCTTCAAGGTCTTTATCAATTTTTAATCAATTCTTTACACCTTTTTTTAATATTTTCTTTATTTCTTTATCTCCTAACCTCTAATATAGTCTTAATCGTATTTTGCACTCCTTTAATCGGTTCGAATTCATATTCTATTATTTTTATTACAAAAATTTTAAATTTTCTCTCAATTTATATTTTGTATGATTTCTGAGTGTAAAATAATGTTTATCGAATACCGATAGAAAACATATTTTTTATAAAAAATCATCTTCCCATAATTGGTCTATATTCCACGAATGGTTAACATACGTTTCATACCCCTTTGCCAACAAACTAATTTTGTAGAGGCAGTTTTAATTGAAAGAAGAATACAAAAAAATTGTATTATCCGGTTTATTTATTCTTATTTCATAAATTGAAGTGAAAAAACTTTCTTTTCTTTGTGTTTATTTGTTGTTTACTAAATTTTACCCGTACGATTCATTTAAATTTTTATTTTAAAATGAATTTTTTTTTACACACACGCATAGATAAATGACGTTAGTCAGTACGGCTAGTAGAAACACAAATAAAGATTGTTAATCCGGTTGAATAACTACTCGTGGAAAATAGAAGGCTTAATCGTATTTTGGAGTTGCTTCAAATTCACTTTTTACAAAAGTTTTAAATGTTTTCTCGATTTAAATTTCTTATGAACTCTGAGTGTATAATAACAATTATCGAATACCGATAGACAACATATTTTTGATGACAAATCATCTTCACGCAATGCCTTATTGCTTTCCTCCGGTTAAAAAAAAAAAACAAAAATAAATAAATAAATAAAGTTAAGTGCTTAAGAAAAGTGAAAAATAAAAACGAATAACTTAATATGCATATGTACATATGTATGTATACATAATTAGATTTATATTAGATTTAGATTGAAATTGTTTGTACATATCTAATTTCTATTAGTATTGAATAAATAGATATAAGATTTGTAATATAGAAATGACCCAAATCCGACCCGAAAAAGGGTCCGAAATTTTGACTGTATATTTATGTGCAGTTGAAATAATAAAATTAAATTAAATTAAATTAAAGAACACAGAAAGATTGAATGTTTATTCAATACATATTGCATTGTAAAAAACCATTTCTCAATTCTTTTGTGAATTTTTCTCTGCCTCTTACCCTAAAACAGTTTTCATGGCTGATGAAACAAAGTTCTCCCACGTGGATGCCTATCCGAAAACTACTTTTAGAGATCTTATTATTGACGATAGTCTTGTGAAGAAATATCTGAATAACCTGGTGAACAATATATTTCCTGGACTTGATGGCGTTCTTGAACTTGTTCTAAAGAAATGCTCAGATGCCTTGGCTGCTCCACTTTCTATCATATTTAATACTTCTATCACCTGTGGCCTGTTCCCATCTATTTGGAAAAAAGCTTTTATTAAACCTACACATACAAAAAATGCAAAAAATGAGATAAATAATTATAGACCAATTTCTAAACTTTCCACTATTCCTAACGTTTTTGAGTTAATGATTTTTTATTCTATTTACAATCATTGCACTAACTTTTTAACGACCCATCAACACGGTTTTTTGAAAAAGAAGTCTACAGTGACCAACCTTGTAGAATCGACATCAACCTTCTTAGTCAATATAGAAGCGGGATTCCAAACGGATGTAATTTACACCGATTTTAGTAAAGCATTTGATGTTTTACCCCATAGTATTATTTTACTAAAACTCAAAAAACTAGGATTTCCTGCAAAATTTGTATAATGGGTTAACACATATCTTACTAATAGGAGCTATACTGTTTTATTCCGCTCTTCATTTTCATCACCATTCATATCAAATTCTGGAGTTCCCCATTTAGGACCACTGTTATATATTATTGCTATCAATGATGTGGCTTCTTTAATTTGTAATAGCGATTTGAAAATTTACGCTGATGATATGAAGATTTTCAAAAAAATAACAACGGTGCAAGACGTTTATATGCTTCAAGATGATCTAGATAAATTTTATACTTGGTGCATTAATAACAATCTTTTACTAAACATTAGTAAATGTGCACTCATGCGTTACACACGTCGAACCCAACCATTTAGCTTTAGATATACTCTAAACAACGAAACCTTAGGAAAGGTTCATTCAATTAAGGACCTAGGAGTTTACTTCGATGATAAACTATCATTTAAACTCCACTACGAGAACATCGTTAATAAATCTAGTTCAATGTTGGGCTTCATAAGACGTTGGTCAAAGGAGTTTAACGATCCTTACATTTTTAAATCATTGTATACATGCCTCGTTAGACCCCATCTTGAATATGCATTTCAGGTCTGGTCTCCATTTTATAATTCACATATGCAAATAATAGAAGCTGTTCAAAAAAAATTTTTAAGGTTTGCACTACGTAGTTTGCCTTGGGATGATCATATAAGACTCCCTCAATATGAGCATAGGCTAAACCTTCTCCATCTTAAGTCTCTGTGGAAAAGGCGGGAAGTAGCTGATGTTTTATTTATTTTCGAAATTATTAAATGCGGTATTATTTCCCTTCCACTTTAAATAAAATTATCATTAACACAAATACTCGTTTACGCCACTCAAATCTCTTTACATTAACATTACACAGAACAAATTATGGCAAATATGAACCTATTAATAGAATGTTAAAGTAAATTTAATTGTATTTTTAATTAATATATGAAATGTAATACTAAATTGTAAACTGTTTGAGCTAAATAGTATAAATAAATAAAAAATAAATAAATAAGTACATATACATACTAAATTATATTTTTAAATTCGTTATTTCAAATAAATTTTAATCCCATCATCAAACTCCAAAATAAAACGTACATATTAAAGTACACGCCATTTGATTTTGTCAAATTTTTATTTTATTCAACCAACTTTAATTACAGATATTTTTACTTTACTAATAACTCTTATCTTTAATTCCACTTATTAAATTCAATAATTGCAATTTGTTATTTTAAATGTACTTGAAATTTCAAACATTAACTCTCAACTCTTACATAAAAACTTTAAATATTTTTCATTGTTTTGATTCTTAAAGAAAAATATAATGTCCATGGAGATATATAAATCATCTAAAAATTGAGAAAAACTAGTCAATTAATTTGTTCCAATCGAAAGTACAGAGAGTATATATCTACCATATTATCGGAATAGGTAAACCATAAAAAAAAAATAACAAAATATAGGTAGTCTCTTATTAATACATAAATTTTGAGTTATTTTTTTTTTTGGAAAATTTTCAATTTTATTTTCCACCGTTGTCATTTATTCCGATCAACATTTCATGTGAAATTCTGACTAGGAAAAATGAAAAAAAACAAAAAAAAAACCAATTGGAAACTGATAACTTCAATCGTTCAAAAGTCCCACGATACTATTAAAATTGATATATTTCACCATTTTCAATACGGTATATATTTTTTTTTACACTTTATAACTGTAAAAAATATAGCACACTACCAAAATACAATATCAGTAAACTGAACTAAGTTGTCAAAATTTAAGAAAAAAAAAAGAAAAAAAATTATCGAGAAACGAGAAAATAAATTGGAAAATAAATGTATATAAATTGATTTAAAAATAAAGATTTCTTTATTTTCCACTCCACCTCTTCTATTCACCAATTTTGAACCATCATTTCTCTTCTACTCTTTTTTTTAACAGTACATATTCTGTAATAATTTTCTTTCTCTTTCAGTCACCGATTATTTTGTAATAGGTGTGAAAATTTGGTGGTTTTGAATGTTATTATAAATTTTATTTATCGTTTCTAATAATCACCTATAATATACGACAATTATTATATATGATTTTTCATTTAAGCTGAAGTGTTATCTCTATTGCAATATTTAATAAGAATTACAAAATTTTACCGTAAACTCAAATTTTTATAGAAATCATACTTCCCAATGATAAAAGTAGAAAATTATTAGCATTAAAAAAAATTCAATCAGTTCAGTAAATGTATAGTATAAGATTTATTAAAAACTGTATTCAAAGAAGAAAAAATGTTAGGAGACTAAAATATCAAATTAAAATAAAAGATTACTACAACTGAAATTACTCATAACCTCCTGAAAATACCCAAATTTTTTATTAAAATGTACAATTTATTAAGCTTAAATATTTTATATGGTCCTGAAAATGATAATCGGGTATAGAAGAGAAGATATAGTGGCAAATATGAAGGCTCGGACATCTAGAACGGATGAACGAAAATGCTCCAGCCAAGAAAATCTTCGAATGCAAACCCCAAAGTACAATATACGTCGGTCACCTAAATAAGTAAGTAAGATTTCATGCAATTTGTTTCCCATATCAGTACACTACTTTTTATCATTGTTGAGATTGATATTAGGTAGGATTTAAGTTTTATATAGATTTTAGATTCGTATTAGAACGGTATCCAACATAGGAGTGTTTAATTAAATTTTTTGTTTTAATTTTCTTAAACCAGATCAGTCCCTTCATTGCAAGAGGAGATAGAAAAATAAAATTAAAAATACTTTAAAAAAGTAAAATATTTTTTCAGTCACCACTAATCTTCGAGATTGCGTTAGTAGCCTCATTATATTAAAAAAAAAAATCAATATGTTCGTATCTACAGTTTCAATTGCCAGAGTTGCTATGTTCGCTGGATCAAGAGCATATTTGAGGCTAATTAGCAATGCAGTTATCACACAAAGTCAAACTTGGAATGCTCAGAACACAACCCCAATTGCATTACATCCAAAAATTAGATCATTCCAGACCTCACCAGTGATATTAGTGAAAATTATTAAAATTTTCCAATTATAATTCTAACAAAATACAAAATCTAAAGAGGTCATTTATACTGGTTTTTTAAAAATCGGGCTCAAATCACCTACGACATACGCGTATTTGTATGAAAAGCATAAAATTAAGAGAAAAATAATCGACTATTTTCAGCAATTATAAAAAATTTTATTCTAACGGTAAAAAATTAATTTTCCAAAAACTTGATTTTTAATTTCAGACGCTCTAATTAATGTCACATTCAAGTTTAGTAACACAAGATTTAATTTGATTCGGCTATGTGAGTTTAAAGAAAACTCACGATTATCAAATAATTTTCAATTGGTTTTTCTATTGTTTTCCTACCACCTACCTACCAAAATCAATTTTTCTCTATTTCTCTTTTTCTATTTTTATCTATATAACAGTTTTATCCAATATACCCAAAGGATATATGAATCATGAAACTTGAAAGTTGAATCATTTGAAAGTTAAAAAAAAAAACAAAGAACAAAAAAAAACAAAAAAAAAAACAAATAACAACAACAGAAAAAACAAAAAATATTTATCGAGAAAATTGATTTGGGGAGAGAGAGAGGAGAGTCAATGTTGTTTATCAGATGAGGAGAATTGGTACAATCACATACTTTCTCTCTCTCTCTCTCTCTCTCTCTCTATCTACATATTTAATATTATACACTACACGTTGGAAAATTTTTACTTAAATGAATTCAATATGAAATAAATGGATGGTTGGTTGTATTGTATTTGTATATATTTGTATATTGTATAGGTGGTTGGCTTTTACTTTTTGTTTTTCTATTTTTTTTTTTTTCTTATTTTAAATGGGTGGTAGTGTACTGATTGGTTCTAAGTGTTTTTGTAACAACTAAGATGATTCAATGAACGTGTTAATATTTTATTACCATTGTGCTGTGTTCTCCTTTTGTTATCCTTGAAGGAATATGTTTTTTTTTCTTTTTTTTCTATTTTTTGGTTTATAATATTATGTCCTTTTTAAGTGTAATGTATTAACTTTGATTTTTTTTTTCTATTTTTGTTTCTTTATTATTATTTTTATTTTTCCTTGTGTTCATTTACAAGATTGGCTTTTTACTTGTCATGATTTGTTTTTTGTATGTGTATATTGACGGAGCAGTTGAATAAAAAAAAAAAAAACAGAGAAAATATATAACTATATACAGAAAGCTAATGGTTTTTTAGTATAGGAGAAAATATTGGTGTTCCTTTTTTGTTATTTTTGTTATTATTGTTAATTCTTCATAAGATATCAATTGTAATGCTGAGAAAGTACACAAATCATCCATTTAGAATGAAAATGAAAATTGTTACGTTTCAAGGGAGGGCTTCATTTATATTTTTTCTAATATTTATTTACATATAAAATAAACGTATATATATATATATATATATATATATATAAATATAATATAATAATGAATTTTCAATATTATATAAATAGATATAAATGTAAATGGTATATATGATATTGTATGGCATTATCCTTGAAATATAAATAAATAAAATTTGTTTGTATAGTACAGTACATATACTTACATATATATATAATATGTAAATGTAATATTTTGTTTTTTTTATTCGTGATATGTGATATGTCATTAATGATTCATGATAATGGTAACTTGTCATTTTGATTCAATATTGTAAATCATATCTATATATAAATTTTTATACAAATTTATATGTAAATTTTCATATACATATATATATAAAAATATATGATATCTTAATAGTCAATATTTTTGAAACGTGAGAAAATACAATTTGTATATTGTTCAATACATCTCAAATATTATTTCAGTCAAAATCAAAATGTCTTCATTTTATTATATTATGCATATGTAGTACAAATAAAGATTGCCAACCATTATATTATTTCATAATAATCAATAGTATAATTGATAACCCAATAAATTGTAAAAATAACTACAATTCAAAAAGAAAATAAAAAAATTGTCACAAAACTTCACTCTTTCATTAATTTTGTTTTAACAAACCCTTTAGTTTTTATTCAAATCTATAATTTCAGTACCAAAAATAATGTAATAATTATGTCATCATCATCACCTTATGATTTTAAGGTGGAATACAATTAATTTCATATGTTGAGCAAAATTCGAGTCCAATGCCTGCGGATTAGTAGAAAAACAAATGAAAAAAATCAAAAACTGACGATAACTTGCAATAGCAACAAGTATTAAAATTTATGACTTTACCCAATTGCACAGAAATGACGTTCTGGAAAAATGCCTATCTCTAAAAAATTTTAGAAAATATACTTATCACTATGTTAGCTATGAACACTAAATAAAAAAACTGAATAAAAATTTTAATACAAGAAAATAAAATATAAAATATTATCAATTACATTGAATTATCGTAAAAAAATAAAAATACTTCAAAAAATATTAAATAAACTGGCAACTCTAATTAATATTACTTATATGTAAATTGTAATGGGTTCTCAATATATTTGTATTAAATATTATTCTATAAAGGATAACTTTTAATTAAACTCAAGTTTCCAATTTTGGTTTGTATTTGAAAATTTGGTTTCTAATCAATATTAAATTTTGATTTATAGAAAAAATATAAATAAAAAAATAATATAAATAAAATAAAAATCATAATTTAGTAATTTGGATTCTGTATATACAACCTTTATAATATGAAAATTATGTAACTATTATAATTGATTAAAAAAAAAATTACTTTAGTATTCTCTAGATCAATGATATCTAAGAACTTTTGTACATTATTTACCTTTGCATCTATACGTAATTTATTTACCTTTGCTAATTTTATTAAAATATTAATAAAAATTGAAAATTAAAAGAACGTAATTGAATATGAATTACATATTGGTTAAAATGAAACTAACCATAATTGAATTAAGTATAATTGAATTAAAATAAATGTTAAAATGTGCAACAATTTTATTTTGTTAGAATTAAAAATGTTTAAAATCCCAGTAACTATATTTTAATTAAATTTTCAAATTATGTCATATTAAAATTAAAATATAACTAAAAAATATATCAGTATAAAGGATTATAATTCAAAATTGAAACTTTGTATAATGGATTGCTATTGAATAGTGATCCATATGTATTCTAAAGTTGTGATATCGAATGATAGCTCTATCACAGCTGTATGGTTGTCATTATTTGACCAACTGAGAAAATCATACAAATCTGTAACATGACTTTAAAATCAGTTCACAATATGATGACAAGGATTTATAATATTTATAGATTTAGTTTGGACACAGTTTACAGAGCTTAGATTAAATTACTTATAATGGGTTCAACACTGTTCTATAAGCCTGTTTTAAATACAAATTTCAAATTAAAAACAACTTAAATAGAATAAATTTGTTATACAAGTTTTCCTTTAGGAAAAATGTTAAAAATACAAAAATGAATTATACCTTGTGGTGAAATCCTTAATTTCTTTTATTAAATTAAATAAGAAAATCACTGTCTATCCTATACTTACATATATTCCCAAAATGATCGTCATGTTAAAAAAGAAAAATCATAAAAAAATAATTTTCATTTATAAAATAACAAACTTGACGTCAAACATCACTTTTCATCCCTATAAACATTAAATTTTCATCCTTTATTATTTCATTTTATTTTCACACCTTTGATTTTAAATATTTTTTTTTTTTTTTTTTAAAGGAAATAACGTAAAAAAGTTATATTTACATTTTTTTCTATTATTTTTTTTTTGTCTTTTTTTATATTCTCATAAATTAATTTAAATATTTTTTTTCCTTTAAAGTCATTCATTCTTTTATACATTCTAGGCCTCAATCGTGATTATAAAGCCTTAATTTTTTTTTTTACTCGTGATGTTTCAAAGTTACATCCTCCGCCTCCATTTTTACCTTTTTAAAAAAAAAAAGACCGAGCCAAATTGATTTTCATTTAAAACAAAAAAATAAAAACAAAAATTAAATCACTTTCAATGATGTCTTTATCCTGAGGCGAAAATTTCATCACCAGATTATATAGAAGGGTGCTTTTAGATAATGATTTGAACCGAAAAATTCAAATTTTTATTATTTTAGATGATTTTATCCATAAATTGAAATCAAATTTTTAGATCTTTCAGTAAAATATGTTTTTCCCTTTAGAATTATTTTCGAATATTGAAGACTAATCCCATATATTTAGTAGAGAGTTTTATGTACAGTAGAGTTACTCTATATAAGAGAATTAATAATAACGTTTTGTTGTATGAACACAGGTTCCACAAAATGATTAAAGTAATCACAACAATCCAGCGTTAATTGCTATATCACTGCTATTCTTTGCAGTGCTAGAATCCACTGAATGCACCTATTGTTTTAAAAAACAAATACGAATAATCGAATTCTGGTTATGATTTAATTTCTATGCTTCAGAATTCTTTGTTTACCTGTAATTATTCTACTTTAGACCTATTCCTAATAACGCTTCAGTATTAGACATTTATAACAAATTTTAACTATTTTTAATACTGCTATGAATACTCTGGTATACAACAATTATTCCTACTTAAATGCATTTTTCTTAGGTGGCCAATTACTGGACAATTAATTGATGATAGTTCTATTCTCAACAATTTTCTCATCAGTCTAGTGCCAAAATCAACTGAGTTAAAAAACACAAAATTTTTCTCAATATTTGTTGGGAATGTTATTTATAATTTTTATGTTACAGATAATTCTTTTAAGTTAAAATTAAGTCATGTAAAGTTGCCATTAATTATAAATAAATTTAAATAAATAAATTCTTTACAATTATAAAAATTAGAATTTTTTGTTAAAAAGACCCCCATCCCGAAAGAGAAAAGGACCTCAAGTTGACCTGCAAATTTAGAGTGTTTTACTCTGAACTAATTATTAGTCCGAAATGTTTTTTTCAATTTATCTATAATTTTAGATAAAAAACTGAATTGTTCCAATCATATCTGTGTTTTTTAAAAATCTATACTGCAATAAGATTGTGAGATACCTTTATCACTTGAATATATTGCTCATCCTATATCCTAAATCTTTAGTTATCTATGTGTTGTGATTTCTTGTTGTAATCCGGTATATATACGAATAAATTATAATCGATAAACAGAAGTCAGAAACAGGCTGTCCAAATTATTTATTATGTCATAAGAATTGTGATTATGGTGTTAGTTTTCCTCTGTTTGTAAAATTAGATATTTATTTATTTATTTTTTAAATGAAGAATTATCAGACTATTTTTATTACATTGGACTATTGTCGGATCGGATTTATTATCTTAATGATTAACTTTTTTTAAATATAATCTTATAATCAAAAATTTGAACTTTTTCCTACAACACGAATCACCAAATATTATTCTGAATTATAGAATTGACTACACTTCTAACGATTGCCATTGCGAAACTTCCATTAAAAAAATGTTCCATATAAAAACTGTTCACTGTGTATTTTATAAACACACATCATAATGTATATCCATGTGCATTGAAATTAAGACATTAAATGAGGGCGCAATGTAATAAAAATGTAAATCTATCTTTACATATTATATACTTATTTATGTATATAATATACAATATGTATGTATATAGAGTAATAAAGTTATAAAAAAAGTACTAAAATACAACAAAAAAACAAAAAAAATATAGCGAATAAAAAAAAGTAAACAAGAAAATTAGCATAAAATTTGTTTAACATAAACGAAAATATGTTAAGTAACAGTAATTTATTTTTTATTAATTCTGTCATTTACTGAGTTACTTGTATACACGTATAGATATACATATGTATCATAATTTCCATAATCACGAACATACATGAATTAAAATTTAAAATTCCTCTTTAAAAAAAAAACCAAAAAAAATATTATTTTTTTGGGTTTTATAAATTATATAGACAGACCAATCAAAAAAAATTTAATTTCATTTTTTTTTTTTTTAATTAAAAAATCGACAAAACATTTTTTTTTTTTTTTTTTTTTTTAATAAACAAAATATAAAAAAAATATAAACATTTCAATAAAAATAATTCGAAATAAAATACAACATTTAAAAAATAATTAATATTATAACTATAAATTGAAATTTTAATAATTAGAGAAAGGATTACAAAAAAAACTTTTTTTTAAAAAAAAAAACACATTCTTTTAATTATTTACAATTACAAAATTTGTTTTAAAAAATTGTTAAAAATGTTATTAAATAAATGAGATTATTTTGTAAGTATTTTGTAATAACATTCTTCTTCTCTGGCTGATTTTACATATTTTTTATTTTATTTTATTGTCCTTTCCTGTTTTGCGATTATAAAACTTGGATATAGCTCGGATCTATTATGGTTCTGAGGTTGTATTTCTGTTACTTTAAATAGCATTAATTTCTTCAAAATTAGTTGATTAGAGTATATTTTTATTATTCTTGTTAGTGTCACTTCTTGCTATATTGATCGACCGTTTAGTGGAATAGACAAATTTTATTTATAACCAGGATTTGGAACCCACCATGGCCAAATTATTATGTTAATCATAATAGGGTAGATAAGATTAGTAGTGCATTCTTCATATTAGACAACGGTATAATTTTTGTAAGAATGCAAGCCTAAAATTTCCATATTATCTTTAACCTAACCCACAAAACTAGAATTTCTTTTTTCTGTTGTAGGTGATGTGAATGAGGTGATGAAAATGGCAAACTAGTTCAAACTTTTTTTGGTTACCTATATTTTTCTCATTCAATTGCAAATTTTAAATTTGTTCATTGTTAATTTTCTCAATTTACTGCTCCGAACTGCTCGTACAGTTTTATAGATATAGACACTAAATCGTCGTCTTAGTATCGGTATATGCTGTATCCGCCATATTTGTACTTTCGGACTTAATGACGGATTCTTAAACTTTTAAAGGAGATATTTTCAAATCTGTAATCAGTTTTAAAGTGTCTCAATTATTTTCCGAAATATTCAATATTGCCTTACCATATATCCTTAATTTTCAATTACTTTAATTTATGGTATGCCGTATATTGATAGGTACTTGTTCATACGGCAAAAAATTCATGTATTTTGCTTATTTTCTTACCATTGCATTGTTGTGGTTTACGAATATGTATCATTGATACACGTCAACCAATATTATTTACTTATTTATTATTATCCTTGTATCCATTGATTTTATTTAGTGTTTGCAAAGCTTTTGTCTATGTATGACTTAAAAAAAAATTTTTCTACATACAGTATTTCATGTGTAAATTTACAGCCACCGCTAAAGTTTACGAAAAACTTAAAACTATTTACTGGTCAGCTTGGAATGAAGCTCAAGCTGGTAGAAGAACCAATGATTTATAGCAAGTGCTGCTTACAAAGTTTTGGAACAATATTTAATAGATTACCCACATATACTGAGCATATTATAATTTGGTTCGATTCGTGTGTACCTCAAAACAAAAATGAAATTATGAACAATGCAATGCTGCAATACATTCCTCATTTCCACTAAGTTTCGGCGAAACAAAAATGTTCACTCACTTCTTCAGGAGGTATATTGGGTTCATAGTGCTATCGATACATTTAAAACACATTGAAATTCGCAGTTCTTTAAATTTCGTTCGTCTTCTGAAAAATATTTTTGCAAAAAAAATTCTTTAAAAATATTACAAATGAAAGATTAAGTTTTTGTTTTCCTAAAATTATTTTTTTAAAAGTCAAATTTTGTTTTCTTATATAATACTTAAATTATTATTAAATACAGTATTATATAGTTTAAGTCTAGATGTTGTACATTATGAAATAAAAAATGTAATTTTATGTAGACACGTATGGATTAAAGGCTTCCAAAACCTGTCACACTTAAACCATTGTCGTTATTAGGTTCATTCTCGTAATACGGAGATATGGGAAATAGAAAACGAAATTGTATGTAATTCAAATATCGCCAGTATATTGACTGAAACAATTTCAAATTTGACTCTAAATTATTTCTATTTAAAAATTGAGAGTTAAACAAGTTTATTGAAAATTTCCTTTGCTTGTTTGGATATTTCTTTTGTTGAAAAATTGCCGGATATGTATAGACATTTACACTTTTCATTGGCTTATCAGGCAAACATATATTACTATAACTACTAAATAACTCTAGTTTTTCTTGAGTACGATACGTAAAATTGTTTAGATTAACAGTAATATTCCCAGTTTTCTATTATACAAATTTTCGGGTAATTCCATCAACCAATTTTTTTTTTCCTACAACATTGATTTCCCAATATGTAATTTTGGGTATTTGCGGCATATATGGTAATACTCAGTCGACGACATATTATATATAATAGATTTTACATTAAAATTTTGGTTAATTTTTATAACTCACAGATATATTAATAACATATTTTAATAAGTTATAAAATCAAACAAGGCAAAAATCATGAGTTGTACAAGTAGTCTAACACTACAAATACCTGTTAATGAATTCAAGTAGTGTTGTGATGAACGAAACAATTCCTAAAACTTATTGTTATTACTCATACAGAATTTAGCCAATTAAAAGGAAGAATTTTAAATGGATTTTTATTTATTTTATTTAATCTATTTATTTATTTATTTCACTATGTACATATAAATGAGACGGCAAGTCTCTACAAGAGTATACGATAAATTGTGCTTAAACTAACTTAATCTATGGAAGCTAACAGTAAAGCAGACAAAAAACAATAATAATGATAAAAGAAAAATTAAAATATATATAAAATATTTGAACGCAAAATTTCTTCTCCTAAAAAAAACACCTTCTAAACATAACTGACATAACAAACATTATTTCAAATAATAATTCTCAGTATTAAAATTAAAATTAGAGTTAATAATGTTTCCAACTTTTCTTTAAATTACACCAAACAAAGCTTGTAAAATGTAGAATTAAATAACTAACACCTGAGAACGTTCGGCATAGAATTTCATAAAGCCTTTACTTATTCATTGTCATAACATCAATAAAATTTCTAATAAGATACGATATTTTTTGTATGGTAATTGCACTTTTATTGCACTCTACAGAATTGCTCTATTTTATCAAATTTAAATTATATTTTTAATGGCAAAATTTCAATTTTCTATTAAATTTAAAATTAAATTATTTAACAAAAAGAATAAAAAAATTAATTAATTTTGATATTTAAGATGACAATATACGTATACCTATACATTTCTTAATTTACAAAATTTATTGAATTCCATTTTATTTAACTAGAAAAACATTTACCAAATATATATGTAATTTCTACTTTTTTTTTGTTATTGTGTAAAAAAGTATTATTTTCAAATATTAAAAAATAATTAGAAAATTAAATTAATATAAAAATTTATACATACATATTTAATTTTAATTAAGAATATTTTTTTGAAATATATACATGTATATATTCATATACATATATAAGTAAATTAGTATTTTTTTAATTTATTAAACAAAACAAAGTAATCTCCTTTAAACATTTTTTTTTATCCTTAAAATTATCCTTTTTAATTTATTTCATTGGTACATAGTTAATTCATTATAAAATTTCTCTTTTTTATTGTTATTGTTGTTGTTTTTATTTTTTTTTCTTTTATTTTTATTATTTTTTAAGTTATTTAATTTAAATGAAATTTAAAAGAAATAAAATACTTAGCCATTATAAATTAATTTCTTTATTTTAAGAAAATTATTTCTAATACATTTTGATATGGGTAAAATTCAGAAAAATAAGAAATATTAGGCCATTTTGTTGTTACATACAAATTACCAAAAATAAATTTCTATACCATTCTATTTTGTATTTTAATACTTTATACCCATCAATACCTATATAATATATAATAGACCTGTTATCCATCAGGTTACATTAATTGACCTCATTAAAAATTTAGTGACTCTGATTTCAAAAAAACGTGAATAATATTAATTTTAGAATATCTATGGATTCTACTTAAAGAAAAAAAAAGTATACCTTTTTTTCTATGTATATACATAATATACAGTAATATACAGTACTAATCGAAATAATATTAACATACTTTTTTTTTCTTTTGATTCAAATACAATATAAAGAGTGTAAAGAAAGAGATAGTTGACATATGTAAAACTCAAATTCAGAAATTTTAATTTTCATCAAATTTAGACTTACTTTTACTTAGTATCAGTAGTCAAATGACAAAATCATTACATATGGTCTTCTTCTTAAAACTACTCAAAATTTCTCAAGCATCACAACTACACAAATTTGAAATCTATTTCACTTCAATAATTTATCATTTCTTCAGCTCTTTAGTCTCTTGCAAAAATTGTACGGATATTATAGTGGTAATTGGATATAGATTACCTTTTTACAGAAAATAATTTCCAAAAATCACTGTACATATTCATACACATCTATACATATATAAAGCTAGTGCCCCACACAATATTATTATATCCTTTCAAGAAAAATGAAAAAAAAAAAATTAATAAAAACAAAACAGAGAAGAGGATCATTTGCCTTTCCTCTAATTTAATATTTAATTAACGTTAATTTTTTTTTTCTTTATTTCTTTTTACCTATGCTCATTTGATTTTACCATACTTTATAATAAAAAAAAAGCAAAAAAAAATAATACAAAATTAAATATATATATATATATATATATATATATACACCTATAATAAAAGGAACAGAAAATTAAAAAAATCTAAAATCATTAAAATCATTTTCGTTCATTAAATCTAAAGCTCTTTTCATGCGTAAATCAACACTTGATAACCCTGAAACCCAATCCAGGACATCATATAATAAAAATAAAAAAACAAAAAAATAATAAAATAAAAACTTTACAAGAAAAGCAATAACAAAAAGTAAAAACCTAACCATCATAAACTGATGATGAAAATAAGAAAGATATAGAAAGAGAAAAGGAGTAAGAAGAAATTGAAAAAAAGATAAAAAATTGAGAAAAGATTGAAATTTTTTTCTTACCTCAGTTTTAATAAGAAAAAAAAAAAGTTAAACATCTTTTAAAGGTAAATTGTAGAGAAATCTTCAAACCATCTTGGTTTATGATGTCTTCATTATTATATACTTGTATCTTATACCAATCATCAACATTATTCTTCATTATCATCATCATCATCATTCTAATCAACATCATCATCATCATAAACAGCAACATTATTGAAATCCTTACCATGATATTATTATATTCATCTTGGTTGATATTGATATTAATGATGATGACAATGCTGCCGATGATGATGATGATGGTGATGATGTCTATATACCTTTCAAAGGTTATTAAAGAGAATGTACACAAAAAAAATAACAATAACAAAACAATAATATTTTCTTTAAGATTGTTTCAACACAAAAGACAATTAGTTTTAAATTTCAGACTTTCTCCCTTTATCATTTTTGATTTTTATGTTTTTAGTTACGAAGGACTCTACAAAAAAAAAAAAAAAAAAACAGAAAAACCGTATATTAGAATAATAAAAGGAAAGGTAGAAAAAAGATCACAAATCAAAATATTAAGAGATTGGCTTGTAATTGAAGGGGAAGAGGGCGGGTGGATCAAAATTTATATTTTTCTTGAATAAATCAAAGTTTTATCGATTCAAAAATTTAATAAAAGCAACAGTTATTATTTTATATTTCTTCCCTTTATATACATTTTTAATCCACCATTGTACCAATCTACATATTTTCGTAATAATTAGTTTAAAAAATATATCCACCATTTAAAAGTGAATATTCTAAATCTAGACTGTATATTTCGAATGAGAATGATTTTTTAGAGTAGAGTTCGTAATAAAATATAGATTGTTAAGAAATATTTAGTAAAATGATGTAGTTAGTTATATATGTATAGTAGAAAACCAGAATCTACAATCAATAGGTATACTAGAACCGCAAAATGTGAAAGTTTGATCAAACATGGGTCAATATATCATTTTCTTGTATTTCTTTTGCCTGGATTATAATTAGTCTGATATATTTAATTTGCCGGTATTTATATGTACAATTTATACGTTGGCAACGAAATCTCAAATACCAAATACAAAACCTCAAAATACCAAATAAAACCCAAAATCAATATCATTCAATTCAATTCATTTAGTGCTTTCGAATTCAATCATATTGTTTGTAACCGACAGTGGCTACGCATAAAAAATGATTTAAGTAAATATTCTGGAAAAATGAGTTATCTTCTGTTTTGTATACAACTCTAAAATATGTATTAACTCAACATCTCGCATATCATATTCTCTCAAATGACATACAGCCAAGCCAAATACAAGACAATCACAATCACATTCAGGGCAAATAAAATACAACAGACAAATTTCGAAAAATACAAGCAAATGATACTACAAGTAAATGAAATACAGGCATATGACACACTCTTCTCAAATATAGATCTCGATTAAAGATCCAATCGAAGATGTGATAATTCAAATTCCACATCATAAGGCAATTATTTTTTTATGGGTACAAAATTACTGAACAAAAAAGCTCTACACAAAACATCACTTTGTGTCATTTCTTTGTGTTGTTTAATATGTTACTACAGGACTTCAAATTGAATATTGATCTTACACTTTGCGTTAACATTTATATAAAATAAATGACAAATATTCTGAAATAAATATTTTGAATTGTAAATCGAGAACAAAATTTATATTCAATTTCAACCATAATATTAACTATACTACACATCTAATGATAATTTAGATTTAATTTTACGCGAATATGAGTTCTAATAAATTCACTATAATATACAGGGAGTTATTGTAACCAATAACTTTCTGGTCAGGTATATAATTTCACCCATAACTCAATATTAGATTAATTTGAAATTTGAATGTAGACCGTAACATCGAATATGCAATTATTAGAGTTTTAATGTAATGTAGTATATTCCATAACGTACTGTATGTATACAACATAATTAATTCTAAAATGTTTATTATTCTCTTTTTTTCTTCATAGTTTAAGCAATATGCAAGAATTATTAAACTGTTTATATTTTTTGTAGTTTGTTATGGAGCCAAAATGCTAATACCACATTTTCGATGTCAACCAAATAGTTTACTAAATTTACATATATTTTCAATAATTTTCAATTATTATGTTCTGAGTATTTTGTCAACCGTTTACTTTTACATTTATTCAAATTTACAGGTAAGCTATTTAACAAAAATACAAAATATGTAATTGGTATGAAATTGTAATTTCAGTGGTTTTTGAATATTATGCCTATTTGATCCCATAACTTGATTTGCTCATTTGTTGTTATTATTGTTTTGTTTTTTTTTTTTGAATATTTATTTAAACTAGATTTCAAAGTCAATTTGCGCTATTGAAGAAGTCACTCTGAAATCACATTTTACTACCCCAAGATATTTTCTTAACTATTTCAGTGCGAAGTCAGGCTCTTAATCCCATTTTAATACCCAGGAGTCCAGCTACAAGTCATAGTATAATGCAAAACCAGTTTTCAACACTCTTTCTCTTATCTCTATATTATTATAGGTGACAAAAATTATAATTGAAAGAATAATCATGCTTATCTGTACAACTTCATATTGGCTATAGTCATTCATTACTGATTACTACCACACTTAATACGTTCTGATTACAAAAACACAGTAAAAAAATAATAAATATGAATTTTTTAAAGTTAAAAATTTTAAATAAAATAATTTAATTAATTACTAGTTAATTGTATTTGATTTATCCACAAAAAAAAACAAAAATAATAATTTTCATCTCATTTCATTGAACTTTAAATTAACAATTCAATTATAGATTAATGATTATCCTCAAGGATATTTAACTTTAAAATATATTCGCATTCAATAATTAACCTTTTGACTTTTCACATATTATATAAAGTTAAAAATTAAAGAGAACAAAACGAAAAAGGAAATTTAATATTATTATTACATATATATATAAATATATAAATATATATATACATATATTTACACAAATATGTTCATTAATATTTTAATTAATTGCATTGAATCTTTTCACAAAAATATACACCAATAAAAAAAAAAAAAAAAATGTAAATAAAAATTCTGTGACATTTTATTGAGAGTCCTTTTATTTATTTATAACTTTTATTTAAATATTAAATTAAAAATTTATTTAAAAATTTCTAGCAATAACCATAATAGTATACTCGTACGTATATTTATTATGTACACATAATAATAATGTATTGTATATTTATTTATAAATAATGTCAATAAACGAATATTGTATTGTATTGTATTCGGGCAAATCTCAATTAATTAATTAGGATTTTTCAATATAAATTTTAACACCTGATTAAAAATAACAATTTTTGAAATTTTTGAATAAAATTGAAAAAGTACATATATATACAATGTACAGAAGTAGTAGTAATAGAGTAGTAGATAATTATTGGATTATTTAAAAATTTAATTGCTTTTAATTATTTTTAAATAATAATTCCATTAAAAATTGATTAAATTTTCATTTTCCGAAATTTTAGTATTAAAAAAAAAGTTTTTTATTGTATGTATAGTACGAATTTTGAGATTAAATACAATTTAATTAAACTTCTGTTTAACAGAATTTATTTTATTTATTTTTTTTTATTTAACTTAATTTATATTCAAAAATTAATTGAAACAAACTTATATCCGAATCAAAGTAAATTTCATCTAAATTGAATTAATTCATGCTCGAATTAAATTAATTTTGAATTTCGAATTTTAAATTACTATTGAAATTAATTATGTAAACATTTTTATATTGTCTAATCGTAAAAAGGGCAAAAAAATGTAATCCAACAATATGAAAAACATAGTAGGATGACAAATGTCGCGGACGACCCAAGGAAGATAATACTGTAAATTTACCGTTCAAACCGTTATTTACTGTAAAAATACCGTTAGTTGAAGACAAAATCAAAAACAATACCCAAATACATTAAGAGGTAATTTGTTACTTGATACAGGCTTTAAAAAGAAAAACGGTTATAAAAGGAAAAAAATATAATTAACCACAACTCAACATAAAGAGTAGGTACATTGCCTTGGCGTAGGAACATTGCCTTGGAAATCAAATTTATTTAATTTAAAAAATTTAAAATTTACACTTTAACACATCTTACATAATTAGTCGATATTATAATTAACAATATTACAAATTATTAAACAAAAAATATAATTATAAATAAAAAAAATATTCAGTTATTTCGAAATTCGAATTCAAAATTAAAAATCTTATATAATAACTCTTTTTTTTTTATATTTTAGGTGGTTTTTTGAAAAAAAAAAAAACTTAATTCATTTAAATTTTGACCCCCAAATCGAATTAAATCTAGTATAGGACACTTTTAACAGACCTACCGCAAATCTAAGCAAACATATATGTATTTTTAGCATAAAAATTGTTATTAAACAGAGATTCTCTTTCACATTTTTTCGATACATCTTATTCTTAAGGAATTCAAATTTAACAATTTCTACCGCAACAACAATTAATATATAGAATAATCATATCAAGAGCAGAAACAATTATTATCAAATATTAATAATACAATATTAATAATATTATGTGTTATCTAAATTGAATTATATTTTTTTGTTTTTATAAATTTTTAATTTAAGCTTTTGGTTTTGATGAAATAAAGTATTTTTATTATTATTATTGTTAATTTTGATTTCCGTATTTCAAATACTGATTTAGAAAAAGCAATAGGTTTTTAAGAAAGCTTATCAAAATAAAAAATTTTATATAATTATAAAGGTAAACCAATTAAATGAATCCTAATTTGTATCATATTAAACTTTTTTTCCCAATTGAGCCCAACCATTTTTATTTTGAATGTCAAAGTATACGTGCATATTGAAGTAAATTCAACTTGTTAGTAATTGTAAATAATTTTTAAGCTTCTATACTAATCTAGCCTTACCTTTACTAACTATATACAATCGACACAAACTATGCAAATTCTACTAAAATGGTATTTATCTTCATAATTTTGGTAATTAAACAAAAAAAGATAAGTTCGTTAATCCAATTGCCAAATATGAAATTAACCAAAGATTATATAATATAACTACATATAGTATTATCAAAAATAATATAAACTATATTGGTGTTACATAATTTTTGGTTTAACCATATTGTTAATAATCCAAATGACATCCATGACTTTTTAATAAACTCCTTCTATATAAGTATATAATATGTAGTTGAATTAAAATCAACCAATTCAAATCAATCAAGTTGAATTCTATATAAAACTGTTTCTACACAGTTGAATTAAAACTTATCAACAAATAAAAAATAAAAATTAAACAAATAAAAAAAAAACAAGTCCATATTATTTTGGAAAATCGAAAAGAGTTAACCAAAAATTAAAAAATCAATATTTATCGAATTTGATTAATTTAATCATATTTAAATAAAAATTTAATTTTATCGAAATTGAATTGAATCTTGTTTCAGTTAAATTAAATAAAAAAATATTTTTTTTTCGAATTAAGTTCATCTTTTTTAATCTCTTAAATGGAATTATAATGAATAAAATTAATATCTACCTTCGAAAATATACACCTACACATTAACATTATATCCATCGAAAAAGAATTATATTATTTTACAAAATTTCTGATAATTTTAATTAGGTTGATATTAAAACGCAAAAAATGAATTAATATGAAGGAGATGAGTTCAAGGATTAAATTAAATCGTAATACAAAAAATATATAATTTATTTCGAATACAGAAAATTTAATTTAATTCATGGAATTAAAGAAAATAATATATATGTAAAATTTGAATTTAGGTACTTTTTTTATCATGTCGTATTTTGCTTAACCCACCCTAATTTGTTACAATTTAAAATTAAACTTTATTCTCCGAATTTCTATTCTTAAAATAATGTAAAGGTTAATTTTTATTTTTATTTTTTGCTCTTTTATTATGAAAAAAAATTAAAAAATTAATAAAAGGACAAAATTTAATCCTTTGTATTATATTATCGCAGTATATATATATATATATATATTTTGAATATCCTTTTTATTTTATATTAAATTTATCAGATAAGAAGTTTTAATTAGGAAAAATATAACTACTTGTTACTTTATTTTCTTAGCTTTTATAAAGCAGACAAACAAAATTTAACCCACATACAAATTGTTTTTACATAAATGAAAAGTAATATTCGCTGTTTCTAAGAATTTTTGCATAATATAAGGAATTAGGGTTTTGTGTACTGATTTCATATTATGTATTTGATAATATGATTATGGTCAAATATTTTGTAACGTAATAAATTTAATTTTGGCTAACCCTAAAGTTTGATAATTTGTTAAGTGTAATTTAGACACTATTTCGCATATTATAGTTCCTTATTTTATCTTGCCAAACTTTTTAGAAGTTTTGAGATATATTGAGCAATGTGGAGGAGCGGTATTGTAAAGCTAGGCATAGAGGAATAATTAAACCTGTTTTAGAAAGAGAAAGACATTAAGAAAAATATTAGTTTTGAACAGTTAAATAAATTTGTTTCATTAATCTAAAAAAAAAACACAAAAATACAATTGTTCTCTTTTGAACAACCCTATAACTAATTAACCTCAACAATAGGGTAATTTTTATAAAATAATTTGAATTAAAAGAAATTATTTGCTTTTTTTATTTATTTATTTATTATACAGTTAATTACATTAATCTATATTAATTATAATATTTGAACATTTTAAATATATCTTCTTTTTTGCCCCCCTAAAGATTTAAATAAACGTTATAGTTTAGGAGATTCGTTAGTATGGCAAAAAAACTATATTAGATTAGATGATAGTATTATTAAACTATATAGTTAAGATGATAGTATGTTATTAAATAAATTAATTCAAACATTTTCAAAATGACGATTTCACAAACATGACACATGAATTGAGCTTTCATCTTGAAGTATAAAATGTGGTATTAAAAATTACATAATAAGGGTATTCACGATAGTTGTAGAAGTGTAGTAGTGTAGTAGGTGTAGATTTATAATGATTTGTACAACGATTTTGTGAACACACCCTTGTATTTTCGATGTTGTATACTCGATGTAGAATTGTGACAGGGGTTTGTTTACACATGAATTTAATTTATAATTATGAGAATAAGTGAGAAACAACTTTCTTTCTTATTTACTTGTTCACAAAAATAATTCAATTAAAAAATTGTTTCAATTTAAAATTTTATTCAAAAAATTACCTCTGTCTTTATCTCAGCCATTTTCCAAATATATGCATTGACTTTACAAATGTCAAATTTTAAAAATACAATGGCAACTAAAGTACAATACTAAAATTACAATAGATTTGAGTCTTGCAAAAATCTACAAGTCATATAGAATGTTTTTGCATATACAAATTTTGCAATGGTAATACCACACCTTCGATCTGCATCTAATCATGAATACCCATAATATCTAATATCCAAACTGTTATACATTTTGTTCAACACCATACTTGAAAGAGTTAATTTTAAAACAACAACAAATCACAAACTATAAATTTAATTTTAATATTCGAAATTAATTTTGAATTTTGATGAACTTGCTTTTTTTAAACTTACTTCCAACATTTGATTGTTCTAAGCTACGTATTCTACATCAAAGATAATTTTAAACAGTGTATGTGAAAGTGTGTGTATATAACAAAAAAAATAAATTGGATATAATTCGCGAATAATGAATATTCTGTATATGATGGATTGTATGACTTTTAAAGATTAAAGTTTTATACTTATTTTAGAAGAATAAGGATTAAAATAAGAACAATAATAATAACAATTTTTCAATAAATTACTTTTCAACTATATATTGTTATAAAACTATTGAGTATCTGAAAGTTTTATCGACAACAATGTACTTTTTTCTTGTTTTCTTTCAATAATTTCAAAAACAGAAATTTGATCCATCTAAAGTTATTGTGGGAAACAATCCCGATTCTTATATTAAATATCCTCTAAGAAGAAGTATTCATGTAAATTTTCATTATTTTATAAAAAGTATATTATAAAAGTATAATATATATATATATTATACTTCTAAAAACTCAGATCATGACTAAGCATTCAAAATATACATCGGCTAACGGCAATTAATTTTATATCGATGTTTGCCTAAAAGGTTTGTTTTTTTATTGAATAACACTCGCTCCTCACTCAGCCTTATCAAACATTCACCAATGAGTATTTAGTTGAAAAATGTAACCAAATTAAAACTATTTAAGAGAAAAATTGAAAGATATATTTTGTATCAGAAAATTGGATGATTTATCAGATTTTCAGAGATTTTTGAAATATTAAGAATGTTTTTGTGTATAATTTATTTACCTTTTATTTTCATAATACTTTATTTAATAGTAAAGTTAGTTAGTTTGGTTAAATAATAATCAAAATTAATCTAGTGTGTAGGTCTGATTTTCCATTTGATATAATTTAGTTTTTAGTATTTTTTATTAGTTTATAATTAGTTATAAAAATTTCGTAAATTAATTTTTTTTTACGATCATAAGGCCTTGGCTAAGATCGTAATAGTTTTGTTATCTAATTCTAAATTAATAAAGAAAAAAAAAGTACGGTACAAAAAAAGACCTAGACTAACTTGGCCTGTTAAATTACTCTTTCCTCTTCTTTTAATTACCCTGTTCTACTTCTTCTTATACACCAACATTTTGGCCTTCAACTTAACATTAAAATGTTTAAAAATTGAAAAATCATTTTTATAAAATTACAAGCTTGATTTATTTCGTTCTTACTATACTCACCCCCTTTCTTCTACTTACTTTTTTCATTTACAATTTATTCTTTTCTATTTATCGCCTTCTCACTCTTTCATACATTTCGTATATATTAATATAAATTTGATTCTTATTTTTTTTATATATTATAAAATATGTATTGAACTAATGTTTATTTTTTTAAGCATTTTCATTCTCAATTACCTATAAAGAAAAAAAAAAAGAAAATTCGCGCCACCTTAAAACGTTTTATATTTAAATTTTCAATATTATGTACATACATAGATATATTATGTACATATTTTTTACAAAGAATTTTTGATCATGACGACAACATACGACGGTAACATGACATCATAATGGATTCACTTTACTTTTCCCATTTTCTTTTTGTTTTTTTCTTTTTGTTTTTTTGACATTATTATTATCACATTTCATTTTTATTATTATTCAAAAATAAATAATAAAAAAACAACCAATGTAATAATAATATAATATATATAATAATAATATTTTAATATTTACATACGCATATATATTTAGATTGATCAGGGGTGCTATATATTCAGTACAAATCGGTGTTATGTGTGTAGAATTTAATCGATTGTAAAAATTTTAAAACTTTTTACAGAAAAATTACAGCTTATAAAATAAATATTTGACATAGATTTAAAGTTGAAGGTATTTGAATTTAAACTATTAAAATATAAAAATACTTTAGCTCAATTTTGTTCACTATCTCAATAAGTCTCATATAAAACATTATCAAACCACACTATAGTCTCACTATCTTACTACATTACTCAGGAGAGCAGTCACATAAAATACAATCATCAGTTCGTTTCTAAACAAACCAATTGAGGTTGATCTATTTGATCTATAAATGAATTTAGAGAATGATAACAGTACTTTTGCATTCATTTATTTTGAATTGCGATCGCATCTCGTAATCTAAGTTCCATTTTAGTTTTCACTAAATATAATAAGCATTTAACAAGTTTTACTGTTAAAGACAAAAAACATAATAACCATAATAAAATTAAATAAATCTTAACATTAATATAAATCTATTAATTCTAGTCTCTTAAAAATTTTCAATAATGTTAAAAACCCATTAATCTTAATATAAAAAGAAAACAAAAAAATAGCATAAGTACTTAACTCTTTTTCTAATTTTAATTATCTTAAATTATTCTCTTGGATCATGTTTTTCTACATAATAGACAAACTCTTTATCAATTACCTTAACCTAACCTAATTTTTAAATAAATTTTTAAGCGTACCGATTGTTGAATACATATTCCGTATATTAAATTCTACTACTATGTATTACATATATTGATATATAGATATATATATAGTATATACACATTTGACAAAACAATCATCACAACAAATAGAGCTAAGTTAAAATTTATGTAAATGATAAAATTTTCAACATATTTTGCATAATTTTACATTTTATATAAAATAACTGTTAGATATTCATACATCCAAATTGTACATACATATTGTATATATATTAAGTATATTAATTCAGACATATAATGTAAAAAAAAAATTTATTCATTCAGCACCTCATTATAGTCCTTGCTCCTGTAAAATTTTATTCTTTTATTTCTTTTACTGCTACATTTCAAAATAAAAATATTGTTTTTTTTTGCTTTAGCAAAAATACTCAACAACTAAATTTAGTCAAAAATTCAACTTATTTTGAGATTCAAAACTTCTTTTACTCAAATTCACATCACAACCCCCCCCACTCCCCCCTCCCATTCATCCAACTTTTTGTATATATAATATGAAAATATGTATTTCAATTTTCATTTCGTTACTTTTTCTCATAACATATATTATATTCTAATGTTGTTATTGTTGTAATTGTTGTTGTTGTTTTTGTTGTTGTTATTGAATGTAGTTAACATTTCCTCCTTTTCCAGTTAACTCGTACTGAATGTGTGTACTTTTCATTTACATGCTTATTATATACTCGCATGTGTTATATTTACACTTAATTTTTCTACAATTTTCTGTTTTCTTTTCTTTTATTTTTTTTTTATTATTTCTTACACTCTTTGAGAGTTCTTTGCTGTTTTCCTTTTTAAAATTTTTGATGTTTATATCCGCATACCTTAATTTCTTCCGTTATAATTTTATTTCCTTGTCTTTTCTTAAGATATAAATTTTGTTTTGGTTTTTGTTGTTGTTGTTGTTTGAAAGCATTTTTAAAGAGAATTAAACATTGATACCAGTTAACTGTAAGATATTTATATTTATAGATTTCTCTAATATCGGGCAAAATTCTAATTAAAAATTTTATTGGAGCAAAAAGATGATCTGGGCCAATCATCAAGCAAAAATGTTCATGCCAAAATGATCGCTCAAGAAAATTAAAATTTTCTAATTTTCAACAGGCAATCATGGCTCTGTTTTGTAAATGCTAAAATCTCACTTATAATAGAACATCGGTACCCTCAAAAAACGGGAGGAACTAAATAAGGTATCCTTAAGGTCTCATATGCACAATTGCATTGATACGGATAATTACAATAAGCTCATTTTTGACTATGGTATAGTAATGCAGACCCATATTACCCGTGGTTATATACCGGGTGTTCCAGAGCATGCGTATAAGCTTTTTAAGAGGAGAAGGAGCAGCTCTGGCAGAATCCTAATCGCGTTCACGTTTCACAGTTCACATTTTTCCTTCCTCCAACCATCTCTGGTATTTGATTTGTTTCACCAATTACTGATTAACATTAATTTTTAGATCTTTTTCTACACGCTTTCTTCTTGCATCGTGTGCTATTTTACCTCTCATTCACTTTTTTCTTATCTCCAACCATCTCTGGTATTTGACTTAAAATTACTAGCTATGATTTATGTATTAATTTTCTTCTACACGCTTTCTTCTTGCGCGTCTTTATCGTGTGCCGTTTGACCTCTCATTAATTTTTCTCCTACCTTCAACCATCTCTTGGTATTTGACTTCTTTCTCTAATTACTGATTGTCATTTATTATTAGATTTTCTTTCATGCGCTGTCTTCTTGCGACGTCTGTATTGTGTTTCATTTGGCCTTTCATTCATCCTTTACCTTCCTCCAACCATCTCTGGTATTTGACTTATTTCTTCAATTACTGATTATCATTTATTTTTAAATCCACACCCTTTCATCTTGGGCGACATCTGTATCGGGTTTCGTTTGGTCTCTCAATAATTTTTTTACCTACCTCCCAGAGATGGTGTTTGACTTGGTCTCATATTTTGCAACCTTTTTTTTTTAATTTGAAAATGTATAATAAACTTAAAATCAATTTGATAATACTTTTAATAAACAAAAAAATTTATTTTACTGTTAAACTGAAAAATAAAATATTCGGAAAATGCGATAAAATGAATTTCAACAATGTCATAGATTGTTGATTTATTTTCTTAGCTTTCTTGTTTTGTTGTTTTTTTTTTTATTATTATTATTGTTAAAAGAAAATTTACGCATCCATGTCAAATTGAATCTTGTTTAAGTAAAATGTGATTTTTCTTATAAATATGTCAAATACTTTATATAGAAACGTCAATTATTGAGTAAGTCATCTTTGTATTATTTATTTATTTAGGGTTTTATTTTATTCAATGTTTAGGTATTTATAAATTTATTTATATTTAAGTTTAATTCTAAAAAAATTTAAGTGAGTTAATGAAGTTTTTTTTTATAAAAATCTATCTACATTAAATTAGAAAATTACAAATAAAATAAATTTTAAAAGTGATTAACAAATTAAAGGATGTTCGAAAATAAAAATTTACAGCGTATTATATTTTTTATAGGATATCAAGATTCTGCGTAAAGGCAATTTCAATAAAAAATATGAAATGTACATTCACTACAGACTACAGAGAAGAATGTCTATCTTGAGGCTACCATCAGTGAAGAAACCACTGTGTGAAGACTTCATTGATCAAAAATTACAGCAAACACGACCGGAAGGATGGAGGTTTGGCTTTAATCAAAAGGTTTCATTTTTACTGGGTTTTCAATGAATAATATCATCATCATTGTCCTGTAACCCCATCCTCTGTGGGGCATAGGACGGAAATTAATATCCATACATTCATACCCATTATATATTGGGTATGGATATATACATAATATAGTACCCATAACAACATTTTTATATAACGATCCTTGTCATAAATGACTCTGATTTCAAGTTGTTTTAGTTCTGATATATTTTCGAATATTTCCCTATATACGCATAATATTTTGTAAATAACTTAAAATGTATATTAAATTTTTAATAAATCATCAAGGTACTGCAAAACCTACTCAGACTGATATTCCTGACATCAAATATTTTAAGATCACAAATTTGCGAAGTATATTGAGGTGATTAATATATGGAGCAGCAATAAAGATTGATAGTTGTTCATTTGCTTAAGAGGCTGATACAAAGAACATGCAGGATTATTTTATACTCTTTTTCATCTTTGAATGATCTGCAAACATCTTTTGAGGGGAGCTCCGGCGTTCATGCTTGCATATAAAACTATGCCACAAAATAGCCCCTTCCCTCGTTCTAATTTATGATATTTTTAATGATAGTAGGTTCGTTAAGGGACAGTTATTTTTTTACTCTTTTCTTTTCTTTCTTTTTTATATTATAGCCAAAACTTATGTTGTGAACCTTTAACTAGTTGCGTACTGTTGACTATTTGAAGGAAGAAGGAAAGGGTTGTCGGAAAGAGCGAACAATGTTGTTAATATTCGTCTTAAATTTCTGTGAATCATAAATAAAAATCCTTCTCTCATTGGGAATGCTTCGATTGGTATGCGATACCATAATCGAGTTCTTCTAACTATAAAAGATTTTCCATAACCGCACTTAAACCATCTCGGAATTTCCACTGTGAAAGAGTGGGCACTTGATGCTTCTCGTGTTACACCATATGAGATAGAATTGCTTGAGACTTGGAAGAACTGATTTTAGCTCGTCGGAACAAGTTCCAAGTAAATATCTATAAAATAGAGTAAATACTCCAACAATACGGCGATGACCAAGTAATATATAGGATGAGGCCGCATTTATATCGCCTATAAGACGAATGGCGCGGTTTTGAAATTTATCCAATAAATTTAAAGCAGGTTTTAGCGCACCTGCCCATAAATGTGAATTATACCCGAGGTTGAGTCGTATATATGCTTTTTAGGTTTTTAAGAAGTTTCAAGATGAAAAGTAAGCTTTGCTTAACTCAGAAAGCCCAAACATTTTGCGCTACTTTTCGCAATACCACAAATATGCTCATTTGCAGTGCATATTTTAATTCATTTGTATTCCGAGAATGTTCAGGCCGTTGAATCGCTGAATAACTTCATTTTGAAGCCGGAGCTGTTAGCTTGCTACTAACAAGACTGCTTTGGATTTTTGAAGTTTAAACTCGACTCTGTTTACTTTACCACAATCAATAATTTTGAGTAGGTCGTGTTGAGCTCACCCAACCATTATTGTCCTTTAATATTAATAGCACACAAAATCCTTATTAAATTTTCTTTAAATTAGTTTTTTTCTTTATCAAAAATATTAAAAAGTTAAGAATTAACAAAACTTTTTGAAATTTAAGTATAAAATTTTTCAATTCAATGTAAATTCAATGAAATGCATCAGAGAAGAGTATATATATGTATAGACTTGAATATTTCAAATTATATTGAGGACAAAATAATTTAATTAAAAATCTGTCATTAACAAAACCTTTGTCATAACTCAAATCTATCTTCCAACTCAAACCTAAAAGGGTTGAAAAAATAAATAAATAGTTTAAGAAATAATTATTTAGGTTAAAAAAAATGTATATTTAACCCTTTTACTACCTATATCTGCTGTTATAAGAGAATGAAGTGTAAGCAAGCCTTTAAGTATTTAATTTATTCTTGTTTCGTAGGAAAATAATGTAATTATATATTATAGTTATTATAATTATTATATATATAAAAAAACTTTGCATAGTAAAATGTTTATTACATATAAAAAATATTTGTCATTGAATCATAATTCGGTAGTGAAAGGGTTTAATTTTAAAATTTCCAATTAAAAAGAGAAAAAAAACTTTTATTTTATTTTGTTCCATATATTTGCATTTAAGTAACCCATATAATATAACTTAGTTGTCTCACAAGTATGTGTACATAGTACATACATATATTATGTACTTTATCTTTTATATTTAAATTAAATACAGATTACGATTTTATTGTTCTTAATTCCTATACATTTCATAATCAGGTACACACACTATATTTTAATAAATCAAGTATGTATATAGAAAAATTAATATAAGATAAATTTTTCTTTATATTTAATAAAATTACGAATAAATACAAATAAGTACTAAGACTATTATACAGTACAGCATTATCTTTATTTCTGAATTTAAATTTAAAAAATATAATTTCGAACGACCAGAAAACTGTACACCTACATCAGGGTAATAATGGTTAACGACAATATACGGAGTTGTAGAAATAGAAAACAATTAAAACTATTATCACGCCAAACCAAAATAATAAAATACAACTAATTCGTCCCATAAAAACTGATGCATGCGAGGTATGAATAACAAAACGATTTTATTTCACTATTTTTACGTTTCTTGAAACATTTATTGAAATAATAAAGCAAAATAGTTTTGTTATCTAGAACTATGACATATTTATTCCAAATATATTAGTACTTAAATGGCAAAATATGACGAAAACAATAGTGAAGCAAATAGACTGATACTTAACTGTGTACTGGTTTTCTGCGTACGTACCAAAGATGTAAAATAAATACCATTAGTGACAGCTGTGCATCATCTTTGGTATTTCCATGTTGCAAATATTTTTATTTGTTATATTATATCTAATCCAGTCTATTCGGGTGAGTATCAACGTCATTATAACCAGATTACAATTATTTTGGTATTCTTTTATGGTATTTGCATCTAACATTTAAACAATTATTTGGTTCGTAGTCCGGTTAATCACTTGAAAGTATGATATTATTACAGTTAACGGATTCTACTTAGCAGCAACGCTTATAATTACAACTAATCATAGCATTAGAAAATCAGTGCCTATTATTTTGAACGGTACTCCCATCCACCCCAACCACATAAATTAAGAGATCTATAAATTAATAGAATTAGTATTTCAACAATACAACGATAATCAGTTTAGATCGGAAGTTACTATATGCACCGAAGATATTAAATATATTTAATGCCTTTGATAGCACTTCTTTCATTTGTGATTTTATTCGTAATAATCAAAATTAAATGTTTCAAAAATTCAAATGCATTACTTATACATATATTAGACATGCACATGCACAGATAATAAATAAATAATTTTAATTTTAAATTATAATTAATTAACCAGTAAATAATCAATGAGCAAAAGATTTGAAGAAACCATCATATTTATTAATAAATTAAATATTAAATATTTTAGCTTTAAATGTTATTTTAAAATATTAATTGTAGATATAGCTATACCTATATTATTTAATTGGATTCTTTAATGGAATTACGTACGTACCTGTATTATAATATGTATACAAAAAGGAAAACTATACCTTCATTTCAATGAATTTTTAATAAATTAAATTAACTTAAGAATAATTATTTTACTACACTTCAATCTGATATTATTTAAGGTATTGAAAATTAATACAATATCTATATATATGTACATATATATTTACAGTATTTATTTCTCTATTATACACCAATGCCATTTTAACATTGTGGAACAATAATGTTGTGCAATATGGTAAAAATATCTTATAACAAACAGAAAAATAAAATAAAAAATAAAAATACTAACTATTCTTAATGAAAAATATACAACATAGTTTTTTTTTTTTTTTTTAATTACTGTCAACTAGAATATGTCAACATAATATAACGAAGAGGACATTTGTTATATGAAACATTATTAGACCACCTTTACCCACCCAAAATCCCTTCTCTAATAAATATACATATATGGAAAATGACATGTATATATATACTGTGGTATATATCTATGGACATAGATAAGAATTATATAATTATATTTTCTTTACCACAAGAATATTTATAATGTATTGAATTTCAATGTATACACATACATTCATACATACAATATGGTTAGAATGTCCTTTTAATTTTTGTTTCACACAAAAAAGGAAGCAATAAAAAAAATTAAAAAAAAAGAAAACTTAAAATCAATTTATTTGAAATGGTTTCAGTTCATCATATCAAATATCCCTCTACAATATTATACCTATATACTTAAGCGTAGTATACACAACGATATTATATCAAATCGATAGTATATTCAAAGTTGAACTTTCTCTCTATGGACAATTGTATAAAAAAAAAAAAAAAAAAAAAAAATTCTCGGACTAAAAGTTATTATGTGTGTGCTTAACAATCTTAAATGGTATTTTTCATAAACATGTGCATGTACTCAAATTCGCCGTATGGGTTGTATATATATACCAGTCAGTCAGTCAGTATGAAGCCTTTTAAGGGACCTCCAATATAAAAATATTTTTTTTTTTTGTTTTTCTATTTTTATTTTTATTTTCAGTTGTGCTTTGTTTAACTCCTCGAATAACTAACTAAAAAAAACAAAAAAAAAATAATGAAAGAATGTAAAAAAGAAAAAATATTAAGCTCTCTCGATACCATCACTATTACTGCTGCCGTTACCGCCTATTGACAGGATATTAAATTACTTTATTGGAAAAATTATAAAAAATAAAAAAATAAAATAAAACTACTAAGAACGAACATACAAATGATGTTAAGATAACATAAACTTGTTTGGGTTTCCATTAGCTTAGACTGTTTTTTTTTTTTTGTTATTGTTTTCTGTTTGTTCCTTTATGCTTATACAAACTAAATATATTTAAAGTAAAAAAATAAAATAAAAATTATAATCAATATTCTTGGTGACGGCAGTTAATCCATATGTTTATATATACATAATATAAATGATATATGTATGTATGAATATATTAATAAAAGATATTAAATTTAAATTTATAATTTTTTTTTTTAATGTGGGTAAAGAATTTCAGACTATTTAAAATCTTATTAGAAAAATTATTATAATATGACAATTTATCAAATCGCTTATTAATTTTGATCGTTCTTAGCTGCTGCCAAATCAACAGAAAACATTTTAAGGAAAGACGAGATGTTTCAGGTGGTTAATTTGACTTGCTTAGTTATTTTGATTGTTAGTTAATTGAGTTTAAATTGATTTTGAAGGTTGAAAATTTATACTTAACTATTACATACGGTACAATAACCGTTAATTTTATTTTACTATTAATTTCGTATCTGTTAAGCTGGATTTTTAAACATATTTTATGTATATAAAAAATTTATAAAATAAATTTAAAAACACAGGTTTATAAACTCCTGACAACAGTAGGAATCTTCACACTTGATTAGTCATCATAATATGCCACAAAATTAATAAATAAATGTTCTAAAACAAATTACACACTCACCTTATGTAGTAAAAATTGCAGTATGTACCATACTATAATAATTATGTATATAAAAAGATTATTCCACCTAAGTCGCATAAGAAAAGAACTTAAAACAAAATTTTCCTCAATGTAGCAAGTCTGTGAGTTGAGTATTCGCTACTTTTGCTTCCATTTATTGTACATATAATGTATGACCACCTCTGGTATATCATTTTAGTCTTTGATTTGATCTCTGAGGTTTTGTGAGAATTTTCTTTAAACAACAAAACTACTAATTAAAGTTAAGGATAAAGTTGTTATACCAATACACTGGAGTATAGGTGGTATAGGTGATTAGTAAGCTACAAATACTACATAATTTCAATTTTTAAATATGTATGTATGTATGAATGTATAAAAACATTTATGTATTATTTATTTATTATTTATAATTGAAAATTTTAATTACATTAAATTATTTTTTTTTAATATTTTGTATAATTTTCTAATGGTTTTTTTTTCTTTTATTTTCAGGTATGCCACACTGACGACTTTACAATGAAATAATAAGGTTTAATTAATTAAATTAAAATTGCAGTCATATTATGCATTCTATACTGCAATATTTTATTTATTGATGCAAATAGAATAGAACAAAATTTTATACAACTTACTTTTTAAATAAAGAAAAGTAATCTAGGGGACATTTAATCAATCTGTTTAGCTTAATATATATGGGTATAAGACTATCATAGCAGTATTTTGTTTAAATTAAAATGAAAATGAAAACAGTTATAACCGTCAACGTCCCACAGTATTATACAATTTCTATCGGTTATAATTATCATTTCTGCAAAAGGGTTGATACTGTAAACAGTAATTTGAATTCAGATAAAATCAAATTAAAACAAAAAAAAAAGATATTCAGATTACTTTGATTAAAAAATACCAACAGTATGGCGTCATTGCATCACAATAGCATTGTTATATTCATTTTGTAACCGTATTGATTAATAAATTTAAGATTTCATCCTAAACATATGCAATTTCAATAATTTTTCTCCAGATTTTCTTTTCTTAAGATTTTTTTTAGCTTTATTTAAAGAAATACTAAATGGTCTTTATTTTTCAATATGGTGCTAATAAGATGCAAAAGTACAAACGTTTACCGGTGATAAATATTCTATTAATGAGTAAATTACTTATCTGTTATACTCAATATATATAAATTATTACACCCTGCGTATATTTATTATTAAAAACGTTTCTTACCAAATTAACGCTAATTAGAAACATCAAAATTTTTGACGTCTACAACAAAACTTTAATAAAAAAAACGGTTAACGGTTATTACACGTTATATATTATATCAAATTGAATATATATTTAAGACTTAACCGAATTTTATAAAGCAATTATTTTTTTTACCATTACGTTAATTTTAACACCCCAATCTCCACTAACATTACAGAAAACAAGATTTGAAACGTAAAATTTTTTGAAACATAGGTACGAAGTTTCAATTTGATTAGTATGTACACGATGTAGAATATGAATGAGACAGAAATAATAAAGCCTTCCTAATAAAGTAAAGAGATATTTACAATTTATTTAAAGTATTCAAATATTTCAAGTTAATCCAATTCGTTAAAAAATGTAAACTCTTCATTCTTAATTTATGGTCATATATTTTCTTGATTTGTAATTTTAATTACTTCTAATTAAATGAGACGTTTTCTAAAAACAATTAAGTAAAATCAGACAATGAAAATCAAAAATATAACATATAGATGATCACATTGTAATTTGGATTTTAAACTTTTATATCTCAAGACAACTAAAATTAAACACGCTCATTTTTTTGTTCATCTATTAAATTTTGAAATTTAAAGATTAAAAATTCAGTTCAAACTTACAATCTGAGAAATTATTAAAAAAAAAAATTGAAATTTTCATTTTAAACTTTAAAAATCTTCACACTTATTTTTAAATAGCTTAATCAATTTTGTTTTGTTTGCTACCATCTCCGTCAGATTTTATACAATAGAACAAGATAATATCATTATTCCAATATTAAACCATAAACTATTAGATTGTATATATGAATGTACAAGCATTTTTATTCAAAGCCATAGAAAAATATCTTTATTGTGAAGAGGATACCTTACAAATATTCTAACATGTCTTAAGAGTTGAACTTTGAATTATGTACAAAACCTCGACGCAAAAAAAAGAAAAGAATAAAAACACCCATTTTATAATAATATTAATGCATTGTATACAAACATTCGTACAAGTGAATTTATCTTCTCAACTTTGTTGATAGGTCGTTCTCGTATATTTCTTATTTTTTTTTTTGTTTGTTTTCTATCAAGGATTTTAAGCACCATGAATTCTTATGTCACTATTGTTATTATCCTTTAATGTCATTGTTATCTTTATTATTTTTATATGCATATCCATACACACGTACATATTATATATATACACTTTCTAGAAATGATTTTGTGTATTAAGAATTGAAATATTATATAGCCTAGAACACAACGATTTCCATGTATTTTCTTTATTCTCTACGTTACGTTATTATTTTTAATAGACATTGTTAGAGGGATTTTCTAGAAATAATTTTATAACAAAAAAAACAACACAAACGGGTTCATATTCTCCTTCCTTTTATTATTTTATTTTTACTCAGTAATGAGATTAAATATAGTATAATTACTTCATTCTTTTGTATCCTTTACGGGCTAAAAAAAAAATAATAATATTAACAAGGTATTTGAGATTCTAATTGTGCTAAAATGAACTGTAAATTACTTTAAAATTAGATAATTATCCAAGTACATTTATTTTGTTAAAAAAAAAAATATTTTTATAAAATTATGAAAATTTTTAACTTTGGTATATTTATGTATGTATGTATATGTAAAATTCGTAATTAAAGTTTTTCCAATCATCAGTATCATTTCATTATTCTTCAACATATTTTTTTATTTTTGAAAATGGACCAGATTTTCCAGATATATGAACAGCTCTAACTTTATAATAACCATCAATTATATCATTTTTTGCTTTAAATTGAAAATATCGAAATGGAACTCTCCAACCGCGAGTAATGAATATCCAACTTTTATCTTTTTCAATATCATTTTCAATCAATGCACTTTCATTATGTGATGGTTTAAATTTAATTTCAAATGTTTGGACACAATTGTGATAACTTTCAAGTTCCCAAAATATTAAAATTTCACCTTTGGTTAATTTTAGAAAACGAATATTTTCAGGTTTTGATGAATAGAAATTATCTACATTACAAATTCGTATGAGTGCAACCCATGGTGCTCTTAATGTGTAATTTACTTTTAATTTCTTCTCATCTGTTGATATTAATTTCGTTTCTAATACTTTTGGCCCTTGAATACGTCTCATCCATTCTCTTTGATATGAATCAGGATATGATGGTTTTCTATATAAATACCATAATTCAATTGGATTTGTTTCGTTTCTTTCTAAAACTTCTACACACAATGCCATTTCTTTATTTCTATTTGGTAATTGAATTGTAAATGAAAATTCTGTATTAGATGAGTCATTTAATGCAGTAGAAGTTGCAATTATTGCTAAATAATAATCTTCATTTGTTTCAGAAATTGTTGTTAAATATGATATATTCTTTTTGAAAACTGAATCTAATGCATAATCACCAAGATGACCAAGCATTCCTAAAGCTATATAAACTGGTTTTGCTATAAATTGTGAATATGGTACAATACTATTATTCATTTGAAATCGTGCAAATAATGTTCTTTGACTAAATTCATATGGATGATAACTCATGAAAGCATTATCATGACTTATTGATTCAAGATTGATAAATTCCTTTGAATTTATTTTCATTGACCAATGTTCTAATACAATATTAACAATATCTACAGCATAATTAATATCAGATTGAAATTCTCTTGGAGTGGACCATCCAGCTATTGGATCAGCTTCATCATTTGATACAGGATAATTATTTAAATTTTTATATTCCGAAAATATTTCTGAAAGTAAAGTTTTTCCACCCGATGCAACTTGATTTGAATCACCATTACCTTTATGATGAAATGTTAAAATATCAAATGGGCAATGACCTAAATTATTATTACAAAATTTTAATGAACTCCAACACAAAACATGTTTTGATTTATTTTTAAAAAGACCTGCTGGGCCTCGTAATTTAAAATTTTCATTAACACTTTTTAAACCTTTACGTAAAGCTATTGCATATTGTATAAAATTATTTTCTGTGAAATTTATCAAATTATAATTTTTCAAATCTGGTTCATTCCACGTTTCAAATTTCCACTTCATTAGTTTATTTTCACCATACTGTAATAAATATCTTTGAGCTATTTGAAAACTTAAATCTTGCCATAAAAACGATTTAAATGAATCACTTTTATTTGAAAATACATTATTTGGATTTCCCATGAATTCAAATCCTATAGAAAGTCCAGCATCATTAGCCCATTTTACAATGACATCTAATTTTTTAAAATTATAAATTGGATGATTATAACTCTCATTTTCAAATTTAACATCAATCAAGTCTAAAAGCCAATGAATTCTTATAGTATCTAAACCAGAATTTGGTAAAGCTCCTATTAAATTAAAATGTACACGTATATCTTTTTTAATAAGATATTTTGATACATCACCAAGTGGACAAAATCCGGTATTTGTCCAAAATCTAGGCAATTTTTGATATTTTTTTATTTCAATTGAATTTTCTTCTTCAATTATCACATATAAATTGAAGAATACAATAAAAAATAAGAAACTTCCAACAATTAATAAAACAGTATTATAATTTTTTATTTCTTTAAAATACATTTCAACATATTTGCGCAACGTATCTACCTTTTTTTTTTTTATTATACTAATTAATTACTAATAAAATAATTAAAAAATGTAAACATTAGACAGAACACTAGTAGTAGTAGATGACAAATTGTAAATAAATAATTCTAAATAACCGGCTTAGCTTAAACAAAAACAAATATAAGTCAATAAGTCATCTCAACAGTTGATTTATTAACTTTAATTTCGTTTTCAACAGTAATGTCGCTGATGTCACTCAATTCATTTAAAATTTATTCCAAGATTCCAACCCTACACAGAACAAATGTTGCCGTTTTCAATTATTTTAAAACCTGAATCGAGATAAAAAATGTGCTGAATCAAAACCGAAATTGTCATTGAAACATAAAAAATGAGTTTGTTAAATTTTAATTAAAAAAACAATAACCACAGGCAGATCTAATCAATTTTTTTTTTGATAATTTTATTTATATAACAGTATTTTTTCTGCCTGTTATATTTTCACCGGTGCATTTATGTTTTGAAAAAGCGATCGTAACGGTAGAAACGATTGTGAAGGTTTATATGGATTGTTTCAAACATTATTTGAATTTTCAAAATTTAAATGTCGTTGGTGGCAGATTTGATTTGTTCTTATCATTTTATTTCTTTCTTTTGTCTTATTTATAATTTTCTACCCAAATGTATGAAATGGTATAATTTGTGAATTTCATATTTCACATAATTCAATTCTTGTTGTATTTACTAAATTATTATTATTATACTTGGAAAGGGATGTGGGAGGAAATATTTCTTGAAATTTTAAAATACTTTAGTAAACAACATTAGTAAAAAAATTAATTTGACAGACTTACCAATATTTCAAATATAAATAATTCATATGCATATCGGTTTTTTTCAAATCTGACCATGAATAACTGATAAAAAAAAAACAGTTATAACTTTTCGAATTTATGGTCATCAATCATTCATAATTCGTCAACTACCCTAAACATTTGCATTTCACCTTTTGTAAAAATTAGTAAATTGAATAAATAACAAAAAAGTAAAGATAAAAAAAAAGTATTGGAACAGCTCGATTAGGTTAGGAATTTACAATCGAGTTCTATTTTGTCACTCCAAATGACGACAACCAAACCAATGAATTCAATTAAATTATGTTGTTATTTTTATTTTCCTATTTTGTTTTTCAATTTCTGGTTGTATTTTTGGTAGTTTAAGGTAAAACAAGATATCAGCTATATTTACCACATTGGAGATTAGGTATATTGTTCAAATGAATTTAGCGGACTATGGTCCGAAAATTTAAACAATAAAAATAAAAAAATAAAAATTATAAAATAACGAAAAAAAGTTGTACATCAACATTTCAATTTACAAATATTTTTATTCTTGAATTTAGTTGTCCATTGTGAAACTAAAAAAAAAGTGGGACAAGAACATGAATCGCAAAAAAAAAATGAAAATTGCTATCGAGTACAGACTAGATGGACACATGATAAAATTATTTTACAATTCATGGCAGCCAGAAAGAAATAGAATAATACTTTTTTTTCCTTTTTGTTTAAATTAAAAAGTTCAAATAAAAGAAAAATAAGCAAACAAAAAAAAAAAACATGTAACAAATTGAAAAACGAAAATCATTGGTTTAATGTTTTTGACTTTGATGAAGGTAATTTTAGCTATATATAGAGTTTGAATACGAGTTTTTTTTTTAATTCACTTTTTTTTTTGTTTTTGTAAAAAGCTAACGATTTTTAATTTATAACACGTTATAGTAAAGTTGTTCGGGATCATTTTCAACATATCACATTATATATAAAAACAGGGCTGGCTGCGAAAATATATAAGATAGGTTAAGTCAATTAAATTTATTTTTTAGTAAGTAGGAACATCACCTTACATTCTTCACGGTTCTCTGGTTTGAGCAGTGATCTTGACTTACACCCAAGTTCGTCCATAATTATCTAATTCAGCTATTGTGATTCGACGTCATGTGTTGTTGGATCTTCTTATCTTCCTACTGCCTTCAGGATTCAATTCTATCTCTTTCTACTGCCTTGGGGGCTTAACTTTTTTATTTAGATACATATATAAATTTTGATTTTTTATCGATGAATTTGGATCTGATGATGCTACAAATAAATTAATAAATTATTCAAAAATTTTTTTAAAATATTTAATAAAATTTTTTTTTTATTTTGAATTTCCGCCATTTGCTTTTCTGTTTTGTTTGTTTAGTTTTATTTATCGTTTCGCTGCAATTGTGTTTCATTTGACGAAAAATAGTTGAGCGAAGCGAATTTCGTTGGTAGTCGGTGGTCGGTGGTCGCAATTGTGTTTACCGCTTAAGCCGTAAACTTAAATTTATTTAAAAAACATTTGATTGTTGAATTTCCTTTCACTAATACATACTTTTTAAACACATGATTTTTTTTTATTGGAAATATCGTAAATTCGCAAGCAACATACTTCTTTAACCAGTGCTTCTACTAACTGAATTTTTGCTTTATTTTTCTTCCTTTTGTATCCTATATCCTTGATATAATCTTCTTCCTTGGTTTTTAGCCTTTGCAATCTGAACCTTAAATGAGTGAATAACCCCGTCTTTAACTTTATCTACTCCAATTCGAAATAAAGATGTTATTTATAGATTATGTTTCGATTAATTAAAATAACGTTGTGAGTACTCTATTTCTAAATCAATATTCAGTCTAATATCTATCTGTTGACTTTGATTGGAAATTGTTAAACTTTTCTATAGGTTCTAATTTCTTTTTTTGTTACCTTTTTTTTATGTTCAATTGATTTTATCAATTTTATGTTGTTTTTCAACCATATGCTTAGCACCTGCAGACTGAAAAATAAAGTAGTACATCTTCTTATTGCTAATTCGACCTCTCGTAAAAATGTTCTTGACATCATTGATTTTGAAAATCATCTTACTTAGAATCCAAAATAAAATTTTGTAATATAATGTTGCAATTATCATCTTACAGAATCCCACTTCTGATAAACCAAAACTACTATACAATATGTATTTTCTTCTACTTCGATTCAACAAATGGATGTTAGCGACTAATATTCATCCGTGGTTTTATAATGTTATAAACTGGTTTTTTTTTAATTCTTGACAGTAACTTAGGTTGAATCACCTTTTGTGCTTAATTGAGTACGGTACTGCAATTTTACACTACAATATCTACAATATTTCGAGAATTTATTTAACAAATTACTGGCTTATCTACTAGAATAATTTCGTTTTATTTAATTTGTTACCAGATTATATATATGTACTCTAAATTATTTTTTGTCATTTATTATATATCCAATATATCCAATTATATCAAATAAAGGGGACCAGTTCGAAAAACCATCAAAGCATTTTTTTTGGCTTCATCGGGTATCGAACTTGGAACTTTTCGGTTGAAATGCAGGCGCTTTATTTACTGAGCCACCCAGCGTGTACATTCTTTGTATGAAACCTCGTTGTATGAACCTCCTTTTTTGCACCGTATTTTCTTGAATTTTTAGCTCACTGGTATGGGTTATTTTTTTCTTCGTTGAATATTATGCAACATTATGGCAGGAGAGTATATAATCCCAAAATTTTAATATTTTTTTTAAATTTATTAAAATGTTTTCCAATTTTTTCAAAATCCGACTCTGCATAACAATTTTAATATACCATCAACATTTATATTAACTATTAAAAATAAAACCAAAAAAATTCGACGAATTTTAGTACCTTTAAATTTAGCTCATCCTTTATTCTACCTTGTAGATGGATAAATATAAAAATTATTTGTTTTTGTCTATATGTATTTTTTTATATCCTAATTGTTCCATTGTGTGTTTGTTTTCACCCATACAGTTCTTGATCTAATTTTTTTGTTTTTCATTATTTGTTCATTCAACAAAACATGTATGTTACATATTATTATATAATATGTACATTTATATATATATATATACATATATATATATACACCTATTTATAAGTAAATAAACATATATGTATGAATTTATGTAATAGGAAAAATAAAAATTAAAAGTGAAAATTTCATTAAGAATATTTGTTTAAGTTAACAACTCTGTAACATTTTAAATGACATCAGAGAGTTAGTCTATTGACTTGTCCAACTTGTTGGGTTGAACACTTATTAAAAATTGTGTAAATGACACCAACCCATTCATTTCGTTTATACTTACATATGGATATACAAATGTACAATATAAATGATGTACATTTGGAGATTTTAAAAAAATTTCATTTTTATTATCTAATATTAAAGGTCTCTCTCTCTATGTATGTTGTATATAGTATAAATAAATAATATTATGAATGAATAAATGTTTGATGATTTAAAATTGTACTTTGTAATTAAGTCAAGTAATTAAAAGATGTTCTATGATTTATTAGTATATAATACTATATATATATATATATTTAATTACATACCTTTATGTAGTCCTTTTTTATATGAATTACTAGAAGACTTACTATATGTACATAAAATATATTATATAATTTTTATTCATAACTACGTACACTATTTGCACATATGTTAATGAACTCGGAACGTACAAATAATGAATTAAATTTTTTTATTATAGTACACATCATACCTTTTTTAATTATTGTTTCTTTTTAGAAAATAGAAAACTTTACTTTTTATGAGTATAGGCTAATAAACATAAATTTAATTAAAATATACTATATACTATACCAGTTCGGGATTATATGATAGAACTGTTGGGCTCTACCAAACTTCGTGGAATTAATAATTTAGAATTACTATACCAGAGCCCAACAGTTACATCCTATAACGTCGCATTAGTGTATTGCTTTATACTGCACTATTATACCTTGTTAATGAATGTATTATTGTACACAAACCAATACAGCTAGTTATAGGAATAAATTTCAAAATCGTGTTTTACGCGTGGAATCATTAAATCAGGAAACACAAAGATATGTACACAACTTTCATCACATATCTTAAATAAAATAAAATGCAAGGATTGATTTATACTAAATAGAGAGAACCATCTAATTGTACGGTACTGATGGTGTACATCACTAGTTGCTAAAGAAAAAACAAAGCTAATATGGTTGAATAAAATAGAGGATAACTGTCGAAAGATTGGAGTAAATGAATGGACGATAGTTATTCGTGTTAGAACAGAAAATGAAGTTTAGTTTCACCTCGGGCTGTAGAACAAACAAATTATAATGATGATGAAAGAGAAACCTAATGGGTGTTAATTATGACATGAAGCTATTTTAATATAATTGCATATACTTGATCTAGAAAATAGATGCTAAGCAATCGAAAATGTATTAATAATTGAATGGATCCTACTGTTTTGATTCAAATATGTCGAAACAACGTGAAATACACCTAAAAATATATATATCTACTTAATTATGACCGGAAAAACCGATGGAAAAAATATACTTGAAATAAATATACTATTGCTATTATTATTTAAATATACAAATTTGATTCTGTTTTGCTTTTACTCACTCAACCTGGGTGTGATGTTTTATTAAATAAGTATCCATCACAACCTCCTTGAGTGAGCGACAGCTCAATGGATTTTACAACAACAATTTAAATAGAAAATATTTTTTTTTTATTATTTTAATTTTAATAAATTATTAAATAATTTTTTTTTTGTTAAAATTAAATTAAATTAATTAAATTTAAAATTTAGAATGTAAACAATTGAATTAAAATATGTACATATATATATATATTTCACAGTTTAGTTGATAAGAGCACACAGTACTAACTTAAGTTAGTTTATCCAATTTTTCAGTAGAACTAATTTTGTAAATTTTTTTATTATATTACTAGCATTACAAAAATTTTGTAGGAAAAATTAAAAATAATATTTAATCTTAATCAAAAAAATTTCTTTTTCTCTTATTTTTAATAGTTTTGAAATAATTTTTATATTTTTAATTACCGATAAAAGTTAAACATATTATAGTAATTTTTATTGTATCAAATTAAAAATTACCCGTATCAGCATTTTTTTTTTCTAATTGTAGAGTTATTTTAATTCATATCTACTTGTAACGCAAAATCTATCTGCTTGTACAAAATAAGCCTAAACATATACTTTCAGTCGATAAAGTGAGCCAAGATATTCGAAAATATTTAAAAAAAAAAATCTCTCAGTCTTAGAGTGTTTGATGGTTTAATAATAACGAACAGAAAATCTGTAAAATATTTAGGTGTATAGATAGTAACAAAAAGGATCGAATTGGTCGACAAAAATATTTTCTCAAAGGGAAGAACTAACTGCTGTCACACTGGTAAAAATGAACCAAAAATTTCTGCACCAAATGTAGCGCAATAAATAGAACAGGCATCTGGAAAAACTATGCTAGATAACCAAACTATTAGAAATATTCTTAAAAGAGCTGGATATTATGGGTGTTCAGCAGGAAAAAAAAAACCTTTCATAAGTGATATAAATAGAAAAAAGTGTTTTAGCTTTGCTCAAATGCATAAAAATAAGTCGAATAACTTTTGGAATAATGTTGTATTTATGGACGGGAGCAAATATAATAGTTATGATCCTGATGGAAACGCAAAGTATAGAGAAAAACTATAAAGCAGTCTGCAAAGATTAAAAATTTAATAACCAGTGTAGAAAAATTGGGACTTGATAAACGAAAACGACGCTTCACATTTCGGCAAGATAATAATTCTAAACATACTCACAAATTGTCAAAGAATGGTGTATTTTCAACATTTCAAATCAATTACATTCACCACCACATTCCCCCGATTTGAACCCAATTGAAAATTTATGGGGTATGTTGAACCATAACATTCGAAAACACCGTATAACATTCAAAGAAAAATTAAAAATCACGTTATTAAGCGAATGGAACAAAATATTACCACAACACACTTCCAAATTGATTTTCAATATGAAAAGGCGTATGGTAGCTGTGTTTGGCAATCAAACCAAATATTAAAAAGAATCTATAAAAAAATAAAATGTGCTGATTTGAGATAATTTTTGGAAGTTTATTTTTTATATTTATTGTTTTTGTTACCGCATTTTTTTTTTTTTTTTTTAAATATAAATTTTATTTTTTCGCACTATTTTTACATTCCTACACTAGTCTAGCCAACAAAAATTTACAAAAACAGCTATTTATTTCTAATTTTATTGAATTTTATTAACATCTACGCAATTTTTTCGTTTTTATGTTAATTATACGCACAATTTTAGGAATTTTTTATATTATGTAGAAACCTTACAAAGTTTTTTTGTCTTTGAATTATATTACTGGAAAAGTAGGGAGTAACAACCAATAGTTATTTATTAAAAACCTAGCTTAACTTAATCTATCTTAATCTAACTAAAACTACTTAACCTAATTAAAAAAATAATGTATATTATATTTTGTGCTAATTATAATTAGAGTTTTGCAACCACCAATAGTTTGCTTTAATTAATTTGTGCTTATCTGGTATGGACATTTCAAACTTTAAATTTTCTCCGTTAATATTGCCGGGGTTATAAACAATAGCTTTACATGTAGCCCGTCTACTATAATGGTATAATAGAGGGACATGATTACCGATGATTTGAATATAACCGTTTTTATCTAAATAGATAAAATGCTCAGGAGCTCTGAATCCCATGAGCAAATCTTTTTGATGTAATCCTCATTGTGGTAGAATATATGCGTTATTAAACCATTTTGTTTTGTACTTTTTCATAATGTTTTCGAATTAATTTTATAATAAAATTATCGATTCTAATTATGTTTGCTGCCTTGTACAAATATTTATTAGAGTAGTAATACATTAAGCTCGCTAATGTTGTATCATATTGGTGCACCATATACAAGCGTTGGTCTTATTAGTGCTTGATAACATATAATTTTAACTCTTTTACTAATGATTTTTGAAAGCTTTGTTACCTTTTGATATACTATATTTGATTTGCTCAATATAGTTTAAGTTACGATGTTTTGTTACCGTATAAAATGGTTGTTTTTTTTTATATACTTAAATAAACATCAAAATAATTGAAATATAAAATTTTTCCCCAAGAAAAGCACAGTTTTCAGCTTACAATCAAAAATTTCAAAAAATATAAACTATATTTAAACTTATCGTACTCAACAATACTTTATAACTATTAATATATGAATAGAACATATTTCAACAGAATAGGTACTCCTCAATATTGATGAAGAAAACAATCTCATAAATTACATTTATTATTTCAACAACAATTATATTAATAAAACTTTAAAATCTGTCTTTATCCCACCAGAAGCATTTTTCTATTTGGATTCATATAACCATTGAAAAACAATAATAAAATAATATAAAAAATCTGATGTAATCAAACCGAAGTCACATTTATCTACATATATATAATTTTAATATCAAATAAGTATATAGTTATGTAATTGATCTAATAGGTGGTGTCTGTCAAAGATATATTTCAGCCGGGTACTATTTCCATAGAATAAAAATCTGTAGAATAAAATCTGTAGCTGTATAAGAGAATAGAATAAAATCTGTAGCTGTATAAGAAAAATCTTAAAATAGTTATAAAGTACAAAGAATAATAAAATTAATAATAAAATCTGTGTAAATAAAATAAATAAAATATTTCAAATTAATTCAAAAATAAAATTTGTGGAAAATTAATGAATAAGAGTTTTAATCAATTTAATAACTAACTATACAGAATAACTATATACAGACAATTTTTTAAGAAAAAATATTCCGAAGAAGAAATTTTAACTATATTGTATTCATAAAAATCTTATCGGTAATTTATTCGTAACAAAATTTTATTATTAATTTGTGCCGAAATGATAACGGATTTTACTGAAACAATTTTCTGATCGCTTATAACCGGCTCCAGTAAAAACAGAATATTTTTTCGTTGTTTCATTTTTACGTATTGATTTTACTGATAGGTATAATCACAATCTTAATATCTGCTGCTTATACGTTGGGGTTATAGGTTATGGTAAATCTGAAAATGATAAAAATACGAAATTATTGCACACAGTTATGTCCTTACCTAGTGTGAATATTTTAGTTTAATTTTTTTTTAACAAAAACAGGCATATCGAAAGTGAATTGGAATCCACAACTTTAATTTTATACTATATTCACATTTCACATTACGGCTGACAAATAAATAAACAAATGATGACGGTATATTTCAGAAAGTCTATATCTTAATTTTTTCTGTGAATCCTAATGATTAGTAAATAGATTTTTGAGTTGGCTTTAATATCTAGATCCAAAAACAAATAAAAAAAAAATAAATTAAAGCATATTTTGTTTTTATCGCAGTGTACATCAATTTATATAATTTATTGTAATTATATAAATTGTAATTATAAATTGTAATTATATAAATTGTAATTATAAAAATATAAATTAAAAGGATTGTTTAGTAAACTATTCTAGAACGTTTTAGAACGCTTTGGACAACTTTTTTTGTTGTTGTTTTTTCTTCAAATTTTGACTGTTACAAAAAGGAAATTTGAGAATAAATGAGAATAAAGAAAAATTAGAACAAAAAAGTTCAAAAAAGATCAAGAAAAGTGTTCATAAAATTTTTCTGTTCTACATCAGTGTTTCACAGTTAATTGTCATTGTCCAAAACTGTTCTGTCCGATTCTGTTCTAAATCTACTGAACAAACTTTAATTAATTACAACTACATATTATAGATACTTATATATATTTTAATAATATATTTAATTTTACATTTTTTATTTCAGTTTAATTAATCAAACAATGACTGATATTGATGGTGGTCAAGTAAGACGAGTATTAAATAAAGCTTTAGATGTTTGGGCTAAAAATTCCAAATTAACATTCCGAGAAGTTTACGACGAAAGAGCTGATATTCAAGTATTATTTGCAAGGTATTTATCCACTTATTTCCATTACACATTTTTTTTTATTTATTTTAAATAATTGTTTATTAATATGATAATTTTGTAAAATTTTAATTAAATTAACGAAAACATTTACCTCATAACACATTTAATTTAATTTTTTTCTATTAATTTACAATAAACCACATTTACCAAATGTGCAAAAATGTTAATGTTTTTGTTTTTATTATTTAATTTAATTTAATAATTTAATTAAATAACATATTTTTGTTTTTTTTTTTGTGTGTGTGTTATTAGACAACGTCATGGTGATGGTTATGATTTTGATGGTCCTGGTTCAGTATTAGCACATGCATTTTATCCAGGTACAGGACGTGGTGGTGATGCTCATTTCGATGCCGATGAAGTATGGCATACAGATGAAAGTGATAGAAATGATGGTGAGTTGATTTAATTACTAAAATTAATTAATAAAGTAAACATATATAATAGACTATAGAATATACAATTAATTATGTATAAATGTACTCAGAGTACATGTTTCGCTTACACTCAATTACATAATCAATTCACACTAGTATAGAAAAAGAGCAAATAAAGATAATAAAAAGACATCAATTTATTTAATTAAGAACTTTTTTTTTAACAAACCATTTTATATTTATATATATATATATATATATTTGATAGATTAATTGTGATTGATTAACTCTAAAGTCTAAAATGTTATCCATTTTGTTTTTATAAATTTATTGAAGAAAATAGTTTTCTTGAATTCTTGGAATTTAATTCTATTAACGTTTTCGGTTGGCAATTCAATATTATGAAATTAAACTTTTGATGAAATTGACAAAATTCGAATTCGATTTTAAACAAATCGATATAAAGTTCATCTGATTGAGAAAGACTGATGAATCGAAGTGCTTCACTTCTTCTTCTTTTTCTACTAACGCTGACAACGTTAAAAAAAATTGTTAAAAACAAAAGAAAGAAAATAAAAATATAAATATTTTTTTTTTAAAATCAAATAGAGGTAATCTTGCGACACACCCAGCGGTGGTAGTTAAACACAATAAAACACGCGCAATTCTGTCTACATGATTTTCTTTTTAATCTTAAACAAATTGATTTTCTTGAAAATTTATTTGAATCGTTTCGTAGTAACGGATATCATATAAACAATACAGTCCGGTAACACTTAAAGCAGTTCCACCACCAAGAGCACATTTTCTTTTAGACCAAGTGAAGGTTTGTAAAGTAAAACAGTTGCAGTACCAGCCAAAACTGTGTTTACATCATTTTCTTCACACCTAATCCTTTGAAGAAGTACCTAGCTGTTATTGTGTTGGCTGTAGCAGATCATTGTTTCATAACTTAATAGAACTGTTGCTTTCCTTAATTTTCCACATTGTTGCAATGCTGTTTAGTTTTAATTCCATTATAAAATCAAACTAGTCCTCCAACACCTGCTCCAAACATAACCGAAGTACATATTTGTGAAAACACAAGTTGAAATCTATCTTTCTCACTTGATGCACCCTCCGGAAATATAAGCTGAGGAAATATCAGATTGAGCTGGGTGTAAAAATCTTGAATCATAATTTAAATAAGGTGATAAAGGTGAATTTTTTTGTTGTTGACTATTTGGTGCAGCAGAAGATGGTGGAGTAGAATAATCAGAAGATGAGCTGATACCACCACCTAATGACAACGTTTACTGAGGATAAGTCTTCTTTAGTATAGTTTTTTTTATTAATTTCGTACTATTATTATTTTTTTTGAAATAATAATTAAAAAACAAAAAAAAAAAACTATTGTATTTAAATGCATATATATACTGCGATTGCGATGCGATTGGACTCAATTGAGAAAAGAACGAAATAAATAAAATAAATAAGTAAATATATATAATTTTTTTAAACTAATTAATTTTTTTGTAATTACAATTTTTTATTTGTAATTAATCCATTTATTTTAATAATTTTTTTTTAAAAAAAAATATTATTTAAGGATCTCTGCAAACCTAAATATGTAATTATGATATTCCATACACTACCATGATCTATCAACGTAGATCAATAAATTGGGCATAAGATATTACAAAGCTTGTTTTGGTAGTTTATTTTAAAATAAATTTCAAGATTCTACTCGGTTATTTTGAAAGAAAAATTCTATAAGAAAAATAATAAACCCAATAAAGATGGTGAACAACGAATTATGCTTATGTATAAGTTTATAATGACTCTAGCATATAGCAATATAACAATAACAATACAGCTAAAAGCCGAGGCCTATAAATTCAACTACTTATCAATAACTTATAATTATAAATATATATTACTTATCAAATATAAATATTTTAGATATATGTATGTATGTTAGAAGTGAATTAAACAAAGAAAACAAAAATTTATAAATACAAAAACAAATTAAAATATTTACAGGACTCCAGTATGCCATAGGTGTTAAATAAACAGTGGAAAATTTATTAATAAATAAATTCAGTCAATTTTTATAAGTAATCTAGTTAAAAAAACTTCAAATCAAAGTTTGCTTGCTTTTCAAAACAGTCAATATAATATATCGAATCTGTCAATACATATTTAACAAATTACGTTCGACTTGTGGTGCTGAGAGAACTAAATTGCCCTCCAAGATTAAAAATATCTCTACAGACAAACACTTGCTTTTTTTTTCTAATAAATTTTATTCCATTCCAAATTTTCAAATCCTATATTTTTTTTGCACTTCTTCACCTGTTTTTTTTTTTTTTTCTTTCTTTGGTTCTTTTGAGCCCACCAGCATTTTCCTTTCATCAGAGAATTCTAATAATTTTTTATTTTTTTCATCATTTTTTTTTTGTTCTTTTATTACGGGTGGGTGGTAATTTGTTAGTTTACCTTATTTTGTCGTTTATTTTTTTGTTTTTAGTTATTATCTGAGTAAATTGTTGGAGATAGAATGATATTTGAAGGAAATTAAGCAGAAAGATGTCTGCTATATTGCTATAAAGGAAGAGAAAAAGGAATAAAAAAAAAGAAAAATGAAAAATAAAAAATGAACATAAAAACCAGAAACCCATGCAAAATAAACGTTTAAGGTAAAAGTTGAATGAGACTATTAAACATATATATATAGTAAAAGAATAATAAAATACAGGGTGTTTTGAAAATATCTCACCTCATTGATAATTAATGGATGTATTTTTTTATGATATAAATATAAAGGAATATTTTATTTGTTTATTTTGACAGTTGATACTACTGATAAATCTGTAAGCCAACTTTATAGGTCCTTTTCCCTTTTGAAATGTGTATTTTTATTCATTTCATGTATATATATATTTTTATATATTTCATCCACCTTTAAAATTAACTCTAATTTTTTTGCTCTCTCAATTTACTTAAAATTGATATAATCTTTGGGGATGAAGATATAGGCATGATAGGCAATAAAGAATGATCTAATAAGTACTATAAACGCTGATAATATAATTAAGATAAATTTACAAAACATGCATAAGACCTATTATAATCTATATGCAATAGAGTGTATCCGAAGAATCCGTTATCATCATTGGAGCTTAGTTACAAATTTTCAAATAATTAGCGAAATTAATCTATACGTTTCCAGAAGAAAAAAATCATTGGATTTTTTTTCTTCCACAAGTCTTGCTCCATTTCAGTTGTGTAGATTAATTCTAGAGTAGAAAGATCTGATCTCTCTAAAATTAACAGTACTTTTTATGTAAATGTAAATATCTGGGTAAATAAATGAATTGAAATGAATTCAACAAGTCTTGCCCCAATCACAATTAATACTTGATATCTTGTATTTTATATAGAATATAATTATTAAGATATAGTTGTGATGATATTATATACAAAAAAAAAATTGTGGGCCTTATTGTGGTAAACCCACACGCAATTGAAAAGCGGTGAATTGGTATTGCTGTAAACGTGAAGAGAAAAATGTCAAACGTCATTTTCGAAATTAAACGTGAATATATTTTTTGGTATTGTTCAAAACGTACGGCTACAGTTTTCTTTGTATTGTTGAAACGTGAAGATTAGTTCGCGTTTAAAAAATTTAGAACAACTAAATGAAGGTAAAATTTATATTTTTTTTATGTTCTTGTTCATTTGAGTTAAAAAATGTAATTAATAATTAATTATATCCATATTCAACATAATGTTGCCTCTAGTATATCCAGCATTGATGACAATATTTGTGAGAAGGTCGGTTGAGCTATGTTTATATGAAAACTACCTTGAGTAAAAATCTCAAACAATCACCAATTTTTAATTTCAGTGTTGAAGATCATGATTTAGTTGGTGTCGGTATATTTTTCTCAATTTGTTTTAATACATATTCAAAAGCAGATTTAGACGAAAGTTTGTCGTAAAACTAAAAGTACGTATGTATATAAAATATGTATATATAAGTATATAAAAATACTTAAAATGTTGTCCATTTCAAAAATATCATTACAAGTATTCCTTAAATTTTGCTTAACAAATCTTCCACTATTAATTTGCCCAACAAGATATACATCAGCAACTCTATCCATTTTTAATACTTTTGTAATCAATTTAAAAACAATAATTTTACGTTTTTCTTTTTTTAAACAACTTAGAAATAACACAAACTTTAACTTTCACATAACATATATTCAAAATAAGGGCATTTGACATTTTGTTATTCAACGTTTCGAAAATAGATTTTTCACGTGTTCTGTACAATACCAATTTGAAGTGAAAAGAATACACAACGCGTCTCGCGTTCACCGTACATTTACCACAATAAGGCAATGTATCTAATTGCGTATGTCAAGTCTCTGTGTAAAAGCAGTTATAAAAAAACAAAAACAGTTAAAATCAACCTAATTTAGCAAATAAAAAAGAACATTATGATATTCAACATAGTTCGATGGGGTAGAATAAATAAAAGAAGCTGAAGGGACCGCATAAATATAAAATTGGTTATTTAATGGATCTAAAAAATTACCTTTGAAATCGCGTGATCGCCAGGACAATCAACGAAAAGATGAATGCACTGTTAGTTATTCCAATCCCAGTAGGCCTAAAAACTTATTTCCCCATTAAAAAAAAAACATTGCAAAATAATAGAACCTAGTCACATAACACAAAGAAGAAGAAACAAAAAATTGAGTTTCTTCAATTAAAAAGTATTACAAATTTTATTTATTATCACATATTCTTGTTAAAAATAACTTTCTTTTTGTTCGTTTTTGTTTTGCCATTATTGCCTTTTACCAAAATAATACAAAAATATCCTTAACAAATTCCTATTACAAATTAAGTATATATAGAATTCCTGCGTAGAATTTTAGGCTGAAATTCTATGGTAAACTTCCATTAATTTCACTTGTATTAAAGTATGCAAAGTATTTTATTTAGAATATCAAAAGAAATCAAAGCCTTAAAAGTATTGTATCACTACAACTTTATGTGTGTGTAAACTAAATTAAACCAAATTGAACTGAATTGAATATTGTAATTGTATAGTAAAAAGACTAATCGTTTTATGTACAATTTGTATAAATAAACTGTATTATCTATTTGATCTTATTTATTTTTATTAAAATACGTTTTATTGTTTGTACATCTATTTTACTACTGTGTTCTAATACATTATACAACTATACAGTTATCATCAAACCATGATAAGCAGGATCGTATGACACCTTTTACATTTTTTCATCAAAATGCATCTTCAATATACATCTTCCCCTTTTCAGCCACAACGGTTGAAGAGCATAATAGATTTTTAGAAGAAGTGATGAACGAAGCTAGAAAATTAAATATAAAATTTAATAAAAAAAAAATCAGTATAAAGTGTATGAAATGATCATATTGGTTGATTCATACAAGAATCAGAAGAAAATTTGCATGCAATACCATCTGCTCGGCTACAACGCATGAAGCTAAGATTAACGAAATACTACATATATATTAAGTATGTATATATACCACGGAAGTATCTGTACAGATCTGATATATTATCAAGATTCTGTAATAAAGAAAATATATCATCTTGTTTGTAAATCTATTTTACTACTCTGCTACAATGCTACAATCTATTTACTACCCTGCTATTTTACTACTCTGCTATCATACCACTATCCAGTTACATCAAACCATGAGGTGCATTCATACAAGCGATTCTTCATATATTACAAGTATACTTATAGCAAATATAATTTGATTGACTGATGTTATACAAACCGTTTGCACTATTAAATTTGTCGCATAAAAATATTGGATCACAAAATTAATAATTGTAATAGGTACTACAAAAAAAAATTATTTGAATTTTTTTTTTGTTTTAATTCGTCCAATATATTTGACAATCAAATAGCAATCAGAACAAAAAACCTTAATACTTCGTATTAATAAAAAATTTACTCGATACTATACTCACACTTAAAAATTATCTAGTATTTACTTATTAGCTTACAAAATTTTATTGTCTCCAATCAATATTATATTATCTATTCAATAATAAACTTTTTTAGATAAACCCCTTAGCATGATTCGAGTAAACATTCAATTTTTATTCATACACAAATCAACGTTATCAAAAATGTTAGTTGTTTTTGTTTTTGTTTTTCTTTTTTTCTTGTAATTTATTAATGTGTAATTTAAGTACTCCAAAGAAATTAAATTATATATAGGTTATTTATAATCCCACATTTAAACTCCACCTTCTTAGAAAAATAAAACTTATGCTATTTAACATCAAAATGTCATTCAAAAACTCGTATCAAAAAAAAAAATTCTTAAAATTCCAATAAATCCATTTATATAGTCATGAAAAATAAATTTTCCAAATAAATCTCTACTGTTTATAATAATGTAAAATACTTTTTAAATTAATATAAATTATTTTTTTTTTTAAAGTATATAATATATATGTATACTAATAGTATTATTTATTACATAAAAATTTAATTCGAAAAAGTAAAATCAAAATAACAAAAAAATAATCTGCTTCCAGGACATGAGTTTATATATTTTTTTTTTTGTATATAAAATTCTCTTCCTTTTTCTATCACACATAAAAACGTTGAAAACGATTAAACCGAATCAATCATAACAAATGAATAAATGGTATTCAATAAAAAATAAAAAAAAATAAAAAAACAAAAACTTTTTTTGATTGATATTGATTGGCTTAAAATAGCACAAAATAATTTTAAAATTAAAAAGAAATAAAAATTATTTATTCATATTAACCAATTACAACTATAGGATTTCATTTTTAAATTTACATATTTGTATTTTTATTTCGTTATGTTTGTTTTTTTTAACTAATTATTATTTTTATTTATTTATTTATTTTTCTATTCAAAGAAAAGGTATATGAAAGCATAAAGAATTCACTTCCTATAATCTAAGTTTTGTGTATCCATATAAAAAATCAAACTTAATTTTAAACATCAAACTTATTATAATTCTACTTAGATTTAAAATTAAATTTAAGTATATGTCGGGTGGGGGAATGGTAGTGTGATTACCCATATTGATGCAATTAAGCATCTGAGCCCTTACGAATGCCTGATTTAATGAGCATACTTAGGATATTATTCAGTGGTATGCTGAATAGCTCCCATTATTCGGGAAAGGCTGTTTCTATATGAAAAAATCTGCTACGAATGAGCCCTTCACATTCACAGAGTAAATATTCAATAAATTCTTCCTCTACTTGACATATTCTGCACTGACAAGTTGTTTTCGGTTAGACCGATTTTATAGAAATTATCCTGATATATTTGCTACTATACAATATTTACTATTGTACAAAATCATACTATTATTGTCTGCATATATCATACAAATATTGTATTTATTTATATGATATATACCAGGGTCGCCAAACGGTCGATTTTTTCAGTCGATTATTTTTTTACTTTTTACCGCCAGTTTACCACCAATTTTATAAAAATTTGAAATCATCAGAGGAAATTCAAGATGCGGGTATTTTTAATAGTTTTAATAGTACGATACCTAATGATAATTTTGTTGTAGAAATAAAATAAAATTTTTCTGGACCTGAAACGTACATCATCGTCAGTAGGTACATAACAATAATAAAAATTCTAACGGAACTTGGGTACCCAGAAAATGTCTTACATCAAAAATCAAAATATAAAATAAGAATAGTTGGGTACCTAATGTTTATGTATCATACTATCATACAAGGCTTCACTAATGATATTGATTCTTCAAAAATAGAAAATGAAGCAATAAATCATTTAACATCAGTTTCTTATTTTTTGACATAGAATCCGAATTTGCATAAACAAGTACCCCTTCCCATTTGAAAATTTCGTTTTCGGCCAATTTTGGCGATTTTTGGGTTTAAAAAACCCTTTTCCGGTCTTTCCCGGAAGTTCATCGGAAAAATATCACCAATCGATAGAGCACCCTCGATTTAGTCAATAAATTTTTTTTTTAATTCTAAAATAACGGCTCCTTCTCCCCTCTTAAAAAGCTGACATGTATGCTCTGCAACACCCGGTATAAGCATACATGTGATGTGAACAGCGTGATAAAAAGAAAGCTTCATATTTGCTCTGTTAAAGGAAATAATAATAGTATATAATAAGTAGAAAACCAATTTAAAGCAACTAGTAGCAGTTAATTAAAAACAATTCATTATTATAGACTGAAACGACAGAAAACGCATCATAACTGCAAACAAAATTTTTATTTAAAAACTTGTAACCCAGCATAATTAAAAAAAATTAACCTGATTAATCCTAAAATTAAGAATAAATTTATTGTAACTTAATGCTCAATTAACTAACTTAAATGAATCATTTTCTATATAGACATATAGGTAGAAGTGACTATTCCAGTTCCTTCGAGAAAAACAATAACAACTCAATTGTGCCTTTTCGATGTCTACAGTGAATTGAGTAATTTATTTATTGTTATATATTTTTTTCATCTTCTCCTTTCAATTACTCTATTCAGAGCGTAATGAAACTATAATTAGATAAAGTTTTTAATATGTTGTCTCTGCTTCAATTTTGCCTGTTAGAAACCAAATACCTGATTGTACATGTGGCTAACCCGCCATTTAATTGAACGTATAATAAAAATATTCAATACTTACACTTGGATCAATAGCTTTGATCCCAATAGCTTTTCTTGTGTAAAATTTGTTAAAAATCAATTGGAAGGTTTCGGAAATATTGTATAAATAATTTTTTGTTTTTATTTAATTTTTAAATTAATTTAATTATTCTAAACGTTTCATAAAAAAATGTAGCTACTAAAGAACAATAATATAAAAATTCATCATGATGTAATTGTCCATGAATAATAAATAATGTGATATCATTTTTTATCACATTTTTTATACATACATATATATATAATAAATAAATATATATTTTAAATATGACAAAATACCGAACATTTTTATTGTAGCAATATTCCTTTTTTTTATTTATTTATTTATCATTATTTTGATTTCCGATACAACACTTCCGTATATGATGTGATTTTCCAATATGTACATATGTATGAATAAATAAATAAATTTGCATATGTGTGTGTGTGTACATTCATGAATAAAATTTTTATTTGAATAAAAAAATTTATAATATAATTGATTGTTATCATAATAGTAATGATATTAGATAATATTGATTGAATTGGATTGAATTAAAATAAATTGAATCGAAGCAATTTTAGTATTTTCAGGAATACATTGTTTTTGATCCTTTTTATGCATTTGGAATTTTTTTTGATTTTCAATGATCATTTCTAAACGTAAATATATTGGTATGACAATCTAATTTGCACTTTGTCCAACTCCAATATTGTCGAGTCAAATCGTATATAGAAACAAATTGTGCACTTCATCTAAGCAATCATGACAACGGGTATCTTTCGAATTCGTATATATTTCTAATCGGTCGATCTTCAACTATTCCTCCTCTATTCCCAACCCAATATATTTTTTATAATTTTACTATCAATCAAATTTCCATTTCGTAATAATAAATTATATAATAATTCATTTCAAACAGTCATCTAATTATATAGGGCCGAGAACAACTATTTAAATATTGTTTTCTATTTTTATTTTTCAAGAAAGAATATTGATTAGAAAGTTATTAATACAGGTCACAGGACCACAATTATTTGCAATTAGAAAATAATTTTACCCTAGGAGAAATTGGATTTCAATAATTGTATTGAATATTTCATATAATTAATTCTTCATTATTTGCTTCAGACTTTAATTTATTTATATAGAAAAAAAAAACTTAAAATGTTTATAGCAAAAAGCTACAGGTCCAGGACCTACATAGTTTATTATTTACATTTTCATTTAAATTTTAATTCTACTAAACTAATTGAACTTTATCTTTTTCTTTCAACAAAATAAAATGAAAAACCTTAGTTGAATGCGCAGAGTGTTGGTACACCAACAATCACACATTAAGCTTATTTGTTTTAACTTTTTGAAATACATCTATTTTTTAGAGTAATTTCACCTTTATTCTACTAGCATCTTAATTTTTTGTAAATTTAGAGTAATTTCGCAGAAATTACTACTAGCATTTTAATTTTTTGTTAAAACAATTTTTCAAAATTGCACAGGGCACCAAATTAATTAGATAGGGTCGGTTTTGCTAAATGGTAATTTTATACAAAAACTATCTAGCTTATATCACTCACTATTCTAAAAGCAGCTCAATATCTAAAAAAAATGGTTTTACACGCCTGTTTCCAATATTAAAATTTTAATTTCATGTAAGTTCTCATATTTATAGGTATCCGTATCCTACATATTTGGTGGATCTACGATTTTAATTTAATGTAACTATCTTTTTCTATGAGTATCAAAAATTATTTAAATACTTTTTAACACCTAAAATATATATTGTTAATATTATTATTATGTAACATTTTGAATCATTTTGAATCAAATTAAATAAATATGAGTAAAATTTAAAAAAAAAATGAATAATTATTTTAAAACAATTTTTCAATACTTTTTGTTTTTTTGTTCTGTTTTGTTTCAATAATAATAATTTATTTTAAAAAATTTATAAATTTATAAATAATATCACCACTTCATTATGTAATAATCAAATTAAAAGATTATCGCTTCAGTTCAAATTTAAAACAAGATACACAAATAATTTATTTTTTAATTTAAATAATATGTACAATATAAACATTTTTAATAAATAATTTAAATTTTAATCTTTTAATACGATTTAATAAAATATAATCTGAAATTAAGAATACAAAATAAGGATCATGATCCCGACATAGTTATATAGAAAATGATAATCCAAATAAATATATTGTGAAATACAATTAATTCATTAAATAATTTTAGTATAAGAAGAATTTATATATCTGAGGGAAATATGTATATATTAGATATTGAATATATCCAATCCATTGATTAAGAATACTATTTTTTAGGTTGATTAAAATGAATGATATATCATATTATTATTATTGAATTCAACCAACATTTAAATCATAGCCTATTTTATAAGCGCTAGCTGCAGACGCTTTTGGCTTGTGATATATCTTATTTACATTAACTGATAGTATTTATATAAATTTTTGCAATTTAATATAAGATTTAGAATATACTGAAATACCTAATATACTGATACCGATATTTAAAATATACTGATCATGATTATGATCACTTTGCTTGTCACCTGCACACCTGTTCTTTATAAATAAAAAAAACAATGTATCTTGTATTAAATCTTTTTTTACATAATTAATATTTTACTTTGATATTATTGTAATAATTTACTTAGTTATAAGTAAGTTATAATTTAATTGTAATAATTTAATAGGTACTTTTGTTATTATTTAAATTAATAAATTTATCATTATCATTATCCCACAATCCTATCAGTATACATGCATAGAACTATAAATATTACCCGTGACGTGATACAATATACATAAATGAATATTACCAGTTTTTAAAAATGAATATTAAAATAAAGTTAATTTTTGTTTTTGACCCAATAGAAATTAATAATGAAGATGAATTTCATTTTCTACATCAAATAATACCTTTAAATTTTGGTCATTGATAAAAATCAACACCAAAATATTAATAAAAACTAAAATAAATTTATATTAACTATAATAATTAATAGATATAAAAATGTTTTTGAACCTATCGCACTAGAAATTAAATACTAATTGACCAATTTCTTTTTTATCATTTGCTAGTACCTCTGATAGCAACAAACGATAAAAACTAAAAAGTCATGACATAAATTATTAGTTCAAAAAAATTTCAACATATTTAATATACAAACAGATACAAATAACATAATTAAAAACAAAAAATAGCATAATTTAGAGATACAAAAAAAAAATAGATTGGATCCTAAGATCCATTGTAGTTCGAAGACTGCTCGTCTGCCCCGTAGAGCAAATCAATGTATACACAATAAAATCAAATCAATTTAAATCAAAATCTCATTAACAGTTTTTAAATAACCGCAATGGATTAAAAAATAAATTACACCCTTTAACCAAAGCTTTCTAAAGTCTAAAATCAAATATCAGACATTTATTATTAAATAATATTATGTAATTAAATTTATTAAATAAAGGAAAATATTTTCACCCTAGTATATTGGTATACACCCTAACTATTTGGACATTTTAGATTTTTTTTATTTTTCCATAACTGCGAATGGTATTAGCCAATCATCAGGAAATGACCATTTTTCGAATATTATTAAAAAAATATGTAGAAAATAATTGAAAATTAAAATTTACGATACAAATAATATTATTAAATAATAAAATTTTAAATTTATTTAATAATTGTTATTTATCTAGTTATCTACTTATATACACATATATAAAACATAATATATATAATGCATAATATTACAATACATAAACATAGCCAACATATTATATAATATATATAAATATATATTTTATATCTTTATCTATATAGGTTTATGTCTAGGCATATTAAATTATGATTGTTCATTCAATTGTGGATTATTATCCTTTATGATATCATATACATACAATCAAATAAAATTTTAATAATAACAAAAAAAAAAAAAAATACGAACAAAATTTTTATCACAATTTCCACTCCAAATGAAAACATAATTTTTTTTAATAATTTTTAGTATCTTAATTTTTTATTCATTATATAATAGAGTAGGGTGATTATGATTATAGGATTCCAATCGTATAAGGCAGTTTTTATAGTGACTGATGAGATCCATATTTTTTAATTGACCTCAATCTTAAAATATGGATATACAATCATGTTTTTCATTCAATATATAAGTTTAATCTGCTCTTAAACCGACCAAATTCATAATTAATCTATACGGAGATCATTATCTTGCAACAGTGCAACCCTATCAGTATCCACGCATAGAACTATAAATAATATTCATATGTGTGTTATCTATATTTATCCACGTTATCTATTTATCTATATAGATTATCTATTTGTATCTATAGATTTTATCTTTATACATATGTTATCCATTAATGTTATAAAATGATCGTTTTATAACAGTCTTGAATTTTGTATAACAGTCGTATAATTGATTTTTGTATGCTCAGATTAATTTCAATAATTAATTAGGTATACATAATAAAAAAAATTTCATCACTAGCTTCGATCTACAAGACTGATAAGAATGCATCATTTTGTTTGTGTCATTCTTTATAGTATATATATATATAAAATGTCGATGGATTTCTCTGTATTTATACTTGTATATTCAATTATCTTGACATGTTGTATTCTTTGAAGTTTAGCTAATATCATACACAGTATTTGGTTCGATATTGGATTTATATAAGGTAAATAAAACATTAGCCATCGAAGTTTGTCTGTAATATCCTATTTTTGTAATGTCATGTCATGACGATTTTTTTTCAATTTTATTTTATTCCTTTTTCACTGCTTTTGGAAGTACATATAGGGTATCATCATAGCTCAGATTTTATGGTTCTGACACTGTACAGCTGTACTTAAGCTTTAAATAATCATTATTTTCACATAGTAATTGATTAAACGGTTGATTTTTTTACTTGCTGTCGTATACCTTACCTATCGTCTAGTAGAGGAAACGAATTTTATCATCATTTGCTTGCATTTTCCTGTCATTCTACCGAATAAACTCTATATAGATATTACTTTGTTTTCGCATAATCCATATAGCAAAGTAATTTATTTTTATTATATAGATTTTGTTTTTTTTAACCAACGGATTACATATTTTTCCCTTTCTCTGTTTTTTGATAATAAATTCATTTTTCGATATTAATTTGATTTCATTTATCATTTAATTTAAAATTTACATATAAAATGTATTTAAAATCAAATCTAAGCGAACTGCCATTTTAGATTGTTAGTCATGTCAGTTTATCAAAATCTGGCATGACCAACAAAATCACAAAACCGTACAATATCAATTTAGTTCAACATCTATTTACAATCTACTTATAATAATATAACGATAATTTATTTCTGAAACACTCTGTACGCATTTATGTAATAAAAATTTAAAATTTTATAACCGATATCATAATATTATTGATTAAATTATATGATATTATAATTTTTATAAATTGAAAATTTTTCATCAAGAAACAAAAATAAGAGAATCAAAACGAATTACTTACTATAAATAAATAAATTTATGTTGTCGAATTAAATTAAATTCAATAAAAAATAATTTTATTCTTATTTTAAAAAAAAAATTAAATAAAAATTCCACATAAAAACGGAAATTATTTGAAAATTTTTTTATCGATGCAATAAAAATTTCTCAATGTAATTTATTAATTAAAAATAAAACAATAGAAAAGGATATTATATAATAAGGATAATAAAAATCATTTTTATTAAATTTTAAATAAACAATATTTATATTAAAATATTAATAAAACTAAAAATACAAACCATTGTATTATATTATGTACATTTTTCTAAACTTAAAAACTAAAACAATTCTTAATCAATATGATTGAAAAGTCTAATAGTTGCGCGAACAGTGTAGATTTTATTAATCCTGCCTGATATCAAAATCCTCTCTTTTGAATGGTACTCATATAATTTAAATTTAAAAAACTTGTTGAAAAATCTGCATCCATATACATATATTGTTTGATCAATCTATATAGTAATGAGTCGTTTTACATATCTTTCAATAAAAATTATGTCAATAGTCAACATGATCACCGTTATTCGTTAATAATATGAAAAATTTAAAGAAGAAAAAAATAGATACTCTTTAATATATTATAAAATCTGTCCCATACTTTCGATTTTTCATTCAATATTTAGATATGTGTCCACATTTACAATTTCGTAACATTTTTCTGTCAATAATTTTTTGGCAGAATGATGTCTAAATTTATATTTAATAATAATTTGCTGAACTTATTTTATCCATTTATGTAGATCTGATAGGTCACAATATAAGAAATTTCAATTTTGTATCTATATTTGAATTTAATCAGTATATTATGTACTTCAGTCTTCAGAAACACAAAAAATAACAAAAATTGTAAAATTTAAACATAAACCGACGAAAAGTCAAAAAAATTGCAAGAAAATTTTTAAAATATATTTTTGACGTTAAATTTTTCATTACATTTTTTGGCATCATAAATATCAGAAAATTAAATGAAAAATTAACTCAAAAATCTAACGTATGAGAGGATGATTCTGCTGATTTGTGATAACTTTTATACACAATAAATTAGTGTCTTCAAATATCTAGTTTTTTAACAATGTTTTTAGATTTACCTAAAATCTGTACAAAATTAATATTTTATTTCATATTTTAAATAATTATTGTTATTTATTAACTTTTTTTTTTGTTTTTTTGTTACAGGAACAAATTTAATGGGTGTTGCTGTACATGAATTTGGTCATTCATTGGGATTAGGACATTCAGATGTACAAAATTCTATAATGTTTCCATGGTATCAAGGATATGATCATAATAAAGATTTACCAGATGATGATCGTTTTGGTATACAAGCATTATATGGTTCAAAACAAAAACAATGGGGTACTGTTAATCGTAATCCAATAAATAATAAACCACCACAACAAACAACAACAACAAGGCGAACAACAACAACAACAACGACAATGAAACCATTAGTATTTCGTCCACGTTATCCCTCACAAAATGATAATGAATATCCACATTATCCGGATACAAATAATCCAAATTATAATTATAATACTCGGGATAGAGAACGTGAACGGGAAAGGGAACGTGAACGTGAAAGAGAAGAAAAGGTAAAAGAACGAGAACGAGAAAGAGAACATGCACGTAAAAGAGAACGTGAGCGACAAGAACGAGAAAGAGAATTAGAAAGAGAAAGAGAACAAAAACAAAGAGAAGAACAAGAACGTGAACGTGAAACAAGACGTAAATATCATCAATATCATAATAATCATGGTGGACATCATCATCATCATCAATTTAAAACAACTCCTTCTACTACAATGGCACCCAGAACAACAACAACAACAACAACAACAACATTATCACCAAATTATACACCAAAAAAACCAGATACATGTAATACTGATTATGATGCAATTTCAATGATTCGTGGAGAATTATTTATTTTTAAAGATAAGGTATATATACATTTTTTTAGTATTTTACTATGTGATAAACACTCTAACTGCTTTTATTTAGAAATGATAGTTTTATATAATGTCTGTTTTTTTTTTCAAAAGTATTTATGGAGATTTGATCAAGGTATGCCAGTTGAAGGTTATCCCTATAGAATTGATCGAATATGGAAATTCCCAGATGATAAAAATTTCACTCATGTTGATGCTGTCTATGAGAATAAATATAAAAAAATTGTTTTCTTTGTTGGTGAGTATTTATTTAATTATAATTATAATAATTTTTTTTATTCATTCATTTTTTTTTTTTATATTTTAAGGTAAAAAATATTACGTTTTTAATTCGAATATATTAGTAAAAGGTTATCCAAAACCATTAACAAATCTTGGTTTACCAGACACGTTAGAAAAAATTGATGCTGCTTTAATATGGGGTTACAATAATAAAACATATTTTTATAGTGGTACATTATATTGGAAGTTTGATGAGGATGAAGAAAAAGTTGAATTAGATTATCCAAGAGATATGTCAATATGGGCTGGTATTGGTTATCATGTTAATGCTGCATTCCAATATACAAATGGTAATTATTATACATACTCGTACAATATATTTTTAAGCAGAAGTTATTAAGTATAGACTTTATTCCACGGTACTATTTCCTTTAATTAAAAGATTTGCCAAAAAACATTTTTGAGAAGAATAATCGTTTTACGAACATTTTACGAATCGCTAAAGTGGATCAAAAAAGAATCACTTTTACAACTATTTTTACGGAACCGTTTTTGTCCTCTCCCGAAATAAACGATTCGAATAAGAATTCAATAGTGACACGTAAGAAGCAGTGTTGCTGTATATAATTGCTTTTTCCACTAAATATGAATATGTTGTCGGTTTAAATAGGATCCCTGCTATGTTCTTCGTTTATTTCTGAATATACTGTTATCGTTTAAGTAATAATAATTATTGCGATTATTTATAAGCAGTATAGCTTAACTGTCAGTGTCACATTAAGTAAATTAATTTATTGACATAAAATTATATAAATTTAATTTAATTATTTATTTAATATTTTAATTATTTTAAAATTTTTTGTTTTTTTTTGTCTTTGTTATTTTATAGGTAAAACATATTTCTTCAAAGGTAAAAATTATTGGGAATTCAATGATGATAGAATGCGTGTTTCATATTTCCGGCCAAAACAATCAGCTCATAAATGGATGCGATGTCCGCGTCAACACGAATATAATGCAAATAGTAATTTTAATGAAGAACAATATTTTAGAGGAAAGAATTTACCGTTAACATATATTGAGAATAATACAAATTCAAAATTAAATCAAAATTTATTAAAATTAATTAGTTTAGTATTAGGAATAATAATTTCAAATAATTTTATAATTAATTAAAAAAAAAATTTAAAAAAAAAAAACAAACTGCCTTAATTAATATAATGTAATTAATTTTAGTAAATATGTAATTTTATTTTTTTTTATTAATTAAAAATGTAACAAATATTAAAATTAAATTTATAATTTCTCAACAAATTAAAAATATATTTATCATGCAAAAATTAAAATTTGATCGTCACAATTTCCTTTATTTTTAAATATTAAAACGGTTTATTTTAATTTTTAAATAAAGATTTTTGTTTTATTTCTTTAATTGCAATATAAATTTCCATTTTATATAATATAATTATGTATATTTATTATTAATTTGAAATCAAAATATTAAATTAATAGAATTACAATGCAAAATCTTTTAAATTTATTTTTTGTGACATAAAAATATTATTTAGTAAAATTTTTCAGTATTGAATTAAACTTGAATTTATTCATTATCCAAAATTTAAAAATTAAATTAAAATTCAAAATTAAATACGACTTTTATTTAAATTTCCTACTTTATTTCAATAAATTATCCGAAGGTAATTAAAATTTTTGTAATAGAATTTATTCCGAAAAACCACAATCAGTAGTCATCGATTCTAAATAAAAAATAAAATATTAAAATTTATTTACAATAAAATAAAAATATTTAAAAACAAAAAAAAATATTTTATAATAATCATAACAACAAATTGTGTGTGTTGACTTGAAAAACGTCAAGCCACTTTTACTGTCAAATTTACCACATGAGACAAGCAATAGCGTAAATAAAATGATTATACGAGTAGTAAACGAAAATAAAAATAATTTTTTAACATTTTTGTTCTTACTTTCTAACTATAAACACTTTTAAATATTTGTACACAAACGTCCCACCCTTAATTTATTGAAACCCTATATATATCCTATTGGCAGGACTAAAAACAGAATAAATTTTACGACCAACAACAAGTTTTTAAATTAAAACAAATTTTTTAAAGAGCCAACCTTTTATAAAACGGGATATTGATTGATTGTAAATCGTTCCACTTCTGCTAATTAACTGTATTTACATATTATATGTATGCAATTATAAAAGTTATTTACAGTTAATGTTCCGAAATTATAAATAATTTTCGACTATTTCAATTATTTCAAATTTTGTGACAGGCTGTAGTTCATTTTTTTATATTTTCTCAATCTATTTTCTTAAAAATATTATAACCATATTTTTATTTTTTAAATATAATTATACATATATATTATTTTTTTATTTATTAAATTCTATAACGATAAATAAGAATACAAAATATAATTTTATTACCATGTAGCATATATAAATTATTATACATTTGATTGCTATAAAAATAAACAACTAAATAAACAAATAAATTAAAACAAAATAAAATTGAAAAAAAAACAATAAGGCAGAGAGCACAGCAAAGCAACAATATCCAACAGCAGAAAACACAATTGCTTCTACCACATAAGTAATTAAATAAAACCGCACACAATAGGGCAGCAACAAGCAAAACAGCAACAATAAAATTAGTTGAATTTTTAATTATGCTGCTTCAGCTCAATATTGATAGATTTAGAAAGTATATGATTAATATTGGCGAATTTCATATTGCAAAAAAAAACCTGTTTTTAAATCGCAAATTTAAATTTAAAATTTGAAATCATTTCAGTACAAATACAAAGTTTTTGATGTTTTGACATTGAATCATTGTTTGACAAGGTGAAGTGACATTATTTTGGAGGCACAGATTTTTTTTTTATAAAGACAATAAATATAATTTAATTAATATTATAAATTAATTTATTAATTTTTACATAATGTAAAAAATAAATATTTAACAAAATTTTAATAAATTTGATTTTCGAATATAATTTTGAACAATATCTTAGACAAAATAAAATTAAAATTGAAAACAAAAACGATAACGCTTTAATGGTGCATCGCATTGAAATTATAAAAAATATATAATTAACAAAAAATTCAATTTCAAAGGTTTACGAGAAGCATTCAAAATTTGTTGACTGCGATGTATGTTTTCTTGCGTTTCCAAATCCCATTTTATACAATTCGGAATTTCTGACATTTTAAAACATTTTTGACATGTAATTTATTATGTAACACAATATAATACAGAACTTAGAGTATTTAATTAAGACCTTAGAATATGTTAAAACATTTTAATTGTAAATTTGAGAATAAAGAATTTTAAAATTAAAAAAAAAAACCTTAGATTTGTATATTAACTTGCAAGTTGACACAAATTTATGTAAATTCCTCTATGTTTGTTTACTATTTTATTTTTGTATACAAATTTCTGTAAAATTAAAGAGAATTTAAAAGTAAATTTGTACAAATTTTTGCAAAATTTGATTAATTTTACTTGTAAATATAAATCATTGATTATTTCCAAAAATCTCGCAGAATTTGCTGAACACTTGATTCTTCAAATTTTTCCAAATAGTAAGCCGACCAATTATATATATTGCTGTTTTGCTGGGCTCGCAGGATTCTGTTTAGTTTTACTAGCAAATTTTACCTATTTTGTCGTGCTGTCTAATTGTGTTTTCAATACAAAAGTAAAATGTTTTTTTTTTAGTTGTAATTATTATAAATATTTAAAATAAATAATTTAGTAATTTGATTCTACCACATCAATATTATAATATTAATTACTAAAAAAAAAGTAATTTTAATTTAAAATAAACAAACAAATAAATTATTATTAAATTGTTATACTACATTCAAACCCATATTTCAGATTTTAAATTTAAATAATTAATTTTATTCTGAAAATATATATGTAATTATGTATATACATATATTTCAAATCATTTTAAATTACTTATTATAATAAAATTTTTAATATATTTTTTTTTTAATATATGAACATTTTAATAAATTAATTTATAATAAAAGAATCTATAGATTTTTTTTAAATGTAACCATTTTGGTAAACATAATTAAATTTTTTCTTATTTTCAATTGAAAATCATTTATTTAACTATAAATTTGAACACTGTAAATCAAAAAAGTAGGAAAATTGATTTACTCACCATTTTATATTCGTTATTAAAAGTTTAACAGAATCTTATTTAATTATTAAATATTTTAGCCACAAACACTAGAAGATGGAAAGTATTTTGATAATATTTTGAAGTAGAAGTATTTTGATACAGAAGAGAAGAAGTATTTTGATTTCAAAATATCGATATTTTTTTAACCAAATATAAAAGTATTAGTGAAGTTAATGTGACAATTATTAAATTATTTAATTTAAAATATCACTAAAAACAAAAATCCGTTTGATAATATTTAAAAAATTTGCACAGTACAGGTTTCGTCCTCTAGGAACATATCAGATCTTGAAAAAAGTAACTAATAAGATATAAAAGTAAATTTTGCTAAATAATTAAAATGCAAATATTAAATTATTAAATTTCTTTAGAAGTTTAACCAATTTTTTAATAAATACGGATTAAAAATATCCAATTTTTTATTAAAGGTTTCATTTTTAGGCGAAATAATACATAGATAATACATAGATATATATATCAACATTTTGGTATCCATTAATGTCTTACTGTAACAAGAAATTGGCTAGCAAATTCTAACATTAAAATACCTACTGATGAGTGCAAGTAAATGTTACACAAACGCTCACTCAAGATATTTATCTTAATAAATAAATAAGATTTTGTCAAACTTCAAATAAATGAAATCAATTTTAAATAATTTAGCCATGTAATTCATATATAATTATTGTAATAATAAAAAAAGTACATATACTTATACATACACATACATTTAATTAAAGTTAACATTATTTTAGAATTAAAAAAAAAATAAAAAGAATTAAAAAAATAAAGAAAACACATAATTTTGAATGTTTTTTTTTTCTGTGATATTTGTGTTAAATACTCAAATAAAGTAATTAAATAAATTTTATTTTAAATTTTAATAAATTTTAGTACTGTGTCAATATATTATATTAAATTGAAATAATTATTTTTTTTTTCTTTTATAAATATTATAAATATTTTTTGTATATTTAAATTAATTTTTTTTTCTATAAAATGAATTAGTTGTTTTTGATTAAATATAAAAAAAAGATATATACGAGTACATACATATAAAAAAAAATGTATAATATAAAAATTTTTTATACTTAGATTTATTAATTTCTTAATTTTTATATATATATATATATAGATATGTTTAATTGAAATTTAAAAATAAATATCAAATAAAAAATTAAATGATTTACGTCTACAAATTTATTTATTTTGTTTTTGCAAATAATAAATTTTTAATTTTAATCTTATATATAATACACAAGATGAACGACGTGGTGAGTAAAAAAGCATGAATAATTGATTAGTAAATTACACCACTAAAATATTAAAATTTTAGCAAGTTCTTGATCCTGAATACCTAAAAAATTTCAAATATATATTTACACCAAATAAATTACGGTTATTTCCAAGTTGAGCGATATACATATATACTCTACGATATAAATACTCTATATTTATACTCTAAATTTCAATCACGGACAATTTTTAAAAAGCCTTCATAAAAATTCTGTCATTTTAAATAAACACACAAACTTATAGAAAAAAAAAATTGAAAACAAAACAGAAAAACAAAAATCAGATCAGATCATACTTTTCAAAAATGATATAATAAATGTTAATTCATTTGCTTCTGCTATTTAAAAAAAAATATATACAGTAAAACACGGTATAGTCATTCGCTAAATTTCAGTGGTATTTCTGACTATAACCGTTTTGTGGCTATAGGCGTAGCAAAAAAAAGTTGCATCTTTATACACAAAATCAAATCCAATAAAATATCTAATTTTTCGTATAACAATGTTAAGCTTTATTTTATTCATAAATAGCTATTCTGTTATGTAATCACAAAATATACATATTTGTAATAAAGAACAGAAAAATACTATATAATATGAATGTACCTACCTATAAATCAGTTTTTTAATAAAATAATTCACTTTTGACTTATTTTTTTGTTTTATTGAAAAAATTGGAGTTATATTTTAATGTGACTATAAACGACATCGATTGTATGAACTTATGAAGTTTATTACTTTCTTTCAAAAAAATAGTTGACTATAACAGAATTGTGACTACAAACGTTTTTGACTGAAAACGAACGAAAATACATCGATCTAGTATTTCATCATCAACGTAGATTGAGAGTAATGGGATTTTATTGTGTTAAGTTATATTGAAATTTGAATTAATTTCGTCATAAAGTATTAGGTATTATACTTTGATTTCATTATAAAGTATAAATATTCAAGAATCAAGCGATTCAGAAAACAACAGCACATATTTTTTGTATATAAAATTGTGTTGAAAGAACTACTTCTGTGCAATTGCACAGGAGATTCACTAGTATACATATATTACACATTAAATATATTAAATATATATATTATATATTATATTAAAAGTAAGAAGAGACGATATCAATACAAAAATGCATAATTATTCTATCAAATTTTAGGAAATGTTATAAAATAAAAATAAAAATATACACCCAACATAGTTTTCGATATTAAAAATTTTAGTAGATGTTACAACCAAAAATTACAGTTATTTTTAGCTTAGAACAGCTAGAATAGCTTTTTACAACATACAAAATTCCAAATCAGTTTTTATAATTAAAATTAAATCATTTTCATTCAATTTAAAAATATATACAGTACTGAAAGCACTATGAGTTTCTTATTTTTGCCGTAGAATCCGATTTTGCATTATCCGATTTTTTCGAAAAAAAAATACCCCCTATTTAAGATTTCGGCCAATTTCGGCAATTTTTGGGCTTAAAAAACACTTTTCCGGTCCTTCCCGGAAGTTAAAAATATCACCAATCGATAGAGTACCCTCGATTTAGTTTGGATTAGTATTTTTTTTTATAGCTTAAAATAACGGCTCCTACCCCTCTTAAAAAGCTGATACGCATGTTCTGGAATACCCGGTATAGTAAGTATTTCAAATCAGAACAAAAGTGCAACAGGTTTTTGCAAAAAATAAATTAAATTTTTTTATTTATTTTAAAATCTGGCTTTTTTTAAATTTCGCTTTTAAAAATCTTACAAATTACACTTTTGTCAATGCAATAATTTTATTGGGTTGGATACGAAATCTCTTTTTTTTAAAACACCCAGTATCAAAATCCCAGTTGGGCGCACGAAATTACAAAAATTTTAATAACGAGGAATTAAAAAAAAAATAATTTAAGTTAATTTTGGGCACATTTTCAAGTTTAAAGCTATTGGAGGAATCAAAATGCTGGTTGATGAATGGAACGTTTGATCTAGTTCCAAATATAATGAGCCAACTATTTACAATTCATGGTCAAGTCAATAACTATAATAGTTCCATTGGTATTTTGCTTAATGAGCTCCAAAAGTAAGGCAGCTTATCAAGAATTCTTTTATGAACTCTGTTACACAACTTGTCAATGGAATATAAACTTGAATCCTATACGAATTATTTCAGATTTCGAAAAAGCTAGTGTAGCTGCCGAAAAAGATTTTTTTTCATCAGCTATATATAAGAGATTTCACTATATCACTTTGGCCAAATTATTTGGCGAAAAGTGCAATCTGAACGGCTGGCGGCAAAATATGGAAATGATGAAAGATTAAGCCAACAGATTCGCATGATTAAGAGTTTGGCATTTGTCCCGATAGAAAAAATTCCAACTTACTTTTCAGATTTATTTAAAACTCTTAATAATGACGTCAAAAAAATTGCATTGGTTTGAAATAAATTATATAACAGGTAAGGAAAATCTAAAGAGCCATCCAAACCACGGTATCATCCAAATTTTAAGTCTATTGATGATGCGGAAAAATTTTACTCCCTCAGATCTCAAAACAATGCAGAAGCTAAGCACAGATGCTTGAATACCATTGTGAGCAAATCATATGTGGATGTATACAAGCTCATTTTGGAATTAGCACAAAAACATGTTGTTAAAACTAGGATGGCCAAAACTCGTTCGAATGTAAAATTACCAAAATTGAAAATCGAACTTCAAAAAATAAAAAAAATTAAAAATGTAATTGAAAAAAGGCTTGAAACTGAAAACACAGATTTCTGAAAAAATATTTCTTTGGCTGTGTCTGGACGAAGGGTGAACACTGTCAGTTTTGTCACTGTCACTGAAATACATGTATTTTGTTGTTGTTTGAATAAAATAAAAAAAGTTGAAATGCATTTAACTTGTCGTCAGTTTTTTGATTTCAATCGTTTCGAATTTCATAGCCAACTTTTCTAATCTTAACCGTAACACAGAAAAAAACCGTTTTAGAGAAGAAACATTTGAATAATTTGCCAGTTGGAAATTCTAAAAGTTAATTTTTATTATTATTGTCTCACTTCCACTTGTTACATTAATGGTAATTCTCAGTTTTCGCCATTTGTAAATTTTTTCATTCAAAACTGAACGTGTAGTTCACTTCTCACTTTTAACTGACAGTGAAAACTGACTGAATAACTGACCGTCTAGACACCGCCTTTTAATATATCCTTACATTCAAATTCCAACATTAAAATGTAAATAATAATTTGTTGTTTTTTTTTTGTATTATTTTTTTGCACACTACCAAAACACAAGAATTCCTTTATAGAAAATAAATGTAAGCTTGGGTAAGGGAATAGGATTCGGAGAGGGAAAAAGAAGGATGTTAGGGGAGAATTTGGAAATGAATTATTTCCTATTATGCTAAAATATGGGATTTTGAAAAAGTGTATCAAAAAACAATAACGAAACGGGGGATTGCGAAAAAGCGTAAATAATGTTGTCTCTGATAAAAATCCAAATTTAAAAAAAAAAAAAATTCAATTTTAAAAAGCAAAATTTGAACAAAAAAACGTGATGAAAAAACAAGCTATTCCCTTACTCGAAAATCATCATGTTAACCATTAACCAAATATTTTTAAAAATAAGTTAAATGCATTTATATACAAATCAAAATGTAACTCGAGTAATAACCTGAGCATTTCTGGCCAATATAGTATGTATCTGGTACAATCGACAAGTAAAAATGCTCATACCAACACGTTTGTTCATTAAACTAAAATTCTTCTGGATTTCAACAGGAACAAGATAGGAATAAGAATAATAACTGACCACTATCTAGTTATAAGACTCATCTACATATAGAGTTCGAAAACAACTTTTGCAGAATATGTAATGAATATTTACTCTTGAAATACGAGCATCTCATTCGTAGTAGACTGTGCAATTCGGGAATAGTGTTCCCCCAACCATGGGAATTACCCAACATATCATTGCAGAATGACTTGATTGTATTCAATAATAATTTTTTAATGACTCAGATCCATTATTGCTTTGTTACAGATTCCACTTGCATTTGCAGTAATATGATGGCAGAATCCAACCCGAAATATAATCTGATCTAATCATATTGTGAATTCCCCACCCCCCTCTTAACTGAATTTAATGAGTCTTTCTAAACGAAAATTACAATTAATTTATAACATAATGATCTTTATGGTTTATTCAAATCTTAAAATCTAAAAAGTTGGAAGTCCATTGATTTGACACTTCATATTTGCTCGTTCATTCCAATTTTCGGCCTTATATGACTGCTAGCGATTTTTTTTTTAACAAATCTTTATGTAGATTAATATTTTTAAGATACCAAGGGGCGTGGGTTATAGTACGTTAAATTGAATAGATTACATCTTTTGAATTGTTTCGATGTTACTATTAGAAGCAGTTCTCCATAACTGACAACCATATTGGACCAAATTGGTTTCAGAATGGATTTATATAGCAACACTTTGTGTTCCAGATCTAGTGTAGAATTTTTTCCAATAAGCCAATAAATACTGTTTGTCTTGAGTTTTAGTTGCTCTTTTTTTGGGGTGATTTTACCAAGTTAGCCTTTAGTGTTTTTTAGTCATTTTACCATGCAACAAATTGGATGTAATTTTGTTGTTACAGAATTGTCAATTTAACTATTTTTAAATTAAATAATTTTAGCAATTTAAGCAATTTCAGTAATTTTAGACGTCATATATGTTTATATAATGCACACTTAGATAAGCTACATAGAAAAATCATCCCCATAGTAAAAGAAAACAGTTGGGCTTGAAAATACATATATATGTAGGTAGGTAGGTAGGTACTAGTGGCTGTCGACAGTATCCCGACACACTCATTACATTATGCACATACATATGTATGTAAGTAAATTTTATTGACTGATTGGATACAATTCTCCTATGATATTAAACTATTAAACAATAAAATTTTAATTTATAAACCTATTCTAATCTGATATGGATTTATGGAATCCAATTGTGGGGGGATGGCCAGTAATTCGAATATTGAAATACTACAACGATTTCAGACGAAAGCATTAAGACTAATAACAGAAAAGCACCATGCAATCACGATATTCTGGAATAACGATATTTTACATCGAGATCTACAGATGAAAACCATCATGAAGGAGAAAATTATTAGTGTAAGCTGTAAATATCAAACAAGATTAGTTTCTTATGGCGTTTTCAGATGTCGACTTAAGTCGACTTAAGCTTCACAGCATTCTACAACTATTTCCAAAAGCCCTAGTATATCATTATGGCTGACTTATTATTTCCTCATTCGCTGGCATATAACAACAGACATACTAACTACTGAATGTCTCTATTATAGAGACAGATTGTAAAAGGAAATAAAAAAATATATATATGTATATATATATAGACATATGTTTGATTACACTAATAATACTTGACGGTTACTTAATTGCCCAATTTCCCAATTACTAAACGTGTTGTTTAATGAATAATATAGCGAGCAGGAAATGCCTATTCACACGCTTCTTAAAATGATAGGATCTTCAAAAATTTTTTACTATTTCATTCGTCTATAAAAATAGCATTACAAAAGGTTGGATCAAATTAAAAAAATACGATTACGACTGGTAATTTTTTTTTTTCATTATTAATTTAGTTTATAGAACTCTTCATTTGAAACTAAATAAAGACTGTTCTACCTTTTCTTGACACATTACAAAACAGCACCATTCACCTGACATATTATATAAATGTTTCATCAACACTTGCTCCACTTGGTCATCGTCGTATTTTATAGATATCATGTGAGAGTAGAAGAACTATAATCACTTTAGCTCGGAAGAACTAAAATCTCTACTTTCACCTCTTAAGCAATTCCGTTGAAAAACGAGAGGGTGCAAAACGCCCTTCCATATTTTTTAACTGCTTTACTTTGTTTATTGTTCTAAAAGATAGTAACAAAAAAAAACAATTTTGAAAAAATTGAAAATTTGAAAATTTTCGTATTTTTTTGTGATGGTGGCATCGTTAAAAATTTGCAAAATTCACAAAATTTAAAAATACTCTAAAATCTTCATTTTTGGACCGATTTCAATATTTTTTCAACTGTTTTACTTTGTTTATTGAATATTCTAAAAGATAGTAACAAAATAAAACCATTTGGAAAAAAGTGAAAATTTGAAATTTTTCGTATTTTTTTGTGATGATGGCATCGTTAAAAATTTGCAAAATTCACAAAATTTAAAAATACTCTAAAATCTTCATTTTTTGACCGATTTCAATATTTTTTCAACTGTTTTACTTTGTTTATTGAATATTCTAAAAGATAGTAACAAAATAAAACCATTTGGAAAAAAGTGAAAATTTGAAAATTTTCGTATTTTTTTGTGATGATGGCATCGTTAAAAATTTGCAAAATTCACAAAATTTAAAAATACTCTAAAATCTTCATTTTTGGACCGATTTCAATATTTTTTCAACTGTTTTACTTTGTTTATTGAATATTCTAAAAGATAGTAACAAAATAAAACCATTTGGAAAAAAGTGAAAATTTGAAATTTTTCGTATTTTTTTGTGATGATGGCATCGTTAAAAATTTGCAAAATTCACAAAATTTAAAAATACTCTAAAATCTTAATTTTTGGACCTATTTCAACATTTTTTCAACTGTTTTACTTTGTTTATTGAATATTCTAAAAGATAGTAACAAAATAAAACCATTTGGAAAAAAGTGAAAATTTGAAAATTTTCGTATTTTTTTGTGATGATGGCATCGTTAAAAATTTGCAAAATTCACAAAATTTAAAAATACTCTAAAATCTTCATTTTTGGACCGATTTCAATATTTTTTCAACTGTTTTACTTTGTTTATTGAATATTCTAAAAGATAGTAACAAAATAAAACCATTTGGAAAAAAGTGAAAATTTGAAATTTTTCGTATTTTTTTGTGATGATGGCATCGTTAAAAATTTGCAAAATTCACAAAATTTAAAAATACTCTAAAATCTTCATTTTTTGACCGATTTCAATATTTTTTCAACTGTTTTACTTTGTTTATTGAATATTCTAAAAGATAGTAACAAAATAAAACCATTTGGAAAAAAGTGAAAATTTGAAAATTTTCGTATTTTTTTGTGATGATGGCATCGTTAAAAATTTGCAAAATTCACAAAATTTAAAAATACTCTAAAATCTTCATTTTTGGACCGATTTCAATATTTTTTCAACTGTTTTACTTTGTTTATTGAATATTCTAAAAGATAGTAACAAAATAAAACCATTTGGAAAAAAGTGAAAATTTGAAATTTTTCGTATTTTTTTGTGATGATGGCATCGTTAAAAATTTGCAAAATTCACAAAATTTAAAAATACTCTAAAATCTTCATTTTTTGACCGATTTCAATATTTTTTCAACTGTTTTACTTTGTTTATTGAATATTCTAAAAGATAGTAACAAAATAAAACAATTTTGAAAAAAGTGAAAATTTGAAAAATTTCGTATTTTTTTGTGATACTGGCATCGTTAAAAATTTACAAAATTAAAAATACTCTAAAATCTTCATTTTTGGACCAATTTCAATATTTTTTCAACTGTTTTACTTTGTTTATTGAATATTCTAAAAGATAGTAACAAACTAAAACCATTTTGAAAAAAGTGAAAATTTGAAAATTTTCGTATTTTTTTGTGATGCTGGCATTGTTAAAAATTTGCATGAATATGATAATGCTGAACATATTGAACAAATATAAGTTTGACACTAAGTTATATTTTTTCCAAATATGTAGTCTATTCTTCATCTTAAATACAAAAGTAATATTTACATGGTTTTTCTTTTTTAGGTGAATGAATGTACCTTTTCGTACTTAATTAAGTACGGTACTGCAAGTTGAAGTTTATACTACATTATCTACAATGTTGTTCAAGCATTTATTTACCAAATTACTGACTGAACTCATTAAATATGTAAGCGAAGTATTTGCATTTATGTTGAGCAATTTTAACGTTCTTAGCGTAAGATCTATTGAAGTTGATGGGATTTATTTAACTGTTTTTGTTAGGTTATATATGAGAAATTAGTATAGTGGAGTAAAAATTACGTATCTTCTGTGATTGAATTATTTTTGTTTAGAAGATTTTTTACGCAATAATTATGTATCTGTGATTTTGCGATTTTTGCTTGGAAGTTTTTTTAAAAAAAAAATTATCGTAATATTCGCCTTAATCTATTAAATTGTAATAAATTCGTCATGTTGTTTGAAATATGTATAATTTATTGTCTATTTATTAGACCTAATTATTTGATTTTTGCTCAACTATTTCAATAATATTTTAATCAATTATAATAATCATGACTACATTCACAATCTAACCATAACTTTCGTTTTGTTTATGTTTAGTCTCAACTACAGGCCTATAGCTATAATATCGATCCTCTCCAAAGTGATGGAGATCTTAATAAACAAAAAGCTGTCCAAATATCTTGACAGCCAAGGTATTGTCCACGATAGGCAATATGAATTTAGATCCCACCGGTCCACCGGTAATTTAATGACATACCTTAACGAGAAGCTAAATATTTGCTTGCACAATTCGGGTGAAGCAAATATTGTGGCTCTAGATATTTCTAAAGCTTTCGATAGAGTATGGCATAGCGCATTATTAGCAAAATGTCAAGCAGTAGGCCTGGGTCTCTCTTCTCTCAAATGGATTGAAAGTTTCATCTCGAATCGTACGATTCAAGTCTTAGTTGACGGATTTAAATCCGATCAATTCCAAATAAACGCTGGTGTTCCCCAAGAATCAGTTCTCTCACCTACCCTATTCATATTTATAAATGATTTGCTCCAATCCAATCCACTGCTTTGCAGACGACAGCACCCTAGTAGCCTCCTACGATTTTCATAAAAAATCTGAAGCTACATCCACCGCTGTGTCAACCAAAAGAGACATCATGGCTAGTTCCCTCAGCCACGATTTGGTCGCAATAGCTAATTGCGGCATAAAAAACAGAGTCGAGTATAACTCTTCTAAAACTCAGAGCTGTACAATCTCCCGAAAAATTTCCATTTTTGATCCTACTCTTTTGTTTCAGGAAGATAAACTTCAGCGGTTTGAAAGCTTAATCATATTAGGTATGCACCTTAATCGAAAAATGATCTGGAATGATCATATATTTGATGTTGCAAAAAATGCAGCCAAATGTTTGGGTTTTCTTAGCCGCTGCAAGTCTTACTTCTCCCCCTGTGACCTCTTGAAAATCTATAAAGCTTTCATACGACCCAAAATGGAGTACAATTCTCACATATGGGCTGGCGCCTCTAGTATTGCGTTAAAACATTTGGATAAAGTCCAAAAATGGGCTATTCGTCTAATCAACGACCCAAATGTGACAGCCCATCTTGCTACTCTTGGACATCGTCGTATAGTCGGAGCTCTCTCACTTTTTTATAGATATCTCGTAGGCATCGGCACATGCTCAGTGGAAATTAAATCTATATTACCTCCACTTAAGCGTTTCCCCTGCGAAACACGAAGGGCAGCATGTGCTCATCCCTACACCATTGAAATCCCTAGATGGCAAAAGACAAGTTATGGAAATTCGTTTATAACTTCAACATCCCGAATGTGGAACCAAATTCCATCTTATGTGTTCCGAAAACATGACAAATTTTATATTTATGACCTAAACAAATTCAAGACGAACATTAACACCTTCGTTCGTAATTGTCCTCCTTCCCTTTTACCATCCTCCTTTCCAAATTTTCCTTTCCCACCCTAGCCAAACGTACCAATCGGTATAAAAGGTTCCCACATAGTGTTTTGGCTATGCATAAAAAAAAAAAAAAAAAAAAAATTTTTGTTTTTAAGCCATTCAGCTAATTTTTAGATACAAACCTCATTAAAGTAAATGTTGTGTATAAAAAACAACAATTGTAAAATTGTTCTTTTTATAAATTAACATATAACATTATCTGAACGTTCCCAAAAAATAAGTATAACATTATCTGAACATTCAAGGATATTATAATATTTAGATATTATAATTTATAAATAATATTCAGGATGCCTTGGAACATTCCCAAAAAAGCCCTTTATTTACATCAGCTGATTTATTGATGAGATTATTAATAGTTCAGCTGATTGAATTATTGATAGGAATAGAACCACCATCAATAATTTCTAATTATGTATGTGGACCAAGCCTAACTAACCTAGCACTTACTAACACTAAGAGCCCGAGATACAAAATTGCTTCAACGTGCATTTTATATTTTATAAGCCTATTATAGTGGAATTTTAGTATGAAAATTGATGAAAGACCTTTTTTTAAGAATATATATTTACTAATTAAAATATTTAATTTTTTAAAATCTGAATACTCCAAAATATTAGCCCATTTTTTGAAAAAACCTCAAGATATACCGCAACTACTACTTTTTTATTACGTTTTGCTAATTGATATCAGTCACCACCCCACATTTAATGATGACTCACAGCTGTGCTTTTCTTGAAAACCGATTCAGTTTTTTAAAAAGTATTATGAAATTAATGGGAAAAATATAATTATAGTTTAAAAACATGGTTATAACATTTTATAAACAAGCATTCTAATATCTAGAATAAATTCTGGATAAATATAGCAAAAATATTTTTTGTATTGGATATTCTGTAATCTGTATAGTTTATTCTTTTAATTACATATTATAAATGCATATGTATTGTAAATAAATAAATAAACAAAGCAAATTTAAATCAAGTATGTATATGTTATCTATGCATGTAGCTAGTTGAATTGAAACAAAAAATAAAAACTTCGCATTCACAAGCGCTAGTGAAGAAATATAAATTACGATAAGAATTCGAAATTTTAATTGCAACTTAAAATACCTAAAATAAAAATAGAAAGTTAAAAAATTATAGATTTCAGTGTAGTGTTTTGATATTATAGGATTCTCCGGTTTCTTTGTGATTATGTGAATATAAAATATTGATTGATTTAAAAAATACATACATTAAAACCAATTATAACCGATAAACAATTACAAATTTGGTTTTAAAATTTGAAAAAACAAAAAAAATGGAAATTGAGAAGTTTTCTTGTGTTAAATGCCATAAAATACCAATGGAAAAAATTCTAAAATGTATAAATAATCATATATATTGCTTGGAATGTGTTAAGAAGAATTCAAGAATATGCAACAAGGTAATGAAAATAATTAAACTACATATAGTTAGTTAGTAATTACATGTTAGCTCAAAAAGATCAAAAATCTTTGTGACTACATAAATACACCGGAACTATTAACTAGTATCACTAGTTAGGTAGGTGTAAAAGGATAAAATATACTGGTTCTTAAAAACATTCAAGTTAACGAATAACGGATTTAATCAATTTATTTGCTTAAATGCAAGCTTTTATAGTGACATAGATATGGCAAATAATTGAATCATTTAAAGGTAACCAGATTATTATACATAACATATACTGTACATATGTATGAATACACTATATGAATTATGAAAATGAAGTACCTATCATAAAAGTAATTTAATTATAAAGTATATAATATGTATCTATTATGCATATATATAATTTCTAATACTTAGGTATGTACTTGTTTTTTTACAATAGGTAATTGTATGATATAAAAAAGTTAGTACATATGGATATGAAAAAGTAAGTACTAGTGCGAGGCACTTTATATTTCTAAATTTCTTTAAGGGGAAACACCTTTCTCAAACCAATGGCTTGTAAAATTAACCACCAAGTAGGTAGACAAATGATAATATCTGGTCAACAATAATCTCAAATCTGATTATATTCAAAATAAAATAGAACCAATATATAATATGTTTGTAATGTATTAAATAAAATAATTATATAAAATGTACATATAGATTTGTTTCTCTTTTTAGTGCAAGTTTGAACTTTTCGAAGATAAGAACCAAGCATTTAAATCACTTATTAAAAATGTTCAAATTAAAAAGTATTGTCAATATAAAGAAAAAGGTTGTACATGGACGTTCACATCGAGTGATGAATTAGATCAGCACATTAATGAATGCAAATACAAACCATATGAATGTGTTTGTCAAACTTTTGGAATTGCAAGGAAAGTTTATATATTTAATAATAAAAATAAAAACTAGAATATTATGATGTAAAATAATTCATTTATGATGAGTAACGGGGCTAAAATATTAATAATAGTATTATTTTTATTTTAGATGTGATTGGAAAAATGCCAAACATGAAATAGAAAATCATCTTCTAAAGGAACATGGAAACTATATAACCAAATATTCTTTTCAAGAGGAGTCATCCTTATTTTTCAATGACCGGTTCATTAAAAATGAATTTCAACAAATTCGTTTAGTTGAAGCTTTTAATAAATATTTTATATTCTTTTATCAAATTGATTATAAAGAAAAATTGATTTCAATAATAATTTTTTTATTGGGAAGAAAACAAGATGCTGCCAAATATATGTATCATTTTTCCATCTTATCATCTAACGACCAACATATGAAGGTATCCTACATAAATTATGTAATCTAATTAACTAATTTACATACTACTCGAAAGCACACAACGCTAAATGAATAAAAAGTAGCACATTTAGTTTAAATTGTACTTTAACTCTAATTTCACAATATAAAAGTTAAATTGTTGTAGTTAGAATTTTAAGGTCCACTAACGACAGCTAGAAAAATTAAAAATTGTTTTTAATATAGTCAGAAATAAATTTTTTTTACAATAACCTAATGAAAGGCATAATAACATAAATTCAAATAATATTATTGATATTATGTTTTATTCATTTTGAATTCTAATTTGAATTTCAAACTCTATTTTAGTTTATAATTACGTTGTATAATTATATTTATTAAAATTTCAAAATGCATCCATTGATTAGGAAACGTCTACATATATTTAAAAAATCAATAAATAAAAATGGAATTTCAAATAAATTTCAATTACAATACGTTTTAATTTTCAATGCTATTTTTTATTCAATTTCATTTCAATTATAATTGGTGTAGTAATGCAAAGTTTAAAAAAGTTGTGTATGTTATGTATATTTAATAATTTTTTTTTCATTTTAGATTAAGTTTACTCTTCCATGTTTTTCTGATTCAGATGATATAAAAAAATGTATCCAAACTGGAAAATGTGTTTCTCTACCATTTAAAATTGTTAAAAATTACTGTGATAACAATAACAATGCATTATCATTTTTTTACCGTATGTCAAAAAAGGAAGCAACTACGGATTAAATCCTAAAATACCTATGTATTTTAATGTGTTTACTATTATAAAATATATAATAAGTTTTTTGAAATTAAGTTTACATAATTATTGTATTATTGTATATAAGTATAGCCATACATAGATACATATATATATATATATATATATTATGTATGAGTATTATAATTTATTTTAAAATTAAATTCCTTAAAGGTCATAAGCTCCGTAGTAAGACATTAAAAAGATATAGTTGTAAAGTTTATTTACAGGTAATTACGTCATAGATGAGCTAAATTGTTTGAAAAAGCAATAAGAGTAATCATTGCTAATTGATAATTCTTTATTCAGATAATTGCAAGTTATTTTATGTTTCCTCAATTTGAATAAAAGAAGATAGCCTTTTCATACTGTTATCTTGAACAACCCAAAAACTGATATATCAAACTCTTATTAATACAAAGAAAATCAAAATTTTGTAATGTACAGAAAATAAAAATTAATATTATTAAAAGTTCAATACGAATGCCCTTTATTTTTTATTTATTTTTCAATTTTTAATAATTAATTATAAATATAGATTTTTTTTTGTTTTTTCTCTTATTTCTGTATAATTCCCAAAGTTTAAATAAAATATATATTTTCATTTTTTAAATGGACAAAAATAATGAATTCAATTTTTTTTTGTTTGTTTTTAAATTCTCTTAAATTACACTTTATGAAAAAAAAGAAAAATTAAGAAAATTAAAATAACAAGAACATTTTTATTTTTTTACTTTAAATTTATTTTAATGTTTATAATTTATTGTGAATTAACTTATTTAGAAAGTATATATAGAATTAAAATTTCTTCAATTAATTGATATTCATATTTAATTTTATATTTGTTTATTACGCCATAACTTTCCATTTGATTTAAAAAAAAAAAAAAAAAAACTCGTTTCGTTTAGCTTTCAAATACTTTTCTTATTGTTTTTTATCATTATTTTTTAATTTCTATAAAATATTCAAAGTTTTTTTTTTACTGTTAAAAATTTTAGGGTAATGTATATCTAACATAGGGAACTTCTACATCGTTGCCATCTTCATCGTTACAGCATATTTCAAAAACCAATGAGCGTTCATGTGATTCAATACGTTTTTTTGATACACGTCTAACAACTTCAGTCATTGGTAATGGTAAACGTTCAGCACATTTTGGTTTTGACATAAAGAATGAATATAACATTGAAACTCCTTGTGATAACATTGTTATTGTTAATTTGTGTTCATTTTTGAAGTAATCTAAAAATTCACACAGAGTCATTTCACCTTGAACTTCAAAACGATCCCATAAAGTCCATTCTTTGCCATAATATGTTTGTTTTTTAGTTGATATTGGTTCTGAGAAAGCGACAAACGGTAATGCTAAATTAGTGAAACCATTCTTAAAACGATCTAATGAAACATATCTAAAAAAGAAAAAAAAAACAAAAATATATTAAACATATCTATAAACAAAACAAATTATTTTTAAATTTACCCATGCATTAATTTAATAACTTCCAATGTAGCAAAACCAGATACAACTGAAGTTGTAGTTGCAATAGCTGGTATAATTTTACCAGCGATCAATTTTGATTTATGACGATCAGCTGGTGCAATTTTATAATTAGCTGCTCGTAAATTTGATGATGCAACTATAAAGTCCATATGTAAATTATTATCATCATCTTTTTCAAAATCTAATGGTTGAACTTTGAAATCTATTTTTCCCAAATTTGTTAATTCAGTTAAAATCCTATTAACACGATCTTGATCAATGTCATCAGAACCATGATGATCAAATTGATTATTAGCTGCTGCATTTTCATTTACTTCAATTTTAACACCAGAACGTGGTTTAAATTCGGGTACCTATAAAATAATGATTATGTAAATATTTTATTTTATTTTTAAAAAATTTTAAATTTACGTGAATTTGGGACACAAGTTGTGCAACAACATTTCTATCTCTAACTTGAGGTATACCATAAACTTCAGCTTTAAGATTCGCAGCTGCGAAAATATAATCGAGATGTAATGGTTCATTTACATCAAAAGTTAATGGTGTTGGGCATCGTTTTGGTCCAGACCAGAATGGTTGTCCACTTGAAGTCATTTGATCTGGAGGAAAATTGAATAAAAGTTGTCTTATTTGATTTGAATATTGGTCCTGCCAATGACAACGTGCCCATTTTACACATTCAGCAAAACTTTTAGGTCTTTCATCGATAAGGGCGAACTAAAAATATATATATATTTTTAAAAATCGTAATAATAAAATTTCTATAAAATGATATACTTTAACTGATTCTAAAATTTCCAATGGTTGAAATCCAACTAATTTTAATACTCTTTCTATAAATGTTGAATCAGAAATAAATTGAGAAGCATTTTCAGCTGATTGTCGAAATAGACCTTCAAAATTATCCCTTGCCCATTGTAATGTATGTTCAATAGCATTTGGGAAATTTTTCAATGTACAAATTGGTATACTTTTTTCTGGTGGATCTTGTGATGAACTATATGATTCTGTAACAAAAGGTACAACAACTTGAATATTGCCCATTGTACCAAGTGTACCAGAATCCACCATTGGTATTCTATTAAATACACATTTACGATCCATATAGATACGCGCATCAACATTATCCAATGCATTTGCAATTCCATTTAATTTACCAAAGAATTCTTCAGAAAAAACTTTTTCAGTTTCTTGACCAACTCTCAGTTCATATGCTGTAACTTTTGAATCTCGATTCATACGATTTATAGCTGCGGCAGCAGTATGAGATTTAGGTTTTTGGACGTCATGAGGTCTGAATAAAAATTGTCGATTTAAGTTTGATTTTTCAATTAAATCCATATCAGTAATTAATATTTCTCCATTAGCACCGCTACCAACACCAATCATAGCAAAATTTTTTAAAAGTTCACAACCAATTGCACCGGCACCAACAATAAAATACCTATTGAAGAAAAAAATAAATAATTAGAAAACATTAAGTTATTGCAATTGTTATTTTTTTATTTACTTTTGGTCAGCGATTTTTTGTTGGAATGTTTTGCCGAAAATTGCAATTTGAGCATCATATCTGCAACCCAAAGGTTGAACTTCCTCTTCGGGCAACTCATGTTCACCCAAACATTCAATTGCATCATAATACATATATTGATTAATTGGGGAAAATTTTCCGGAACAAGCTTTCAGAACTTCTTGAGCAACATAACCACCAATTGCTGCATCTAATGGACACAAATTACCAGAACAGATTTTTGAAAATGTTAACACTAATTGTTCATTAACATCTGGCTTGACCGATTTAACTAGTTGCAAGAAATTATTTGCATCTTCGTTATTCCATGGTCTTGGCATACGGCCAGCTTGTTGTACATATTGATGTAATGCTGAAAAAGCAATATGTAATGTTGCTGGATAATCAAATTTAGCAAAGTTTGTCATTAAAAATTCTGGTTCTAATTCAGCTTTTTCCAATGGTTTGAAATGAACGGTTTTAGGCATTTTAACTTGAGTAACAATTCCTCCACGAATATATTCACTAAAATTAACTGTGTCTCCAATACCGAATGTGTATGGTCCAAGAACTTTTATTTTTATTGGATGGCAACCATTTAATTCAGTCATACCCTCAACTTCATTGAATGTAACGTAATCACCATCTTCAAGTCCATGTCTTGTTTCATCTAAGCATGTTACAACACCTTCAGTATCTCTTGTAATACCAGCAATCATTGCAGATACTGGTTGTACTCCATTAGTGTCATAAACAGTGAAATTTTCTCCAAAATCACAAAAGATTTTGGAAAAAAGTCCTCTGGTTTCGGCAATAATAATGGCAATATCATTTTCATGAGCAAATTTGGCTACACGTTTTTGTTCAGTTTCGGTCGAATCAGTTAATACAATAACTCGAAAATTTTTCAAAAAATCTTCTGTTAATGGTCCAGTGTATGCACTTGTTCGAACATAACTGTTAAGTTCTGCTAATTGTGGAGATGATGCTTCAGCACGATTACGACCAACATCATTTTCTCTTAAATAAAATTGGGATGAAAGATCTCTGATCTAGAATTAAAAGAAAATATATTATTAAATAGAAGCCTTTATTATTTAGTAATTAATAAACTAAAATATTTAATTCAAAAATTAAATTCTTATACATATTGTTTCTTTTATTTATCTTTAATATAAGAACAATTTGAAATTCGACTTTTATTTAATGCAAAAACAATTAAAAAATTCAATTATCTATAACAAAAAAGTTTTTAATGATAATTAATGTTTAATAATAATTTTATTTAATAATTATGTTATAATATTAATTATTAGTAAAACTAGTAAGATTAATTATGATTTATTGCGATAGATACTGCAATTTTTCACAAATTACCTTGATTTAACCTCAACAATGAATCATCAAGAAATATTCATTGCTTCTTTTTTTAATTGGAATTAGAAAGTCATACAGAAATCAATGAAAAAAGTCAAATAAGCTCCCTTAAGTAATGTACACAAATTTAAAACAAAGAAAAAAATGGAAAAAAGTTTCCATTTAACATTTTAACTGTAAAAAAAAAAAAAATAATTGCGTGACCTCAAAATCCCAACTAACCAAACATTTTTTTTTTTTTGTAAAAATTCACTCGAAATAAATGGGGAGGGTATTGAAGCGAAAAATTTTTGTTTAAATTTTTAAAAATATTAATTATTTTAATTTTCCGATTTGTAGTAAATATTTATAAATTTAATTTTTATTTATTATCGTTTTTTGTTTTAATGACAATTAAAATGTCATTCACACTTTTTAATTTTTTTTACTTACTGTGCAATTATTTTGATCATGTAATGTTATCGATTTTACACCACCCAATATGATATTTTTAGCTGTTTCTAATCCAAGACCACCAAGACCAGATACTAAAACATCAGAAACGGCCATTCGACGCATAGCATCATGTCCAAGGACATATAATTGGCGCGAATAAAGTGCCTCATCAATATCTCCACTAGATTGATTTCCACCAGCACTATTATTAGCCATATTATTATTTAAATTTTGTTGTCCTGAGTTTGTTGATGAAATTTGTAAATTATTATTTCTTTGTTGACTGGATGAAGTTTTTTCTGCTTCTGTGCTTCCTATTGTTTCTTTTTCTTCTGATGATATTTTTGTTTTCTTTTTGTCTAACGAAATATTATTTGTTTCTATTCCTTTTCCAGCTACTACTACTGCTGCTTTTGGTTCCGACGATGATAATTTTCCTCCTTCTCTAGCTGCTGCTTCCAAAGATGACGAAGTACTTTGTAAAATGCCGATATTTTTTGCAATGTTACCAGTACTGTTTTTTTCTTCGAAATTTTCTTTCGTTAAATTATTAGAATGAGATGACAATAGTTTTGTTGTTGAATTTTGTTGTTGTTGGTGACCGCTAACACGATTATTCTTAGGTGATGATAAATCTTCTGCTTCAGCTGTTTAAAATATAAATAAAAAAAAATTTAAGTAATTTATCTTAGCGCTAGTTTTAATTCATCGTTGTGAAATTGACAAAAAACTTTTTTAATTTTATTTACAATCTTAAAAATTTTTACTGCCACATAAATATTTTTTATTTAAAATTTTTTTATAACTAGATAACTTTTAAATAAAATTCGAGTTCAAAATAAAAAATTTTAATAAATTTTGATTAGAATTATAAATTCAATAACAAAATACACTATATATAAAATCATATGTATGTACAAGTTTTTATTTCATATGGAGTGGATTTATTTTTGACAGCAAAAATATAAGGAATGCCGGTATAACATTGATTTCTTTTAAATAAAAGGTTTACTCACCTTCCTAATTAAAAATAAAAAAAATACACATAATAATAATATATGAAATAACTTACCGATATCTTCTACTTGATGTCTTTTTAAGCTACAATTTTTTGTTATTGTGATTCCTGCTCCTAAATTTGTTGTATCAGGAGATCCTTGAATAAAATTATTTCCTTCTTTCTTATTATCAATGTGTTCGTCGTCTTTATTCGTAGATTGCTGCTGCAGCTTCCGCTTTTTAGCGGGGGAGGGTTCAACCGAACTATCAAAAATATCAGCACTAGACATCGGTGGCCACAAAAGGATGGCCCTTTTTTCCTTTTTTTTCTTTATGAATTTTAAAATTAAACTTTTTCTTAAATTAGGCGTGTTTTAACGTTTTCCCGTTTTGGTTTTTTGGTTCTTATAAACTATTTTCAACTAAATAATTTTAATTTGTATTTTTAGCCAAAAACCAAATATATATTTTTTTCTAACAATACACTCACAAAATTTTCAACGTCACATTAAAATAAAAAAAAAATTCAATTCTATTTTTACGTTATAAAGAAAAGCACGTTGGACTTTTTTCTATTATTCCTTCTTTTTGTATATTCAATTTGGTTCTATAATTTAAAAATAATAATATTATATTATGCACTTTAATAATTCGAGAGAAAATAACACATAAAGTAGTAAATTATTTCGTCTTGCAATAATGAATTTCGTCGTCACAGCAAATGACAAATTTCAAAATTACTTCATATAAAACCACACTTGCATTATGTGATATTTAAAAAATGTATATATATATACATATATATATATAGATAAAATATATTTATGTATAAATCTATATACATAAATATAAATAATTTATATTAATATATGCGAATAATTTCAAATATTTATGTAAATTATCTTCGATTCTATTCTACGAACATATTTGGGTAGGTAGAGTAACCAATATATTTTAAAATGACTTATTTTTGCAGCAAGATCACTGATTTGTTTCATTTGCCATTTTTCTTTTTGTTTTTTTTTTTCCTTCTTTTCTCAGTAGTATTTAAAATCTCACCTACTGTCTCAAAATATATATTTCTCAAGAACATAAGTTTCTTCCTCATAAACTTTTTATATGTACATATGTAGTAAAATAATATATAAGGATGGAATCACTGTTGCAAAGATATGCTAAATATATTTGATTACATACCATTCCCTATATGTTCGCAAAAAAAAATTTTTTTAATTTAATTTAAATGATACTACAAATGACAATCTAATTCATTGAATAAATTTCAATAAAAGATTTTAGTTATTAAGTATAGTAATATCAATTTTACGATAATTTGAAAAATATGTTTTTAATTCTCACTGAAATATTTTATGAATATTATTTTTTCTCAACACAAATAAAAAAAATTAAAATCAAAAACCTCCGATAGCAACCAACGTCCAAAACCTAAATGGATATGGAATATGGATGAACGACACTCGACAGAAATATTTTTTTCGAAAGAACAATCTACTTGACATTGACATTTGGTTAAATTAAAATAATCAAAATGACAAAAAGAGACAACCAAAAAACAATCACAAAAATCTCAAAAATATATTCCTACAAATTCAGTTTATGCAACTTAAAAGTTATGCAACAAAAAAATTATGGTTGGTAGGCTTGGTACTTTTCTTGGCATATGAACTTTTGAAAAATAAATTAGTGTAGGCAAGAACCATTAACGTTGGAATAAAATGAAAATCAAGAGAAGTTGAATATAATTAGAAAACTTTATTTTGTGCGCATATTGGAAATATATTATATACATTAATTAATTCGATTAATTTATAATTATTCAAATATTTGTTTCATTCATAAATGAATCTAAAAGAAATTATTATTAGAGGAAGGAAAATACAAAAGGAAAAATATTTAAAAGAAAAATCAGCTGTCGGATCTTAGTTGAAAGTAGTTGAAAGTAAATTGATTTAAGTTATTGATTTACTGGTCGCCCAAACGAGACAAAACTGAACTGGTGGTAATTTTTTGACTTATTTGTTCACTGACTATTTTCTAGCCATTAATTTCGAATTATAATTTGGCATTGGCATTTCATGTAATTAAAAACGAATATGAAAAAAACAGTCAAGACAAGGATTGTCTCGTGTGTTGGCGTATTACGTTTACGTTAACTAAAAACCGTAAAAATCAACGAAATTTCGAATTTGAATATTTTTTTCGGAACAACGAGATTATGTACTTTTAAAATATGACTGTCATATTTTACTTCTTACAGCATTGATTTAAATATTGAAGGGGTAAATAGGATGTTAAAAATGTGAACGTACACAAATTGATATTATGTAATTGTGATATGGATAAGCCAATTATAATTATGTACTTGTTATGCTTGCAGAAAAATCTCAAAATTAGTGCATTTTAACGATGTACACTTGAAAGCCAGTGTTATGTAAAAATTTAAATTTTATGTTTTGAATTAAAATAAAATAAGTAACGTATACGTATCATAGCGCTCTAAATTTACATGAAATTTGTTGTGTTCAGTAAACTGTTCTAGAACGTTCTAAAACGTTTTACAGTAAAAAAAGAACACATTTTTGTGTTCATTAGTTTTCGTTGTTAATTGTCCAAAAGTGTTCTGTTCTGTGTTCATTAGATTGTTCACAACAGCTTTAAATTTATATTTTTATACTGATTTTTTTTAGAACAGTTTTGGATAACAGTTTTTGTTGTTGTTCTTTCGTTAAATTTTGACAGTTAAACGAACAATTTTGAGAACAAACAAAAATAAGAACAAAAGAGTAAAAAAAATTCAAAAAAGGTGTTCAATAGATTTTTCTGTTCACAATGGTTCTAAAGTGTTTGGCAGTTAACTGTCATTGTCCAAAACTGTTCTAAATCTACTGAACACAACTATTTTCTACATCGATGTTTGACAATTTGCCAAACGATGTAAACATAGACGTAGAATTGTCAAAAAACATAATACATAGGCTTACGTTTGGGCCACAATAGACGTCGACCCCGTCGAACATTTTCGTTCTTGCGACATTTCAATATAATATAATTACGTTATATTAATCGATTTATATCGAATCGTAACGAAAAAGTTAAACAAATTTCAAAATGTTCGAAAACCATAAACTGAAAATAAAGAAAAAAGAAAATAACAAGAATTATGATGATGAACTGTTTATATTACATATTTATTTAATATTTGTTTGAATTTAATTAATATATTAATATTTTAATAATATTTTAATTAAATCATATATTAATTAATGATTAATATATATGCATTTTTTTTTGTATCTTTTTGTACAACAAATTGAGTGGATTTTTTTTTAATACATAAATTTAATCGTTGACCTAACATGATATTTTTCGAAAATGTACGAGAGAAACACCGACAAAAGACCTAAGTATTTAGTGTAATGTGGACAAGGTTTTGTAAATGTAAAGATAGAAAGAAATGTACGTTAATACGTACGCTGTAACGTAGCACATTGCGTGAAAAGCTATGGGTACAGTCACCTCATTTTTTTCGGTGAATGCAGAATGGTGCATGCTTATTCTAAGAGTTTTTCTTGAATCGTTAAATATTCACAAAGCAGATTAAATAATGTTCTATTTAATCTATGATTAATGTTCTACTCAGAGTCAGTTGCTCCTACAGGATTTGATTTCGAGCTTGCTACATCATTGAAATGTACATTTTTCTTCAGTTTATTAAAGATAAAGTAAGATAAAAATATGTCAGAGAGATATTTATTTTCATAATGAGATGATAATATTATGTTTCGTCTGCGAAATCAATTTTACTTAAATTTCAAGATTTTCATTACGACCATTTTATTGAAATTAAACTAAGCTGCATTAAAGAATAATATAATTGAAAATTGTTAAGAGATAAAATTATGCAATAAATGTATTTTAAATTTTTCTAATCCACTCTGCAAATCTCATTGCTTTTGTTTTTTTAATACCTTGTAACTTATAATGTATATTGTATATATACTATATAGTACCTTGTAACTTGTGTTATTTTTTGTCACTGCCAAATTTAATTAAAATAAAATTTCACACTTTTAAAAGTTATTTTATTTAGTAGTACTATAATGTATATCTACATATAATTTCAACAATGTATTTTTTTTAAAATATTCTATTAATAATACCATAGAGTTTAAGAAATATTTATATGAAAATATATTTATTTGCTTTTATATTGCTTTAAAAATATTTATATTTTTAGTTTTTTTTTCCACAATTTTTTTTTATTTTAATTTTTAAAACTATATTTGATTACAAATTATAACTATACATAACAAATAATATTTTAAAATAATTGTGAACTTAATATAAAAATTTAAATCAATTTAAATTCAAAATTATAACTGAGTTAACTTATAGGAATCTCCTACACCATATTTTGAAGCAATTTCAAGAATATTTTCACCGATTTCTTTATTATTGTTAATATTGTTTTCTTCTTTTTCGGTATTCTGAAATGTAAAATAATTAATTAATAATATATATATGTATATGTATAATTCTTTTATTTAATATCGATTTGACATATTTATGGCAAAGATTCTATTTGTCGGTTTAAAATTGGAATGCAAACATGAAGATTGTAGTCGAGAATCCCTTTCTGAGATATACATGTTATTATGTAGAGCTAACTATATCTATTAGATTACTTAAAAATGAAAGCTGGAGGTTATTTTGAGGTATTTGTTGAAAAGTCAAAAATTAAGAAATCTATCAGCCGAGCTATATAGCAGTGTCTTCAAAATTTTGATATTATAGCTCTTACTGCAGAGCTAATCCTAGGTCCTAGGTCGTTTATTAAAGACCTTTTACGCTTTTTCGCTCTTGTGTTGAAGATTTCAATAGGCAGTATAGAGTAAAATTGAGTTGGCTCCTTGAACATATTGACAAACAAATTGTGAATGATGAATTTACAATAATTTATTTTTGTAAAAACAATGAGGCAAAAAAATAGCAATAATAATATTTGAAGTTCTGTCCTCATTCCATCAACAGAGTAAATAATTATATTGTGTCAAGGATATATTTTATATTTTTTATGAATATGATAAAATAATGTAAAAATGTTTTCTCTTCTTAAGAGGCAACCATTATTCAAGCAATTTAATTATTATACAAAAATGTGCTATATTTCACGAAGAGTGCCACCGCCATTGTTAATCATAGAGTGCAAACCATGCGTTAGCACTCTTAGTGGAATATAGCTTAATGTATGTTATTGTGTATCTACAATATTTTAAGAAGCTTGCAGCAAAATCAAGTATTTATCAATTTTTTTTACAAGTTAGAAAAGAGCTGTTTGATGATAACTTCTAAAAAATTTGAAATCAAGTTATAATATTGTGATAAAAATACGTAAAACATTTACGTATATAAACGTATAAAAATGTTAAAATTTATTTAAAAATGCACTATGCGTAAGCATAGGACGTTCAACTAGTGTAATCAAAAATTTCAGTACCGGTACTTAATGAACGAAAAGATATTTCTATACAAATATAATATTTCTTAATACATCCAGACTCAGAATAAAACAGACACGACGGATTCAAACAATATTTAAAACTTAACAGGTAGACCTAATAATGAACCTAATAATGAGATTCTTGAATGTAAGAAAGTAAGAACGCGATAGCAGACCACAGCAGACGACAGCACTCTAGTGACCACCAAGGATATTCATAAAAAATTTGAAGTTACATTTATGGCTGTATCAACCAAAAGAGACATCATGGTCACAGAGTTCCCTCAGCCATGATTTGGTCGCAATAACTAATTGGAGCTAAAAAAACAGAATCGATTTTAACACTTCAAAAACTTAGAGTTGTACAATCCCTAGATAAATTTCGCTTTTTGCTACTACTCTTTTGTTTCAGGAAGATAAACTTCAGCGGTTTCAAAATTTAAGCACATTAGGTATGCACTCAAATCGAAAATGATCTGGAATGATATTCGATGTTGCAAAAAAAACCAACCAAATCTTCAGGTTTTCTTATCCATTAGTCGCATTCATACTACCCAAAATGGAGTACAATTCTTACAAATGGACTGGCGCTTCTGGTAATTTTAACATTAAAATTGAAATAAATAAATAAATAAAAATAATAAATAAATGTGTTAAAACATTTGAATAAAGTCAAAAAATATTCTTATAATCAATAATCCAAATGTCACTGCGATCTTTCTCCTCTTGGACATTGTCGTATAGTCGGAGCTCTCTCCTTTTTTTATAGATATCTCGTAGGTTCGGGTAAATGCTCAGTGAAAATTAAATCTGAGCATACACGGGTAAATTCTCAGTGGAAATTATTACCTCCACTTAAGCGCATCCCTGGTGAAACACGAAGCTAGGGCAGCATGTGCTCATCCCTACACCGTAGAAATCCCTAGAAGGTAGAAGGCAAGTTATGGAAATTCGTTTATAACCTCAACATTCCTAATGTGGAACTAAAAATTCTATATTTATAATCTACATCGTCGTAGTAAACATAAATTCAAAACGAAAATTAACACCTTCGTGCGTAATTGTCCTCCTTCCCTTCTACCGTCTTCATTTTCTAACTTTCTTTTCTCACCCTAGTCAAAGGTACAAACCTAGTGTTTTGGTTAAAAAAAAAATAAGAACTGACGATTTTAAGCAATCAGCAATCGTAACAATATTGAAGTCAAATTGTGAAAGAAATCAAAATGCATCTAAGAAAAATATTACACTGAAAAAAAGAAAAAAAATAAGAAAAATATAATTTACCAATGAAAGTGCTAATGAATCAGCAATATATGGATTTGTCCATATATTTGATGTAAACGTTTTTATATCTGATGAATTGCCATTATCACTATTATTAGGATTTGTTATTTGTTGTCCGCTAGCTGGTCCAGTTATTAATGGTGATCGAACACACACCCTAGAAAGTATATTCGTATTTTTTTTTTGTCATTCAACCATAATCCCATAATCTCATATATTATTCAAAAATTTCAAATTTATGAAGCTCAATAATATTTTATTCGTTTTTTAATCTTTATTTTGAAAAATTAATTATATTTAATTTAATTTAATTTAATAGTGTAATGTAATGTAAACAACAAAAATACGAAAAAAATTAAAAAATAATTTTATTTTTTTTATTGCGAAATATTATTTTAACTGAAAATTATTTTAATTAAATTAAATTTATACATATATATAAATATGTATATACGATAATTTTTCTAATTCAATAATTTACTAATTGTAAAACATGTATTTAAATATTTTTAATAAAAATAAAAATTTATTATTAAACAAAAAAAAAGAGGAGAAATCCAATTTTCACAAAAAGAAATTTTAGGACAAATATTTTAATTTGAATAAAATGTCCTCTGTTCCCAAGCTAGACATTTTTTTTTATTTTTATAAAGCCATTCCAAAATTTTTTTTTTTATTTAAGTTTTTATTTCACTAAAATGATAAAAAAAAAATAATATAATAATTTAATTTTAAGTTATTTAAGCTTTTTTTTTATTTCGAATATATATTATTTAGGTATCATTTGAATATGATATTTGATTTGAAAATGAATCTTATTTACAATGCTGAAATCAACGAAAATACATTTTCTTGACATTACATAAAAACAAACTGTACAAAGTTTTGATTATTGAGTTTTTTAATAATTTTCATATTTATTTTAATGAGGAAAATGTTAAAAAAGTATTCCAAATGGAAGCTATGAATTTTCAAATTGAATAATTAAATAAAATTAAAATTTAAAAAAATTGCATTAAAAAACATTTTTTTTTTTTAAATTACAAATACATTACAAATATATTTATTTATTTTATTTAATACGAGTACATACATACATATTGATACCTATGCAGGCTCTTTTCCCTAAATACATATGATTACAAACTAAGTTACATAGTTTAAAGTTAATTTGATGGGAACATTCAAACAAGCCAAAATGTGAATCATCATAGTTGGTGATTGCATATCAGGTACTTTGAAAATTGAAAATAGAACTCGTCGCATGAGTATCATTTTATCGCAATCTCCAATTTTGGGTAAATTGACCTAACGATTAATCTAGAGATTTTAAGATCTAATATTTCCAACTTTTTGGTCTGTTTGCTTCTGTTCTTAATATTATTGTTTTTTCTTATGATTTTTAATCATATTTAGTTTTTGAGATAAAGAGTAAATATTGTTCCATATCCACCTTTTTTACAAGTATGTAACAAATTTTTATCCCATAAAGTCGTAAAACGTAAATTTTATCCTATATACCATGTAAAAAGCAAAATTATTTTTTTAGTATTACTTTCACCTATACGTTCGTTGGCCATGAATTTTGAATGAACTAATAACCAAAAAAATGTTAATATTATTTTGTCTCATACGCACAAAAAACTTTAATTACACGGATTTGGAACAAAATAGTGTTGAATTTGCGTAAAACTATATTGTACCATATCCATTGAAAATTTAAGCATTGTTCATAGAAAATTACTGTATGATCATTAATCGATATGCAACTTGTGAACTCTGAAAGTGAAAACATATTTTACGCATTGTGGAATTAAGCTTGGAAACCAAAATTTATAAAATGGGCATTAAATAAACAAAAGTAAATGCATGTAATTTTTTAGAAAATGTGCACTTTAAAAGGTTTGGATTATGCCGAAACTTTAATCCCTTATTTTATTAGCATGGAACATGTAATTGTTTGCTTTGCAGAGAGTGATTTAGATATGGAAGAATATCTTAATTTTCCGGCTTCAAAAGTCAAACAAAGTGTAGGTGAAACAGAAGCGAGCTCTAATACTAATTCTGATTTGAACTTATCTGGTATATATGGATATTTTTACCCTAAACACATTAAACTGAATGCCTTTAAACGTGTTAACAAAAAAGATACGTATCTGGTGCCACATTAAAAAATAACTAGTTAAACAAAAACAATTGTTCGTATTAATACGTGGACCGGATGTGCCAGAGTATGCGTATCAGCTTTTTAAAAGGGTGATATTTTCAACCAGCTCTATCGATTGGTGATATTTTCAACTTCCGGGAAGCATTGGAAACGGGTTTTTAAGCTCAAAAGCCGCCGAAATTGGCCGAAATCGAGATTTTCAAATGGTAAGTATACTTTTTTATGCAAATTCCGACTCTACGTCAAAAATCAAAGTAAAGTAAATATTACTTAACACTTTGGTGAGAGATCTGCAATACATTCCAATAACCAGCAGGTTAAAAAAAAATTGCTAATAGTCATATATGGCAGAAAATTGAAATGAACGAACAAATATGAAGTGTCAAACCTATGGACTAGACTAGACCTTCCAATTTTTAGATTTTAAGATATGAATTATGAATAAACCATAAAGGTCACAATTATTAGGTCAAAAACTAAATTATTGTGATTTTCATTTAGAAAGATTCAATAAATTCAGTTAAGAAGGGGGAAAAAAATATTCAATTTTAGGAATTGCTATAACTGCAACTACTGGTATAGAAAATTTTTATGAAATCGTTAGGCAATAATTATCGTAAACAATAATTAAAACAACGGGAAGACAAACATATTTCATATTTTATTATTAAAAATAAATTTAAAAAAAATATATATATACGTATGTGTATAATCTATTATATACTTGGATTACTTGATAATTAAATTCAAAACAATTACTAATTTCGAATATTAATTTTAAATTATTGTAAAGCTTCATATTTAAATTTATATGAAACCTAGAAGATATCAAAACGAAGAATAAATTAATGAATGTTTGAGGTAAACAAATTAAAATATAATAAAATACATGCTATTTCATATTTGATTTAATGATACCTTTAAAGAATTCATTAGAATTGCATTACTGTTTAGATAGAGTGTTTACTGTGTACACACCCATTATAAAAATGAAATGAAATTGATTTAAAAATCATTAACCCTTTCACTACCGAAATACAATGTAGAACGAAATCAAAGAAAATTCTAAAAACTTCAGTCAAACTTATTTCCCTTATAAAAGACATAGGTATTAAAAGGATTAATGAAGCTTATGTTTTTTAATGATTTTCATAATATTTTTGCAAACTTGTAGAAATGTACTTTTCATAAATTTCTAAGCAGGTATCATTTACTTCTAAACAAAAGCTAAATCAATAATATGCATACAACATTTATTACAAAATAAAACTACAATCAACAAACAATATACATATACAACAATTACACATCTACTTATTTGAATAAATTTCTATATTATTTACCTATTTACATCCTCCAATTTCTTTAATAATCTTTCATTTTCTCTACTAACTACTTCTTGATCTCTTAATAAAATCTCTCTAGCTGTAAATAATGTCGAATTCTCTTCTCTCAGTGATTGATTCTCTTGCATATATAATTTAACTAATTCAGCTAGTTCTGTACCTTCTAGTTGTGCTAATTTTTCTAAACTAACTTCTGGTGCTTGTGGTATTGGCTGTCTTTCATAATTTATATCAGATATAGCTGCATTTGGTGTTATAACATTAATATTAGTTTTTTCTTGACTTAAATTCAATGCTGTTTTTAAATGTTCATTCTCTATTTGTAACACATTTATATCACGTTTTAAACTTAATATTAAAGCTTCTCTTGGATCCATTATTATAATAGGTTTTGTACGAATACGTTTTGCTCTTGATGCATATCTAAGTGTATTTAATGTTTCAGAATAATTAAATTCAGATGGTGCAACACAAGCAATCTTGAAAAATATATATAATTTTTTTTAAATTATCAAATATGTATAAATTTTTATATATGCACATACCATTAAAGTAACACCATTACCAGCTAATGAATCAGCTAATAATTTTGTTAATTGACTATCACGATATGGAATATGACCAGAACGTTTTTTTAAATCGCTTAATGATGCTATACAATATCCAAGCACCATTAAACTTTTATTAATATTATTTGCTTCTTCAAGAGTTTTTCCTTCACTTAATGTTTTTTTTGTCATTTCACTGCCAGCCAAATCAACAAAATTTATTTTCCCATGTTTCGATAGAAAAACACCATTTTCAGCTTGTTGTTCTGATATAATATGAACAGTTAAAATTGTATGTGATCTTGAAGAATGTTCATTCATTTGATGGGATCCAACTGATCTATTACGCATACCTATAAATAAAAACATAAATATTTTTTATAGATTTTATTACAAAACATAGGATGATTAAAATTAAAATTGAAAAGAAATTTAATATTGTTTAGAGAGCAAATCTTAAACAATGCAAGAGAATAATTTTGGTTCTGAAATTGTGCTGTAACAGAAATGTAAGAAAATTATCAACTACCATTCCCAGTTATATTAGTTAATTAAGAGAGACATAAATAAAATTTGTAATTTTCAGAAAACCGACGAAGCCCTAAGAACATCAAATTAGTTTCCAACAAAATATACCTCTGTTTATCCATATACTAGTGACAGTTCCTATTAAAAAGGAAAACTATAATGAGAAAGAAAACGTTATATCATCAACACAGCTGCAAAAAATGGATATTCGAGCAACACGATTATAAATATTATTAACAAGACCAGGAGAAAATGGGGAAAGAAAAGAAGGGATAATAATCTAACTAAATTGTTCTAACAAGAACGCAAAAAAGATTAGATCACCAGAATTTCAATCACATATTATGATAGAATAACCTATTCAATAAAAAAGGTTAAAAAAGGTTATAAAAGGAAAAACAGAGAAAAGCGGAATCTAAAAAAATATCCTGCAACAAATGTGAGAAGATATACATCGGACAGACAAAGATATTAGAAACAGTAAGATTTTTTTTTTTATATTATAGCCAAAACTTAGGTTTTGAACCTTTTAGCACTTGCGTACCGTTGACCATTTGAAAAAGGAAAGGATAGTTAAAGGAAAGGAAAGAAAAAGGAAGAAGAAAAGTTTTGTGGGAAAGAGTGAACAATGTTGTTAATATTCGTCTTAAATCTCTGTAAATCATAAATAAAAAATCCTTCTCTCATTGGGAATGCTGCGATTGGGACGCGATTCCACAATCGAGATGTTCTTACTATAAAAGAATTTCCATAGCCGGACTTAAACCATCTCGGAATTTCCACTGTGAAAGGGTGTGCACTTGATACCTCTCGTGTTATGCGACAGAATTGCTTGAGAGGAGGAAGAAGTGACTTTAATTCCTCGGAACAAGTGCCATCACCAAGTAGATATCTATAAAATAGAGAAAGTGCTCCAACAATACGACGATGACCAAGTGGTATAAGGGATGAGGTCACGTTTATGTCGCCTATAAGACGAATGGCGCGGTTTTGAACTTTGTCCAAAAAATTTAAAGCAGTTTTTGGTGCACCTGCCCATAAATGTGAGTTATACTCGAGCTTGGGTCGTATATATGCTTTATAGATTTTTAAGAGGTCTCGAGATGAAAAATAAGCTTTGCAGCGACTTAAAAAGCCCAAATATTTGGCGGCGCTTTTCGCAATATCGAAAATATGCTCATTCCAGTGCATATTTTGATTCACTCGCATCCCGAGAATGTTCAAGTCTTTGAGTCGCTGAATAACTTCATTTTGAAGCCGGAGAATTGGTTCGAATGTTGTTAGCTTGTTACTAACAAGACAGCTTTGAGTTTTTGAAGTGTTAAACTCGACTCTGTTTGCTCTACCCCAGTTGACAATTTTGGCTAGGTCATGATTGAGTGCACCAGCCATCATTGTTCTTTTGGAGTTGACTGCTGAAGCTGTAGCATTATTTGTTTTAAGAAAATCATATGATGCTACTAGAGTGCTGTCATCGGCAAAACTATGGATTGGATTGAAAGTTAATTTGAGAAGGTCATTAATGAAAATGAGAAATAGGGTGGGTGAAGGACGGAGCCTTGTGGAACACCAGCATTGATTTGAAGTTGGTCGGAAAAACAACCGTCAACTGAAACTATGATAGATCGATTTAAGAGAAAGCTTTCAATCCATTTAGAAAAGGTTGGACCGAGGCCTACAGCATTGCATTTTGCTATAAGAGCAGAATCCCAGACTCGATCAAAAGCCTTAGATATATCCAGAGCTACAACAGCAGCTTCACCAGATTGATGAAGACTGGTGTTAAGCTTTTCGCAGAGGCATGTCATGAGATCACCGGTGGAACGCTGAGCTCGAAAGCCGTATTGACTATCATAAATTATACCTCTACTATCAAGATATTTCTTCAACTTTTGATTGATTAAGATTTCCATCGTTTTGGAAATAATGGAAGTAATAGCTATGGGCCTATAGTTCGAAGGATTGCTTTTGTCACCTTTTTTAGGAATAGGATAAACTTGGGCAACTTTCCAATAGGACGGGTAAGTTCCTGAAGAAAAGGACAAATAGAATAAGTTGCGCAGAGGTTTAGAAAAGGCGAAGGCAATGTTTCGCAGCACACTCGCAGGTATACCATCGGGACCGGTAGATTTTTTTATATCAAGATTCTTCAAGACTTTTACTACAGCTCTTGTTCTGAAGTATATCCTTCCAAGCGAAGAATTAACAACAGGGAAGATTTCAAGAACATTTAAACGAAGCAAGAGTTGCTAAGAAAACAGGGAAAATATTCAATTTTAGAGCAACAACAGGCAAGCACATCACTATCTAGCAACATGACATTAACGTAGATGACGTAGAAGTAATCAAAGAAATGAACAACATCAGAAAACTAGACGTTTGTGAAATACTACTAGGTCACTTAACTAGGTCATTTAACAGTTGATATAATTCACCGTTATATCATATCGTTGTTTAGACAAATCGAAGTAGAAGCGGTTGGCAAGGGTAATTCTTTGTCTTATTTTAACATTGACGCAGTTTTTGCGGTAGACAAACTCGATAGATAAACTCCTGAACTATCTTGAAATTATATGAGCCGACAGTACTGTTGTATCATATGTTGCATCATACAACACCGGATAGAAGAAGTCACAAGACAGAACAAAGTTTGGTCGGTATACAATCGAAATGATTCAGAAATCATTTCTGATACAATAGGTAAATTTAGGCCCTAATGTTGTAGCTTTTGACATAATAAGGGGCTATTTTTATTAAGTATTCTAATTACTTTATATTAGAATAATTGACTCATCTAGTTTACTTTTGGGTATATTTTTCAAAATTTGACATTCGTAAGACAATATTGGTTTTACATAATTGTAATACTTTATAGACGATGACTTTCAGTTCCAAACTTGCTACTCTTAATGAATCAATACACAGTTCTATTATAGTTTAAGTAGTTAAAATTCTTTTGTTTCTATGTCCTTCTTTTAAGTTAGCATTCAATCAATATAAACTCTCTCTAACATCAACAAAACCAATCAAGAGTGGTAGCGATCAATACGGAGCCTAGGTGAATATTTTGATATATGATGAGGCGGTCCGAATCAGAGTGGACCAAGTAAAATTGAAAGATGAGAGGTAAACAAGTAAAATTGAAAGATGAACATGATTACAATTGTTTTTCTAAATGGACTAAGCTGCTTGAAGTGATTAACCTTTTTTCTATTGCAATTTTATTTCGAAAGTATTGTTTTTACATTTTTTACATGGTCCATCCTGGCTCGTTGCTTACAGCTAATGATTTGCTTGTCTTAAATTTTGCCATAAATTATTAATTAAAACAGCTTGTATTTTTCGTTATGTTCAAAGTAAACAACTTTTCGAGATGTAAATGTATATAAGAGTTGTTTTTCAGTTTTCAGTCTACTTAGAACGATCTACCCGAAATAGTAGTTTTTTTTTTCAATAAATTCACATGTGAAAGGATTTTACTTCATTGATGCGTACTTCTATTTTTCAACTAAGTTTTAATTAATTACATTTAATTTTATACATTTCGTTTCTATAATTTAAATATGGTGCAAAAATGTACGATATATATGTATGTATGTATATATAATATATACTAAAATTTCACTAGAAATTAATGTTTTGACGGTTTAAATTTATTCTGATTAAAACAAAAAATTCAAGGACATTTCCTACCATAAATATTAAAAGTCATTCACAATAGATATTTCAAATATCGATATTTATATTTATAGATTTTCTGACTCAAAATTTTAATAAAACTAAAAGCAATAAATTTAATTTGAAAAAATAAAAATGTTAAAATATGTTCTGATAAATTTACATAATCAATTTTCTAATTAGGTCGGTATCGATTGATTGAATCAACGACTGGTCTGTTTATTTAGTTTTTGAAATTTTTATATTTTTTGGTTAATTGTGAAACATACGTAATCTTAGACGTATAGTGTTTCCAAGCTTAGTATAGATTACTATATGGTATTTTGACAAAATTATAATTTGCTCCGGTTAATGATATTGAAACAAGGAAGCTGCTGCGACTCAATCAAAAGAAAATTGACAATATTATAAAAATTTGTATATCATAAGTATATGAAAAGAAAATAGCATTTGTAAAATTACAAAACAAGGGTTGTGAATGTTCTTTATAATGTCAATAGCCACATTTTTGAAACAAAAAAGAAGGTGGCATTATAAAATTAAAAACTTACATACTGTGTACATTGGAGAAAACAAGAACACAAGCACACTCAGGAGTGGAACTACTAATTCATCAAAAATATATGCAAAGTATAACCAATATAATTTATATCAGTTATAGATTATTATTAGTGCCCTTCAAACTTGATACGTCTCTACTTACTAATAAGTACATACGCGCCAGATATCAATAAGCCAGCACAAGAAATTATGTTTTTCTATAATCAATTACAAGCTAAACAAGATAATTACAACAGACAAAGTAATAATAATGGGAGATATGAATGCGAGAATCGCAAATGATATAATTAATGGTATAGAACAAAGATTCAATGAAGAAGTTGTAAATGAAAACGACGATGCTTTAATTGACTTCTGTGTCCAAAATGAGCTGAGACTTAACACCACCTTCTTCCCTCATAATATACAACACAAATACACGTGGAACATTACCAGAGGCCAGCAACCTACAATTGATTATGTTAACAGAAACATAAAGGCTGAACAAACAAATCACCACTTAGTAATATGTAAAATGCCCATTATACCAAATCACTCTAAAAACAAATCACTATTATATGTAGAAAAAATTAACACCGAATCACTTATGAACACGTCAATTCTTAAACACAATTCTTATACAAAAGCAGATCAAAACATAAAATTGAACACAACACAATAAATAAAAGTGACAATATCGATGAAACTTGAAATAAAATTAAGCAAAACTCAGCAGTAACAAAAGCACTTGGCGTAAGAAAGGTTAATGTAAACGCTCAACCCACGAACAAACCGTGGTTATATGACGAAATCAAAACTCTTGCGAAAAATAAACCTGAACTTTACTTGCAATACAGAACAACGACTAGCCGACTATCGCAAATGTATACAAGTTAGAAACCAAGTTACTTCTAAGATAAGGAATATAAAATACAGAGTTCTGAAAAAAATTCACAAAAGATATGAAATTTTATTTATATGGAATAGGATGGTCCGGCTTGGGATTGACAGGGTAACATCTGACCGGTTGTAACATCTGACCCAGATGCGTAACTGTCAAGTTCCTGAGCAAGTGCTTACATTACCTCCACGTGGTGACCTCCGGAAACTATCCTATACAGCATCCGCTTATACGATAGGCCAAAATTGTAAGTGCGCAAAAACAACCCTTCAGATTGAAGGTTGGCGTTAGGTTAACTACCTAACCCATAAAAAAAAACATAGTTATGAAAGACTTAAAACAAGCTATGGACTCCCAGCTGAATTATTTAAAGCTGGAGGCGATGTTTTGGTTAACTGCATGCACCAAATCATTGGCAACATCTGGAAGGAAGAAAGCATGCCTAATGACTGGAGTACCAGCTCTATATGCCCCATTTTGAAAAAGGGCGACGCCATGTCCTGTAAAAACTATAGAGGAATATCCCTTTTAAATATGGCATATAAGATCCTGTCCAACATTTTGTGCGAATGTCTGAAGCCCTATTGTGACGCTGTTATTGGCAGTTATCAATGCGGCTTTCGCCCCGGAAAATCAACAAGCGACCAGATGTTCGTACTTAGACAAATCCTGGAGAAGACCCATGAGTTTCAAATCGATACACACCACCTATTCATCGATCTTCAAATCGCGCGTTCAAATCTGCGTACGATTGCATATACCGCAGCGAGCTATATGCTGCTATGTCGGAATTCGGTGTACCAGCCAAGCTCATCCGATTGTCAAAAATGACACTGGAAAACACAAGATGTGCTGTGGTGATTGGAAATAACACTTCTGACTATTTCCAGACGTGTACCGGATTTCGACAAGGAGATGCACTATCATGCGACTTCTTCAATCTAGTACTGGAACGTATAGTGCGACGAGCGGAAGTAAACACGGCCGGTACTATACTTTTCAGATCTGTGCAACTACTAGGGTATGCCGACGACATTGACATCATCGCCAGATCACAACGGGCGGTCGTCGAGGCCTTTACCCAGATTGAAGAAAAAGCGAAACGAATGGGTCTCAAAGTAAATGAGGATAAGACAAAATATATGTTGTCGACAAATAAAAAGACCTCTCAACATCATATTGGTCAAAACATCACTGTCGGCACATATAATTTCGAGGTAGTTCAGGAGTTTACCTACCTTGGAACCAGTGTTAATCCTACAAACGACATCAATGTGGAGGTACGACGAAGAATAACCCTTGCAAACCGTTGCTGCTTCGGTTTGTCAAAACATCTCGGGTCAAAGCTCCTCTCTCGAAACACCAAAGTACAAATCTACAAAACGCTCATACTCCCGGTTTTGCTTTACGGATCAGAATCATGGACACTGCCTAAGGCAAGTGAGCATGCACTTGGTTTCTTCGAGAAGAAAATTCTTCGTCGGATATATGGTCCTGAAAACGACGATGGGGTCTGGAGGAGAAGATATAATGCCGAACTCTATGAGCTGTACAATGAGGTGGACGTAATCACAAAAATTAAAGTCAAGAGACTACAGTTTCTCGGACACCTAGAGCGGATGGACGAAAATGCTCCAGCCAAGAGAATCTTAGATTCCAGACCCGAAGGTGTAAGACGTCGGGGCAGACCAAACCTTCGTTGGAGAGACGAAATATCGGCGGATTTAAAGCAATTTCGAATCTTCAACTGGAGAGAATCCGCCCGTGACCGGCAAAAATGGAGGATGTTGATGAGTCAGGCCCAGGACCTACATGGTCTGTTGGCCACCTAAGTAAGTAAGTAGGAATATAAAAAAAAATTTAAAATTTCATTAGAAACAGATAAAAACGAAATATGTGGAAATATCTTCAAATTCACTAAACGAATGGGCCCAAAATTTCAGCAAATTATATCAAAATCAAAACCAAAATAATGTGATACAAAGCAATTTTTACACTCAGCAGTCAACTTACAATAGAAATAACTACAATAGAAGAAACAATTAAAGCACGGAATTGATGGAATAATAAACCAGTTTTTAAAATACAGTGGAACCAAACTCAAATATGAAATAAGCAAATTGTTCAACAAAATAATGACACACCTGACCATTCCCTCAGAATGAACAACAAGCATCAAAATCCCGATTTTCAAGAAAGGAGAAAAAAAGAAAGCAAAAAATTACAGGGAAATAACTCTATTAAGCGTAGTTCAGAAACTATTAACAAAAATAATTATTAATGATTGCTATCCCAGATACAAATTATTCTGAAGAACAGGATGGTTTTCCGATTAAGTATTTATATTCAGACAACTCATTGAAAAATCAATCGAATTCAATAAACTTATCTGTATGTGCTTCGTAGATTTGAGTCAAGCTTTCGACACAATACAACTGAATGATGTGATCCAAATATTTAAAAAAAATAAATTAATCACAGCTTAATAGGACTGATACAAGATCTGTGTACAAATAACAAAGCAAAAATAAAATTGAATAACGTGCTCACCTAAGATATCACAACATCAGCAAATATTAGACAATGCGATAGTATCAGTCCAACTCTGTTTAACTTAATAATGAATAAAATAATCAGAAACATAGTTAACACCTCTTGGGGATATCGCGAATTGGCGATAGAAACTTTATTATCATATGTTACGCAGATAACGCTGTACTACACGCAGAAAATGAAAATGATCTGCACAGATTATTATTCAGATTTAACGAAACTGCCAAATTGTACAACATGAAGGTATCTACAACAAAAACCAAATCCATGACCATTTCCAAAGATCTCATTAGCTGTAAATTATTCATTAACAATCAAATAATGGAACAAGTGCTCAATTTTAAATATCTGGGCGCAAATATCACCAGCTCTCGCAACACACAGAAACAGAAACAAGAATCCAAGCAGGAAAAGCCGCAACCATTTTAGGTTATCTCCGAGATGTTATACGAAGAAACAAATACATGCTAATAAAAAATAAAATAAATAAAATAAATTGATTTTGAAACAACCGCGGATACATCTAAATCAAAACAGCAAATGCGAACAACCGAAATACGAACTCTGAAGCAAATATGTGGATGACATCATAAACGCATGCGACATACAAGATATCGTCCATTGGAGTCGAAATAGACGAAGAAACTGGAGAGTAATGTAAATAGAAAGGCAGAAGGTCGACTGGCGAAGGTAGCAATCAATGTCAAATGTCTACCAGACAGAAAGACCTCCAAAAAGATGGTATGAATGCTGGACGTCGTCATCACAAAATTAAAGAAACAAATTTTTATTGAAAAAAACAGGCACTATAAATGCCTATTTAAAGAAGAAGACATATGCTGCAGAAATTTGGACAATAAAATAGACAGATATGAAAAATATAGAAATTTTCGACCTATATGGGAAAGATACCTATAAATAGAAAGAGTTTCATTAACCAAACACGTAGGATTGAATGAAATTGCCAGTACTAATACCTGACATATTGTGAAAATTGACAGACGGTCGGAAAAAATTAAAAAAAAAAGTAGTTGTTGAAGGACAAACCAACTACAGTTTATAATGGGAAGAACCGCCGCAAAATCAATATATATGGTATAAAAGATAGATCACATGAAAACAGCATGTGTAAGCCCTGTAGGTAAAATAAGTGTTATTACGTTCTAGAATTGGATAAATGGAAGTAAAAGAAATATGTCTTTATAACCAAACTTCCTTTAAAACAAAAATGTAATGTTTTTTGTCTCACGTTCTCTCATTTGATGTTTAAATGATTTTCATTGATTTGATTTTGCTATAATATGTTATTTAAAATGAACTTTGTATTTTTACTTATGTATGCACTGACTTTTAACTGATATTAGCTTGTTTATTTGTGGTGTATTTCAGTGATATGTACATCCGTGGTTTCTGTTAAATCCATGTTATCTTTTATTTGTTTCCCTATTTTTGTGGGCTTACACTTTATAATAATATGAAATAATAACTTTTTATTATGTTGTGTATTGCAATATTATTCACATACTCTGTGAGTTAGATCGTAAATCCATAGAATATTGTGCTTTCAATCATGGGGAATTGAACTTGGGACTTTTTGGTTTAAAGGCAGGTAGATGCTTTACCTAGAGTGCCACCCTTGATATTTCGTTAATTTTTTTCATTTCTTTGGAAGCTGCACAATTATTTCTGTTGTCCATCACGCTCAGTAAAATTACTTCATCTTTCCATACTCTTTTTATTACCCGTTGTAAAATCATTGCTATATACATAATATCTTTTAAAATCGTTTTTAAATCGTTTATTATTTCCTCATTTAAAATATGACAGTTCATATTCCACTATCCAATCGCAATTAAACTAAATGTAAACACTTCAATTAAGTAAACGAATTAATCCAATCAATTGAAGTAAAATTTATATTTTTTTTTTTTTTTTTTTTTTTTTTTTTATATTATAGCCAAAACTTAGGTTTTGAACCTTTAAGTACTTGCGTACCGTTGACTATTTGAAAAAGGAAAGGATAGTTAGAGGAAAGGAAAGAAAAAGGAAGAAGAAAAGTTTTGTGGGAAAGAGCGAACAATGTTGTTAATATTCGTCTTAAACCTCTGTAAGTCATAAATAAAAAAAAATGTAAACAAATTACATATGTAAAATATAAATATATCAAAATATTTTACATATATAAAAATAAATCGTTTTTATTTCAATTCTAAAATTTTTTATTTCATCGATTCAATAAACATACTATTTGTATTACGACGCCTATATGATGCTTAGGTAAGGACATGTTTGTGTGTCTAGGTCTACTTATCAATAACAAATATTTTACTAGTTTATTGTCGATATTTCATTAATTCGTCATAAGAATTAAGATTATAAATAAAAAAAAATAAAAACGTATATTTTTGTTTTGAATAAAATCAATAAAAAGGAATTAATACTAAATGAGTAATTATTAAAAAAATATAAAAACAAATAAAAAATAAGAAATAATTATTTACATACACAGTCTATGACATTTATTTAGAACAAACAAAAATATTTAAGCTATTTTAAAATAGAAAACGTTAATTAATTTGGCGTAGCTAAAAGTATTGTAACCATTTTACTGACATTGCCTTAGGCATCGGTTATAGCGATAACTGAAATGAATAATTAAAATGTCCTGCTCAAAATTTTAACATTTTATGAGGTAAAATTTTATTTGTTTATTAATTTATTCATATCTCAAAGAGCTTGTTAGCTCCTACAGAGTGTAATTCAGTTAAATTTCTATACATAAACTTCATCAGTACATCAGTATGGTCGAAAGACTTGAAAAATAAAAACAAAAAAACAAAAAAAAAGCAAAGTGGTTCTAAAATAATGCCGCGCATTATATTCATACGAATGTATGTGTTCAATGTACATTAACATATTAATAGTATCATAATGACATTGGAATTATTAACGTCAATTATTGTCTTTATTATATCAGGGTTATATATATGGGTTGTAATCTATTATTACACATTACATTACATATGAATTTTACTCTAATGTCCTTAATTTTATATATGTTGTGTTGTTTATTTTACAATAACAACAAAAAAAACATTATTTTTACATTTCTTCAAAATTATTTCGACCTTTAAGAAATTCATATTTTGTTTGTTTTTTTTTATTATTTTAAATATTAAAGAATATTTAAATATTCAAACCTAATGATGACCTTGTGGTGAATTAATATTAGATACTACACCAGCTTCTCTTTTACTAAATAATTCTACACTGAAAATGAACAATTTGTTCGGGTGAACACTTCAGATGAATTTTATGTGATTTGTAATCAGTAATTTTGGCTGAAAGATTATGTTTTATTAAAACATAACAGAATCGCGGTGGCTAATCTAGATCTATTCAAAAAAACGTAAATTATTTAGGTTCAGATTAGTTTTATAGATATATAAATAAATTTTATTACATTTTTAATTGGTGCCAAAGCTTCTTGATAAACTTAACTGATTAGTTATTGAATATTAGAATATTGTTGATATTTCGCTTGGATAATAAATCATGATTATTCCGCCTTATCATTCAGCGGACTCAGATAAATGATCAGTTATTTTTCTGTATAGTCTGAAGTTCAAATCGATTACTTTGATTTCCCCTTAAATTTTTTGATTGAGTCACATTTTAAAAGGATTTCTATCTTTTTTTTAAGTATTACGTATTTTATCATAATCTTATAGTATTTTGTGGGTTTCAATTCCGCAGTATGTGAACTATTCAGTCCACTATATTCTATCTATATATTGACTTATTAATAAATACAAATATTAAATTCAAATGTTTAAGCACGCGAATTAGATAATTACCCTAAATGAATTTCCATGTATGAATATAAATTTATAATATATGTATCTATTAATATATACATAATAATACATATATATATTTACATACTACATTAGTACAACAAAGAAATTTGGTAAAAAATCAATTTTTTAATTTCAAATGAAAAATATTTACCTCATCAATTGATTTTCGTTATATTTTTTTTAAATTATTAAAAATTTTAATTTTGAACTCCTAGGATACGCTAAAGTCAATGGTAATCTGTTATAGCCAAACAAGATGTAACAAAGAAATCATTACCTAATATGTATTCACATTCGAAAGGTATTTTAGTTGGCAATTTGGTAGGTTCGTCTGAAGTTCGTGACTAAAACGCTAATCTCTATTTAGGTCTCTGCAATCTCCACATCTCATCTCGAATTTAAAATGCCATACGAAAATGAAAAACAACAAAAAAGTGAAACGAAAGTGATAAACTCGGTAATGGTTGGTTAAATATTGAATTAAATATCCGCTAGTTTAGTGTTAGAGAGTGCCAAATCTTAAAATTTTTAAATTCGAGTATTGCGAAAGTAGCAATACGGGATTAGGCAGCCGGACAATAGAAAAAGTTTAAAATGTTTTGATATTCTAGTATTACAAAATAACTAATGTATAGTTAACATTAATGCTTCCAACTACAACTAAGGCTCAACTAACTTGCGTCTATTAAACTATATATGAGAGAGTCTGAAATAAACCGTCTTCCTTAAAAAAAAAAATGGTTTTTAGCGCATTGATCAGTGATTTCCAACTACTCTAACTGTATATATTTAGGTACGTATTACTTAAGTATTTTGATTTAATTAATTATTAATATTTTATATTTTACATATGTAATTTGTTTACATTCAAAATGGACAATAAAAATTAAATAAAAGAAAATTATTTTATTAAATATTTAAAATACTTACTAATACGTATGTGTCTTATATTTATTTAATTTAAATATATCCATACATATATATATTGCATATTTAGTTGTGTTAAATAATTATTATAATTTGTATACGTTTTTATAATATATAAGTACATACCTTCTTCCAAGACAGCCAATAAATCATCAAGTTCTTCACAATCAACCGTAAATAAATTTTCAACAAAAAATCCACCAGATTTTTTTGACCATCGTACTGCTAATGGCTTTCTTGCTGAGCCAGGATTTAATAAATCTATTACCTAATGCATTAATACACATAAATACATACAATATATATATATTTGTGTGTGTTTAAAAAGTAGGTAAATAATGAAAAAGAAAAATTAAAATTTACATTTTGTTTTCATCTTCAAATAAATTTTAAATTGCAATAATAAACAAAAATAATAAATAAAATAATAAAGAATTTGTATTAAGGTAATCAGATTGGAGGATTAGAAATTTTCTAATAGCACGAAAGACTTTAATTGATAGTTTCATTAACTATTAATATAATATACATACCATAACTCTTCTATACAGGGTGTTATAACACAAATAAGCAATGATGAGTTCAAACATAGTTATTCAACTCACTAGCAAAGATAGCTAGCTATAAGAAACTAACCAAGGTCATCCTTTAACGACATACAACATGCTCCATACCACTACCACTGCACTAAAAATTAGAAACTACAACATGCTAAATATAATAAACAAATAATGAAAATTATATTAAAGGGAGAAGGTACTAGGGACCATTTTAGGTTCTTTGTTGAAGTTATTATTCTGAAAGTACTTGAAAATTGGACCAAAATTGCCTTTGACGTGAATCGATTTTTGCAAATATGTATTTTAATACTTCTTTTTCTACGTGGTTGTATTCGTTGTGAAAGGAAGCAGCAATGACCACTGTTTTCACTATCGATTGAAGCTTGAAATAATGATTTTGTACTGGTATTGAAACAAAGTTCAAACCGCCATTTATCGTTTTTAATGATTCTCTATTCACCTGGATTTTTTCTTCGAAAATTATTTTGAGTAGCTCATTTTGCTTTAAACTATGCTATATGCCCGAAGTATTCTAGCTGCCTATAGAATTCTATATTTGATTTTTTTATATTGAAGCTTTCTATTTATTACTTATTTTTTTGGAGGTGTAAGTCTTCGAATAGATCTAAGACACTGATGTAATGCGTCTAGAGAAGGAATTTGTAAATTTTACTCATAGTTGTTTTCCATAAACCCACACTGGATTATTACCTATTAATCTTAAGCACACTACTAGTTTATTACCTTTATAGTCATCTTGAATTATTTTCCTTCTTACTTTCAATACAACTGGAGGGGGAAGAGATAGTTCGAGAAAAACAAGGAACAAAGATTCGTTTAAAGTTGAAAGCAATTTTACTGATGTCCGAGATTTAAATTTTTGCAAATCAAATACATACAGTAAAAGGGAATGCTCGTGATGGAATGTAAATTTTACATTCTAGTCTAGATATTCTAATTATAAACGAAAACCTATAATCAGTCTCGAGTCATTTAGATAATTTTACGGTGAAAAAATGGATGTCTCTTCTGTTGTGTGTGTGTGTGTTACACAACGAAATTTGTAAGGTGGAAGTGATGATTTCGATCACATGTAAGCCCAAAAAATAGAATTAGGGGTCCAAACAATATGATTTTTAAGTATTTATATTACATTTACAATAATCCAAAACCTGTTGTCGAAAATTTCGAGCAATTATTGAAGCTTTCGGGATAGATTGTGAATTATACTCTATCTTGGGTGGTATATAAACTTTCATATCCATACATGTCTTTGGATAAAATGTTGGCTTTACAGAGGTTAAGAAAACTCATTTAGTATATGCTATTTTGAATATCGACAGCATTTTTAGATCTTCAAGTCATTTCAAGTTTTTATCTAAAAACTTCACGGTGGTAATGTCATAATAATGGAGTAAATTTTTTACAAATTTCAATTCTACTTCATTTTAATATTTTTTCACTCCATTTTAATATCATGGTCAGCGCTATGTACTGCGTACAGTGTGTATGCACTGCTTCGAAATCATAAAACTAAATTCAAACTCTGAAGTAACATTTATACATATAGTAAGTCTAATAAGTAATAAAATAACCAATCATTGAACACCCTGTTCTGTAAAATGCACTTGAATTGAATGCATTATGGTTTTCGTTGTTTAATTTAAAAAAGAGTGAATACAAATTTTTAAAATAGAATAATAAAAAATTAATTTGTGGAAAGGAAAATCAAATATTTAAATTGAATTGAAAAAAAAAAACAAAACAAAAATAAACAAAAACAAAAACAATCAAATGACAGAATTTTAATTCAAATTAAAATTAAAGTGATTGACGATATTTGATTTAATTTGGTTTTGTGTTGTGATTATGATCAAAATTAATACAACTCAAAATAAACTTACCTTTTCATTATAAATTTCTAAAAAAGAAGCTTTTAATATAAAATTTGTCTCAGTACGATCCTTTAACATTTGGAAGAGATATAAAAATGAACGAAAAATTAAACCATGCCTAGAATCTGTTGGATTTGGTTTTCCTATAAACTATGTATGTATATAAAACGAAAAATAATAAAAGCAAAAAAAAATGAATTATTTATTTGACAAAATTTTCATTTTCAATAAAAATATACCAATTCAGGTGGCCCTGTTAATGTATGAGTTTTACCAGATCCAGTTTGACCATAACAAAATGCTGTACAACTGAAACCTTCAACAGCCATTTCAATAATTTTTTTAATACCACAATACTCTAAAATATCATCTTGAGTTGCACCCGGTTCAAAAACAACATTATATGTAAATAATTTAACACTTTGAGTACCACGATTACCAGAACCACGACCTTCAACCTTTTAATAGGAGATATACGTTAGTTAAAAAAAATTATATTAAATTTTTTACAAAATTATTTACCATAATTTGACCATTTCCAGGAAATTGTAATACCACATGTTCATTACGTTCTCTATTATTTAATGGCCGTACACGTACTACAACATTTATATTATCTTCAGGAGTTGATGGTTCGTCACTTCCAGCTGATTTTGTTGCAACAATTTCTAATGTATCGGCGCTACCAATTCTTATATCATAAAAGAAAAATTATATCAAAATAACTGGATATAGAAATTATGTATTAAAGAATGAAAATTAAATGTAAAGTAAAATAGAATAAAAAGTAAGTCGAAAGCAAATAGGGTTATAGAGTATTGGTTCTGGTGTGTTTGGTTATGATTTTATTTATATTTAACGCAGTTAAGTGAAACCACGTGAAACACAAGAGAAACAATCATGATAAAATTAGTTTTATTATTATGATGACAAAACGCGTTGATGTATTTCATCAATTGACAAATCAATCTTCTACAGATAATTCATTACAATATGAAAATTTCACTTCCTACATGCTTCAAAAAACTTCCTAGTTAACACAACATGAACTAACAATTTTCACCACAACTTGGATGTATTGACTTTAGCCTATTTGCAGAAGATTTATTTATTACTTTTTGTAAAATATGAAAGAAATGAAAGCCTGGGTTGGTGTTATAGTTGACAGTAATGTATGATAATATTATGATAATGATAGTTCGTTTACGAAAAGTATTAAACCAATGCATTTTCACCTTATAATGGACATTATTATTATCCCATTGAAGATATTGCTATGATACTATACGAAAAGTAGTGTCTTCCGTTACGTAAGTTATTTTGTTAAGAATTTTCTTCAGATACTAATAGAAAAAATCATTAATCAATCAAATATAGTTTAGTTATGATGTACTATACAGAAAAAAATATTCAAAGTGGTTTGGTTCAAAGCTCAAATCAAGCATATCATGTTCAGGCGACCTCAAACAAACATACAAAGCTATGAACATGAGTCATGAACAAACCAAATAAAAATTATCAGTTCAAACTGCTTGTTTGAGTTCATAATGTGTATGTATTATGGTATTATCAAAAATAGTATAAACTATAAGATGTCGCACCAGAACAAAAAAAAATAACAATGTTGCAAATATCTTCGATTTATAGTAACATGTTCCTATATGCTTATAAAATGATTATAATAAAATAGCAACATTTTATTTATTTTCATTTCAATATAATTTTTGTTTAAATATAATTCGTACTTATAGTAAGCAATAAAATTAAAAATCATTGTCATTTTAATTCATACAAACTGAAAGCAATAAAGTAAAAAAGTGTTGTCATTCGAACTTCTTTCACATCAGTTTTAAGAATACGTTATAGAAAATATATGTTTCATTCCATTATTTCTTATATCCAGATTTTTGTTTTTTTATTTATTCAGTCTATCTCAAAATGAGTTTAGTAGCTCGTGTAGAGTGTATATAATAATTCATTTCTTATTCTAATAAATCAATGTGATATTAACAAAATGTAAAGTACAGTTCAACTTCAAACAGATACAAATGCAAGATAAAAGTACCTACAAAGTACCTACAAAGATAATTAATGTGAAATTTCAATTTATAATTTTTATAAAGACAAAATAATCTATTTAACGTTAATATTATTTCATTATTCTACATACATATTCCATTAAATATTTCGTAATTTTTTGTAAAATGAATTTTATTTTATAATAAAAAAATATTTTTCAAATTCAAATTAGAAATTTAATTTTCTAAAAAAAAGTCCTTTAAAAAAAATAGCTTTCATTCATATGTAAAACAGTTCTTGAAAAGGTATTTACTATTTTATAAATATACTTCATTTACATTTTTAAAAACTTTAAATTTGGCTTTAACTTGAAATATAATTAACCAACAGGGCTCCCTAGTATAAATAATATCAGATAAATCAAATCACAATTCGAAAAGAAACAAAAAATTAAACAACAAATTTATATACTTATAAACCATCAGTTTCGCCAGAAATTATAATATAAAATAAATACAAAAGTAAATTCATATATAAAAACCGGGTTTGTTTTAAAATTGAATTTAACTAATACTAATACATAATAAACATATAGAGGTGTTAACACTTTTATACAAAAATTATAAAAACATTTCATCATCATTTTCCCCGAAACAAAATTTTTAGCAACATGTTGGGGACCCAGTAGTAGGTCCATTTCAAAAAAAATTACCGACCTTTTTTTTGTTCTACATGCGACATCTTATAGTATATATTATTTTTGGTATTATGTAGTTCAGTTCAGTTCTTAAATTCATTTTTAATGGTGAGTAAGATTTAGAATTTTGTAGTTTTATTGTTTTATTTAAAAATGGATATTCAAGAATTAAATAATGTAAAGAGGAAAATTAAAGAAAGGGATTATAATATTATAATAAATCAAAAAAAAATCTCGAAGTGATGTTTTGGTGAGGTTTTAGATGAAAAAAATGTGATCTTACCAAATATTGTTGCCTGCAGACTTTGTAATGAAGTAATGTGAAGGTAAATCTTTTATATTAGTTTTTAAATTTGTAAAGAGAAAATCAATTCAAAATCAAACATGTGAAGGGGGATCACATTTGCTATTGTAAAACTTTAACTATGAAAGTGAAGTTATTAGGTATTATACTTGGTATTTTCTAAGATGATTTGATTTATATTTAGGCAACCACTCCATTAAGAGATTTGTTGTAAAAAAAATTCTAATATGAAAATTAAAGATATGAAAATGATTAGTTTGGAAAATAAATTTTCAAACAGTTTAAACAAGTTGGTTTGAAACAAGAATATGAGGGCTTGTGAACAGATTTGAACATTCAATGTGTTCACGAACTATTTGTGGGTTCATATAATGTTCATGAACAATAAAAAGTGAACAGACGGGTTATCAAACAAAATATGTTCAAACAAATAATAAATTTAATGGAGTCAGTTATAAAAATAGTTCGAACCACTAATAAGCCACGATTAACCATCATAGCATTCTTTGGGGATTACCATTAACTTTTTCGAAAATAAAATTTTTATTAATTAGAAAATACAAAAACATCTATTTTAGAATTAGCAGGTTTTCGTAAGGCCCCTATTACATATTAATGAATGATCAATCGATGTTCAATCTATTGTCAATATATTAACCGTTGATTGATATGAAATGATTGATGGTTGTTCTATTCTAATCAATATTTCTGTCAAAATTCTCATCAATATTGCTGTCAAAATCAGTGGAGGTAAAAAATGGCTTTTTGGGGAATGTTCAGATAATGTTATAATGTTAATTTTTAATTTAATTCTAAAAAGAACAATTTTTATATTAATTTTAATAATTATAGCAATTATTGTAAAAAAAACAATTGATATGTTATTCAAAAGTGCAAAAAAATAATTTGTTGTTTTTATACCACAACATTTACTTTAAAAATTCAATTTAAATTGAAGTCAAAAATATTCCTTCAAAAATTATATTTTCAAGATTCATATATGTTTCGAAATTATCAATATATTCAGAACCTTTCCACAATATGTCCTTGCAAAATGTCCAAATATGGATAAAAAGATTGATGTGTGCATTATTGATGTGTAATCGCTCATCATTCTTTTCATCAGTATATTGTCAATATATGGACAAGAAGATTGATGAAAGGAATAATGTGTAATAGGCACCTAAATCGAATAAGTTTATTAAAATACAATTAATTAATAGTTTTAAGTTTTTATTTTACTATATATAAAATTTTTATAAATTGTTTTTATAAATTTTTAATTTAAATCTATGTAAGTTAGGTTTTAGTTTTGATGAAATAAAGTCTTTTATTATTATTTTTTTTTATATTATTATACACAATATAATATGTAAATAAATTATGAATCTCCTAGAAATACATTAAAATATTTCCCAAAAATATTAATTAAATGTTGTGTCTTACGACTTAACATCATCATTAGCATTACAACTTATCATCATATCATTAGCATTACGACTTATTTAGTCCGTTAGGACTCTTTCATTTTATTCAACGATAATAAATTATAGAACCTAACCCACATAAATGTACGATATATGTATGTACTTGTTCGTTTAGATGACAGTGAAAAATAGATCTTAGAAAAATATATTTTATAAAAGTAGGATAAATTTAATGTAATATAATAGAGCACTGGAGCCAATTGGTTCTTCAACAAAAGTTTGGTTCAAAAGCACTGCAGCCAATTGATTCTACAACAAAAACTCATACAAAAATTTAGTTTAAAAAAAAATCCAAAATTCGTGTTAATTGATTTTACGTGATATAAACTTTATTTTTTTTAACCCGTTACAACAACCCCTATTACTTATTTTTATACTATATAAAAACCAATTTTTTGCTTCTTTGTCGTTTTTTTTTTTGTTTGATGATACATATACAACAGCATTATTTTCACCAATTTAATAAAGAAATTTTTCAAACTTTTTAAATTAAATAAAAATGTCGTGTTTTTATCTAATATTGTCATAAAAACAACAATAATAAAATAACAATTCAAAGCAGTATTATAAATAAAAATCGATTGACCTCCGGAAATTGCGGCTATTATATTCATATTTTATTTAATTTTCATGTGAAATCGAAAATTATTTCAATAACCAGTAATTTAAAACTAGGTGAGGTGAATACAATATTCATAAAAGTCTCATCTAAATATTACTTCAAAAAAGGATATTTACTTATTTCAAAGAAATAAAAAAAAATACTTTGAAAGGACATATCCATACTCTAAGATTATAGATTATATTCTTTCTAAGTAATTTACCCTATATATGTACAAATCTATAGAGAGTATATGTAAAAATTGAACTTGATGATGAACTCAAATATATTTTATATAGTTTCTTTTTTAACCCACTCATCAAATTGTATTCATTAATTTTTTACTCATAAAAAAATTTTTATAATAAATTTTTAAAGAAAAAAAAAAGTAAAAGTACAATTAAAATAGATCTAAGGACATTCAATGATGATGAAAATGAAGGTTGATGACATATCGATTTCTAATATATAATAACATTTATAAAGATCACAGAAGACAATCGTTGATTAAACTTATGATTTTGATAAGTAATTTTATATCAGCGCGGTATATAGGTAGAGTCAAAAAACATTTCTAAAATTAAATACCTAAACACGTATTGGGCCTTTTCCGAACATATGAATTTTTTTAGGTAACAAAATTAATATAATATAAAAAAATTCAAGAACTTTTGTTGACTTTATCGATTTTGGTTCGTGCATTATCTTAGAAGATTAAAATAGTTTAATGAAAAGCCGAAAGTCCCACATTATGTTCGATAAAATATAAAATATTGCGATATATTTTGTAGCTCAAGATATTCCAATAAATTTTTTGAATAGAATATATAATTCTGAAAATATTTCTATCAAATGAACTTAAAATGTATAATTTGGGGTTGGCAAGGTAGTAATTTTTTAATCTTCTAATTTTATAATTTATTTTCATGAAACTGGTTTAAATAAACTCCATAAACTCTTAGATTTGGGAGCTTTCCTACACTGTATCCATATTTTCACTGAAAATCAAAGACCACTTGGTTCGACGTTGAAAGCAGTTTTGACAATTTTTTTTCACTCATTCAATTTACATGGTCCCCTCAACCAGTTTTTCTTTTACCCTTCTCTGACCCCCTTCCATCAAACTATACATACATCTTGAACATAAAATATTTTTCTTACATTTTCATTCCGAATATTTGGAGTTGCTAAAGTTATATGACAACTAAAAGAAATAGTTCCAATTTTGGAAATGTATAGAAGATGTATTTGTTTATTTTCAATAGAGTAGGACTATTTAGAGTACAAATTTTCAGGTTTTTGAAATATTCTTGGTGGATGCTAGGAGTTGTATGACAACTATCCAAACTAGTCCTAATTTTGGAGAAACGGTAAAAAACATTTTATACTAAAGTTTTTAATGAAATACCACAATTCGAATTTTCAGATCTGTAACACCTTTGTTTTTTTAAATATTCTTGGTGAATGCTAGTAGCTATATGACAACTATCCAAACCAGTCCTAATTTAGGAAAAAAACATATATTTATTTGCTTTTGATAGAGTAACAGAGTACGAATTTTCAGATCTGTAACACCTTTGTTTTTTGAAATATGGTTAATGGCTGCCAACTGCCAAGAGTTGTATGGCAGGGACCGGGTACAGGTGGAAATTTTGAAATCAATTTATCCTGGGTTCGTAACAAAATGTTTTTCATATTTGGTTGAAACTGCCCGATGCGTTTCGAAGGGGTTTTGGAAACATATATAAAAACATTCATTTTTATGTAGGTATATAGAATAAATTAAACTAACAAAATCAATCTTTTCCCATTACATACTACATATTTCATATTAGTACATATTTTTCTATTACATGTAAAAACATATCTTAGGAGAGTTTCAGTTTCCATTTTTAATCTACTATAAACTATTACGACTAGTTTTGGTTTATTTATAATAAAAGAGTCGAATTTCAATTGATGACATATTTTGGACAAATTACCGAGTTTACTCTTGTATTGGTATAAATTTAGAGCATTCTATTTTAAATTTTAGTTTAGTAAGCAAATAATACATATCTCATTATCTTAGGTTAACACTGGTCGAATGAACGTTTTACGCAACTCCACCTATCATTTTCGTCTAGTAAACACGTTTTTTTTTGTTTTTTTTATTACTGCAGAAAATAAATTTTTATTACGTTCTTTTACTGACCACAGTTCGTTTAAAAGTAATTAAAACTATTGATGTTATCATTATAATTTTTATTAATATTTGAAATTGGTCAAACTAACATTATACATACATATATAAATATTTGTTTCTTTATTTAATTAAAATTAAAATTCTTGAAATTAACTGTTATTACTAATATTTCCGAAAAAAAAGAAAAATGAAACAATTAAATTATTTTCTAACCCACTTGTGAAATACATACAAATAATTTCACAATAATTTCACAATATTTCAAATGTTCAAATAGTGATGATATTCTGTAAGTATTAACTGGGGTTTAAATTACAAACTATTTATTAATTTTTTATATTTTAAAATATAGTTATATTAATATGAAATAAATTAATATAAAAAAATTATAATTTAGGCTTATATGTATAGTTCCGAGTCCCATGAAAAATTACAACATATATATGTTTTTATGTATATTTGCTCACAATTGTGACTACCAGATTTTCGTTATCGCCAAAATAGAATTTTCTATTTTTTTCGCTGGTAGTTGGGTTAGGTAAAAAATTAAGTAAATATTTAAAAGCCTACAACTCTTAAAAATAATGAGAATAGATACCTTTTAATTCAGTGTTTATTTATTTTGCGTACTTAATTGTTATTATCTCAAACATTCAATACTCTCGGACACTCTATAAAAAATTTCGTGGAAATAAAACTGTTGTTATAATTTAAACTGAATATTTATTCTACAGTAGACCAATCCGCATATAACATAAATGAAGTAATTCAGAAAGCAGATATTTTTAAAGTAAACAAGCTTTTAATTTACCAAAATTGTATTTAAATTATTATACAGCAGAGTGTGATGTCTCCAATTCAACTGTTATTATTGAGTGATAAAGACTATTGAAAATAAACAGAAAATCGTGCAGTAAAGGAAAACGAAATATGTTTGTTGAGTATTATGACAATCATAATCACATCGAAATTCCAAAATATTTTTTAGTTACTCTAGGTTCCTTTGGTGAAAATTTATTCGGAATATTATTAAAGTTAAAATTATAAAATGAATATTGCATTGTTGTTTTATAATATGTTTACATTTTTGTTTTATTTATTTGTTAAATTTTTATTGTTATTGTCTGAATTTTTGATGTTATCTTGACATTTTTATTTTTATTTATTTTTTAATATAGTATTATTAAATGAATTGTATTAAGTGCTCTATATATGCGCGCTATAATAACTTTTCTGAGACTTTAAAATAAATAAAATAATTTGTTTATATGATTATATGTCTTTGCAAAATTATACTCATTGAACTAAACCAGGCCTGGCCAATCCAATCTGAATAATGAGCCAAAAATTAAAAATAAAATTAGAGTTCTATGAGCCACAAAAATTGTATATATTGATTTTTGAAAGTAAGATTTAATGCATTTTTTTATTATTATTATGTAAAATAAATTATAATTAATTTATCTTTTTCTATACTTACAAAGGGGAAAGTAATTGTTTGTTTGTTTGTACGCTATACACGCCTACAGTTTTAAAGATAGAGTTCTGAAATTTTGCACAATTATTATCATGGTCAAAAAAGGAACCGGACGTGTTACTTTACAAATAAAATGACAGGTTTGGGTAGCTGCCATACACTCCCAGCACCTATCAAGAATCATTCAAAAACCAAAGGTGTTACATATCTGAAAACTTACACTTGAGTATACTCTTTCACAAATAAAGAAATACGACTGTTACCAATTTCGAAACTTTGGACTGGTTCGGGTTGCTGCCGTACAACTCCTAGCATATAAATAACATTTCTAATAATCTAATGAATTTAACACAGTTAGGTGAAGGCAAAATTTCAGAAGACTTAAATGTCAAAATTGAAATGACAACAACCATACAAAGTATTGAAGAATTGACTGAAAAAGTATTTCCGAATTTTAAGAATCAGTATAAAAGCCTTACATGACTATGTGAAATGGCTATGTGAATTAGCTATACAAAAAATGTGATAATTCGTTTTATTAATTAGAAAATACTGAAGATTATTCCAGAGGGTCCATGTATACAAATCAATAGATACCAGTTGCCAATGAAAATGATGCTGTTAACTACCATCAATCATTTGATTTGATTTTGTATTTCAACTGAACAGTTAAAAAATTATTATGGTTCAATTGAACAACAAATATTATCGATTAAACTAAAACTATAATTTTGAATTTTTTCTCTAAATTACAATATAAAAAATAATATTTTCAAACGTCATCATACATCATCATAATATATTTTTTAATTAATCCTTTTCAATTTTCTAATAAGAAATTCAAATGAATTAAAAAGGTAAAAAAAAATTTCCCCAAATAAATGTAAATGCGATCTTTGACCCCTTCAACTTAAAATTTTTTTCTTGTTTTCTTCAATAAATTTCATTGGAATTGTGCGTGACTTCTAATTTAAATTTGAATCACTTAAATGTAATAGCACTTTATTAGCAACACTGATATCTCATTTAATTACAGGTTTGTGTACATATATTTACATGTAAATGTATTTACCATTAGAGAACACTACCCATTTTCAAACAATAAAATATATATTCAGCTTTTTCTGCATTAATTTATATCCCTCTAACTCTACTTTAATAGAGAACTTCGCATTAAGCGAGTCAGACTAAATAAATTACTATAAAGAACCATAATATCATTCTAGAATATCAATGGGTCATAGATTGAAGTTTTATATTGTAGTGTCATTTGAATAAATTAAATAGGTATGTAATAATAATATCTATATATTTTCAAATACGTATACATACATGTTTATATGTTAAAGGACCTTGGACTTGATTTTCAGTTTTTCCCAATTTGATTTTAATTTCTTGATAGCTTAAGAAGTTTTTTTTAATGTGGATTTTTATTAAAATTTAACGAATTTTTTTCTTTTAATTAAACTATATAGAAGAGTGTTTAAGAGACGACATACATATAGAAGAGGGTTAATCTTAAAGCGAAGCAACCTGGAAAAAATATATTAACATTTTACGCAATAGAAATAATAATATTTAAGAATACAAAATTATTTAATAATTTGACAGAATTTGTAAAGTGGTTTCATTTAGTATAAAAATTATATGATGGGTAAAAATAATAAAAAGTAATTCCAATTTTTGGGAAATTTTTATTACAAATTTCATACTAAGTATAATAAATTATTTTATATAACAATTTTGATGGTTTGACAGGTATATAATAGGTTTAATGATACTACATTACCTAAACTACATTTATTTATTTATTAAATATTACATAAACTTAACATATATAATATGATGAATTGTTAAACACTGTTACAATGTTAAATTTTTGAATTCACCAAAGAAAACAACTTGTAAAACAATAAAAAAACTTCAGGCCTCTTCAAATTAAAAATTTTGAATTTTTGTTATTCAAATTTTCAATTATAGCTGACAATGTAAGTTCTTAACACAACTTAAACTATACATACATTATTTTGTACAGAGCAATTTGAATTTTGGCTATGGAACAGAATATACACCATGTGATAATTAAACATTGAAATTATAGTGTTTATCTGTATATTGTAGTCATATGAAGGTTAAAAAATGTTGAGAAAAAAAATCTTTAATTACATGACACGTGATGACACTTACAACGTTTTTCACAATAATTTCATTATACATATTATATGTATCAACAATGTATTTACACTTATAGATAGTTTGGAACCGTACTACTACTACAACTTTAGTACGATTTGAAAAATTAAAAAAAAAAAACCTTAATTGTCCTTCTTAAAACAAAATATTTTTAATAAAGTCAGACATCTGTTGAAATTCCCCCTTTAAACAAAAAAAAAAAAAATAAAACAAAATATGTAATTTAAAATACAAAAAATTTGTCATTGTCCTTGACATTAACCAATTTAAAAGGAATAACAAACTTTTGAATTATTTAAATTCTTGGTGTTAATAACAACAAGAAAAAAAAATGAGGTAAGGATGTTGGATGAGGTAATTTTGTATATTTCTTTACATCGCAGTCGAATTCGAATAGCAAGTCGATATTTTTTTAAATTCTTGAATTGATGAATTTAATATTCAAGATATTTTTAAAGATTGTTGTATCTAAAAAAATACCGTTATACATTTTTAAAATTATTGAATTATGTTATAAAATTTTGTAAAACATAGCTCCGAAATAAGCTTTAAAAAACTACGTAGAATATGTGTTCGCAGTAGTATGTAGGTATATATGTATATGTTATCCTTAGACTTTATAAGAACCTACAGAAAAAAAAACCCAATATGGTGATCGATATGTTATAATGATCATGTCATCTGACTATATTAATCATAAGATCGCAGTATCGAATCCAGCTCAAGTATGGATATTTATTTGTATTATTCTTCCAATATACATAAACGAAATGAAATCTTATTTCAATTTGTTGATTAATATAATTTAATTTTTAACTTAAGTAAAATATGGAACTACTTACGCTATTTAGGGAGTTCTAATTCTAGACAATAATTATCCACATTTTATTATAAAATTAATAAATATATATTCGGAGAGCGTTGCTGATTCCACTTCATGTAGTAAAAACCACATCACCGTACTTATTTTACAAGCTAATTTTGTCAGAGGTAATTATATCAAGTTCTGAGTACAGATCAAAAAAGAAAAAAACCTGACTTCAATTTTTTAAATCAATTCACATTTTGTGCGAAGATAACAATCGAAATTGAGACAAAAAGGCGAAAACAAAATCTCATAAATTATTTGTGCATTAAATTATTGCTCAAAAATTATTTATGCACGTGTTTAATATGCATAAACAATAACTGACAAAAATGGTTTTTGAAAAATATTCAAGGATTTGAAATTATGTTGAATCTATTTTATAAAAGAAAGATTTCCTCCGTTCGCTTCTATAACATCCTATAACATCCTATAGCGAACTTATAATACCAAAGGTTCTGAATTACATTAAAATCAGGACTCTAAACGTGACCAATCTAAAACAACTCGCCCAATAAACTTCAAACACGATATCATAATAGCAGCCCTGTGTGTATCGTTATCGTATTATCTTGTTGTAGCACAAAATTTGAGTTTAACACAAATACCCATCAAGGAATAACATTCTATAATGTAAGAGATCAAGGTAAGTACATGTAAGAATTATTATTAATATTATATAAATGGGATGCTTGGCTTAAACTTCTAGAGTCTTTTATTTTTACAATTTTATTTTTGAAATGTATATAATTGGTTGAAGTTCTGCCAGACAACCCAAACAGATTTTTAATTGCTTTATTTTGAATTCTTTGGAGAGAGCTTAAGTTTCTTTCATATGTGTTTCCCCAAATTCCTATACCATAGTTTATCGTACAATGAAATAGACTATAATATGTGGATAGCTTAACCTTGTCTGGTAGTCGTTTTCCAATTTTTTTAAATACACTTGCGATTCTTCTGGACTTTTTTATTAGCTCATTTACATGAGAATTCCAGTTTAATTCATCATCGAACCAAGATATTTGTAGCTAATAGTCTTATCTATTTTAATTCCATTGTAGGTTAACGTGGTTTGCTGATTTTTGGCTTTGATCATCATATATTTTGTCTGTGCCAAATTTACTGTGAGTTTGTGCAGCGTCATATTTCGAACAGATCCAATTTATATTTTTTTCATGACTAATAGTTATGTAACAGTTATTGAACAGAAACTCTGCAATAATCTCTGCTACAATTGCACTTCTAATTTCAACCGATAATTCACGCTTTTTAGCCATTTTGTGATGAATTTTGCACTTAACAAAACACTGTTGAACATTTAATCTATTTTGCTTCAAAATTATCTTAAAAAAATAATGCATTGCTTCCTTAGAATACAAAATGAGCACGTGCACAAATAATTTATGAAATTTTGTTTTTGCCTTTTTTGTAAAATTTTGTTCAAACTTAACAAATTCTAAAGAATTAATTATTTTTATTATTTAAAAAATTACAGCCAAATTTGTTTTTGTTAAGTACAAAATTTTTCTATGCACAAATAGTTTTTGAGACGACTGTAAATTAATAAATCAAATGAAAACACAAGTGAAAACTTACTCATTTCCTCTCGATCGAATTACAATTGGTGCATTTCTTTTATCTTGAATTCTTGATGTTGTACCTTTTAAATTAGGACTAGGACTTGGTTTTCTAACACCATTTGTTAAACTTCTTGATCTTGGTACTAAATTTTTTTTTAAACTATTTCCACTACTGCTATTGCTTCGATTACCTCCACCAACACCACCACCACCACCATTATTATTATTATTACGATTTTTTTTTGTTGTAACAGCTGCAGGTCCATTTGTTCTAGTTGTACCACGTCCAACTCTTTCACCAGCTTTATTTATTGAATTTGGTACACTTGATGCTCTTGTTACCATATTTTATTTTTTTTTCAAAATATTTAATTTTTTAGATTACAAGTATAGATTTAATAAATTTAAAACCAAATTTTTCTTATCAAAAAAGTTGTTTCTTATCAGTACATAAAATTTATTAAATTCATGATTTATTTTTTAATCACCAATTAACAATAATTGATAAATATCAAATTCAAAATTTTTATTAAAATTTTTAATTTTCGTAAATATTTGATTATTAATTATTTATGCCTTTACACTTTTCTACACTATATATTTTATATTTTATGATTGTATGTATGAATGTAAATATTATGATTAAAAGTCTAACATTTACATTCACTTATAGCGCGCAATTCAAATGCATTTATACCGTTATAATAATAAAATTTGTAAATTTATTAATTTTCTCTTTTATACATACGTACATAAGTATATTTAATTATTTATTTCTTAAATAATTATTGATTTTTGTGATAAAAGTACAATATAATAAATAATATGTAAATCGATTTATTAAAAAAAAAAACTAAATATTATGAAAATTTCATAATAACTTAATAAATACTAAATTCACGGTAAATTACAATATAACGACAAAAATAAATATTATTATGAATATTAAAAGAAAATATTATACCATATTAAAAAATGCAATTTTCATTTATATTGTATATCATTAATGAAAAAATGGTAAATTATAAATAAATAATAATAGTTTTATATTAAACATGAGGGGAGGTCAAATTTTATTTAATTTTTTTTTTTTTTAATTTAACGATATATTTTTAACATTTTTTCAAAAATTAAATGTTTTACCAACGAATAAATCAATTCAACTGAGCTTCAAGTTCAAATTTCAATGTCCTTTATATCCTTTTATTATTCTCTATTTTATATTAACTGATGGTGGTCACTGGTCAGTCATTCATCAAGTTATATATTTCTTTACATATACATTATATAGTTCTATATTCAAATTAGTATTTGGTCAGTTTATATATGGTAATTTTTAAATGCAAATGTATTGGTTATTGCATGAAAATCCCCCCTTTAAAACACATTTACAAATTGGTTTTCATATAAATAATTTCAAAATACAAAATCTATAAAAAAAGGAAAACAAATATTATTAAGAAAAAAGGAAAATAAATAAATATTATTATAATACTGGGCCAAGTGAATAAAAAATAGTAAATGCTTCTGCTAGGGGCTTATTAAGTAAAACATCGAAAATTCAGTATTAAAAGTCTAATATAGCTGCAATATAGTGTGTTCCATAACGTACTATGTATAACACAATTACTTCTAAAATGTTTATATTCTGTTTCTTTCCGCATAGTTAAAGCAGTATGCAAGCATTTTAAAACTATTTAGGTTGTATATAATTTGTAATGAAACGGGTTGGTAAGTAAATCCACAAATCGAAGTTCACAAAAAAAAATTCATAACAATGTGGCAAATTAATCCTTGAAAAGGAGAATATTCTCGTTGTACCCAACAGTGGCTATGCATAAAAATAATTTATATAAATATTCTGTAAAAGGGAGTAGAACTTTGATTTTTAATTCAACTTTAAAATTTCTCCTAACTCAGAATTTCGTATAAAGAGCCGTACATAATAAAGTGAAATGCGTAATAGCAATAACAAGGATCGTTTTTAATGATTTTTTTTTGTGACAAAAACAATTATGGATTTTGTTTTTTCTGGATTCAGAGACTAACCCAATGGAACATACTAAATTGTAGTTAAAACTCTAATACTACATTTTCGATGTCTCAATATTAACCAACTAACTTTTTTGGTATAGTGAATACTAATATCAACCTCCTGGGTTTTGTCAGTCCCAGAATATGTTTACAATTCATTTTTTTTTTAAATCAACGCTAAATAATTCATATTAATTTTACTTAAAACTTTAGTTTAACAAAATTCAACAATTCTATTTCTATTTCTACCCATTACCAAAAGTTGTATTCCTTTATTCTATGTTAATAACTATAACCTAAAAGAAAAAAGAAGGTCTTGATTAAAACGTGCAAGAACTCAATGCCTTTCCTTCAGCCTCAGTTGTTTCTAGTTTCAAAATTTCTAAAACTGTTATACCAAGCTCGATTCTTACATTGTTGTACAAAGGACAAGTCTTAAGAATATCAAGGTGTATCGTGATGGTGGATCCTGTGGAACAACTACATGTAGGTTGCTTATGAACCCTCAAAGAGATAATTATGTGTTAGCCTGTTGTGGCCTATGCGTAGTCTAGTTATGACGGAATTTTTTTTGGAAGTTTCTCCATTTGACTACATGCGTTTTGCAAGTCTTAAGCTTATTTGCATAAAGTTCATTTTGCCATATTAAGGTAAATTTTTCCCATATAATTTTGTTGCACAGGTTTTTGCCATCCTGATAATTATTTTTTGTGTTCAGTATGGAGTGGTTCCACTGTAGCGTCTTTCGCCAATACGTCAGCCTCTTTATTTCCGGCAATATTTGCTTGTTTTGCTTGCAAAATTTTAACTTTTGATTTTGATGCAGTAGCTCTTGAGTTAATATTGTTGAGGGATGAGTTAGCGGATGTATTTTAGTGGAAACTACCTTAAGTCCATAGTTTATTAATTTTTTTTCTCTCCTCAATTCCATTGGAGAGAGCTGTCCTCAGTCACAGATAGTTGAAATGCCCTAGTTGCTATTTTTATATCCGCAGTCAACACGGGGTCAATGGTATTCTGCCTGGTCTTGGTGGCGGTGTTGTACCCCTGGGCGCCGTAGTCAAGCACGGGTAGGACAATAGTGTTTAGTATTTTTTACAATGAATTACAACTAACGGTTTAGACACAAACACATCATCGATACAATTACAAAGTAGTACAAAATTGAACCTAGTAATCTGTTCTGCAGTAGATTCCAGTAGATTTTGAAATAGATTAATTGAAATATTGATTAACCCTTAAACGCATACTGCCGCAAATCTGCATCTCTGTAATTGTGGGGTAAAACGTCCACAAATCATTCTGAAAGTTTGTATTGTTTTTTGAAGCTTGCAATAAGACTAATCTCGTTTTTAAATCAAATTAGCTATTAACAAAAATTTGGAAAACAACCCAAAAAAAATTCTTCTTCTCTTATCTTTTCTTTTTGTAATATTTTTCTTTTTTTGTAATCGACAGCTGTAAGATTAGCTTTTGTGGATGATGCGAGCCATACCGAAACAACTGGGACATAAAATATTTTTGGCAGATATTCTTTTACAGGTACAGTTTCTCTAGTGGTACAATTAGCTAAAATATGAATCTTTTCTTCGGGCACCATACAGAGGAAAAGATTGGCAAATTGTAAATTGCCAAAAGATAATCAACTGAAAGTACATAAAAGAGATGACACTTTTGAAGGTTTTGCAAATGTTGATATCGTAGATATTTGTGCGTTAACCTGGAAGGATAATAAATCTGGGAATAACTTATCACTATAGTTGTAATTCAATGGGTTCTATAAAATGCTTTGATCGAATAACTTATCTCTGGCAATGGTCATAATTCTGATTCGTAGAGCAGAACCGGGAGAATGAGCGTTTTGTAGATTTAAGTATTGGTGGTTCAAGAAAGGAGCTTTTACCGATATCTTTCAACAAACTGAAGTGGCATTGGTTTGCAAGGGTTATTCTTCGTCGAATCTGCACATTGATGTCGTTTGTGGAATTAACGTTTTATTAATAAATATTATTTTTTTTCAATGAAATGTCATGAATCACTATTTACTTTGTTACTATTTTTTACTGAACGGATTGTGGTATAATAAACAAACTACACATTATTCTTAATCAATATTTGCAAAATTTATTAATTCATGGTTTAAAAACAGTTTGTTTTTAGCTTCAGAGCGCTTCCAAAGGTTCAATTTGATTTTTGAAATACATTTTGGGTCTCAGGGAGTCGAAATCTACGCAAAAATATAATCTTCATTGGAAAATGAAAAAGTCGTGCATTTAAGGGTGAATATTTCAATTCAGTTCATCGAACATAAAGTAGACTCTGTGTATTAAATTTTTGGATTTTTCAAATTGAAATATTGTACCTTTCCTATTCCTACATAAATAAAATTCAATTTTTTTCACAATCATTCTTACAAAATTGTTACATATATGTATGTATCTATGTACATATTCAGCTTCAATTTGTTTGTTTTGAATATTTAGTAAAAGCAGAATAAGAATAATAATTAATTTGGGTTTTTCATAGATAGAATTGGGTGGTAGTTGTATTGTAGAATCTTTCTCGCGTGGCCATAAAAAATAAATATATATATGTATACTTACACATTTTACAAACTTATATTATTATCGATGTATATATGTATGTATTTTTTTTGTGGAGGCGGTGGATTAAGAAATTATTATATTCTACTCTCAAAATGGTTGTTGTTCTTGAAAAAAAGTTACATTATGAAATTTATCAATACTTAATACCTATATTTTGCATAGGCATAACAGAACTATGCAGAGTATGTGCAGAGTGTTTTAGGAATACCCTTTTAAGGCTTAAACCGTTGGGTAGATTGCCCGTTTTTTTGGTTTAAACATTTTTGCGACTTACTATTATTACTGTATTGCATTTATTATTTTTTGTAGCCTCTGGATTTTATATAGTGCATACAGATGATTCTTTATCTCTTCGATGGAGAGCCGTCTTCGTCGACAGCATATTTCTGTAGTTTGAACTTTCTAGTCGGCCCTAACGAAAGTGTCTCAATTTGACTTTTTTTTGCGAAGTTATGTCTAACTAATTAATTTGATAGTCACAAGATACCATATATGAAAAATAAAGAGTTTTTGATAATTTCATGATTTGAACCATACAAATTAAGGATGATAACTTTGTATAATTTCGCCTTGTTATTTCTAGACAGTAGTTTTGTACTTAATTATTTAAATAAACCAAAGGGGTAGCGGTTCATAAGAACGATTCATTGTTTTATGTCCACATTGATATAACATTATTTCCAAAATAGATAAGCTGTCGAACTAATGTGTATACCGCTAAATTATATGTGATGATAGATATAATATTTGATACTGCAAACATTTATTTATACTTAACATATATTTAATTTCATTTATAAGAACCGCCTCTGTCGCTTCTTCAATCTGTGTGATCTGCTTCGATGGGTCTTAAATGTGTTTCAATAATATCGATGCCCTCATTACAGTTGTGATATGATGATTGAAGACTGTATAGTTTGAAAACAACAAAAGATGTAAAATTAATTTGAAATGTAAAAACAAAAAAACCTAATTATTTAATGGCAGCACTTATTGCCATCAACGTAAATTATGTCTGAAAAGTTATTTCTACAATTTCGTCAGATTCTTTGGTTTTGATCGTTGGTGCTGGCCACTTTTTTTACCCATTTGTAAATAAGACTTCTGATTATAACTGAACATAATTTTATCAAATTTTAATCAATATAATTAGAAAACTTTAGTTAGAATGGATCCACATGGCTTTGTTCAGGAACTGTTAACATCTAGCTAGCTCTATCCGCCATCTTTACATTCTTTTAAGTTGTTTTAAAGATTTCAACTGAAAATAATTAATCTTTGGTAAAAATCCAAGAGCCACTTTTCAATAATTATTAGCGAAACATAGATTTGCAGCTCATCATATATTCATAAGAATAAGATTTGCTCATTCATCGGTCTGTTTTTTTATGTCAAAATAGGAATCATTTTTTTTTTGTTTCAGTCTAATTGGTCTTCTTATTTCATTTCGCGAACTTTAGAATACTAAACTGCAATTTATTATTTACTTGGAACACAAAACATTTTATATTATAAATTTGAATATAGTGAAAGTAACGCAATAGACTTTATTTTATAATAAAATATTAAAGAAATAATATTTAAAGAAATTTTTATTTAGATATGCATAGTTTTTATACATAAACCTCTAACATTTCTATTAAAGATTGAGGTTGAATTTACTTTGGTATTTACCACTTTTGTGGTGGTCTCAATTAATGCTACCTCGAATTAATGACGAATTTACAAAAGTTGTCAAAAAGATATTTGACTGTAGGAATTAATTTTGAAATTTGTTTTGTGAAAATAAGTAGTCTTATTTCGTAAATTCTTATGTACATATCTCTAAAGTTTAAACCTGGGTTCCTTTTAAAATATTACATATTTAAGTTTAAATTTCTATAATCACATATATTTCTTTAATATACAATTGTTTTTTATTTATTGTATCATTTTTATTTATTATATTTAAATTGGTTTTTTAAATACTAAAATTTAAATTAAATTAAGTTTTACATAATTTGTATTTATTTATATTCATTTTTTTTTCATTTTTATTTTTTTTTATTTTTATTTAGTTTTCTGTTTTTTTTTTCTTTAATTTAAAGGTAATAAGCGTATTAACTTGTATTAATTTTTAATTTTAAATACATAATAATAATTCATTAATTTTAATTTTTTTTTAATATTTTTTTTTTTTTGTTTTATGATATAAGTTTTAATTAAGTTGAATATTTACACAAAATTTAGTTCATTGTCGTTTTGAAAAATTATTTACAAATATGTAATTTAAAAATTAAAAAAATTTCAAAAAAAATTCCAGAATTTTTTTTAAAATCCAATTTTGTTTGGCTTTTAAATTTCCTCAATTATAGCTGTTTATTGCAAAATTTTTATATTAAAATAAAATATTAAGAAAAGAAAAAACTAATAATAAAAAATTATAATTTTTCTTCTAATTTAAATTTAATAACCGATAGATCCTATTGTACCATTATTACTAGAAGGTCCATTAACTTCACTTATACCAATTGATGATTTTCCATTACTTGAAAACCCATCTGCGATTTGTTGATGTTGCAATTGTAATGTTGTATTTAGTGGTGATGAATATATTTGTTGATTTGGCTTACATTCAGCACAAAACCATTTACCTTGGGGTGCAACCAATATTCCAACACATTCAAAATGAAACCATTCAATCATACATTCATCCCCATCGCAAGCTATCATTTCTGAAACTTCGTCATATGGACAACGACAATAACAATAAACACTTTCACCTTCGCGTGGTGGTCTAGCCCCAGCTGGTGGACGTATCGGAAAACGTATATTATTCCTTTTAAAATATTGTAAGGTTGTTAAATCTGGGTTTGGTAATAAAGCTGGTGGAATTTTCTTTTCTTTTGGAGGTGGTGTTGGGTCCCTTACTTCCATTGCAATAGTTTGTAAGGGTGTTACGTTATTAATTTGCTGTTGTGGTTTTGTATTATAAGATGTTCGTGCAACACTATTACTATTTTTAATTTTATTTTTATTTTTGCCTTGATTAGATTTCGATGTTTTTGGTGTAGAAGATTTTTTACTTGTTTTCGATTGTGCTGTGAGTTTATTTTCAGTATTGAACATTTGAAGGGGAATTGTTAATTTATCTTCATCACTTTCTGAATCGCTATCAATGCTCTCTTTACTTGATGGATAAAATTGGGGTGCATCAATATGATGAACTGGCACAGGTGGCACAGTATTAATCGGCTCAACAACTGGTGGTGGTGGTTGCGGAATTTGATAAATACTTGTTTCCATAGGTTGATGATCTAAAATTGATGGTGGTATCTGAGAAAGAATATCTAACGGTTTGATTTTCAATGGCGGAATTCGAGGCTTGATAGCATCAGTAGAATTTCCTAATTGCAACAATTTTGAACCAAATGGTCGTTCCTTCTTATTGGCATTATCCTTTTTCTTCGAAAACAATTTCATTTTCTTATTAGCGGATAATAATGAAGTTTTGAATCCAGGTGGCTTTAAACTTTTACCAGAATGGTTTCGTGGTGGCGCTGGCAAATCTTCTTTTCTCCATGTTAAATTAGGGGGTGGAATAGGTTTAAATACTCCACTAACTCCAATAATAGAACCACCTTGAACGCTTTCATCGTCACTTGAATAACCATAAAAACGATTTGGTCGACGAGCACGTTTAGATCGTTTAAGTGCATTTCCAGCATTTGAAAACAAATTTGCACTTGCATCCGAGCTGCTTTCAGTACTATGACGTATTAAATTGGGGTCAATTGGTGCCGGAGTAATTGGAGATACTACAGACCCAGAATGAGATGGTAATCTCGCCATTGCTGGATTCAACATTGCACATTGGGTTGTTATAGGGTGTAAATTTTGTGAAGTCGATTCTAATGGTTGTGTTGTCGTTAATGAAAATCCTGCCGGTATAACATTTGAATTCATAACATTGTGATAATTCATTGGAACTAGTGTTGTTGTGGTAGACGATTGCTGATAAACTGAAGAAATTTCAGGAGTTTGATTTTCTGTTCTAGATTGTGTTATTGAATTAATTGTTGATAAAACGTCAATATCTCCTGAAAATGAAACAAATTACAAATTGCAAACTGCATTTTCTATTAAAAATTTAAAAAAAAATATATACAAACCTGGAGAAATAAATGAGTCATTTTGATTTCCTGATGCCATTATAATGGGTCCGGAAACACTTGACAGTATAGGAGTGATACAAGGCACAAACGAAGATTCAATAATTTCACCATCTGTATTTGTTTTAGTTATATTCAACTTAAATGGAGGAATTAAATTTTTATTTGACGCTTTTCTGTCATGCTTCTTCTTCTTTACTTTAACCTTTTTTTCTCGATTATTTATTGCCCCATAAACATCTTCCGGTAAACTAGGAGTTGATGGCCGGCTATTTTCAACTATGTCGAAATTATGTGAAGGACTTAAACTAGTTTGTTTCATTAACTGTCGCCGTTTTTCAGCGAGGATTTCACTAGCTAATTTTTGTGGATGCTCATCATAAAAATCTTCATCCGTATCAGATTCATCAGTTTCTAAATCATCCTCATATATAACTGGTTCATTTGGTTTCACTTCGGGTTTCGTATCAGTAGTTACTACATCGACAACGTCCGAGTTATTTGCTTTTGAAGAATTTTCACTTTGTAAACGATTACGACGTTTTTCTTCTTTAGCTGCTCGTTTAGCTGCAATACGCTTTTTACCCTCCGAAGAAGAACTGTCCGTATCAGAAGAAGATGAAGAATCACTTGAACTTCCACTACTACTGCTACAGCTGCAATTCGATCCGCAAGTACATGATGAATCTGAACTACTAGAAGATCCATCGCTTGATGATGATTCTGACCCTGATTTCGTGTGTGAAGATTTTTTTGCAGATTTTTGTTTCTTTTTTGATGGTGAAATTGGTAATAGCAAAGATCTATTGTTTGCGTCTGAATTTTTTGTTACACTTAATTTGTTTGTTTCATCTTTTTTATCTTTGTTATCGCTTCCTGTTTCTAATGTCTCTGGTTTTTCAGTTGTAATTTTATACATTTTACAATAATCGTGATCAGATTGAGCTACATGTAATATTGGAGTTGGTGGATCTAAATTGCTATCTTCAATTCCGCTATCTTCCACCTTGGATTGAGTTGCTTGAAATGTTTTAAAATTATTCCAAATATCAGTTATTTTTTCTGAATTAATATTAGGTTTAATGTCATCTTCATCATCTTGTTCTGATGGAGGCGACAACACAACATCAGGTACAAGTGAATTGGGTTTGACCGGTTGCTCCAAATCAGAATCATCACTGCTTCCACTTTCTGATAGATTTGGTGCTTGTAAATTCAAATCATCTAAGCTTTCTTTTGTTTCTGAAGATCGCTTCGTTTTCTTTTTCTTCTTTTTACTTTCCTTCGCTTCAGTTTTTTCAACTAATGCTTTAATTTCATTTTTACCCTCCGATGATGCATTTTCATCTTTCAATCCTGATTCTTCTTGTTTGTTCGTATTTGAATCAGTTTCTTCTTTTACAGTTTTATTTGATTCATTTGCGATAGCTGATTTTTCTTCGTTTTGAATTTTTTCATGTTCTTCAACATGTTTTAAAAGCAATTTTCTTGAAATGAACTTTTTCTCACAATTATCTTCTGTACAAGGATATGGTGCATCACCAGAATGAAGACGTTTATGTACTTTCAAGAACACTGCACGTGTAAATGTTAAATTACAAATATCGCATACAAAATTTGAAGGTGGAACACAGAAGTGGTACACATGAGGCCATCGCTTCTGCAAGCAACGTTTACATAAAATTGACTCAGTTCCATGCTTCCAAAACAAATGTTTAGTTATATCCGGCTTATTACGATATGCAATTCCACAACGATAACAAAGATGATGCAACTTGTGTTTCCAAACATGACTTGATAACCTAAAAAAAATTATTTTCAATTTTACAAATATTTAACTAAACTATAATTTTAAATTACCTGCTCTGATCATGACAGTTCTCCAAACAAACATCACATGCAAAATGAGCTTTTCTGAAATGAACCATTAATCTAAAAGCAGATGGTATTTGATCTAGCTCACAAATACAACAACGAAATTTAATGTCAAATAAAACGACTTTGTGTTGAGCACCTGGACAAATATGGCATAAAATTTCACTGTAACTATAAAAATTTGAGCGGCACATAAAACATAAAATTGCAGTTCTTAAATGCATTTTTCGATTATGCAAATATAATTCTTTGTGTATTTTTGTTGAAAACCGACATGAAAAACATTCAAATATTTTTTCATCAATTGTTGGAGAGACTGTATGTAAATCTCTATCAATATTACAATATGTTTCCATATTAAAATAATATCCATCCAGTTCAACTACGTAACTCTTTAATTTAGAAATTATTGTTCCTGGTAACAACTCCTCAGCTGTAATACTATCAACAGTAGCTGAAAATCGATGTGATGATAGCATATGTAATGCTAGACTATTTCCATTTACAGCGATACGTCTAGCATGATTACAATATAAACAGATAGGAAAAGTTTTTTTCAACATTATACGCAATAATGTAATCATGGTGATTTTGTCTAGTGGTGCATCAAGATTTAAATCTAAAATTTGAACATCTTCGTCTGCTAGTTCTATACCATCTGTAGGAATTTTCTTGATTGCAACTATTGAATTTTCTAAATCAGGTGCAGAAGGATGTTCATTTTTATCAGTTTCTTCATCAATACTCATTTCAGTACTATTTACTGGTTTAAGCTCTTCAGTTTCACCACTTGAATTGTTAGTCAATAATAATTTTTGGCTTTCATTTGTAGTTTCATTATTCTCAGTAATATTTTCGAGACTTGGTTGAGAGCAGATTTTATCAAGCTCTATACCATCAGTTGCATCTAACTCTTTTGCTGGCACAGAATTTGAAAAATAAGCTGGTTCTTGTTGTAAAACAAGATTAGAAATCGGGGCAACATCACCTCCTAAAAAATTATAAATAACACAAAGTTTTATGACTTAAAGAAAAAGGTGTTTACCTTGATTGCATGTCACATCAATGTCCATATCAGAATCACTTTTATTGTCATCTAAAACTTCTCCTTTCTTAAATTTATTTTCATCATTTTGCTTGTCATGTTCTTTGATTGTTTGAGCATCATCATTGTCAAATGTTTCTAATTTTATATTTATTGTACTTGGTTTTTCAATATTTTCTTGATTTTCAGTATTTTCAAATTGGTTTGGTGCTGTAATAACTTCTAATGGAGCTGTGATAACCTCAGATTCCTTCTCTAAGGTACTTGAAGTATTTTGTTGATTTTCTTCTGTCTCAATAGTTGTGTCATTTTCTTCTGTATCCGATTTAATTTCATTTTCGTTATCATAATTATCTTCATCGTCTGTACTTTCAGTAGATGATTGTTCTTCAGAATCATCATCTACTAAATTTGTAGCTTGACTCAAAAGCTTTTTGGATATTTTTAAGGTTAATTTTGGCATGAAAATATTTTCAGAATTTTCAGAATTAAAATCTTCTTCAGTGTTCTTGTGAAGTTCTGACTCAATGTTTTGCGTCAAATTTTCAGTAGGTTCACATTCATCATTACTTACAGGTTTAACTTGAGCTTCAGCTTCAGCTTCCTCCTTCTCTTTTTGTTTAGCTAAATTAGCCAAACGATTTGATCTATACAAATTGATCAAATCATTGTCATTATAATTAAAATGTTCTAAATACCCATTAACTTTGTTATTTGAATCACTGTCCGATTCATTATTTGAATCAGAATTACGTTCATCATTTGATACAACCGATTTGGAATTATCAGCTGCATATTTATTATTTTGATTATCTTTAAAGTAATTATTATTCTGATTGCTTGAAATTATATCACAGTCATTATATTCTGTTGGTTGTTGTTCATTCGTGAATGTTTTTAAATTTTCATTTGAATTTCCTTGCTGTACATCTACTCCCAATATTACTTGGGAACTTGACAAATCTAAATGCAATGGGTCATTGTTTAGTGTTTTTGAAACGGTTTTGTCAAATGTTTTGTGTTGATGTACTGGTAATTTTGAGCTCATAATTTTTTTATTACGTTTATTCTTTTTGTGTTCATTTGTACTATATTTACAAGTTTGAGCGTGTTTACCTAATAACCCACATAGAGTGCATGGTTTTAAATAGTTTGCACAAGCATGTTGATAGAAATCATCATGTTCAGTAAATATATGCTCGCAAGTACAGCACATTAAATAACAAGAATCTCGAGAGGAACGTATTAATTTTTCTTGTGATTCAAAATGATTTTGTTCAATGTCGTGTTTCATTTCTAAATGAACTGTTAATTGTTCAGCAGTTGGAAACATTCTTAAACATACTAAACAAATATGACGTTTATGCATTTCACGCATATGTAAAAATAAATTCCAATTTTCGTGATAAGATCCGCAACTACTACACAAAAATAGTTTTTTAGTTTTTTTGTCGACATTGTTCGTTCCAATCAAATCGCATTTTGTTTTTCGGTTTTCATTATTAACCTGGAATATATTTTGGTGACTTTTTTCGAACATATTCGTTGTATTGTGAGTTACTGCTTTATTTTTACTTTCTCTCTCAAAATTCTTTGTTGAAACTTGTATTAAATTATTATTTTGAATTTCGGAAACAGCAGATTTCTTTACGACACTGTCCATGTTGGGATGGTTATCTAAAATTACGGGTAAGTTTAAATTATTATTTAAATTTGTTGATTCTTGAAAAGATGATGTTGACGAAGCAGATGATAGAGGCGTTGATATAGAGGTTGGTGTTATTAGTTTATTTAATAACTGTTCAGGGGGTAAAACTGGTGAAAATTGATTTTGTTTTACTTTTAGCATTATTGGTTCCAAGGAATCAGCTTTTTGTTGTAATGTTGAAGAAAATATTGTATTATCTAACGGTTGTTTACTCAAAACAGATAATGGATTTGAACTAAAATATAAATTATGAAAATTTGTATTGATTAATTAATATTTAAATTTACCTCAAATCAATATTAGAACCATATCTCGAATTCGAATTACTTAATCTACGTAAATCTTTAATTATACCAACATTTCCAGATTTTTGTAATCCGGATGCATTGAAATTTAATGGACTATCTTTAATATCAAAAATGCTGGATGAATCTTGAATTATGGGATAATCTAAAATGTTTTCATTATCTAAAAACGATGCAGGAAGTTGATGCTGTTGTAAATTATGTAATTTTTTTTTACTATGAAAACTAGAATTTAATAAGCTCCCATATCTATTACTATGATTATCTGAGTTTAATTTCTGTTCACAGGCTGACATAATATTTTGTTGTCTAATGTCGTTTTGTAAAAAACTTCGTTTTAGTGTTTCATCTAAAGAATGTGAAAATAAATTTTGATTAGGGTTAATATGATGCTGATGTTGTTGTAATAAATTTTTATGTTTCTGTTCAACTTGAGTTAAGTAGTGATTTAAATTTGGTGTTATTTCAATAGGTTTATCATTTATATTATAGAGAGAAGGTTGCTGTTTACTTAATATGTTCCTGAAATTGGATAAAGTTGGTTCCTTCGGTATGTTTAACATTACATCGTCAACATTTGGTATTAAACTATTAAGTCCAGTTGAAAATTGTGATATCCTACTATTGTTGTTATTATTAATTGAAGATAATCCTAGTTGTTGTAATTGTTGTTGTTGCTGTTGATGATGGTGTTGCTGCTGCTGTTGATGATGTTGTTGTGCATTAAGAAAGATAGATTCACTTGGATTATGAGGAAATAGACAAAATTTTTGATGATTTTCTAGTTCTCTAATGCTTTTAAAATTTGAATTATAACACTTGGAGCATTTATATTCTGCATGACGATTTAAACTATGTGATAGTTCATAAACTGGGGGTATAATTGGTTGATTTAATTTGTTGGATAAATTAAATTGAGGCGAGTTTATAATACTGCTTGAACTATAATTTGTAGATGATGTATTTAATGAGTAATCTTTAAATTTTTTTGATAAATTATTTTGACGTGAGCTTTTATTATTTTGATATAAATTTTTTGAAGATCTTTTCAAAGATTTGTTTGTGGTTACTTCAGCACTTTGATTTTTTTTCCCATATTTAACTGAATATTTCCAAGATGAATTATACAACTTTGAATTATTAGGATAATTTGTGTCTAATTTATTTAAAATAGAAGATTGTTCAGATTGATTGTTAAATGGTGTACTCTCATGTCGTTTCATATCGAAAGATTGTTGTAATTCTTTATTTAAATCTTGGTAAATTTGTGATTGATTTGTGGATGGCAAAGATTTCATTTTATTCCAATCTTGAAGTATTTTTTCTTTTTGAGTTATAGGTGGTGTTTGGCATTGTAAGTTTTTTGAATTTGTAGAAGGCAATGCTTCGAGATTATCATCTGTTAAATCGATTAATGTATCTTTTGACGTGGGTGATTTTTTATTATTTGATGACATTTCCAATGCATTTGTATTTCGAATTTCTGATGTGACCGTATTTTTTTGAGTTGATAAATCTACTTTATTTGAGTTTAAATTATTTGCAAAGTCGGATTTGTTAGGTTTTACGGAAAAATCTTTTATTTCATTTGAGTTTTTAGTACTTTCATTAGATTTTATATCTTCATTTGATGTTTCTAAGTTATCTTGATTAATTTTGCATGAAATTTCACTCGAATTTAATGCAATTAGGTTGTCACTTTTTTCATATAAATAATTATTACCATAATTTGATAATTGTACATCAAACCTAGAATTTCTACTATCGTTTTGTAAATTTTCTTCGGATGTTGTACTACTAGGTGTATCTATTTGAATTTTATCTGTTACCCTATTTAAAATACTATTAGGAATATGTACGACTCCTCCAGGATCATTGTCTGGATTTTTTAAAACTAATTGATTCCTTAAAATAGGACTTGATACATCTACAGTTCTGTCAACAATTTTATTTGAACATTCTTTATCGTTCAGTTGAGTTTCTTTTAAATTTTGATTTGCATTATTGATTAATTCTGATTCTAAAATTTTTGTTGATGTGTTTAAGTTTTTTTCGAGATTTACTGGTGCATCATTTAAATATGACTTATCTAAATGAAGAATTTTATGTTCTGGAGAACGAACTTTATCAATTTCATCCACAGAATCGTGAAACTTGTCAAAGTCATTAGAAATACTACGTTTTCGTTTTAAGTTGTTTTGTTTAGTTACACTTTCTTGATCTGAATTTTCTATATTTTCTTGATCTTGATTTTCTATATTTTCTTGATTTGAATTTTCGGATATTAATAAATTTACAGACAAATCAGTATCAGTACCTTTATTAGTGTCGATTTGGTCACTTTTAAAAATTTCTAAACCTTTATTGTTTAAATTAGAATTTGTTTCAACTTTTGAATTTTCATCTAGAGTATTTTGAGATGCTTCTTCTATATATACCCTTTCTTTTGTATCTTCACTTTTATCTCTTTCTATACTTTGTGTAACATTTGTATTTGTGTTAAGTTCTAGTTGTTGATCAATAACTAGCCCTGATGATGAAGAAGAACTACAACTATTTTCACTCAACGTAAAATTATGTTCATTATTATTATTTCCGTTATTATTTTCAATACTATTGAAATTTTCTATCTTTACTTCTGATTCATTATGTTCTTCTATATTACTTGAATTAGAACCATTAATTTTAGGTATAAATAGAATTTTTTCATCTTCAATAGATGTTTTTTCTGAATTACTTAAATCTGATTCTAAATTAAGAATCGGTTTTTCTAATTCTACAACACTTTCTGAATTATCCAAACTGCTTTCAACTGAATTTGGTAGAGATTTATTTTTATATGATAAATCTAAAGATGAATCGCATTCTTTTTCATACTCATTTATTTCCTCATCTCTAGAATCCAAAGTACTTGATAAATTTGTAGCTTCTGATTCTAATTCAGATTTGGTTGAGGACAAGTTTATATATTCCTCTTGATTTTCTTTGTTAGTTGTTGTGCAATTTTCGTGCGATTCCAGCTTACTTGTGCAATTATCAGTTGAATTTTCTTTTAATTCTTCGTCGGCTATTGCGACTGTACAATTATCAGTTGAAATTTCGTTTGATTCTTCATTTGCTATTGCAACTGTGCAATTATCAGTTGAAATTCTGCTTGATTCGTCGTCGGTTATTGTAGCTATCTTTTCTTTTGGTAGATCGTCAAATTGAAATGAATCATTTTCATCATGATTTTTTTCAATTTTAATATCCATTGTCACTTTTTATCTAAAAAAAAAAAATTCGGTATTTTTGATAACTATTATTATATTTATAATCATGATTTTTCTCATTTTACTTACGTTTAATGCAAGGGTAAGTGTTTTCTAAGGAACTATTCATAGGATTAATATTTTTTTTATCTAGATCTAGTTGTATATCTGATCTAGTGCTTTATCTATAATAAAAACAAGAATAAACTTTAAGTTAGATAAATAATTTATTTAATGTTTCTAAAAAAAATATGTATTTTATTTATTTATTATTGGTATGTATTTTAAAGCACGTGGTTTTAATATATTATATTAGAAAAGTTCTTATATAAAAATTGTCACTCAGAATTTGAGCCGCCAAAAAAATTAATTTGGCCTTAATTGGTCTTTTTCTTATGAATTTTAATTAAATATGTATTTTGTTTATATATTTTCATAAAATGACAAAATAAAACAGAACTTAGTAAAAAATAATAATTTATATTTTAATTTTAGCATTATTTGTAAATTAACCTATCACTTCTTTGTTTATTTACTATTTTATTAAAATTTATTATTTTCCATTTCATATTTAAGTAAAACTAAAATGGAACAAAATATTTAATTATATACATACATATATGAAAATACACTGCATAAATTACCACATAATGAATGTTTTTTCTTTTTATTTTAAACTTAAATAATGATTCTACTGGAACGGAATTAATTTAGAGATTTTAATTCATTTTGATAAGATGGCGTCATTTCATACATACATTTAAAACATGTATTTGAAAATAAACTAAAAAATTTACGTGCCTTTTTATTTTCATTACTTTAATATTTGTTTCAGCTATATTGTAATCAACTTTATATTAAAATGTATTATTATGTATCTGATGGTACTAAAATTTTCCTTATTGTATGTGTCTTTCACTAGGTTGTATATTTTTATATTTTTCAATTTTTTTTTTTTAATATTTTAATATCTGCACTGGCTGCACAAAAGCAATTTTTTCCTTTAATTTTTAATCTCTTTTTAAAGCTCACGTATTTTCGAGATAAAAATTAATTTATATAACTTGATTATTTCTTAATAAATTTTATTTTATTTTATAAACCAATTTATACTTTGCACAATTTTAACTTTTTAATATTCTGAAAAGTATTTTTATGAATATATCGCACGTTTATTTTTCACACTTTTCATCATTGAAAGAATACTCAATATGGCGTAATATATATGGCGTGGTGTCAAAAATCGAGGGCTGCACACAAAATAACAAATCAAATATTGATTATGTACATCCATTACATGAAAAAAAGACGACATCTGCATATAAACAAATGAAACTAAGAAGATAAATTATATAAATGTATACATTTTAATGTAAGTAGTTGTTGATATAAAATTAAAACTTTTGATGGAATACATATATTATTAATTTAGCTAATAAACTATACCGTTTTTGATAAACATATTAATCTTCGTATTTCGTAAATTTACGAATGTCAATTTTGCGTGAAGAGTAAATTTGTAAATTTTGTATTTTTCATTTCGTAAATTCGTAATAACAGCTGAATCCATGCTTCTAGAAAACATTTCAAAAGTAAATACAAATGTTTATTTTAACTTATTTTTTATTTTTCTTTTTTTATAAAAATTTCACTTACACATTTTAATTTAAATTTTAATTTATTTTAATTTTTAATTTTGAATGTTTAAGTTTGTTAAAAAAAAAATGAATTTGATTAATATTTTGTTGATAATTTGTATTTGTTTTTGCATTTGTTTTTGCTTATTATTGATATTTGACATTAACTGTCAACAAAACGAAGATACGAAATGAAAATTAAATAGCTCAGAGGCTTCTTATTTTTCTTTCGTAAATTTACGATTTCGTATTTTATCATCCGTTCGTTTATAAAGCTTTTGTATGAAAGTGTAGCAAACTTTTTTGGCTTTTAGTATGAAGTGGAGCAAACTAGGGATATAAAAGAACCAAAATAGTACGAATCGTAAATTTACGAAATTGCGTGACGGGCACTTACGTTTTTAAAAATAAATAAATTAATTAAAAGTACCTACTACATATACCAGAAAACTTTTATGATATAAGAATAGGCATTGTTTCGACTTTTCGAATAAGTTCTGCTGAAAAGTCATTATGTTGTATCACGAAAAAAAAGAACTTCATTCTAAATCCAATCTCATAAGATTAACCAAGAAACAAAGGAATACTAATAGAAACATTTCTATTAGCAATAATAAATCTATAAACATATTTCTTACATGAATTTGTGTTGTGTCTACTGTATATTGTCATCGAATACATATACGTTGCATATACAAAAATTCAATTAATATGTACATATTTATATATGTGAATTTGGCCTGATATAATATAGTTATAAAAGTTGTTAACCCGTTTAAATAAATTTAAAATTAATTTATTAATATAACAAAATAAAATTTATGATAACAGTTTTAAGAACTGTACAGAATCAATTTGAGATTCAATCACAAACGCGTAAAACAAACAAACAAAATCTTGCAAACTTATTTTTGGTTTGGTTCTTTGGGGGCTCATAGACTCATAGTTCTCATAAAGCTTACATTAACTTACTTTTATTAGTGCTTACTTGCTTATATTGCCAAATTTTAGCCTTATTACGAATTTTGGTTTCTTCCAAAAGTCTCTACATCCACCAAGGCTTACTCTTAATCAAAGTATTTGTGTAGCTTACTTCTGTTGCTATATGGTTGCTATTTGTATTTACAGCGCAACAACACATAAAGAGTTGCAAGAAGTTTATAACAATATAAGAAGTTTCCATTAATATCTTTGGGGATATAATTTTAACGAATTGTTTATAATTTATAAAAATTCGAATATAATTTACAAATACTTATAATAATATCCCTATATATACCTTCTATCTACTATATACCCTCTATTACATATCTATACACATACAATTATTTCTCTGACTTTCTTCCATAAAAATTCATCATCTTGAAACATAAACAATGGGCCAATTGCGAAGTAATTAAATTACGATATGTGATTAAAAAATGACAATAAGAAAAAAAAAAAAAAGTCGTAACCGTTATAGAAAATCTGTAAATTTTGTTTTGTTTATAATAAGAATATCCTTGACAACACGAAAATACGTTTCACAAATCACAGTATTCCTATGGAGACTTAAGTGAGGTACTATGGTGAAGGTGAAATTGCATATTATCAACTCTGAATAGATGCATATTTTATATTGTAGTTGTGTACTATTGTATTGTAGTTGTGTACTATTGTATTTTAGTTGTAGGTGGTTGTAGGTATGATAAAATGTATGATATGATGTCGCCACACCAACACCACCTTACCATGTATACGAACGAACAGGTTGCAACGTATTTCACATCATAATATAAATATATCATAGTGTCATACATGTATAATTGTTCGATTACGCACTTTTAATATTATGATGACATACGTGTAAATAATATTATGTATTATGATTTATATTATGTTATGTATGTACGTACATATTATGTATGTACATTTTTTATTGGTTTAATGGTCTCAATAATGTTATAGTTTGTGCTTTTTTATGAGTTACAAGCTTTTTAATTACATATATGATATAAAATTTGTATCCTGTAAAATTTGTTTTTGCCGATTATGCACTTATTTATATTGTAGAACGTAATTAAACAAAGGTTGTAAGAAATTTCATGACGATTTACAGAAATCATTTACATAATATTTCTGGAAGAATATTAATAAACTTAAACTAAATTTAGGGAAAATAAAGTGGTTTTATTATGCATGACAGATATAAAGTAGTTAGCTAATTTACTAGAGTTGGAAAATGAGCAAATATTAAAATTGAAAAAATTAGGTGAAATAACTGAGGACAAATTAAATTTGAACTGAAGTAACAAACAGAATTTATTAACGGAAAAATTGCGAAAAAATATGATATTTGAGTAGAATAAAGAATAAGTTAACACTTAAATGTGTCATAATCATAACTACATAACTCTATATCATACATTCACTTTCCGCGTCTGGATTACTGTGTATTATCTTATTTTAATGAAATGAGGGGTTTTGTAGATTATACAAAATAGGAAAATCTGAAAATATGAAAAGCAAATAGCGAATTTATGCTTGAAAAGTTTAAATGGATCCGTTTGTCAAAAATTCAACTTTAATATTGCAGTCTTGGTCTTCAAAATGAAACAATGATGAAGCAGAGGTGACAAACTAAATTCTACTATCTCACAATTTATTTAGATTATTAATATTTCGGCAACAAAATACGCCAAATAATATTTCATTTGTAAAGGCTTACAATTTTTGTACCATGCTTGTGATGTACTACGTAATGAGATGATTTTGCTTTGAATTTTTTGCTTTTAATTTTAGCAAACTATTTGAATTAAAATAATTTTGTATATTATGGATTGTAAAAAAGTACTTATACCTATACCAATAAATAATAAAAATAAAAAAAATATTAACTCACAAATGACTAAATAAATAAAATAAAAAAAAATTTTAAATTTCTTCTGGTTTTACTAATTTTAATAAATAAAAAAACCTAATTCGATTAAATTGTAAAAGATACATAGATATAGTGTTACATCAACTTTGTACCTATATAATAATTATTACTTGGAACATACATAAGTTTTATTTCAATAATTGAAGAGTATTTCGACTACCTATCTATATCTGCTGATTTTTACTTCTGACTGATTCTATAACTTATAATATCAAGATCCTGTTAAAAAAATCTGTGAGTTATAAAAATCAATCAAAACGTTTCAACGTCTATCATAAAGTTATCAAATAAAGAAATTAAAAATTTCTTCTGATGGTTCTACTTTTAATAAATAAAAAATTTAATACAAATCTAGAACTTCAAAAATTCAAATAAGAAGACTCAAATATGATTTTTAATATATGTTTTAATTTTAATTTCATTTTAATTTTTTGTAATAATATTTTTAATTTAAATTACAAAAACAAATGTACAAATTATAAAAAATAAAAACAATATTTTAACAAAAATTTAACAGTTATATTAAATTTTTAAATTGTATTGCAATTTATATAAAATAATATTTCAACTAATTTTATTAATGTGTTTTGGTAATTACCTAGGAGCATTTAACGAATAATTTTATTATTTAACTAAAACAAAAAAATAATAAAATTATTTTTATTTAATTTAAAATTGTAAATTTGAATTTGACTTCAAATGTATTTTTGCTCCTTTAAATATGATTGATTTAAGTGATTTTATTTATATATTTTCAATTCTTATTGATCTTCAGATAATAGATATTTATTTTTGTTATTTAAAATTAAATAATAGTACATATTTATAAAAATTAAAAATTAGGGCAGTAAAATTTTAGTTTCTTGTTTTTGTAATTCTTATTTTTTTTTGTGTATATCTTCCTTCAAATATCCTTTCCAATCAGTCGATCTAAATCATTCCAATTGCATGAGTAATCTATTTGTAATAGTCCTTTTTTACTAATTTCAAAACGATTTGAGTATGTACTGTATAATGATGATGGCTGTGACATAGTTGAATCAAATGATGTATAACCAGCACAACCAGTTCCAGTACTGCCAGTACTACCACCATACATTAATTCGGGTTGTGATACTGGAATTGTACCATAAATTGGCATATTTGACATACATTCATAACAATCAAAACCATAATTTGGTATTAAAACTTCACCATATGGTATACAATAATCGTATGGTGGTGGTGCTGGAAATTCTAAATGTGGTACAGGTTTTGGTAATATTAATTTTCTTCGACCAGATGCTGCAACACCAAATCCAGGTGTATGTAATTTAAGTGATGTTGATAGCATTGTTGATGAGTTTTCTTCAGTTTCAACTTCAATCGATGATGATAATGATGAGGTTGCAGAAGAAAGTGATGAAAATTCTGGATTCGAAATATCTTCAGTTGAATATGGACTATCAAAATCTGAAAAAATTTAATTTGTGTTTAATTAAAATTTCAATTGTTTAAATTGATAGATAAAATTTATAAATATGAATTTCCTGTTTCCTCTGTAGGTTTAAAAACAAAAATTAGGAGTTTAATAAATTTGATGAAATTAAAATAATTAAAAAAAATTAAATTTGCTTAAATTAATATTTATATGCGTGAATTTGCACGCGATAATTAACTATGCGAAGAAGATTTTAATTAATTTTTTTAATTTTATATAAATACACCCATCAAAAATTTTCTCTTCCTTCATACTTTATCAATATGCATTTTTTGATTTGATATTTGAATAGAAAGTAATCGGAAATTGTAATTTTTATATATTCCAAAAGGAAATGAAAATATCCGTGCTGGAAAATATGTTAATCAAAACAAAAGGGGATATAATATTTTAATTTATTGTAAAAAATAGTAAATATACAACATGATGGTATACCTTACTGAAGAATGGCGCTCAAAGCTCTTATAGAAAAGAAGAAGTTACTTGTAGAAGCTACTTAACCTACCTTTAGGTAAAATATTTTTGTAGGTTGTATCGGAGACAAAATTGACCAGAAAATATATTGAATAGATAGACTAATGTTCATTAACCTATGTGCCTATACTGAACTCTTTCACTATACGTATGTCGCTTATAATTTACTTAGATTTTGATTTCGATAGGAACGTAGAAGAAATATATGACCAACAGATGTAGTTGGTAAATTAAATTTGTAAATCACAAGATTGCTCTGTAAATCGAAAAGGTTCTCATACAAATTTTCTTTGCAATAAACTTTCATCAATTGCAGGTATGTTTTGTAAAATAAATTATCTATTGAAGGATCCAAGAAAGAAAAACATATATTATGCACTGTTCAAAAATCATTTATGATATGGTATTAAATTATAAGGTTCAGCTTAGAATCAAATAATAAAGGAACTATAAGTCATTCAAAACATCAGAGCAATAAAAAATATTTATACTTGAAGAGAAAGCACTGAATTCATACACAGTAAATACTATTCATTAAAGAATTGATTAACATTAAGCTAATTTTACACATTTATGACATTGAATTTTAAAGAATTCACACTACTATGAACCTAACTAAACGAAAAAATCATCATACAGTCAATACGAGGAATCAACAATTAATTAATTTAAGCAGTAAAAGATCAGCACAGTTTGGGACATCAACAACAAGGTTGCCAGATTTTTATTCAGACGAGTAGCCTCAGTTTTAAACAAAACTAGTAGCCCAGAGTTTAGCTGATATTGAAAAAATTGAAAATAAGTAAAAACAAACAACTTTTTTTTTTTTAAATTTCATTTTAGTAAAAATAAATTAAAAACAAGAAATCCATTTATAATACATTACAAATTAATACAATAAATAATAAATAAATAAATAAATAAATTATCATTAAATTCTATAATTAAATAAATTTATTAAATCTTCTGCAGTAGTCTGCAATATTTTCATAAATTTTCGAATTGAGCATACTTAGCATTTTTTTGGGACGGTGAAAAATTATTACAGCAAATATTTTGGCTTATTTTTTTATTTATTCGAATTCTCATTTAAGCATTTAAACATTCAATTTATTCCGGGGCCTTGTCTTTATTGCATTCATAATGCTATTTCTACAACAGCGTTACATACTGGTAGAAAAATTAAATTTAGTGTAAACTTTGATTATTCGTCGAATCTAGGCTTTATCTATCACTTACGATACATGAATCAAAAACTCTGTAGAATTTGTTGGTATACCATTACGTGAGAACTCTGTAATCCAATCGAACCATATAAGCTTATTCCACTGATCTTGAAGTATCGAAATAACGTTAGAAGTCAAACTTTTATACAATTCAAGTAGTAGATTTTCAAATGTTTGACGTATTTGGTTTAAAGAAATTGCTGGTGCAAAGTATTTTTTTTGCTTATTAGTATTATCGGACAGTCTGTCTGAAAAACTGTTTATTTATTTATTTTAGTAATAAATTTTAATATAATAATTGTTTTGATGTTCAAAGGGCAACATTTTTCCAATTCGATTTTCTCTAATTTGTTTTTAAATTCAAATCCAAGATCGATTTCTTCAGGAAATTTTAAGTTGTCTTCGTCATAAATACTAATTTAAATTAATACGATTATTTATACTATTATTTGAACCAGTTTTGTACAAAATAATACAAAATTTTACACTAATTTAAAATCACACATTTTTTGTTTTTCTTTGTTATTGTTATTTTTTTTCTTGATTTAGTGTACTATTTATTATTGGTAGTGATTAGGGGTACTAGTTTAGTTACAATTTTTTTCTCATTGCACTTACACACTTACTTTCTTTCACCTTATCGCCATTAATATTTTTATTAACTTTAAATAAATTTAATTATAATTGTATATAGTCTAAAAATGAGAAATATCTCTAAAGACATTTTATGGTTGAAATAAATAAAGTGTTAATAACAAATCTAAATACTGATTTTAAATAGACCAGAAACTAAATGTCTAAATATCTTAAAATTATTACCTGTGTAAATCATATCATCATCATAAATTGTTTCATATTTTGTTGTATTGTTATAGAATGAATGTTCATCCATACCAGCTAAACAAGCCATACAATCTGGTGATGAATTATGATTTGGTAAATAAAAGAATTGTGATGATACTGATGATGGTTCACCAGCTGGTGATATTGTTGCTGTTGTAGTTAAACAGTCAATTCCACCTGACGTTGACCTTTCATCAATTGACGATGCACTTAGTTTTCTAAATTAAAAAGCAAGTAAATATAAATATAAAAAAAATTAATTAATTTTTAAAATTTACTTAAAATAAAAATATTTAGAGAAAAAAATTAGTCACTTTAATTATTATTATTATTAACAATATAATCAAGACAAATTATTCAAAGTATTGTAAACTGTATTTTTGTATCCTGAAAAAATGATTAATTATAAAATATATACTTACTTCCGAACATAATCATAATTCTCTAAGTCCCATGGATCTATGTAACATCTTTCTTCAGCAGATAATTTTGATCCATAGATATCGCCATAAATATCACTATCAATACCATCATAATATGATTCAGATATATCGTGAATTAAATGTTTTGGACCACGATGTCTAATAATATGACGTGATTGTTTACGTGATTGTTTTTGCTTCATTATGGTGTTGGTGTTTAAATTTTTGTTCTCTTCTTTATTTCCTATTTATCTATATTAATTTATGATATTTCTATAAAAATAAACAAAACAAAACAAAAAAAAATGTTAGAAAAAAATTGAAGAAGATTAAAATAATATAAATACATATTGTAATTATTTGCAACAAACCAACAATGATTATAATAACACGATGATTATTTTACATAAATTGTAATTTAAAAAATGTTTTTTTCATTTCAATGACATTTCAATACTCCTACTAAACCTTTTTTTTCTATTTTTGATTATATTTATTTTTGTTAAATTAAATTTTTCTGATACTAATTTGATACCCATATAAGACAATATTTGAGTATTGATACCTACGATTCTAATAATTATAAACATATTTTATGAGATGAAAATTTATTTCAATTAAAATAAGAAGAAAAGAGATAAAAATTCAAAATCTCACCCATATTGTCTAAAGTTACTACGATAGTGAATCCTACCCACATTATTTAATATAGCTTATATATGTACATATAAGAATTATGATTAAAAAATTTCTAAATTTAGTAACGTAATGTAAGATTGTACAAAATGCAATTTTAGAATCCAACCTTCATCATAACAATTGTTACTCATAATTTCGTAATTAATTTAGAATTAATTTATTAATTAAAAAAAAATACAGATGATTGAATGTATCATCAATTTTTTGTTAATTGGTAGCAATTCAGAAGTCTACACGTCACATATTTTTTTTTATTTTAATTTTCTTTATTAAATTTTATTGTTGGATTATTTTTGGAGTTTTCATTAGAAATTTTCTCTAATGGAAGTCATTAAAAATATCAAATAAATATTGGTTTTAAAATGTTAGTTATTCGATAAGTTATTCGATATTTTTTGTTTCTAAATACACTTTTTTTTAGGTTACGTTAACTGTGTAAATAAATGCAAAGCAAAAAAAAACATTAAAACGAACAATACTCGATCTTTGGTTAAAATCAAGTCCCACAGTTCTTCAAAATACTCTTCTGGTTGAGAAGCAATTTCTAAAACCTCTTTCATTAATTTACTACTATCTAAAGAAAAATATTAATTAATATAAAAATTTCAAACTGTAAATTGATGCAAATTTAATTGTTTAATATTCATAAGTATACAAAATTTACATAAATGTATTTTATCCCAACCATTTAATAAATATTAAACTTCATTTTGAAAATAATTTGATAGAAAGAACAAAAAAATGTAATTCAAGTTCTTATACACATTCCTCTATTATTTGACTTTGAAATTTCTTTGTTTCAACATTAAATATAGAATTTACCACAACAGATTACCATAACTGTAGCGCATATTATCATAGTTGGAACAAAAACAACAAATTATAATAAAACTCATCAACAAAAAAGCTAAAAAATTTCATTTACAACCTCTTAGAGTCTTTATGTATTTAAATTGAGCAATGTGTTTATAAATCATATCTACTTACATACTATGTAGATACTATATAATGTACATTAAATTAATCGCCACCCCATTAAAAGCTATTCACGTTTAAAATAAAACAAAATGCAAAAAAAAAGTGAAACCACTTGAGAGCATTTCAGGAGTTTAAAAAAAAACTTTAGAATTTTTTTTTTTACTTAATATGAATAGAAAAAAAAACCTTAGTATAAGATGAGATTTAACAAAATAAAAAAAAAACTAATTTTCCTTGAATTTATAATAAACAATAGAAGTGGAGTACACATGCTTTTTGTTGCTGATCTTTTTGATGCACATCACTAAAGGAATGAATTAAAATTACACTCATACTTCGACCATTATTCTTTACATAATTGATTTGCATTTAAAATTCAGTTTTAATTTGCCTTGTCGAAAAAATGTCAAAATACAATTTAAAAGTATAAAAAATATTTATTAGAGTGTTATTGTATTTATTGTATAATATTAGTATATTAGTCAAATTAATAAACTATGTACATTTTTTAGTTAGGCATTCTAATAATTCTAACACAGTGACTAGAATTTTTCTATTTGAGATTGTGAGTTGTTGAATTCGATAAAAGATATTTGATCTAGTCATAAGTCATAAATAACCTAAATTGAATCTCTCTCAAACCTAAGTGTTCAAAAATGGACAGAAATTTAATTTTGTTCAAAATTAAAGTAAAATTTTGATTTCTCGATCTTAGGTCCAGTATAATTTTAAAAAAAATATTATTAGTGGTCTCAAGGTCATATATAGATCTTCTACAAACCACTTGCACTTCTGTACTTAACTCGGTTTTGTGCAAGAGCTTTTATTTCATACGTCACGCATTTACCTCCACTGTCACATGATTTTAGATCACCTACGATTTATTTCAACTTGTAAGTCCAATTAATAAACGATTCTTTTTTCGATATCATTTAGATATCTACAAAATTCAAAATCATTCAAAATTTATATTTATTTTCAAATCATATAGCAGCAACACTTTTAATTTCTGTGCGTTCTAGCATTTATTAATTATAGAAATTATGTTGAGACTGTTAATCATGGTTAGAGGCTGGACTTGTAATCTTCTTCTTAAGTTTTCAATATGAATTCTAAACTGTACAGCATTTACAGCATTAATAGAAGACGAAGTTGAAGAATCAAACTCCCAAAAAATTTAAATTAACGGACATAGAGAAGAATTACCCAGTACAGGTAAGAACGGAAGAAGATTTAGATCAATTTCAAGGCTCATCTCCAGCTTTGAATACCAATATATGATAATGATAGTTTTTATACCTTTCCCTACATACCTTTATCCTACATGGTTTGAATCAAAGTAATAAAAAACATCATATAGCATTAAAATCCTTAGTTGATTTTACTTTCTTTTACAATATTCTACTAACTGTCTCTGTCTCCTGCAAGCAATTCTCTTTAAATTTATTATTTTTTCTCGGTCTGCATATATTCCCTAAAACAACCAACAATAACAAGAAGGTCACTCAAGTCAAGAGTCATGAAGGCGCAATTGCCGTGTCAAAAAGGCACAATTAAGTGTTAATTGCTTTTCCAGAATCAACTGGAATGGTCACTTCTACCTATCTATCTACCTGCCTCTATCTCTTGTTCTCATTTAATTTATTGATAATATTCTAAGTTGGTGTCTATGGTATTGTTATTGCAAATTGGCTCTGTTAATCCTCTTGATTCTATTAACTACTATGTCATGATTAGTTGTCTCAGTTCATACAGTATTCTGTATTTTTCATTTTTCTAAATCTAAAGCCATCATAGGTTTGTCGAAGAATTTCGATAATCAAAGTAAAAACAAAAGTATTTATTCCCAGAATATATATATAATAAAAAATAATTTTTCATCTCTAATCAATTTAATGAAAATTGTTGCATTTATATTTTTTTTTAAATATAAATCTGAAATAATTTCAAGAAGTAGCTAAATGGAATGTTTTTTTTTTGCATCAGATTCAATTTAAAAGTATAATTTTAAATTCTTAACTTTTCAAATGACCTTCATAAATATATTTATAACTACATAATATGATAATATTGTTGTAATTGTGGGTAATTGTGGTCAAAAGATATGTATTTAGATCTTATAAATTAGATTAAGTTGAATAACTTGTTCTTAATAGTGTTACTATTATTGGATTTATTGTTGTTGTTGTTGTTGTTGTTATTATTATTATTATTTTAATATGATGTTCAATTCACTATAGTTTCAATATTATTAATGGTAAATAAATTCCTTTCATTACAAATTCCGATATATTAGTTTAATAATAATTACAAGCAACCTGTATTTTAATAATAAGACAAGAAAAATTTAGAACGAATGAATAAGAATCATCATCAGTTTCTAGTTTAGATTTTCAGATCACTTTTTTTCTCTATATTTGATTTCCAGTATTAAAATTTTTTCTGTTATTTTTTATATTTCGAACGGATATTCTTGAAATTGAATTTTATTTCTTAGTTTTTCAATATTACTAGAAACCTAATTTTAACTGGTTTATAATAGAAAATTGAAATAGAAAATATAGAACAACAGGAAGAATCAGTTTAGTTTAGAAATTTTAAGTAGAACATAAACAAAAGTATATATGAACAGGTTAGTAACAGCAGTAACAGTTAATATATTGAAATAGAAAATTAATAATAACCTACTTGCAATCATTTAAACTCTCTTCGTTTTAAAATGCAAATAAAATAAAAAATTGGATTATATGGGAAAATAGTTCTAAATCGGTAAAATTATTTTTTTATTTATTTAGTGCAGGCCTGGCCAACCCGAACTGAATAATGAGCCAAGATAAAAAAAATCTATAATTGAATGAGCCGAAAAAAATGCATTTTTTATTACATATATAAATTGCAATTAATTTATAATTTATAAAAATGAAATTCGTCAAATATTATTATGCAATATATTAAATATAAGAAATATTATCAAATATTAAAAATGCATTAATGGGAAACTTGTTTCTCCACTAAGATAACTCGTCCATATAAATTTATATTTTGGATGTGGCCATTCGTAATCGATTGTGCAAATTCTTATTAGTAATTGATCCACGATATTTGTTTTTAGTAAAAGTCCTTTTTGAGAAAAAAGATTCGCATAATACGGTACTACCAAAAACATTTATAATTTTCGCAGCGAATTTTCTTATATTTGGATATTTAGAATTTTGAATAAATTTTCATAAAACTGTACATTTTCATCTGTTTTGAGAAAGATGATTTTTAATTCAGGATGCTATTGGAAATCAGTTAATTCCATTTGCAAAGCAGATGGTGCTGTGCTGGGTGATGGAACTAACACTGAATGGTGATTGAAATACTTCAAAATGTTCATATGAAGCAATTTCATTTTCATCAATCGAAAGCTTTTTCCCATTTCTTCAAACAATCAGCATATTTAACAAAATCCTTTCCCTAATTGATTTTACTACAAATGTAATTTAAACATACAAAATTTAATTTCACCACAACTTTCAGCAACTAGCTTTGGTTCACCCTGAAGTTTTAAATTTAAACTGCTGAGGTGGCCAGTCACGTGTACAAGAAAACATAAATCTACCAACCAATTATCATCTAACAATTCTTCAACAGAACTAAATAAAAACTTTAATTTCTTCTTTCAAATTTAAACTATGCCAACGAACATTAGATTTAGATCAGCCATTAAACAAAATAAATAACGTCTACGTAGTGTGAATTTATTTCTTCCAAATATTCTTGAAATTGCCGATGGAATACTCCACGAATACGAATAACATTACTAGTTTTAACCACGACAATATTTAGCTACATAAGCTTTCTTGATGTATAATGCAATAAAATGTGTAAGCCTGTCCAATATCTATTCCAGCTTAAATATTTTTAATTTTTTTATTTCACCAGTAATATGTTCAAAAGATTATTTCACGATATATTGATTTTTTGGTGCGGTTAGCAAAAAAAAAATGCTTTTTTGATTTTTAATTTTTTATGAGGAAACAAAAATGAATACATATCATGTTTTATTCATATTAACAATATAGCTGTAAATTTTTTTATATTTGGAATATTTTACAAATATTCATAGATTATTTCGTGAGCCACAAATTATGTGCAATTGCTCTGCCACAAAATATATAAATCTAAGCGAAGTGATTGACTTTGTCACAATATGTACAAATATAACTCTATAATAATTTAATTCAAGGTAGTATGCGATATATGTAAAATATGAGCTGCCTCCTCTCTCACAATTAAAAAAAAGAATGAAAAAAGAATTAGTCTCAAGCACATGATGAAGGAAGTATATTGCTTCCAGAATATCGATATTTGAAATCAAATATTATAATTGTTAGTGAACGGAAACCGGACAATAATTAAATTATTTAATGAAAAATGACTTAAAAATTCAATTCAATACATATACAAATTAATTTTATAGTGAGACTGGATTGTAACTATAGAGTGTAGAATGATAAAACTTCAAAATTGATCACATTAAAAAGTTATTTAATGCATCAATTTTTGACGTTGGTGAGCAAAGTGAAAAAATTGCCTACAATTATAAAACTATATGCAATATCTTATTTCAATACATTTTTAAAAATTAAACCTGCATATATTTTACATTCACATATACATTATGTATTATGAATTTAATTAACAAAAGAGAAGAATCTTTTAACTTTTTCCTCACCTACTTCTTAACTTCCAATTACACCTTTTTTTTATTGCTTTATTCTATTGATAATATAATAGGTATGAATGTACCATCAATGTAATATGGGCACTAGGTCACGAATGCATGTTATATTATATCGTAAAACAATTATTATAACCGATCTTTTTTTTTTTTTTTTTTTTTTTTTTTTTTTTTTTTCTCCTATTACTCCGCGTGGTAGCATAGGGCTTCGATAGTGAACCTCCATTCCTCTCTGTTGAGTACTACTTCCTTAATATCGTCCCAGGTATAATTGTTGACTGTTAATTCTTGATCGATTGTGCGTCTCCATGTGTTGTATGGTCTGCCGGGTCTCCTTTGTCCTTGTGGATTCCACTCTAGAGCTCTTCTTGCTATATCACTTTCTGATTTCCTTAGTGTATGACCTATCCATTTCCATTTTTTCCTATTTATCTGTCTGTTGATAGGTTCTTCTCCAGTTATCATCCATAAATCTTCGTTGCTAATTCTTGCCGGCCAGAATATTCTGCATATAATTCTCAAGCACTTGTTGATGAATACTTGTAGCTTCTGTTTGATTCTGACCGAAGTGAGCCATGTTTCACTGCCATATATTAATGTTGACTTAACACATGCTCTGAATATTGTTAGCTTTGTTGTTCTCGATATTTGGTTGCTCCGCCATATCTTCATTAGGCTCCCAAATGTTCTTCTTGCCTTATTTATACGGCTGTTGACATCTTCTGTTGCACCTCCTCTTGATGTTATAATGCACCCCAGGTAGTTGAATTCTTCTACGTATTCTATCTGTTGTCCACTCACTGTTATTGGCTCACTGTAACTATTGTTTGTCCTCATTGCTTTGGTTTTCTCGATATTTAATTCCAGTCCCGATTTCTTTGCTTCTTCCTGTAATCTGTTGACTTTGTTCTGTAGGTCCCTTTGATTTTTTGATATGAGGCATACATCATCTGCGTAATCTAAGTCTTCTAAGTTTCCGAAGAGATCCCATTCTATTCCGTTTATTCCAGTGCAAACTTCTCTTAGAATGTCGTCTAGTATTGTGTTGAAGAGAAGTGGAGATAGTGGACATCCTTGTCTAACTCCTATATTGGTGTAGAATGGATCACTGATCTTACCTCTGTGTTGAACTGTTGTCTCTGCATCTTCATACATCGCTTTGATGATGTTGATGATTTTTTCAGGAACTCCTTTCTTTGTAAGTGTTCTCCATATTGCGCATCTCTTGACTGTGTCGAATGCTTTCTTAAAATCTATGAATAGTAGATATAGTGGGGCATTCCATTCCACTGATTGTTCAACTATGACCCGTAAAGTATTTGCCTGGTCTACACAGCTTCGGTTTGGTCTGAAACCTGCCTGCTCTTTCCGTAGTATTGGTTCTAGTACTTCTTCTAATCTTTTCTTTATAATAATTGCTATTATCTTATGAATAGTATTTAGAACCGTGATTCCTCTCCAGTTGCTGCAATTTGCCAAGTCTCCTTTCTTAGGTATCTTGACAATCATTCCTTTGTTCCATGATGGTGGTATATTCTCTTCTATCCATGCTTTCCTGATGTGGGGTTCAATTGTTTTTGCGAATAAGTCAGGGTCCAGTTTGGCTATTTCTGCTGGAATTCCATAACCGATCTTAAAACTGTAATAATTTTTACTGTAATATTGAAAACCCTATTGTATTGTATAAGTATGTATAGTAAAACGAAATTTAAATAAAACAAAAAAACTAAGTAAATGCAAAAAAATGTGAGGCATGAAAACGACAAAACATGAGAACCTGAAGTTGTACTACATAGAATATCAACTAACATTCAAATTTAAGTGGTACTGAGTACTTAAATAATCTGATTAAAAGTCAATACAATTCAGATCTCTATAGCCATATACACATGTTCATATACAGATTTAGTTATAATGAGAAACAAATGACAGTCAAATCACAGATTTGCATTTGTTTTATAAATTTATATTGTTGAAGATACACACTTGAAAATACATGTAGATGAAGACAATTGTGTACAATTTTGCATTAAAGTTAAAAGTAAATTTTAAACAGAATTTTAATACATGTAAAGTTGATAAATCAAAAATGTCGTATTTGAAATTATAAATGAATAGTGGATTATAGATAGGTAGGTGCTAGACTATTGGTAAACATGTTATAATCTTATACTATACAAGTTGTATAATTAAAAAAAACTAATTATTATAAAATTGGTCTTAAATAGAAGAAGAGTATATAACTAAAGGGTTTTCCAATAGGGATGATACAATTTAATAATTAAAAAAAATACATAAATTATTCAGTGAGACACTAATTTTTGTTTTATTTGACAAATTACATTATGCCATTATGTGTGGAAAATAACATTTGCCCATGTTTATACGAGGCAGAAATCTGCCGCAGAAACCTACCATCATGTTCATACGTAAAAAAAAACTGGTAGATTTCTGCCATTGTCGCTTTCAGTTTATTGAAATATCAAGATTAGCTGCATTAGAAATTATTGGCAAAGAAATAAATAAATAAATTTTTATTATTATTCTAGTGTCAATTCAACAATATTATTATTTGTATAATTTATACTTTTTTATTTGATTAATATTCGATTCGAAAATTACATTGTCAACAATAATTTCCTTTTTTTTCTGAATAAAAAATAATACAAATATTTTGACACTGACATATTCCCAGAAAAAAAATTTAAACGTCAAAAATCTACCAGCAATTTAAAGTTTTGATAGATTTGCTTACTCCTTACCCAAATGTCCCCTCACCTATAAGTTTTGGTAGATTTCTTCCACTTTTCTACCCGTATAAACATGCATATTTAAATTACCACCACGACTTCTTCGTACATCCTGCATTCTTTCAACCCAATTTTCAATCTTTTTCACATAAGCTTGGCTGTACAGTACATATTTAAGTTCATCATAGCTTTCCATGATTAGGCATAACCTACTGTACTGAGTACAAATGACATAATAAATGTCATAAAATAATTCGCAGTGTTGCCAGTTTAACTATTTTAAATTGTATCATAACTTAAATATCCATCATTGACTATAGTCAGAAATCATTTATTGAGCAGTTATAGGTGCAACGATTTAAACAAAATAGCAAAATACATCATCGATCGAGAATTGATTTCTTGTATACGCCATTTAGGCATTTTGCAGTTAAAAATGTAATTTTCCAAACCTAATTTTTTCAAAATGTTGGTCCGTTTTATCATATCTATTATAATTTTTAGTATAATCATTATCAACTTTTACGTATACGGAATCTAAGAATTGATTTTTTTTCAATGTTTTGCCTAATCCATTGAAAATCCATTGTAATTGTAATATGAATGTGAATGTGAAGCATGATAATGATACCTATTTCGGATATAAATATAAGTTTAATATATGGATACGGTTGTAGTTTTAAAACAGTTATAATAATGTAGTTAATAAATCATAGATTAGAGTCTATGTTATTTTTAGAAATTAATAAATTTCTGTTTTTATTTTGTTAATACTCCAGTAGTATTCGATGAATGAAACCCTTTAATTAATATAGTTTCGTTATTTTTGTACAACATATGACCCACTGAAAGCCTAGTGCAGTAGTAGTTTTAGTTAAATATGGTTATCAATCACCCACTTTTAAGCCAACTAACTCATTATTAATGAACCAATCAATCAATCTATACCTTATTTTAAGCTTGTTAATTATCGAAATTAACAAGTCGACGGTATAATACCAGAAATAAGTCAAATAAGTCAAAATCGACCATATAATACCAGAAATAAGTGATATTGTTGAATTACTTATCTGTGCTAATACTCTAAAAATTCATAAATATTTTTTATTCCATCTATTCCACCCTATAATTTATCACGTAAAACTAAATTAGAAAACAAATTCCAATATGTACAAAACAAAAAACAAATAAGCAAAAAAATTAAATTAAAATCATTATCACTACAATTAGATTTTGTAAAAATTTTCAAATATTCTAGTGAGAGGTACCTATCACTTTGAATTTTTTTGTTATTCTTGTTTTGTTTTAATTAAATTTAAAGATGCAATCACCTGTCTATACCTTTTCTATGTACATAGTACATAGATATACAACATACCATAAAATTGTTGTTGTACCTTTAAGAATAACAAAGTATTTTACAACTCATTAAAGATAATTTTAAGTTTTCATTTTGTTCTCATAATTACAGTTACATACAATAAAAAAGAAAAAAAAATTACAAAAAAAAGTCATGAAACAATAAAAAATTAAAACAATTTTTTTTTTTTTTATAGAAGGCGAGTGTTGATGGTAATGATGATGCACCTTAAAACAAAATGATTTCTATTATAAGGAAAGCGATTTTTTTTAAATGACCTTTACAAAATTGAAAATTCGCGTACTTGAGATTAGAATTACCAGTTTTAGTATAAAAAAATATAAATTTATTTTGATTATTTTTTATCTGTATATACAACACTTATAAATATACATTTACGTATATACAAGTGGGTGGGTACTGGGTACTGAAAAATACTATTCTGATTATTATTTTTTTTTTTTTTTTAAATTAGAAATAATTTTTGTTAATTGCAGATAATTTGATAAAAATTGTTTGGTTCAGTTTTACAAATAGTTAAGTTACATTTAAAAAATTATAAAATACAAACTGTTACAAGCTAGACAACTGTAAATGGCAACAAATAAGAATAATTTGATTGTTAAATCATCTTGAAAATTATTGTCAAGAATGGGTTACACTTGAAATTCCTAATTACAAAATCCCACAATCCAAATTAAAAATCCCTAAATATGAATTTTTTGTCGGCGGCATGTTAATAGTATGGTTTTATTAAAAAAATACAATAATTTAAAAAATATAGAATTTTTAAGATCCTGGGCTTCATGATACACCCTCAAACCCCCCTATTAATTTATTCAAAAATATTTTGATTTTCTATATCCGAATACGATTACATATACAATATAGCAACAAATATTTATCAACATTTTAATAATAAGTTGTATATCTTTTGGTACCCTTTTCCTTTTCTTCAGTCCTTAGCCAAGAGTTGAAACAAATTTTAAATAAGAAATTAGATGAAGAAAAATATTCGTATTAGAATTTATTTGGTGTATATGTTAGCAAAATAAAATTTTTTTATTGTTTAAAAAAGTTGTCCTGACGTTCCAAGATAAAGAGGACTAATTTGAATCTATATAGATCTTCTATAATATCTATATAAAATCTATATAGAAGAGTAATTTGGATGTTCATTTAGTTGTGAGTAATTTCAAATCTATACTTGAAATTGTAACTGAAATAATTTTCACTTTTTAAAAAATATAAAACAGAGATTTCTTTACGAACTGTAATATATTTTTGTGCAATATTATATTTGGTATAATCATGTTAATGGGTTCACCTAAATAAGAGCGTACGGCGTGTGTCAAAATTACCTCATGATAATACATTGGAAGGTGACCGAAATACGCAACGCCAACACGCTGTATATTGGAGTTTTCCATTTTTTACAAGCGTATGTTTCCATTTTTTGGTTTATTTATGTTCAAGACATATACATATACATGATTGTGATTTTTGTGATTTTGCCATTTTTGGTAAGATTGGATATTTTTTCAGCATTAATATCTTAATTGAATATATTTTTAATATAAATTATTATAATATTCTAATATAAATTAAATGTTAAAAGTTTTCAGTTTATTTTTCTTTAAAAAGTTAAAACATGTGAAATTGACAAACGCCGCGTTTGATTTCGGTGAACCCCATTCTTTACAACGTACGGCGCTAGTACGTCATACGTCGTACGTTCTTATTTAGGTTGAGTAGTTATACACTTAGAAGAGATCGGTCCGCTCTCAAAAAATACAAAAAAGTGTTGTTTAAACAGTGAATTTAGACTTGAAGAGAAATAGATTTTTCAAGAATTTCATTAACGCTTTTTGCTTCACAAGAAGCTATACAGTAAATCCGTAGTAGCTTGTTTTCTTAATTTTCTAGTCGATCGTTTTAAGCAGCCTCTGTGTCAACGCCTGTGATTGAACACTTTGGATACATAACCCATATTTTTGAAATATTCTATTTAAAATTTGAATTAGATTAATGTAATGTATTTTACATTTTGTACATCAACAACAATAGTAATATTTGGATTATAATTGTTTTTTTTTTAATTAATAAAAATTTTTATAATCCACAAAAAAAAGTAAAGAGTAAAAAAATAAAATCACAGTCTTAAATTCTATGCCATGCATGTCTAATTGTAATTAAGATCATAATGTAATAAAATAAAACAAAAAATAAAATCAAATTTTTAATCCAAAAAAAAATGTAATTAGTTTAATAAACCAAGGTTGTCCAAAATAACTTTATTTGCAATTCGGTTCTAAGTAATCATTAGTTGATTGTTTTTTGTTTGTTTTTGTTTTTTCACTTTAAAAATTAGTGATCTTTTCATCATTTCTTTCATGCTATTTATTTATTGTACAAGAACTACAAAAAAAATAACCGAAAAGCCTAGAGGAAATAAATAAAGTTTTTAAATTCCTTGTCAAATATTAATATAATAATAACAACAACAACAAACAGAGTAGTAAAGAGCGCAATCCCAAAAGACTCAAAAATATTAACCTCGTAGCTGTCATTTAGAAAATCATCAAAACTTCCAATTTTTTTTTATTTACTTTTTTTTTTTTTTTTTTTGTCAATTTTGAATTATATTCAATTCCCACGAATTTAAAAATATACAAGAGGAATAATAAAGATTTTCATCATTATATTTTTGTCATCAATGTTTTTTTTTTTGAATAAAAAATATAATAATCATAATTTCAGTATAGTATAGAGATGATGATGATAATGATGACAATGATGATGATGCGCAATGATTATGATTTCATTTATTGAATTTGCACATTGCACGTACATACCTTCAGAGGTAATCTTCTTTAAGAAAATTTTCAACAAAAACTTGTTTATTAATTTTATTTTGAATATAATTAATATTCTTAAATAGGCTTTGTAAGTAATAATATATATAGCTTTTAAAGATACATATACATACAATATTTTTGTTATTTAATATTTTGTGTATTATGTTCATTATCATAAAATGTATACAGGAATTATTCAAATATGGAATACAATGAACGCTTTCAATTTGAATAGAATTAGAACTGTCATTTGATTAATGAACTTTAAATGTGTTCATGATAAATATTAATGAAGTTGTATTTGATATCTATAAGATATTCATTCTTTCAGTTTTGTTATTAGAGTGTCAGTTCAAATTCTTATTTACTGTTTTACCTCAAAAAAGTGTGTTTTATTAATTTTTTAAAAATAATCTCTTGATATATTGCGATTTTTTTGTTATTAATTGTTTTTAACAATGTATTATTATATAGCAATGCTGTTGGTACGAGTATTAGATTGTTTTAGAATAGCTTTGTAGTAGTTATTTTATATGAAAATATTCTCTTTAGTGGATCTTAGTTCTTTACTGGGCGTATTTCTTTATTTTGAGCTCTCATGAGTTTGAAAAAAATTAAATAAATAAATAATTTGAAAAATCTATATAGGGTCACTTTAACTTTGTAGCATTATTTTCAATCAGTGATAGAAATTGTTGAAGTGGACTAATAATCGTTAAGGAAGGCAGATGTTCTATTTGAAATCTTTTTAGGGATCTCTAATAGAGATTATTTTAAATTTCGAAGTTCTTTCATTAAATCTTGGGTCTATGTCAAGTTGTCAAATAAAATAATATGTGTTTTGAAGACTCATTTGAACTGTTTCTAAAGCAATTTTAGTATTTATTTTAATTTTATTAAAATTTTCTTTAACGGTATTATTTAAATTTAAATTAACGGTAAATTATTTAAATTTTCTATAACGGTATTAACATTCAAAGTTTTTTCAGTATATCGAATTTGTACTGTTCTTTTGTTCTGTATATTTTGAGCATAATTCTTTGTGTTAAGAACAATCAATCTACGGTAAAAATAAAACATACAAACAATTTTATTGTCAAATATTTATTTTTTCTATATCCTTTTATATTTCTTGTCCCTTTCTGGAACAATTTACGACAAAAATTAAATTTCTTTGATAAAAACAAAACAACGTTTGGCACACAAAATATAAGGTTTTTCAAGTGTAAAATACGATATGAAATAAAATGAGGGAGTGAAAAGCAGCTGCTGTAATGAGCTCTAGAAAAGCATATTTAATTTAAAGCACTTCATATTTCGTATTTTTAAAAATTCTATCGTTAGCTTACAATATTTGTATAAATTTTTCAAAATTTGCAATTCTACCTGCTCAAAACATATTTTGGATCTGCTTGCAGAGACATATTTTGAATCTATATTCATCAAGCATTCTACATCTATATTCATTCAACAGCATTGGCGCAATAAGTACACCTGCCTTTCAACAAAAAGGTCTCAGATTCGATTACCGACGAAGCAAAAACAAATGCGTTATGGGTCCAGTTCCCTTTGTCAATGAGTTAAAATAAATAACAAAAACATAATTGAGAATATAATTTGGTAACAATTTAAATAAAATGGAACTACACTATTTAAGAAGGCCCATTCCCGACAGTACAGTTTTCCACATTTATTTTCCACATATATTTTAAATTTGATTAATAAATGCTCGGAGTCGGAAAACATTAGACGTAAAATATTTAGTAAAAAACTTGCAGTACTGTACTTAATTGAACACTGTATAAATAATTTAGAAAAGGTAATTCTACGTCAGTTACTCACAAGAACATAAAAATAAAAAAATAAAAAAAATATTTAGCATAATAGAATAACATAATATAATATATTTTTTGGCATATATTGATATTATGACTAGTAAACATTTTCTTGAACATGAAAATTTCTGAATATTGAAAAATGAATTAAAGAGGCTTAAATCATTAAATAAAAATTAATATTATTAAAGAGGTGTAACTCTTTCTCTCTCGTAGGCCAAAAAAATATATGTAAAAAAAAATTGTACAAATTACGACAGAAACATAAAAAATATCGTAAAAATTCGTAATATCATAATTTTCAAAATTGACATTGAAATGTTTCTGAAATAATTTATGCAATAATTGTTAAAAAAAAAACTGTGCATAGCAAATTTAAAATGGTTTTATTTTCTTCTAAACTTTTTATTGTGATTTACACACTTAATTATCAAATTATGCGTTGAAAAGGTGCGGGCTTTTAATTAATTATATAGTAATTAATCAAAGATGTTTGTATTATATTTTAGTTTTTTGTTTTTATTTTCAAAAATTAGAAGAAGATTTTAGAAAAACGGTTCAGTAGCTTAAATTTGATAAAGTGTGTAAAGGTGAGAAAAAATGAATTAATCAGGAAAAATTTGTTTTAAAATTGTTATAAAAAAATATTTATTTTAAACTTCCTGAATTTCAACCTTTTATTAATATAACAGGAAATAAATTTTGGTAATTTAATATTTAATATTTACAAAAAAAAAACAAAAAGTAATTTAAATGCAACATTTAATAAATCATTTTTAATAATAATTCTGTGAGATTTTCTCATCATATTAAATCAATATTAACTTGTGATTAACTCATTTAGACAATTCTTAAATTTCCGAATTTATTTAAATATGAGTGATTGTTTTAAGATTTTAATAAATTTTTAATTTAATTTTTAAATTAATGCTAAATTATTGCAAAAAAAATTAATGCTAAATTATTCATGAGAAGTAAATATTTGATTTAATTGAAAATTTTTCAATCGTTATGTATAGTTAAATATAGAGTGAAGACTAACTGCGTAGAGACATAGTAAGGATGGCAAAAAAAATTTCAAAGAGACGTAACGCTAAAAAAGATCATGGTTTTTTGTTTTTTATTAATGTGGAGTTGTACTTATACGCCAACTCTTACGATCTATTGTATTTCCCCATTGATTTGAATCTTAGAGTTGTAGGCGCATTGATCTTAGAGTTGTAGGCGCATGTCTTTGATGAACGCTATTATTGCTTTGTGCTATACACACTATTATATCAGGCGATGTGTATTAATGGAAATAATTATGTCTTTTGCGAGCTATAGCGTCGAAAAAAAAAGAATATGATAGAAGGATTCCCCTCTGCGTCATTCTGTCTGTGCTCGATCTACCAATCTTGAACAGATGCTTGTCAAATGGGCCTAGCGGGATATGTGTCAACTGCCAATTTGAATCTCGATCCAAATATCCCGTCACTGGTTTTCTACCCCATTTTTGGGCCATAAGTACACTATGTCGAAGCTCCTGGAGGTAAGGTTATTATTAAATTCGCATTTTTAATTTAAGTTAAAATCAACTTGTCCTCTTATTTTGTGTTTGAGGTTATTTTTTAGATGCAGCCTTGTTGTTGTCGTTTCTCTCGTCTTTATCAGGTATAGATGCATCAGGTCTTTATCAGGTATAGATGGTGGGAGTTCCAGAATTTTTTCGAGGACTAGAGTAGGGTACATTTTGAATGCTCCAATAACCCCAGCAATACTATCCTTTGTATTTTAGTAAGCTTGGCACATGCATAAAAAGATCAGTAAAACACATCTTAAATAATTTGTAAAAACTATTTTAGGTGTGATGTGGTTTGGTTTGTGCTAAAACACTGTAATCTCGAAATTCAATTATCAATTTAATTTGCTGCCAAATTTTTTTTACGTATATCAATTCAATTTTCTGTAATGCCCAATGGATGGGATTATGTTAATTGTATTTTGTTAACAGGTACATGTGTGTTATGTATTTTGAAAACAGGTACAAATTCTAAAAATACATTTCTGATATTAACATTTGATCTGTTAGGTTTATATACTACGAAAATTTCAATTGTATCTTCTAAGCTAACTGTTGTAAACAAGAAGTAATTGTATATACTTTTATTTTGTGTAATTTCTCCTTAGCTTTATTTGCCATAAAATATAATAACAATGAACACAAACAATAGAGCTATGTCGGCTTTACTTTCCAAATAATTTCCAAATAAAAGTATATACCATATACCTAATGTGTATACTACAGCTATTTTTTATTTCTATCTGGTTACTGACAACAGAATAAACAAAAATTAAATAAAAAATTAATAAGATGATCGTCAAAAATCGAATTAATTTCTTGATCATTATTTGATAATTAGCTTTGACAATATAGACAAGCTTTTATAATTATAGCCGTGATATAAAAAAAAGCAATGTCCTGTGATAATGTGAAAAAGTATGTAAATTAAAAATTTATTCAACTTTAAAATGAAAGTTGATTTTTTCTTTAATTGAATTTTGACCGTCGTGACGTATTCCATCCACTTTTTTATTCATAATTAATTTTCTTTTATTTATTATTACAGTTATTTTATTGATAACAGTTATTTTCAACTTATTATATCTTTTTCGAAATCAATTTTAATTGATTAAGTTATATTCACCTTATTATATATATATATTTCAAAATTAATTTGATTGTCACTAGTGGTCACTAGTGGATTGGTGGTATGAAAAGTATAAAAAGACCAAATATCAATTACAATAACTATTTATCGAATATACAGCTTTAAGTTTGAGTTTCTTTTACTGAGTTTATTATCAAAACAAATTGTTTCCGGGTTAGATTCACGTTTAAAAATTCAAGACACAGGCTCAAATTTACCGTAGTCAGTTCTATGGTTAGCAATATTAGACAGGTCAACGGAACGTGAATTACGCGGATTCTCTTTAAAAGTTATTAAGTTCCTAATTTTAGTGCCATCATATTTTGAGCAATAATTTGGTGGATAAACATAAAATCAGCCATCAATCGACGTTATTGGAGAGATTTCAGGCCTATTAAAAGGAACCTATCTTCGTAAGGAAGAAAAAGCAAGTAGTAGAAAGCGTAAATTACGCTGAACTGCTTCAATTCGCAAAATATCAACATTCCGATATGGAGACCAAACTTGTGCAGCATATTCAAGTGTCGGTCTAATATATGTGATGTCTGAATGTTTAGTAATGTAGAGTATCTGTAGAGTATATAGGGTATCTGTAATTTCTTTGACCAACAATTTGAAATGGATTCTGTGATCCAAAATAACACCTATATCACAAGTCAACTCAGAACGGTTTAATGTTTGATTCCTAAGATAGTAATCAAATTCAATAATAGAGCTTTCCTAATCCAGCAACCAATATATCTCTCAAATAAATTAGTGACTAACCTAAAAATAAATCTTTAAAAGAAAAAACAAGACAAACAATTGAAGCTGATTTTAAATTTAATAGTTAAGTAATATTAAATAAATATATTTAATTTTCTAATTACAATCAATTACTAAACTAACACCTTCTTATTCTATTAGATCTCATGTATTATATAATCTAAATAATATTAAGTTTTTTTTATAACGTTTTCAAATTATTTATTACTGATGCTTTTAATTCTATTACTTTTTATGGTGTACTACTTAGTATCCTAGTACATAATATACGAGTATGTATGTACATTTTCTCAGTGCAATTTCGGTATAGCTAGGTGTTCAATGACTTTTCAATCAATTAGTTTTATTACACATACATTAACATATATGAATTTTTCATTTTAAAAATTTCATTTAATCAAACAATGAAAAATAATTAAAATTGCAATTTGCATTTAATTGAAAAAAAAAAAATAAAAAATAAAAAGAAAAGCAAATCGAAGAGAAAATCTCTTTGTAAACAATGAGTTGTTAAAATGCATCCATCTTAAATTATTTTGTTAATTACAGTCTAAACATGAATTTTTTATTGCTTTTTTTTTATTTTTTTATTCAAATTAAATAGTTGTTAGTATTGATTCATTTTTAAAGAGAGTTAGTTAATAGCAAAAATATTTCTTGTTGAAGAAATAATGTATTGCAAAATTATTGTAAGGACTGACATAATCATAATAAAATATTATTATGCTAAAGCTGACATAATAATTGAAATAATTAAAACACTGCTTTTTAACAGAATATATTCAATTTGTATTTTTGAATTGTTGTTAATATTTCGTAAACAGATTTTTATGTATTTACTCTATAATGATTATTTGTTACGATTATAGCCAAGATGACTCTGATAAAGGTTATTTGCTTCTTGATTCACTGAGATTAATATTTCCTAAAGTAATGTGTCCTCATAGGGCTCCGAAATAAGGTATAACTGATCCGGATACAGGGTCATAGTGGCCCGCCTGAACGTGAGACAGCAGACGAACTATAGCAAGATCATCGCTGAGCAACATTTATGGACTGGAACTGGCAGTTGGTCTATTGACAATATTATTCTATCAATAAAAAAGACGCTGAAGAGGGAAAGAAATATTCTATAGAAGCGTATTGAATCTCCAAAATATATGCACAAAAAAATAACCAACTTCTTGCTAACTCGCAATAGAGCAGACTGCAAGGTCATACTTACTGGTTTATAACCACATGAATAAGAACATGTGTAAACCAGTACTAAGTGACGATCCAACATGTAGACACTGCCTGGAAGAGAAAGAAACCTCCACAGATGTTGTAGGAGAGTATTGAGATCTTTCAAAGCTGAGACTTACGTTGTTGAAAACGCATTTCATAGCCTCAGAAAACTTCTGCAAGATAAAACCTTCAAATCTATTGATCTTTATTAAAAGGGACGACTAAATTGAAGGGTGGAACAGGTTATAAAGGGCTACTGAATTGTATACAAGAACTGGAATTACAATGTACTATGTCATATGCCTCGGTTTGTAAACCTCAGAATTTTTATTTCATCTATTTTCTGAACCAGTTTTCTAACTAAAATTAAAAATATCAGTTTAGTATCAACATTTTTTATCCCAAGTTCAGTGTCTAATTTAGACGTAGATCTGACAAACATATTACATAATGTGGAGCGAGTAATGTTTGACATATATGTATGTAATGTATGTATAATTTGTATACCTACTTTTAATGGTAACTTAGGTAGAAATTAGTTCTTGTACATTAAGTACGATACTGCAATTAAACTAAATATGGCAAAACTAAATAATTAACTAAAATTGTGTAATAATAATACTATTTTTGTTAATTTTTTTATGGCTAAGTATAATGTGTAAACTTAAATGGAATAAAAAAATTAAACTAAGTAACAAAAAAAATAAGTAATTTGGTAAAATAAAAACATGTCTAACTAATAGCCAAAAACTGTAAGAACAGACAGCTTATTATTATTTATTATTAATATTTAGAATGGCAATAAACATTTTTTTTAATTCTTATTAAATTAAAGTACAAAAATTGCATTATAAATGAATTGTACGTGAACTATCATATTCAAAAATAAAGGAAAAAACAAAAATTTCTTAATTGAAATCTTAATTTTTTGTTTGAAATATCAAAATTTTACGAAGTTTGATTTATTATTGATTTTCCAGATCTAACTTGCCTAATGATTATGGATATATGTAATTCAACTAAATATACTCTAGTTTCATACAAGTGTAAACTAAACTGTATTTACATACGTTAATATTGATATTTTCATTTAATCTTGTCAATTTTTACAAGTTCTCCTTTGATTTTTGAATTATTAATTAGTTTTTTTCGCTATTTTTTTAACAGCTTTCTTTCTACTCTTTTTTGTTTTGCTTTTAACACCCAAAATATTCAAGATAATAAAAATATTTGAAAATAGCTACGCTAATATTTAACAAGCATTTTAAAGCATGAAATTAATCGTTTGCAACAACTCACGTTGTATATATGTACAACAGAATGAATTAATCGCTTCAGTCAATGTGCTCTATTCGTTTACAGTTCAATAATGATGATGCGCTTTCTACAACATGAGTAGTATTTTTCGTGTTTTTTGTTATTATTTTTTGCATGAACAAGGTGGAAAAAATGAATTAATTTCACTTTTTTCCACATACTAAATTGAAGTATCAAAGTTTAATATGTATTTTTTGTTGTTGTCTTATGCGTCACCACAACATCATTGAATAAATGAGCTGAAAAAATTTTCATTTGTCTAAATAAATCAAAATGTATCCACTGAATTCATTTTCTATTTATCTGATTTTTCATTTTTGTGAGTTTTCCTTTGTTTTGTTATATCTAAACGTTTTATTGTTTTAATACCAAATTTTGTTTGTTTTAATATAGGTACACCGTACGTTGTATATCTAAATTTCGTGAATAAAAATCAATAAATCATTCAGAGTGCATTCACTACCGGCGTTTTAAGATGAAGAAAATGTTTTGTTGTTTTACAGATTTATATTATGGATTCATATTTAAAACACACAAAACACTAATAATAACAACTATAAAAATAAATTTACGAGTATTGTTTGTTTACAACAATGTTGCATCATAATGTTATAACCTGTTGTAATAATGTAAAAGCATTTCTGTAAAAACTATAGTAAAGTCATTCAAATGAAAGTTATTTTGATAAATGAAAGTGAAAATAGATGTAATTTAATTTTGTATTGAAATTGAAGATGTTAGGTTATTTAACTTAACAATTTGAATTCATTAGAAATGAATTCATCATCAGAGATGATATAAAATTTTTATATAAGATTTAAAAGAACAATGGTTTGAAGATTAAAAAATGAATGCTTTTTGTTTTAAATTTATGTTACATATATCAAGAAGCTTGAGAAATATTTTGATTGATTATATTTAACTATATATTATGTATTCTAAATCCCTATAGCACTGCAATTGTGAACAAAAAGTGGTAAAAAGTAACATACACAAGTAATAGAACATAGTAGTACACAAGTGAACAAATTGATAACATCCGTATACTATTGATTAAGCAATAGAAAATACCTAATATAAATTGGTTCATAGCAGGTGACTTAATGAAGGCTGTATTATTAAATTTACTAATATCGTTAATAATACAGTTAATAATATTTAATTGTTGATTAATTTGTTATTATAAAAAAAAAAAATATAATTTTTTGTAATTTATTTGAATGACATCTTCTGATATTTAAAACAAAAGTTAGCCGAACCAAATTTTAAGCCAAACTTTTTTAAGGTGGTTAAATTTAATGGTAGTGGAAAGTTTTATGATAAACCTCTATTTTATGGTAAACATCCAGTTTCGATGAAAAAAAAACATATAACAATCCTTGATAATGAATTAGAAGAGAGCTCAAATCGCTTTGAAGAAATATGGATTATTTTTGTTTTGTCTTATATGATTCTAATTTGATAGTATAGGCAAATATAGAAGAAACTAGGAAAATATAGCAAATTGAGTTCGATATTTAATTAATGTGCAAAGGGAGGAAAAATGATCGAATATTTCAATTAATTGGAAGACTAGTGCCAAACCAAATAAAAAAATCGTTGTATTACAGTATGTTCCATAGTGAAGTATTAAATATATAAATGAAAGCTATAAAAATCTATTTGGCCACAAGAGAAAAAGTATATCAAGTGCTACAAAGTATATACATAATACTCACAACATTTTGCGACTTAAGTCGATGATAGAATCCAAATTGGTTACTCAGGTACATCTGCTGGCTACAGAAAATGTAAATATAAACATTCTAGTGAGAAAAAATCAATGTATATTATGGGTACGGAAGAAATATCGATACTCTATAAGACGTATCGCGTTGACAAGTTGTACAATACAATTCTTAGTGAGATGAAAGAAATTATTAGTTTAAGATAATTTAAAAGACAAATAAATGTATATTATCTATTCTGAATTTAGTACATAATGAATTATAAATTTGACTATGTTTAAGTATTTAGTAAGTATGTACAGTAGGTTTAGTTTATTGATACATCTTAACTTTGCTTTATTAATGTTTAAAATTGAATAATTTTGTTAGTAAATCTTACTTTTGTATTTTTGTTATCCTACACTGCTTACACGAGCAATTGGGCACATTACAGAATTGTCAAATAAATAAATAAATTAACGAACTAAACCAATTAAGATATATTTACCGATAGTTAACATATCTTTAGCGCAACATAATCCGTCAACGGTTGAAAATAAACTTTCCTTCCTCTCTTCACACAATTTTTTGTTTGAAACGATCACTGCAATCGCCTTGTGTTCTATAATCTTATATTTAGATATGATTGTAGGATGTAGGTTATGTAGTATCAAATATATAAAGTTGAGATCAAAGAATTTGCCGTTTACTTTTAATTCGTATTATTTAAACTATAAAATGTAGTTAAGTAAAGCATATTCGGAGGTTGAAACGTGAATATGGAAAGATGCGTGCACAACGTATTTAAATATCAATATTTTTTAACAAGGTACTAATTATAATAATGGACGAAAATGTTCTTAAAAATATGACTTAAAATATTTTTGTCTTAATTGAAATCAATTATATTACTTCGGAAACATGAAAATATTTTAATTTTGCAATCGATTGAAAATGAAACTAATTTCCAGCTTTTGGAATATTTGACTAATAAAATATTTTTGAACAGTAAAATATTTTTCCAAAATCATAAATTTTAAAACGAGGGAAAGATTTCTTCAGAGATTTAACATCATAACAGATTTCAGATTTCCATCTGATTCATTAACTCTGTATGTGTAATGTATATTTTCTTTTGACAGAGTATATAGATTTGTTTCTTAACTTTTATTAAATAATTTATAGTAACCTATTAATAAATAATCCCTTTTAAAATATTTTGAAATCAGATTAAAATCTTTTTTTTTCTTCAATATATCAGATTATTACATAAAACTCATTTTGGTGTTTTAAAGGTGTGTTTCATAAATATTTGGAATATTAAAAAAAAAAAATAAAGTTACATAGGAGTCAATTTACTACCCATTATTATACTATTTATTTTCTTTTTACACACATTATGTGTATATGTATTGTATATATTTACCTATTAATTGTTGTAATTAATTCACTGTCTCAAAATAATATCGCGTCGACAATAATTAAACTAGTTTTTATTAAACTATTAAATGTACTTTTTTTTATAATAGTTAAAATAATGCCAATATGTCTCTTATGTATGTTATAAATTGACTATATTTGGCGATTAATTAAATACAATTTGATGTGAGTTCATAAAAACAACAAAAAATTAATAAAATTCTGCAGTAAATCAAAAGATTGAATATAATTTTTAACAAAATGTTGATTGCAAAATTTTAATTCCAAAAAAAAAATTGTTTTTTTATATTTTTATTAGTTTCTATTAAATAATGCAAAACGTATTGAACTCACGTACTTATGGTTTATTTTTTTTTAATATGCCACAATGTTGTAATAAATTTTTTCTTAAGAAACAATAATTTAAAAAATATTTTAGAAATTTTTGAAAAATAAAATTAAATTAAATCAGTTACATATTATTTAATTATTTGGTTTTTTTAATAATAATTTTATATTAATGACATCTATAATTAAAATAAAAACGTTTGACATGAGCATATACGTAATGGAATATAATTATTGTAGTTAATTTTTTAATGTTACAATTTTGATATTATTTTATGTAATCAATTTGCAGATTTGACCATTTGAAAATACCGATTCTGAGTATATGACCATTAAGTTCCTTTTGGGTATAACAATAAGTTCGTTTGAGATTCAAGTGATAAAAATATAATCGAAAAAAATTGAATCAATTTATCGAATGATGTTTTCGATTATCATTCTTAGCACATTAGCACAAAAATTAAAAAGTGTTTACTTAACCAACTTAGTTTCGTTAACCAACACTACTGAAATAGAACATATCAGTAGGTGTGGGGTAGTAATTTTGGACTACCTAGTAATATACAGACCCAAGTTTGAATTTGAAAGTTTTAAAACTCATATGTATACAAATTTCATAGAAATTAATATGTGAGTTATATAAACGAAATCAAATTTCCACTTTGTAAAGCCAAAACTAAATGTTAAAATTATAGTAAAGCTATACCTGTTTAATTTAGAAATTAATAAATTAATTTCTTCTTTGACAAGGGTTTTACTTTTTTATTTTTTATATCCATTTTATCGATTCAATATAGTAAAAATTATAATTTTAAGAAAAATATGGGCGTAATAAAGAAAATAGTCTTCAACATATACTGTTAGAAAAGTTCATTAAGAAATAAATCTGGGATAGATCAGGAAAAGACTCATAATCTCAATCATCTCGAATACACTTCTATATATGTGTAGATAATCTGGATGAAAAAAGTTCAAATCACCAACTGGAGAGATTCCGCTCGTGTCCGAAGACAGTGGAGGACAATTTTGTATCAGGTTCAGAACCTTCAAGGTCTGTAGCGCCCAGCAAGTAAGTAATCTGAACTTTATTGAAAAGAAGTGAAAGTTAAAAATGTTCTAAGCTCAAAGGTAAAGTAATAAATTCAGCTTAAAAATTAAAATACCGATCAAAACGGCGACGTATGGGTGAATATTTTGACACCCACGGATCCAGATTTGAATTCCACTCAGAGCATTCGATGATTGGAATTACTTGGACAAGAGAGAATTTCTTGGAAAAAAGAAAATATTCTGCTTTTTAATTAAAATTCTGATCGAAGTGGTGTGGTTATGTTATTTGATATCTGCGATTCCGGATTCGTATTCCATTCAGGGCTGTTGAATTCAACTTTTTTCATTCTTTAATTATTCCTAAAATAATTAAATGTTTTATATATTGTTGAAAGATATTTTTTTTTATATTTACTATAGTTTAATAGTAGTTGTAAAATTTCTGATTTAATTAGTTGCTAAAGAAGATTCATAAATAAATATAGGCAAACAATACTTTTATCATATGAAAATCTCTTATACAGTAAATCTTATGAGATGAAAACTGGTGACTGAAAGCCTAAGCGAGTAAGGAATTCGTATTCCTTTGTGAATTAAAGATTAGAAAATTAAAAGCAAAATCGAAGGTAAAATTTTTTAGCTTAACGAAATTAATTTAATATGGGTTTTCCTGCTCATTTTTGTAATTTTCTTCTTCTTAAAAATCATGTTACATAACAAAATTAGTTAAAGACGGTAACAAAAATGAGTAAATGTCGCTGTTAAATTAAATTTGAATTAGGTACTATATCTCTGTTACTTTGTTACTGCCTTACCTAAATTAGCGGGCTGACGTATAGCGTAAATGAACGTTCGCTACCTAATATAATATGCCGTTGCATCCGAAATTAATGCAAACTATTTATTACTAGTTAAATACACGTTACTATGTAACTTTTTGCTACCGTTATATATAGTGAAAAATCAAAATTAAAGCATTCTAGGTTGTACTGCATTATAAATTATCAAAATCAAAAATTCCCCTATCAACAATATTTTAGTAATATTTGATACTTTAGTTAAATTAGTAGATTAGCAGACAGACTATATAATTGGATTGATATAGATTGAAATATTTAGTCAACTAATATTTCATTAAAAACTATATTTCTAACAGTTCTATTCTCTTCGGTGACAATTTTCAAATGATTTATATTCCCAGTAGTGCGCGAAATCCCGACATATAGTTGTCCATGTGAAAACCCTGGTGCATCAAGTAAAATACCAACCTTATTGAGAGTTTGACTTTGCGCTTTGTTGATGGTCATTGCAAAGGCAGCTCGGACGGGAAACTGGCGTCTTACTGTTTATTTTTTTTTATAAATTAAGAAAACCAAAAAATTAAAAACTACTGTTTTTTTTATTTTAAAATACAAAAGACTACAATATCAAATATCAATAAATAGGTACATAGGATATATTAATATATTACATATAGGTACATTTATTATTTATCTATATTGTTTATTTTTTTTTTAAATAAAAAACACTAAAATATTAGAAATAAAGTAAACTTAATATAGCTATTGTTTTTTATTTACAAATAAAAAACCGCTAAAATTAGGTACTAACGATTGTTTAGACATCAAGATTTAGTTTGTACTATTGAAAGTTTCACTGTCCTGTAAACGTTGTTCCACAAATTTTGACATCCGACTTTGTTTAATGAAAAAATAGAATATTCTCCTATTATCATCAAACATTTTTGAAACAAAAAATGCTAAAACTAATTTTTTCCTTTAAATCGAAATCGACTCTTGTCATTTGTTAAACTTTTTGTTTAATGTTTGTTGTGTTTGATTATTTTTGTTCTTATATTGATTGTTATAAATAATAGTATTGATAATAACAATTAGTAGATACTAAACTACCTACATTTATCAGATTTTTTCAACTTTTTCTTAATTGTATTTTTTATTTATTTAAAAATTTAATAGGTAAATTTTTTTTTTCATTTTCTTGTATTTTTTATTTTTTATTTTATTTGTTTATAATTTTTAATTTCTATATATTTAAAATCATTGTTTATTCTTTGAGCCAAACAAACCTTAAATAAATAAATAAGTAACTTTTATCAAATAAAATCTTATGAGTAAACGTTGCTCTAAATGCTAACACTTATGCCAACACTTATGTAGTTGATTATATAAATTGATTAAAGTTTTTTTGATTATTTTTCATAAAAAAATACGTAATAACTTACGCTAATCAATGTAGTCAAAAAATTATTTTAAAATATATTTTTCAAGTAAATAAGAATTTATTCAATTGCTTTGAAATTATTATTCTAAATATTTTTAATCCATTTTGTTTTAGCAGGGAAGGAAACAGAAAGAATTACGTGCTAATTCGACATTTATTTGATTTTTTTGTTATTATTTTTTCTTTTCTCTTTCGTTTGGGTTAAAGAAATGTATCCATAAAACAAAAACAATTCTCAGTAGATTGAAATAAAAAGGGGAAAGATTATGTACATAAATTATTATATAATATAAAGCCGCACACGCATCTACTATCAAAGGATAGTAGGTAAAGGATCCATTTATAAGAAAATGCACTGGAATAAAATTTTATAATTTGTTAATGATTGGTTACCATTTTTCTAGTCGATTTCCAAAATTGTAAGAAATAGAAAGTAATAAGAATTTAATTTGTGAGAGAGAGATAAAAATTCAAAACACAAAGTGGGAAAAAAATTATCGAACATATATCGAGATGTGTTACATTTAAAAATGCATAGTAATAAAAAAACATTATTTATTCACATTATTAATATTCAAATTTCCTTCCTATTTATGAATTCTAATATTTTTTTTTTTTTTTTTCTCCTATTACTCCGCGTGGTAGCATAGGGCTTCGATAGTGAACCTCCATTCCTCTCTGTTGAGTACTACTTCCTTAATATCGTCCCAGGTATAATTGTTGACTGTTAATTCTTGATCGATTGTGCGTCTCCATGTGTTGTATGGTCTGCCGGGTCTCCTTTGTCCTTGTGGATTCCACTCTAGAGCTCTTCTTGCTATATCGCTTTCTGATTTCCTTAGTGTATGACCTATCCATTTCCATTTTTTCCTATTTATCTGTCTGTTGATAAGTTCTTCTCCAGTTATCATCCATAAATCCTCGTTGCTAATTCTTGCCGGCCAGAATATTCTGCATATAATTCTCAAGCACTTGTTGATGAATACTTGTAGCTTCTGTTTGATTCTGACCGAAGTGAGCCATGTTTCACTGCCATATATTAATGTTGACTTAACACATGCTCTGAATATTGTTAGCTTTGTTGTTCTCGATATTTGGTTGCTCCGCCATATCTTCATTAGGCTCCCAAATGTTCTTCTTGCCTTATTTATACGGCTGTTGACATCTTCTGTTGCACCTCCTCTTGATGTTATAATGCTCCCCAGGTAGTTGAATTCTTCTACGTATTCTATCTGTTGTCCACTCACTGTTATTGGCTCACTATAACTATTGTTTGTCCTCATTGCTTTGGTTTTCTCGATATTTAATTCCAGTCCCGATTTCTTTGCTTCTTCCTGTAATCTGTTGACTTTGTTCTGTAGGTCCCTTTGATTTTTTGATATGAGGCATACATCATCTGCGTAATCTAAGTCTTCTAAGTTTCCGAAGAAATCCCATTCTATTCCGTTTATTCCAGTGCAAACTTCTCTTAGAATGTCGTCTAGTATTGTGTTGAAGAGAAGTGGAGATAGTGGACATCCTTGTCTAACTCCGATATTGGTGTAGAATGGATCACTGATCTTACCTCTGTGTTGAACTGTTGTCTATGCATCTTCATACATCGCTTTGATGATGTTGATGATTTTTTCAGGAACTCCCTTCTTTGTAAGTGTTCTCCATATTGCGCATCTCTTGACTGTGTCGAATGCTTTCTTAAAATCTATGAATAGTAGATATAGTGGGGCATTCCATTCTACTGATTGTTCAACTATGACCCGTAAAGTATTTGCCTGGTCTACACAGCTTCGGTTTGGTCTGAAACCTGCCTGCTCTTTCCGTAGTATTGGTTCTAGTACTTCTTCTAATCTTTTCTTTATAATAATTGCTATTATCTTATGAATAGTATTTAGAACCGTGATTCCTCTCCAGTTGCTGTAATTTACCAAGTCTCCTTTCTTAGGTATCTTGAAAATCATTCCTTTCTTCCATGATGGTGGTATATTCTCCTCTATCCATGCTTTCCTGATGTGGGGTTCAATTGTTTTTGCGAATAAGTCAGGGTCCAGTTTGGCTATTTCTGCTGGAATTCCATCTTCAACTGTTGCTTTGTTGTGCTTCAGGATATTGATTGTAGCTTTGATTTCTTCTATATTTGGAGCTTGAGTAGATATTGGCAGTCCCTCAGTTGGGTAGATATTTGCATTGTCTCTGTTTCTTATGACTGCTTCATTATTTGTACTTTCTTCGTTGCTCAGTTCTTGGAAATGTTCTCTCCATCTCTTTAATTGATCCTCTAAGTTTGTGATGAACGCACCATTTTTATCTTTAATTGGTTTGTTTTGTTGTTCCGACTGGTTTGTTAAGTTCTTGATTATGCGATGCAATTCTCTCAGGTTATGTTGCTGTGCTGCTTTTTCTGCTTCTCCGGCTAAATTTTGTAGAAATTTCCTTTTATCTCTTCTTGCTGCTCTTTTTACTGTTTTCGCTATTTCTTCATATTCTCTTCTTGATGCCATCTTGTTGTTTATCATTTTCTTCATTTCACCTCTTCTTTTAATCAAGGCCCATGTGTTATCGGTTATCCAGATTTTTCTTTGTGGTTGTGAAATTCCAAGATTTTGTTCGCTTGTTTGGTTGTAAATTTCCAGAATCTCTTCCCAAGTGTGTTCTCTATTATTTCTAATATTTTCTCGTAACGCCGTAACTATGTCAGCTCTTACTTGCGGATTTTTTAAGTTGTTTATATTTATTTTCTTCCTTCTATTTCTTCTGCCTCTTCCTTGTTGACTTAGTTTCATTCTGAAGTCCCCAGTTAGCAATTCATGATCGCTGTGTATATCTGTTCCCCTTCTATTTCTCACATTGATTGTTTCCAATTCTTGCTGATGCATATGTGATCTATCTGATTTCTTGAGATCCCGTTTGGTGTTGTCCATGTGTATTTGTGGATATCTTTGTGTGGAAATAGACTCCCTCCGATTGCTAGGTCGAAAGTCTGACACAACTCTATCAATCTTTCCCCGTTGTTGTTTCTTTCTCTTCCTAACCCGTGTTTGCCCATTATCTCCTCAAGTCCATTGTTGTTAGATCCTATTTTCGCATTCCAGTCACCCATTAATATTATGATATCTCCCCTATTTATGAGTGCTAGCGTTGTTTCTATTTGTTCGTAGAAGTCATCCTTAATATGGTCTTCAGCGACATCTGTTGGTGCATAGCATTGAATTATTGTTACATGTCTTGTCATATTTCGAAATCGCCCTATAACAATTCTATCCGAGACTGCCTTCCAAGAAACCAATGTTTGTCTCAATTTCTTTGATATTAGTATTCCGACTCCACTTTCACCCCCTGTTTCCCTTCCACTGTAAATTACCATGTTTCCATTCTCCGTGTTGATTTCTCCGGTGTTGTTCCATCGCATTTCACTTATACCTAGGATGTCTAATATTATTAATAATTAATAAATTATCATTGATTATTACATGGCAAAATTTAATTTTGAAGCAAATAAAAATGCATCGAGTCATTCATAAAAAAACATTATTCGTTCTTGGTATTAACTACCTGGCTCAATACCTGAAAAAATTTATATATTGAAAATACACCAAATATACAAAATAATAATTATAATCTGTTTGAAATAAAATGAAATTTTACTTCCCTTATAAGACAATAAAATAAAATAAGGTACCTAATTTAGGTACCTGTAAAAAATCAATCATTCAAAATTTCTTTACTCTCATACCCTAATAAATTTAATACGTTGATTTCAGACGACCATGCATGTACATTAGAAATCTCTTCTCCCGTGACCCGTGGGCTATTTAAAATTAAATTTCAAAAATTAAATGGCTTTTTAAATCATTTATATCGCACTCTTTCTTTCTCACAACTTATTACATAAGAAAAACAATAGTTTTTTGCTTCTTTAACTAATGGAGTTTTTTTGTAAATGGAATCTTGACTTCCCCAGTGCATATTTTCTTATTAAAGAATATTTTTTTCTACTATGATGTATTAAGATATTCTATATGATAAGTTAGTGATTCAAACTGCTGCGATGGACATCATAATTCATTTCAATACAATGATCGTAACGTCCTCTATGGAAGTAAAATACAAGTTGAAAATAGAGCCACGCATTAAATATTGAATGTAATATTCTAACACACACAATACGAAGTGGAAAACCATTATCAACATAGGCAGATAATGTACAATAAAATGTCACAGTCTTAGATTCAGAAAAACAGTTCTGTAAGATCAGCTAAATTCGTTAAATATAATATAAATCTTATGATTTATATACATTTTTTCATTTACAATATATGATAATAACATTACATATATATTATTTTCTTCTTTTTAAATTATGTATTAATTTACTATAGTGGAAAACTATAGCCGCAATAAAGAATATCAAAATTTATATTGAACACTGTAGAATTTTTTTATTAAAAATTAATCAAAAATAAAAATAATTTTTCAATACCTAAAAAAATATGCATAAAATTAAAAAAAAATTTTTTACCATCACTGAGAATCCTTCAAAAATATACAATTTGCAATCTATGGTATCATCTTGTTTTTTTCTTTCGAATAAGAGATTATTAAAAATATAACCTGAAGCATAAAAAAACAAAAACTGTGTTTAAAGTATGAATCTGGTTACAAAATATAAACAATAAAAATTCATAAAAACACTATACTAGTTACAGAGAGAGAATTCGTCCATGAAAATGATAGTCAATCACAAAAACAACAATAACTTGACAAATAATTTCGAATCGTTTTGTATAATAGTTTGGTTATTACTGGTTAACGCACAAGACATTTGATGTTGTTTTATTACTTTATAAAACCTTCGGTTTCAATCATATTCACTTATCTGACCAGTTCATTGCGACAAAATATTTCATAATTAAATTATAATTAATAGTTGAACTAAAATACTTGATTGATATTATATAAATATTTATGTATAAATTATCTATTATCAAATATTAATGTAATAATATTTTTTTACTTGTACTTGGTTTTAAGTACTTTAGAATCATTAACTTCTATTGAGGCATATGGTGGACGTTCTTTGCTATATTTTTCTATTGCCTTACATTTTCAGAAAATCTTTACAATCCTAATATAATTATACACAGTCGAAAAACCCAGTCTCTTAAATTGTACAAACATGATTTCCTATTTTAATTAAATAATACAATTATACTTAAAAGGTGAATTAACTTTTTTGTTCCGGAAAATTATTATAAATTTTCAAAAATCTATAATTTTATTAAATTGTTTTATTCCGATTATAATATGCATATTATTGTTGATGGAGTATTAAATTTCATTTTCTACATATGTATATGTAATATTTTTATTTCTCACCTCTTTATTTAAATATTTTATTGTTGTAACATTAACATAATTAAAAATATATGTATAAGAAAAGGAAATAAATTACAAAAAAGTAAAAAAAAAACAAAATTGTTTTTTCCATTTCAGTAGGATATGAATTGAAGATCCTATAAAATTAATTATATTAATTTACAAGACCAGTTCCAGTAGCTTTTATTTCTTTATTAGTAGTTAAAGTAATTGATTTACTTTTATATTTATTTTCCAAATCAGAAATTGGCTTAATTAAAAAAAATAAATTTATTCTTTCCAGTTATTATCACACATATTTTTTTAAATGTGCTTTTGCATACAGACCTACATAGTAGAAATAAAGCTCAAAATATAATTAATAAAAAGCGAATATAGGCAAATAAAGTAAAAGAAAAAATTTAGTTAGGATAATTTGAAAATTAATTACAATACAATGTAGTAATTTGCAATTCGGGAAAAGAAAAGAATTAAAAAAAACATAATTTTATGTCAAAGAAATATTGTAAGCGATATTGGAAGATTTGGTTGGTTGTGTAAAATAATAACATTGTTATCATTAGTCAAAGGGTAGCAATTTTTCACACCCCAAATTTCACTAGGTTACTTTGGAAAAATCCAAAATCGCGTCCTACGCTTAATTGAAAACTCCACCGTTCATATTAACCTCACTTCTCTTAACACATGTTCCACAAACACATAACTTAGAGGTTTTCATGGCAAATAAATATCTTTTAACCTGTCCCTGTCCGTAAATTTTTGTACTAACTATTCTTTTCTATTCTAATTAAAGAATGGTTTATTATTCTTTACTATACTTCTTTTTCTTTCCTTTATCTTTATATGGCTTAAATTCTGCGAAGGAAATTAGTGTGCTAACCCCATTATTTTGGCTTAATATAAGATATAAATGCTGTTGGAAAGGACACTTTCGTTCGTTTGAAACAAATCAAGATGGCCTCTCTTCAATCAATTCTAGCATAACAATAAAGATTTTATTTTCATTTCTATACCGTGTAAATACCCAGATGGTCGAAAACTGTTTCGGAAATTCATTTATTGTAAGAACTGCTACAATGTGGAACATGTTTCTATCTCATGCCCTCCAATACAAATGCTCCATTATACATATTGTAACTTTTCAAAAGAACCTCTTCATATTCGTCTCCAACTTACATACCAATTATTCTCTATCATCTTTTTCCCTTGTTACCCTCATTGTCCATTCCCGAACTTAGGGAAATTACCATAAATGGAAATACAACGACAACGATAGCGACGCACGACATAATCTAATCGTAAAATATAAAATAAATGCTTTTGAATTTTCGTTTGACTTTTTATAGCGAGGGACGACAGTGACAACGACACATTCTAATCTATTCTTCAATCAAAACAAATTTCAGGACAAAACTATGTACAAAATTTGCAAACCGCTGTTCACCGTTTTCCAACGCTCTCCACCGCAACCAACTGTTCACCGCTTGAAATTCATTTTGTAAAATAAGTCTCAATAAAAATATTTCCATATATATTTTTTTGATTTAAATTTATATTAATTTTTGATTGAATCAAATTTGATGAAAATTTCCTGGACCCGAACAAATTTCATGGATACGATTAGAATATAAAATGTTCCATACAAAAATTTTACCTATGTATTATTATAATATATATATATATATATATTACTTATTATGTATTACATACATATATATATTATTTTTCTAATGAAGACCTAGACTAGACAATAGTATATATCAATGAACTGACATAGGTACCACCCCTATAGTTTTCAGTTTAAGACAATTATTCGTAATTAATCTCTGTTACTATAGTGATTAATTAATTTAAAATACAAAAATTTTAATAATGATATATTTTTACCCGGTACTTAACACAATATACAAAAAATACCCTCATGTATAAACAATTTCAATTTAATATTGGTCATTACTCATTACAATATAAATATATAGGTTATATGCAGATCCACAGACCTCCTATAGACACTTTTTGTATCAATTGCGATAGTATGTAATTTTAAATACATGTTCGATAAGAAGAGCAATAAATCTTATCACTGCAACATTTTAAAAAAGCCCTAACAAGTTTTGTACGCAAAGTTCGAGTTTAAATAATCTTAGTAGTAGTGATATTGCCTTTTTTGATTGTACATAAACAAAATTGTTTACAGAAAACAAATTTTTATAAAAATTAGCAATAAACTCCATTTATGCACATATACGCATACTGACATATATAACTATTTTATTAGTTTTAATAAAACGATAATTTTTTTTTATTATTTATTACTGATTTTCATAAAATTTATGTTTAAATTTTATAGTTTTTAAATTAAGGAAAAAACAAGAAAATTTTTATTTTACCATTAAAACAAATTCGATTAATCTGTCACCTTTTAATAACATTAAAATTTTACTCATCTAAAATAAAAACAAAATAAAAAAAAATAATGAAAAACAAATAAAACAGGAAATAAACGTGGTGAAAACAACTTTGGAGTTAACATGTGCAAATGCGCACACCACCTTTAAGCTTTCATTTAAACGCCGTTATATTATGTATATGAATAATATTATAAATCAAGTGGAAATTTTACATAATTTAATGATATTTATATTCATATTCCAAAAATTATATATATTGTCCATTGTTATTGTAGTGGTATTATGTAGTCGTATATGATGAAAAAAAAATAATAATATTGTAACTGTAGAAGATGACTTATTAAACTTTTCGCTTCATTAATTGACAATGATAATGAAAAATACGTAATTTTTATATTTTCATTTTATTTCTTATTTAATAAATAATAAACTTGAATTTGTTTTTAAACTGTAGGCTATTACTACTACTAGTACCACTACTACTTTCTTAAATAAAAAAAAAATATTAAAAAATGATACAAGATAAGTGACATTTAAAAATTGTCCAACAAATGTAATTTGAAAAATTTGTTTAAAGAAAAACTATATTAAAACGGAAAAAAGTGGAAGTAAAATTTTTAAATTTTTATATTCAAACTTCCTTAAAATATTTTTTCAGTGATTTTAGGATTTTAACTTCCGTCTTGCTTCCTGAATTGTTGTGATAAATTTTCTAATATTAATCCTTACTATTTTTTTTTGTTTTTAAATTCAAATTAAAATCACTTTAAAATGTTCACTCACTGTCTTAAGGAGTTAGGGACGAATTTGTTTTGAAACAGTCAATTTTGTATATGTATATTTTATATATTTTGTTTTCTACCCGTTCAGTCACATAAATACTAATCATATAATATTGGAAGACATTTTTTTTATTTAATTAATTTAGGTCCAGTGTAGTCGAATTTTGATGTTTTTTAAATATCAAGTTAAAAATAATTAAACACATTATTTGTTGAATTATTTTTAACCTAATATTTAAAAAACAAACTTGAGTATTAAAATTGAAAATAAATCTGGTTATAAATTACAGTGTTTATACAGTATTTAAGTTTCAAGGGCAGGTTTGGTTTTTTAATACAATAGTATGCTCAAAATATTACATTATATAATTTATTAATAATGTACATATATACATGTTAAGATTTATTTACGTTGCTTAATAATCTGTTTTAAGGCTATAATGTAATAGTACTGATAAAATTTGTTGATATGTTGATTGAAGTGGTTATACCAGTATCTTCTGTAAAGACAATTACCACTAAGTAGTACCGTTATGATGTAATTGTTGACTGAATGTTGATTGTTGACTGAACTTCTGGTGATAGAAATACATCAGTATATTGGAAACGATTAACGTTCATTACCTAAAAAAATGACAAAAAGAAATATTTCAAACTTCTTGCCTATCAATTAGTGCTTGACGTCTAAATCTATTTTAATATACTTCAAGAAGTTGAAAAATTTGAAATTCAACGTTAAAAATTTCATAATTTTTAAATAAAACGGTTGTGTGAAATTGCACAAGGATCTCCTAGTAATTATGTAGAACATTTATCTACAATTTATCTACAAATTTTTGGCTTTTATATTAATTTTTTCTTTAAAAATGATTTTTTTAGTAAATGAAGTTGGAAATAAATTGTATTATTCGTTAAAAATAAGTTTTACAAATTTTGATTGATTCTAATAACTCACAGATGTTTTTTTAAATCTAAACAGAATAGTAATAGAATTTATCAAAGTTCAAGACCAGGATTTATCAAGATAGTCCAACACTTCAATACCTATTTATGAGTTCCAAGAGTATTAGACAGATGAAATAACCCTCAAATTACTATATAACTGTATATAACTGTACATAAATTAAAATTTTATATCGTCTTTTATATTCAAGTACTTAATAATGGAGGCAGTGTTTTTTGGATATCAAAACAATCATAAAACAACGAGGCAACATTTATACGCTTTATTCGATAAAGGTTATACTCATATAATATGTCTTATATATATTTGTACAGAAAAAAAATAAATAACTAGATATATTTATGCACGTTGAGGTTATTTACATACGTCTTGTTTTTGAAAGTTTTAAAAATGTATATTAAGTTTGTAGAAATATGCTTTTTTACCCTAAATTTAGAGAAAAAAGAAAAGAATAATCGACACTAAATAAAAAGTGTATTATTTTTAGAGTCTAATTACTTTCGGTTGAAGTAAACTTATTTAAGTCAACTTATTAGAAGTTAACTACTGTGAAATTAACTTTAAATAAGCTTTCACAACTCATTTTTATTTTTGCCTTTTTTTATAGAAGTATTTCTTAAAAGGTATAACTTATTAGAAAATCTACAAGCATAATTTGTTACAATAATTACTAGAATTTATAAAATAAAAGAAAAATAAAGAAAATATGTAAATATAAGTAAATTTAAAAATGTATATACTCTGTACGGGCAATGATGCTCTTTTGGGAAAGACAAAAAATAAATAAATAAATTCCAAAAAGCATTAAATTCGATTTTTAGAGTTCAATCAACCTTCTGTCATCATTACAAGAAAGACAACTGAACCGTCGACATCATATAGATAATTTCAATATAAGAAAATTATAAATGAAAATAAGTTCGATTTTAATGAAATATAATCACTAACAATCCAACAATTTTGATTATCAAATATAAATAAAAGAAAAATTGTGAATGAAAAAAGGTTGGAGTTTTAGTAAATATAATCAAATATATCACTAAAAATAAATCTGATTATCAAAATTAATAAAAGCCTAAATATTTTTTTAATACATTTCCTGTATTTTAATTGCTTTAAAAATATTAGGTTACAATAATTAGCACACGCCACTGATATGTCATCGCCTTACTTCATTAAATCAATTTATATTACATAAACATTATGAAAACTGTTCATTCATAAATCAAAATTGATTTACTTTCAATTATGATTTTCGAATAATATTTCTCTGGGCTATTTTAAGTTTGGTTTTAAACTATAATACCTTTAATTAATATTGTTTGTGTTTCTTTCAAAATCAATTTAAGTGAAAAGAAACACTGACAAAAAATAAATATACAATAAATATGACCTCAAGCAGGTGATTTTAAACAATAATAACAATAATACTATATTTTGTTTCTTAAGTTTGTTTCAAAGTGTACCCGTTTAATAATTAGATCTTGACACCATCATAAATATGATTGCTATACAATGATGTTGTTTTTGATACAATTTTTTTTTAATGTTTCTTAGTGTTACAATTTTCATGGTGCTGTTATGTACTTAGGTAAATGAACTTTATTTTTATTAAATTTTTTCATTTAGTTTTCATAATTGTTTTGTAATGATATTATTTAAGATCTTAAAAGAATTTTTAAGATATATATATATATATATATATATTTTTGTTTTGTTATATTATTAATGCAATAATTATTATTACTTAAAATGCAAAGAATGAATAGAAGTTATGTGACCCTGGTATATATATTTTTCATTCATTCGCTTCGCATGTTATATTTTTTTTCTTTTTTTTTTGTATAAGAATGGAATAAATAAATAATGAATGACCAACTCCAATAACTTTAAAAAGCAGTAATAAATTCTAAGAAAATTTTCCCAAGAAAATAAGAAAAATAAAAAAAAAGTAAATTAGCAAAATTTTGAAAATAAAAGAAACGTTTTTTTTTAATTAAACATGAAATTGACAACATCAAAAAAATATGTAATTGAAAAACATGGAAAACATGAAATAGAATTATTTGTCATTACCACATTCATGCACAGTGAACAAATATAAATAATTAAATTTTTGGAAATATAATAATGGCAACAAATTATTGTTATTATTTGAGAAAATTTGAAATAATTTAATTTAAATTCTGCAAAATTTTGTATGCAAAACGTTTGTAATACACATGATGTGAATTCTAGGTATTATAGTTCAAAATGGAGTACAGTGGCTCTTTACACCTATGAGCAGAAATTATAAGACTATAGTTATGGCAACAATATACAACCTCTTAAGTCGAAATTTTAAACTTTTCAGTATGATAAAGTTAAATACTTTGTAATACTACACTCTGTGTGAGTGATTACGCTCCATTGAGGATTGAATAAACCTAAACATAAACATAACCATTTTAAAATTTTTACCATTTACAAATTATTCTGTGAAAAAATTGGGTAGATATAAAAAGTACAGTGTCTGTTTGTAATATTCATTTTTGTATAGTAGTTGGTAGATAGTAGTCGTTGATAATTCGGTACTCTTATTCCATCTCCATACATAAATCGCCTTAAGCTTCTTCAAATCAATAATTATAATCAAGAGATATTGTTACGGATATGTTATTTATATCTCAAGTATACTATGGTGAAATTGATTCCAAAATTATAATAGATAAGATTAACTCATGCATTAACAACAATACGCGTTTTCGTAAAGAAAATCTGTTTAATCTTCCTTTCCACAGAACTAATTATGGAAAATTTGAGTCAATTATTAGAATATTAATGGCAGTTAATCAATATAAAAACAAAAAAATTATCCGTTGAGTCCACGATGTCAGCTTTTAGTGGATTTTTGATATTTCAAATGTTATTAACTCTTTATTTTCAACAGTCTTCGCTCTTTGGTCTCTCATATCTTGTCACTTATATAAATATAGCATTGAATCAGCTAAAAATACGTGAATTTATTTTAAATAAAACAATCTTTTTTAACTTCAATGTATTTAAATTGTAAAATTTTTCTTCAATCAAAGACTATACAAAATGATGTACATTCTCTGATTCAACCAAAATAATTTTGCTTCAATGACAAAAATCGGCAGAAAATGTTTCAATTAAATACATTTTAGTTAAAAAATATTGTTTTATTTAAATAAATTCAGGTATTTTTAGATCCATTCATGTTTAATACAAAGCAATGCCCTCACAAATTAATAGTTTAATAGTTTAGTTGATTTGAGTTGAACGATGAGTAAATTTGACAAATGAGCTGAAATTTAAAAAAACAACAAAATAATAATAATTTTTGCGATTAATCAAATTTGCCATATTTTTGTTACTAAACTTTAAAAATTTAATTAAAAAACATAAAATTGATGAAAAAAATGATTTTTATATTATAATGTTTTTTTAGAAACAAAATTAAAATATAAATTTAAAAAAAATACACATAAATTTATTTTTAACATTGAAAAATTCTCAAGTTCTAAACAGTTTAAATTTTTTGTGTTCTAATTTGATGCGAGCAACCACCTAACAAAATCAAATTGAATTCATTGGGTGTGAGTGGAAAATTTAATGGCGCTCGAAGGTCATAATTATGCATTCGAAAATTTAGTGTTTTTTTTTTCATAAAAATATCATTAAAAAATCTCAAAAAAAAAAAAAATTGTAAAAATTATAATAAATCCATTAACTAAATATGCTTTTATTATTATTAGAATATTTATAAAAATAATAATAAAAATTATATAATAATATGAAATAAAGTAATATTAACAAGATCAAGGCTTTTTAATATAAAAAGTCTACGGAAAATTAATTTAGTCTAGGTGTTTTAATTTATCAAAAAACAACAACAAAAAATCAATCACTGTTGTTGTATATTTTTTTTTTTATAATTAATGCGTTTTTTTAGAAAAAATAATTTAAATTTTTTTTTTAAAATTATTTTATGATTTTGATGTAATTCAACAAAAGTGACACTTTACGATATATTAAGTTAAAACAAAAACGTTGTTAATTCTATTTTAACATTGTCTCTTTAGCTTTTAAATATTTAAATTTTTCTAACATCTTATAGTTTGATAAATTTATTAAAATATGATTATCGTAAAAAGAAAATACTGACGAGGCTAGATATAAATTATATGAAACTAGTATAAAAATCTGCTATTGACACAATATAAAATTGAATTATTAAAGTATTAAGTGAAGCAAAACGAATCATATTATGGGCATATTATACAGCTCAACACCAATAAGTATTATGAGAATATAAAATGTAATGAAATATTATGGGATGATACCAAACACCGAAATCATGATAAAAACGCGTCCAACAAAATAAATTCATCAGAGTTAGAGCTCAAATATATTATGGAACTACTGATATTGGAATTTGAGGAAATTCAAAATATCGGTATAAAATTAACATTTTATTTATAATTAGAATTCGAACCCAGAAGGCTTTGCGGGATACAACTGTGTTAGCTTTTATAAAAAAGAGCCACATTATGAATAGCATAAAAATATTCCAAAACGATTTAAATAGAACGAAATATCGTCAATGCTCCCGCGGGATATACGCAATATAGATATTCACACAAACTGGAGTATTCCTTTTGTCATTAATGTCATCAACTAAAATGTTTTGCTACAAAACAAATTGACTTCATCAACATGTTAACATTGATGTAACTTAATTAGTTAAATCATTAATGAGAGCAATATAAAAAAAGTATACTGCGAAGTTTAGCTAATACACCTTGATTTGTACCAAATTATAATCCTTAATGATTTGCAAGTTCTGATGATCAAATTCATCGACATATCTCTGGTTTGTGATAGATTAAAATTAAATTATTCGATATAACAGCAAGTATACTTATAAATACTACAGCACATACAAGATTACAAGGAATCCTACACCAGAAGATTCGGCGAAATTTGTTAAAAAGGTATACGACATTAAATCAGAAAAAAAAATTTTTGAAACAAGAAAGTACTATTTTATTGAAAAGGAATGTGCACATAAATCATGAAACAATAAAAAAGTAAATATAATACGAATTCATTGAAAGAGGCAGCCACCACTAGAAATAATCGTCAACAAAAAATGTTTAATATACATAGACATTAAGTTAATTGTAGCTTTTTTATACAAAATATTTTCTGTTTAATAAACTAAAATATTTGGAAAATATACTCACTGATATATTCACCGATATTTTACCAAAATTTCAGAGTTTTTTCAGTTAATTGATTAATTCATATCTGAAATATATCTTAAATTTCTAATTAGGAATATCTAGATTACTTCAAAAATTAACCGAAATAATATACCTGGGAAATTACTGAATTAACTATACCTAAAATTTCACCGACAGTTCAGTCTACCACACAATATCAAAACTTTTATCGGTTAAAGCTATTTTTTTTTTACAGATAAATATTCACACCTATATTGTGGGTCGCAAATCCGAAAAATACCCGAATTGGTCTTCATTCGGTAACATTCCATAAAATGTTCCACGTCGCGCACATATTTCGTTGTACAAATCGGACTTTCACCGACTCAGGCACAAATCAGTTATTTTTCGGACACAAAATTGAGAATTAATTTTTTTGAGAATATTATTAACCAAAAAGTTCAATTTCTTTAAAGTTAACTTCATACTGTAGTAAAATTATATTTTCAGCAAAACAAAAATACTGTATGTAATAGGCAAAAAAATAACGGGCGTGTAAATAACCTAATAAATCACAATAAAACATTTTTTTATGCTATACACCATAACTATTATAATTGGTATCATCAAGTGTAAGTATACTTAATATAGCTGCATCAAATGAGCATTGTATTATATCCGTCCAATATGATAGAATATAAATCCAAACACAAGATAAAAATGAATCTAATACGGAATAGATATATCTATCTGAAAACTACTCAGAAGGTTGTTTTAAATAAAAAAAAAAGGTACACGTAAATCATAAAGCAAAAAAATAATAAAAATGTAACTGTATTTCTGGTAACTCAATTTAATAATACACAAAATTTTCAATACAATTTTCTTAAGCCCTTAATGAAGTAAGTGAAAGGACTTTAAGGAAGTTAAAAGATATTTTTTTTGACATTAACATAAACAACTTAGTGTAATTATCGATGCTATTAGGCAAAATATTACATATACAAAACAACAACAAGAAAAAATTATAAAATTAGGCAGAAAATTTCAATTTGTGTTTAAAAAATACCGAAAAAAAACAAAAATAAAAAATCCATTAAATAATTTCAGGTTACAGCATCGTTCGTTCGTTGATCCAATTGTGTCTATTCAAGAAAATAACAAAATAAAAACTCGAGTACATTCACTTTTTTTTATTATCAATTCAAGCATTTATACCCCGCTTACAGCTTTTTGTTATTTACTATTATTATTATTATTATTATTATTGAACATTAGTACACTGCAGTTGTAGATTGCTTTGCACTGCACACTTTATATTAAAATAATAAAAAAAAATAAAAAAAATGTTTTTTGTATGTTCAAATATCATAGAAAATTTTAATTTCTAATATTTTTTTAAAACATTTTTCGTACAACTAGAGTGCACAATCTCCACTACATCTATACTATACGACTTTTACTCATGCTGATTCCAAAAGGAGTAGATTTAACATACATATTATGTTGTTACACTTATATTATATACATATACTTAGTATTTCAATAGACTAGCATGCATGTTATTTATATTTTTTTTTCAAATCAACTATTTTTTAACTGCAACTTTTATAAAAAAATAAAAACTGGTCTTTTCTAGGTTCATTCATTCGTTTATTATTAGTTGTATTTTTTATGCTCTCTGATGGTGTGTGCATGGTCTATTAGAGGTAATAAATTGGCAATTTTTAAAGTTGAACTGTGTTGGATTGTTATTGTATATATATATATATATATATATGATTAGCAATATACAGTAGTGGAATGATGAATAGCACAATAATTCAGTTTAACCGTTATGTTTTCGATATGCTTAGATAAGATTTGATATCCGTTGTAATTCGATCATTTTAAACTCAACATCAATGCCAAGTAGTTAATTCGTTTATTACCGATATATATTTCAGTTAGAACATCGAACGTGTAAGCTAAATGGCGATAATGTGAAATTGTGCCTAGATAGCGGTAAAGCCAATTTGCCTAGATAAAAAAAAACAATTTATCTTCAGTAAACGAGATAAATAAAATAAGCAAGTTAGACATTTCAAGGTAACATGTAAATAATAGATTGAACAATTATTTAGGTCTTAAGAAAATGGATACTTATCGCTATTTAAATTAATATAAATTAATTTTTCAAAATTACAGGTAAAATATGTAAGTATTAGAGATTAGGATATAAAACGGAAAACAGAATTAAGAAAATTAGTTAGTCACAAGCACTGATGAAGGAAGTATGTTGTTTCCGAAATATCGATATTTTCAATCAAATATTAAAAAAATTTATTAAACGGAAACCTGGCAATAATTAAATTATTTAATTGACTACAAATACAAATCCGAATAATAAATTAAAAAATAGATGGCGCTAAAGCCAAAACTTAGCCTTTTTATGGAAATTTTTACGAATATGATGCGTAATCAAAAAATTAGTTAAAACTGCAGATTTAACTGCAGGAAAATGTAGATACTAAGATAATTAAAATCAAAAAATATATTATTTAGGTCCAGATCTGAGATCCGGTTTCTCTAATTCATGTTATAAATTGTTTTTTGTCTTAACATTGTTTAGCTTTAGAACTTAATGAGTTTTGTTGTTCACCTTAAATGAGTTGGACCAAAATCAATTTTGTTTTGTTATTTTAATTTTGGATAAAATAATAAACGATTTTTAGGAAAGGTATGATTCTCAAAAAACATCAAAAATATTAAAGTAAAACAAAATTTCGGAAAAATACACTATATTTCCATCAAAGATAAAACTATTCAAAGGATAACTTAAAAATAAAGATTTCGGTCCCCTCTCTCCCTCCTCAATATCAAATTTAGTTATTTGACATAGAAATAACATTTTGTAGTGATTCAAATATTCATAAAAAAACGATTTAAAACATTCTTATATTATTTTCCACTACTGTACATTATGTAGACACCTATTTAAGTTTTCAAGTTGTTATTAAAGTAAAATAAATTGCAAAGAACTTATTTTTCATGTTTTTGAAATTTTTAAATTTCATTTCGACAAAAAATTTAATTAATAATGTGAAAGAAAAAATAAAAACAAAAAATATCAAAAAATAATAATAATTTATGAAAATAATTTTATATTTGCCAAATTTTATAATTTTACACCGATGTGAACATAGTGCATACGAAAATTAGCAATTATTAATAATTTCGGAATTAATTCTTACAACATTGTAATTTATTCTACATTATTTACAATTATTTCAATTTTGTATACATTCATAATTGATTTTAACATTTTAAAATAATAACATTTTTAATTTTATATTTATCTAGCAAAAATTGCATTGATTTTTATTATTAAAAAAAAATTCAATTCAATTCAATAAACTAAAGAAATTTTGTATATTTTTATGAGTTAATTAATTTGAAAAACTAAATTACAAAAAAATTGTTTTCGGAAATCGGAAATAAAATTAACACTTATTTTTAAAATAATTTGCAGTTATTATTAAAACTTTCTATCAATAATAAATTAAATTGGTAAATTTGATAAATTAAATATGAACTTAATTAATGAGCGTCAAAATTAAAAACATATTTGAAATTTCAATTGATTTCTATTTTTTGTAATGATTAGCTTTGAATATAAACTTTGAATATGTGAAAAATAAAATTTAATGCAAACAGGTCTATTTAAAAAGACCACAACATAAAACGATTTAAGCAAAACCTTAAAGGTGCCGTTAAGCCGATACATACGTAAAATTAATACGTTTTACTTTCAATTTTACTCCAACGATAGACATACATTTTATAATATAATAAAAAATATATTTAATATTTTATAGTTTCTGTCGTTATATCACATGACAGTAAAAATGCAAGAGAACAGTAAAATAAGGAAAATGAATTTTATATGAAATATTGAACGTAAAGTGTTGAAACTTGTAAAGTTCTGGTATAAAATATATAACTTTAATTGAACTGCCTGTTAACGTTTTGTTAGTAGTAACAAATCCTTCAGTCCTTCTTCTCTTTATATTAGGGATCTTCTTTAAATGTAGTGTGCGAGTGGATAATAAATAATTAAGGAATAGTTACTAATTTTAATAAAAACTTATCTATTAGAAATCTCTGAAATAATTTGCCACCAAATACTAATGAGACGTCTGAAACTATGTAAGTACTAAGGAAGATAATTTTTATTTGAAATTTTTAAAATATTAATACTTTAATATAGTTGTTGCCTTTCAAAAATAATATACACATTACACAAAGTGTGTATATACAAATTAATATTGATATTTTTTTATTTTTTGTATTTATTTATTTATTCAAATAACCTAAAGGAGGCCAATGGCTCGAATAAGTTGTATATGGTACTATATTAAAAAAATAAGATGACATAATACGATTGAACTAGAATTGAAATTTGAAATTGAATTTACTCATTATTATACTTAGACATATTTCTAACTGAATTTTTAAATTTTTTATACAATAAAGCTTTAATGTAGCATGGAACTGTATTATAGAGTTGTATCATGCGCAGATTACTTGCTGTTCTAGTGTTGTAGCTATGCATTTCATTGTTAGTATAATTAACTTTGTGTTCGATTTCATATTTTTTATTTACATGTTATGTGTTGGTAATGTTTGAGTCCAATTTCTATTGACTTCCAGTTTAAGAATTTTGTTTTGTTGATGTATTCGATTGGTAGATTTCTACTACCAAGTTTATAGAGATTTTTTGTTGACTGTTTTGAATCTTAATTATATTCTTAACGCATGTGCTTCCCCAGATAGCTACAATAGGATATTACACTGTTAAACAGACTGAAAAAGATATTTCGCTTTAATTTTTGTGGAACTCGTTTTTAAATTATTTTAAATATCACAGCTATCCTTTGTGTTTTCTTGATTAATTCATCCACATGACCGTTCCAACAACAACAATACCTAAGTATTTATACTGCTTCACTATTTGAATTTGACATTTATTGTAGTATGTAGATACTACAATAACACATTTACACATTCAGTGTTATTTTTTGCAGTGACATTCAGTTGTGAATAGTTATCATATTCTGGTTTATTTGTATTTCCAATTATTCTAAATTATTCTCAGCATATATTACAACTAAGTCATCTGCGTACATAAACTGCTTTCCATTGAGACTGAGACTTGATAGTGCAATCACATAACAGTGATGGTCGCAATGAACTTCTTTAATATTGATAAATAAATACTCGAAATATTGTAGATATTGTACTGTAAAATTGCAGTACCGTACTTAATTAAGCACAAAAAGGTGATTCTACTTATTGTCAGTTACTGTCAAGAACATAAAAAAAAAAAAAATTACAAATTGTTATAACTGCTACCTACATCAGTTTTGTTATGTCCATGAAAACGTTCATGATAATATAACCATCAAAATAAATCGAAAGCAATCTTTGCTGTGCAATTCCATTAGGAGGGATAGGCCGGAACATCGTTTTTTATATGCGGTTAGCGTCTTTAGATACAATCACGCTCCGATTCGAAAACCATATAACTAATTTTGGAAAAAGCATTAACTTAACGAAAATAATGGATTAATCAGTCAATATACATTTGTTGCATCAACATAGAAGACAACTTAATTGTTCCGAACTATGTTATAGTTTGATATAAGAAAAAGGTGAATTTTATTATGTGTTTTAAAATTTAATATTTTTAATTTTTATATTCGTCTGACATTCAAAAAATTTAATTCAACTGTAATAATGAAAAAAACATTTTTTATTTTTTTTTTTCAATTAATGAAATTCTTTCAACTGCATAATTTCGAAAGGGAATAACGAAAGTATGAAATTTTGAATTCACTTTCGAAATTGGAAAATTTCAAAATTTAATTATATGATGAGTAAAATAATTTATTACATATAACATTTTATTTTTTATTATATCGCTCTTTACACTACAATTAACTCTTTGATTATTTTTTATGCAAATGTATTTTTAAAATACTTTCTAATTTTGCATTAATTGTAACAATAAAATCAAAAATATTTAAAAATAGAAATAATTAATGTTAGCTCTTTGGAGTAAAGCTTTTCAATTTTTTTTTATATTTATAATGAATATTTTTAGAATCATTTAATCGAAGTAATACAGTCAGTAGTAGTAAGTTTTGAAGCGGAAAAACTCATTAATTACATTCGATATAAATATAGAAAACAATTTTTGTTTTTTAAGTTTCCCTTCAAATATAAAAGTGCAAATTTTGACCGCTTTGTATATTAAATTGATTTATTTTGGTATAGATTTAATAAAATCAAAAAATAAAAAGCTTTGTTTTAAAAACCAATTATTTATGGCGGAAGAGTTTACTTTATACAGTGTTTATTCGCTTCCTCAAAAATTAATGAACCATAAGTCCAAAAGATAAGATTTAATAGTTTTTTTTCTTATTTGTTTTATTATTTTTACTATTTGAACTTTTATTAAATACAATTGAAATATTGAATAGAGTCCATTTTAAAGATTTACTTGTATTTAGTTTTTCTTGAAAATTTTCCATAAACTAAATTTAATTCAATTGTAGAGTAAAAATGTTGTTGCAAAAAAAAAATACATATATAATTGCAGAAAGGCTTATTAAATTAATACCAGTAGTCTGAAATGAAGTTAAATGCTTTCTTCAAGTCTCAAATTAGACTGAAAAATTATTAAAATGTCTTTAAAAAAAAAAAATAGATTTTTAAAATTAATGTAAGAATTATAGAAAAAAACTATTCTTCTGTTTTTATTAGAAATCATAGAGTTTTAAATGTTTGAATATTGGAAGATAATTTATTTTCACCAAAATGTTGCAGAATCATCATATTATTTAATCTGTAAAATGAAAAAAGTACTGTAAAAATATCTGAACCATTTCACAGCTGATTTCCATTATTATTCTTTTAAATGACAGAATATTTAAAAGAAGACATGGCGAAATCAAATTTTTTAAATTTTTAATAAGAAATTTCAATTTAAAAAGGCACCCGACCCGACAAATCATTTTAACATACAAAAATTTTAATTTATCAAATTGCTGCAACAACACTTTCAATTTATTTTTGTTTTGTAAATAACTTATTACGTGAGGTTGTTGTCTCAGATAAATCAATGAAAACAGTTATGTAGTATCCAAGATAAATTATGGAAAACAATTCATAATGAAAATGAGTACATCAAACTAAAATTTCGGGGAACGAAAAAACACTAGTAAAATAAGAAACAGTAAGCTAGAAGTAGTAAAGGTTGGAAATTCTTAGATTAGAAATTATTTATATGAATAATATTTCAAATATATTCTGACATAAATTAAGGAATGACTTCGGAAGTTATAAAAAAAACCAGTAAGTTATCTTATCTTATTGGATACTTATCTATCAAGTTATAAAAAAAACCACCCCTATATCCATATGTATTTTTGTTAGTTCATCCTATTTAGTTATTGTATTATGACCAGTTATTCCAGAAGCCCGCCGTGTTATTTGTTTGACAATTCTTTGGTCCCGTTAACATTTTCATTCATGATCTTACTTCGTAATTTAGGCATATATTCTAAATACTGAATTCATAACTAACTCTCACATAGTATACATGAAGAACTGATCAGAAACCTTCAGACTTGGTTTTAACTGAATCAGAGAAAAAATATATTTTTGAAACTCTGCACTAAAGTGATTTAAGTATGTTGATTATTTGACTGTGCAAAGTTAATGTGTTCAAAAATATACAATTGTCTGATGAGATCTGGAGATTATTTTTTGAACTTATCTGATAATGTAATAAAATTGAAATGTCTTTCAAGCATTTCAAAATGCATTCATTACTAACTACATCATAACAGATAAACTACGATTTTAAAGAGCCAAGATACTGAGTACAAGGTACTTTTTTGGTTACCAGATTACACTAGAAAATGAGTGAGCTCGCAAAATCTTATTTTATATGTCAAAATGTAATTTGAAAAAAGTCTATCTGTTAAGTTTCTCTTTGCCAAATGTCCCTTTTGCCAAAATTTTTTTTGTGTAAAGTATGGTTATGCTAATTGTGCAGTTTGCGAAACGTGAATTTATGCCAAAATAGTTTTGCGAGAAAGGCCATTTGCAATATGTCTTTCGATAAACTGTCCTATACCCAGTTAATTGGATAAGAAATCCACGACAAATAAACTCAAAAAAATAAAATGTATAACTAATTTTTGGAAAACTATACTAATTCCGAAAACCGGAAAAACAGGTACATAAATATATATAATCACAAGATTGAAAATGGAACATTGGCGACTGATGCATAGACAACTTTCTATTCTATTATATCCTTTTGCTTATCCACTTTTGAATGTTAACGTTCACAATATTTGATATTTGCAATGATGGCAAATTCTTTAGAGATTCCGCTTCTTGGTTCTCTTTTTGGTTCTTGTTACATTGCAATATTTTGTACTGCACACTACTGTATGAAATTTAGTAACGAAATTTGCTATCAGCTAAAACTTCATTGGCTTCATTGGTTAGTTGGAGCAAAAAATTGTTGAAATCTAAAATAACCTCATATAAAGCGGTAAAAAATTACAATAAAATGATTTAAATCATATACAATTATTCAGATATAAAGAATAATCGTCTTAGGGGATGCTCATTTCCGTTTTCAAAAGATGTGCCATGCATCATGAGTCAAATATCATGCACCATTTGCCATGCACCATTTGCCATGCACCATGCTTAATTCTTTTTAACACTAAAATGAACCCCAATTAATCGATTTTTCAATAAACCCTGCCATGGTACACACATCACGTACACTACCAACACTTTCTTTGATTTAAATGAAGCACAAATAAATAATATTTTAAAAAAATTTGTCATTGTTATTCCACTTTTTCTATACATTAGCTTATAAAATTAATTTGAGGCCAAAGTTATGGATTAGGGTGCAAACCATAATAAAAATATTGCAATTTGGAAAGTAAAGAAAGAAAATTTTGGAAAGAATTAACTTTATTCAAGTGATGCAATGATAAAACAATCTTTTGCTCAGTTTGACCGTACCAACCAAGCTATGAAAATAAAAAAAAAAACCTTAAAAACAACCGGTGCAGATTTATTAACTTTAAAAGCTTTTGATATCAGCTTCATTTATAAAATTAATCAATTTAATAATATTTATTATTTATACAATGGCGTCTTTTATTATTATTATTCCTTTTCTAATGAATATTTAAATATATATATATATATATATATACATAATATTATCTTTAAAATTCAACTTCTTCTAATTTAAAACTAGAATATTATAAATAATTATTTTTAAAATTCATAAATTCTTTAATAATTTGGTAACACAGAATTCTAGTTTAAATTGGAATTTGTTGAACTTTTAATGACTAGAATTAAATCTAAAATAAAATAATAATAATAAAAATTATTAAAACCAGTATTATTTATTTTTTTATTTATTATTGAAAATGCATACCAAATTCGATACGCCAAATTATTATCGTTATTAAAATATAATTCAATTGTCATAAATAAATTCTGGCAACTCTATTATTGAATTTTTTTTTATTTTTATTTTTAATTTATTTATTTATTTATTCAATAATATCTATTTGTTTGGGTATATGTAAGTTTTAGGTTTTGGTATTGCAAGGACAACAACATAAATTTCTTGTCTCTTGTAATTTTTTCTTGTTTTGGTTTCATCCTCATCATATTATTTTTTGGTGTTCATTAAAATTTCATTTCGGTTGGACGTGTTTTTTTAATTTTTTTTTTTTTTTTTTTAAGTTTGAAGAAGCAAGCATTTCAAAATAAAAAACAAAAGCTTTTGACCATTTATCACAGATATCATTGGAGTATATATATACATATATATATATTCGATTTATTTTAAAGAATTTGAATTTAATCTACATACTTACTAGAAGCGTGAAAAAGTTGAAATTCTAGTTATTACTTATTATTAGTAAATTTATGGTAAAGTAAATAATAAATTGATATTTTAGTAGATTTAAAAGAAAATATAATCAAAAATTCTTACCTTAACCAAAACAAAAAAAAAAATAGAATACAAAATAAAATAAAGAAGAGAATCATATTATTTGGAAATACAGGGATGATATTTGAACAATATTGGGAAAAATGATGCCTATATGTTCTAAAAAATAAAAATAAATAATTATAAGAAATAAATTTTGTCTTAAGCCTACTAGGTCTATAACACCTCCGGTTCAGTTTTTAAGTAAAGCATTTGCTCTATATCAAAGCATCTACACCTTCACTCCCTTTGGGTTGGATTAAAGAGTTTCCACAAAGCTCTGCCATTTGACTCTGTTCTAGATCTGTGCTAGATGTTAAATTTCATTCCGTTATTCTCTTTTTCTTTATGGACTGAATTGGGTCATGTTTCCCCATGGTCTACCTATTCCTTTTTCACCTGCGGATTGCAATCCAATACCTGCCTTACTATTTTGTTCGTTGGTCTGCTAAGGGTGTGCCCTATTCCCCCTTCTCTGTTTTATTTGTGTGCTTATTGGTTCTTGTTTGGTTATTTCCCAGAGATCATTGTTTCTAATTGTTCTGGGCCAAAATATTTTGTATATTACATTTGTCAGTGAAAACCTACATATTCATTATATAATTTCACACAGGCATGAAAAGTTTCGTGCCCCTACGATGTGAGGTTGTTTCCACACAGCCCGCAGTCTGTTGCAATCGACTTTACCACATCTTTCTTAGTACCTCCACTTATTGTAATTAAACTACCGAGGTAACAGTATTCGTTGACATCTTCTATTACTTCGTTGTTGATTGTATTGACAGTAAATAATGTCCCCTATTTCTCGCGTTAATTCTTAGACATTTTGTTTTGTTGGTGTTGATTTTGAGAACAATTTCTAACGAATTTTTTTCCAAACTTTTATTTTCTCCTGCATGTCATTGTGTGTATAGGCGAGAAGGGCAATATCATCCGCGTATTCTAATTCTTCTAGTCAGTCTTCTTGTAAGAGTCCATTTTACTCCTCTGACTGTGGTTGTTGCTTTCTTAATAACCTCATTACTACTTTCTACTTCAAGTATTACAAGTATCCTGTTGAACAGGATAGTCGGCAGCCTTGTTTAAGTCCTGTTCTAAGTTGTATCGTGTTACTCAAGTAGCCATTTCCGATTAACTCATGTCAAAGTTTTTTTTTCCACTGGGTGGTGGAGTAGGTAAACCACCTGCTTTCCAACCGGTCCCGGAATTGTTTCCCGATGAAGGCAAAAAACGCTTTAGAGGTTTTGACCTGCTATAGTATACTTTGTTATTAGAATTAAATAGATGTAATTTGGTAACAACTTAAAATAAAATGGAACTACCCTAGTTTAAGGATAAAATGAAACTACCCTATTAAATTGGCAGTTTATAGAGTCGATTACGAAAATCAATTTTATAATTTTGGTTTTTAAAATCTTGCTTTTTCAAACCCAGGCTTTTTTTTGCGTTATTTTTTTATCTGGAAAAAGGGTATATGTCAGTGCTTACAAACGACAGTTAAACGCAGCCGACAATGTTTTAGTAGAAAATAAAAAACAAACTAACTTTATTTATAAATGGTGGGATAACGTCTCCGAAAACATTTTATCAATAAATTAACAAAACAAAATTTTGAAAAGATTGAGATTATAAAAGACAACTTACTTGAAAGATTAAAAATGTGAGAATGATCCCATATAACTACAAAAAGGTCACTAGAATCGTGGTATCAAAAAGGTACAATTAAGTGTTAATTGGTTTTTCAGAGCTATGAAGGACAAGATTTCGTTACGTTACACCAATTCATTATTTTAAAGAACTGAAAATATTTTTACACCTTCTGTAAAACTTACTCTTTGTGAGTTAGGGCTTTTACACATATCGCCATCGATGTTGTATCATAGCAGTTTTGTTTGCAATTAAATTTATTATAAATATCAATTTTATGCCAAATTGGAAATTATTATAATGCCAATTTTAACAAATGTTCTATGATTCCGCAAAAATAGTTATGGTGTTTATTCCATTATTCTAAGCTTATAAAATAAAAAAATTGTATTTTAGTAACTATACAATTATTGTCAAGTAAATATTTTTAATAATAGCTATTTAACAACTTTCACAGTTGTACCAAAGACCGTTAATATATAAATATACCAACAGTCTTTGGGCGTACCGAGTGAAAATCAACCCTGTTCTATATGTCCATAGGCATAAAATTTTATAATTTGAATTTAATTAAAATTACTTTATTTATGATAATCATTTGTTTTATTAATAATATACATAAATATACAGTATTTTAATAAATTAAAAAAATATTATTTTTTAAAATAATGTTTAAATAATTTAAATTAAAATAACCAGTTATCTATTGAAATTCTAATTTTAGAATTATAAATCTAAACTAATTCTTACACTTATTTAGGTATTCTTTTAATTTCTTTAATAATTAACACAATTAATTGTGTTCTCTTGTTTAAATATTTAAATATATAAATTCATAATATTAGTATAATAATTATAAATTTAATATATTAAGAACATGTTCTAATTATGTCAAAAAGAATAATTCTTATTTTATAATTTAAAAAATTTTTCATCTAAATTCTTCAGATACAAACACAAGCTATTTTACATATTAAAAGAAAATTTAAATTTAAATTGCAAAATGTAATATACGAGTATAACCTTGAATATTGAAGTTATAATGAGTGTGATTATTGTGTTAGAATAAAATTGAATGAAAATATTTTTTTTTTCTTTGTAGAATCTGATTTTTTAATTAATTTATAAAATATAATATAATTTGTTTGGATATTAAAGATTTACATTTTAAAACAAAATGACTTCAATTGAAAAATATTTTTATTTTTTGTTCAGAAATATTCGCATAAAATATATTTTTAATAAATATAAATTGAAAAATGGCAGCACATGATAACAAGATGCCAGTCACTGAATTTTTAAATTTGTAAAAACTGTCGGTTGAATATACTATTAACCAAATTTAGTTATAATGCAATAAGTACTAAAGTATATCGAATTAGTGTTGTTTCATTCTTACTCATCTTGCTCACATATACCAGCGGGTGTTCCAGAGCATGCGTATCAGCTTTTTAAGAGGGGAAGGAGCCGTTATTTTAAAATTTAAAAAAAAAATTATTAACTAAATCGAGGGTGCTCTTTCGATTACGGATATTTTCAACTTTCGGGAAGGATTGCAAATCGGTTTTTTAAAACCAAAAATCGCACAAATTGGCCGAAATCGAGTTTTTCAAATGATAAGGGGTATTTTTTTATGCAAATTCGGATTTTTTTTTTTGGTTTAAACTGTGTAGGAACCCAAAACTGATATAAAAAATATGATAAGATGAAAAGCAAATTTATTTATAAAAATTATTGTTATTAATTTTAGTTTACCAAAGGAAAATTTGGAGGATTTTTGTTTTATTTTTATTTATTTTTAAGAAAAATAGTGAGTAGACACAAAAAGATCATTCAACATAATTTTTTTTATTTTTTTGTCATAGAATCCGAATTGGCATAAAAAACCTTCCCATTTAAAAATTTCGATTTCGGCAAATTTTGACGATTTTTTAGCTTGAACAACCTTTTTCCGGTCCTTTTCGAAAGTTGAAAATACCAACAATCGATAGAGCAACCTCGATTTAGTTAACAAACTTTTTTTTTAATTTTAAAATAGCGGCTCCTTCCCCTCTTAAAAAGCTGATACGCATGCTCTACAACACCGGTATTATTAGATTTAGATTGAAATTGTATTTAATTTCAATTAGTATAAAATAAGTAGATAAGTATAAGATTTATAATAGATGGGCCACGTCTTACCTGGAAAAGGGTCCTAAGTTTTGGCTGTACATTTTTGTGCAGTTGAAATAATAAAATTAAATTAAAACTTGGTTATTACCTCATCTTGGAGCTTACTCATCTATTAGACTTAATAACTTTACTTTAATTCTTAATTTTTCTTAAAAAATATAGTTTAAAATAGCTGTTTGTAGCGGCGGATATTGTTTTGTATTATTTTTTATTTTATTTTTTATTTTATTTTATTTTTAAGTCAAAAGACTCTTATATGGCAATGGCTGATACTGTTGCATATCAATATGTAGAAAAAATTAATAATAACTAAGATAAGTTTAAAGATTTGGTTTAGAATGAATATACATGGCTTTAATGCGGATAATACAAAAGTCTTAAGACATCTGCGTAAGGTAATTTTATAAAGAAAATTCTTCACCGAATGCATGGCCTTGGAAATGATGGGAAGGTTTGACGAAGAAGATACAATAAAGATTTGCACAAGCTCAATTCAGCAAGGCTGATTAAATAATCCAACAGAGAGATTCTCGAATTCAGAGTCGTAAATATAAGACATATAGGTACAAAAAAGTTTTGTTGAAGAGAAAATTATTGTGTATACCTAAAATTATTTCGGATTTTCAACTGGTGGTGAGAAAGTGAAATTTTAAACTGATTTCTTTTCAATTGAATTTTTACAGAGAACCTCCAACAAATATTTCAATATATTTGTAACAAAAATTCGGCTTGCGAAAATTGAAACGATTCGGTTATCGTTTTAATTTTTAAAACATTACTGTTCCCAAAAATTGAAAGTACCTACTACAAAAAACCAAAGTATGTACTGAAAATAATTTCGAAAAAAATCGTTGAGTACTTACACATTTACCCAAGATTAAATTTATTTTTCTACGTACTTAATTTGAATGTTGGTCAATGTTGTTTATAAAATTAAAAAAAAATACAAGTAAGATAATGTAAATCAGACAAATACAGGATTTCAATTAGTTTATTTTATATGTTAAATTCATTAATCATTAAAAATTTTTGCTACGTTAATTTTTCGTACATTAGGTGTAGTGAAGCAATTTTTAGTGGTATAGAGTGGAGTATGGAAAATAAATATGTACTATTATCAGGAACTTGAGCCTTCTTAAATATCTCACAGTTTAATTTTATTTAAGTTATCAACAAATTATAATATTAATATACTCTCAATAATTTTGTTTTTATATAAAACTTCATTATACTAGTTCTAACACGACATATTTTAAGTAGATTAATTAAAATAAGAGCGATGGTGAAATTGAAGTGATATTACACGTCATTTTACGTTTTATATAAACGTTGCTGAAATGAAAAAAAAAACATTTATTTTGTACAGGTAGGTAGTGCTACAGAAAATATATTTCACACTGTTTTATATGCCTGGACCGATAATTTGCTATATGAAAATTTTAAAATCCACATTTTTGGAAAACATCAAAACATCACTTTTCCAACTATTACTATTTAACATTTCAGTTTTTGTTTCAGTTGCCATTTTTCGCTACGAATTTTTTTACATTTATATAGTAAAATTTCACGGTGAAATTTAACAGCATACTATGCTTTAGGAATGAACGAAAGAAAAGAGTGCAAATAAACATTCACCTCCTGAGCGAAGTTAAAACCCGCCACATTCATTTAGCAGTCAAATTACGTTGCAACTACGAAATGTCTTTAGTTATTTTATAACTATAAATTATTGAGTACAAAACTATTTTCAAATGCATCACTAAAATTTAGTAATATTTCATGCACATATAATCAAAATGCTTTTAACTTCCAAAAATTAAGAATTATTATGTCTTAATTCCTCTAGGTATATTTCAACTCTCTTTAAACTTGGTGGAAGTATTGAAAAAAAATTAAGAAAATAACCTCCAGCTTTCAGCAAATATTAATTTAAATTTTGATAAAAATATAATGAAAAAAAAAAGAAAAAGTTTAAATGAGATGCGATGATTTATTTTTATTATAATTTTAATTTCATAATTATTTTTGTTTACTTTTGTTTTTATTTGTATTTTTATTTTTGCTGTAAAAACATTTTTATTGATTTATTTGGTCATCCAAAGTAAAAAAAAAAATAAAATAAAAATATACAATTTTTTTTACAACCGATTAGTCGTGTAAAACCAAAGTTTATATAAAAAATATGTATATATCTAAATACAATCACATATACATATATTACCTTTATATATACACTATTCATTTATTTAATTATTATTATTTTTTTGACTCATTATCTTAATTTAACTGTGAATGTTTCTACTAATGAAGCTATCGATTGCAAAATTTCTATAATAAAAATGTTTTTTATTTTTTGCCACCATCCTCGTTTAAAACTACTTCTTAAATTTCGGCGTCATTAGATTTTATTAGATGCTGCTGATTAAAGAAAAAAAAATTAAGAAAAACAAAAATAGATACAAAAATAAAAACAAAAAAAAAACATTGACAAACATTCAAATTAAGTACATAGAAAAAATCAATTTAAGCTTGGGTAAATGTGTAAGTACTCAACTATTTTTTTTTTGTTAACTGTCATTGCTATATAAAATTATTTTCAGTACTTTGGTTTTTTGCAGTAGGTACTTTTCTTTTTATATAGGCTGTGTTAGTAAGGTTTGATAGAAAGATTTTTGAAATTTTCATCTTCTTCAGAAATTATGCATTTTTATTGACGTTACGTTAAAATGACTTTTAATTTATAATAAACCTACAAACTACATATGGAACAATAGGTATATAGATAAGTAGTAGTGGCTGTCGCAATATACTGATACACTTAAACCTTTCATCGAATAAATTTACTCGTTACACCATTTTGAGCATTTCACAAAGTGGTGGAAATCTTTAGGGTATTCAAGATCACCCTGTGATTCCAGAAAGAAGGCTCTTAAGTGGCTGTTCCGTTTTTGACTTTTACAGAGAAAGTGTTGAACAGTTTCTTTGCTTTGTAGATTAGAAATAGTTAGAGCTGTACTCGGACTATTTCTTACCGGAAGGATTTCCAAAGTTGTACCCTATTTAGTTAGTTGACCTACATTGCAGTTTCCGTATGTTGAACCGACCCGGTAGCTCGTTGAAAGAAATGCGGTAGTCCATTACGGTCTCTGAATTGATTCTTAATTAATTGTAACTAGCAATAAGTTTAAAGTATCAATATCAGTGAACTGGAATAAAAATAATAGGCATTCAACCTTATAAAATTTAATTGTACTTTAGGTTGGTGGTTCCGCGTGTTTGTGTGTTTTGTATGCGTTACACAAGGTAGAGGAATAAAATTAGCGATTCAAGAAGATCTTTTAAAACCATTTAGCAACAGATTATCCATTTCAGATACTACAACTGCAATGAAATCTACAATTAAATATATTTTACCGAAATATTCGTGGTTCACATTAAAAATACTTTTATCGATTTCTGTTATCCCACGACCAACTGAATTTATTTTCATCTATTGGTTGATATGGTTTATTATTTGAAACATTCTTACTCTAAATAGGATTTTAAAATAAATTAATATAAAAAAAATGGGAAGTGTCGATAACTTAAGGTCGATCTACAATAAACTCCTAAGGCGACTTTATACAATATTTTATTTGTTACAACCTTTTCAATGATCTCTTGTTGGTCTATAATATTATACGCTATTCCAAGCCTACCCTGTACCCTAAATTCATTATGGTAATGTTTGAAGAAATTTATTCATTTTAAGTTAATGTTTACATTGTTTTGTTTTGTAAATAAATTAAATTTAAAAATTTGTAGAAAGTTGTCAATTATTATAGTTGTAAAATTGATATGCGATGGTATATAATAATGTAATAATTTTTTTTTTTTATAAATATATTTTAATTTATTTTAATTTTTAATTTTACAGTTTGATGTTCAAAAATGTTCAATTAATATGTACAAAGCGGTTCCAAACTTTTTCGAAGTCGTTTAGTTCAAAAACTTCGTTATTTTGTAGTTTTGTGGTTTAACTCGGTATCGTACTAACTACATTGTTTTAATAATTTTCAAACCAAAACGAATGGCTTGTCTCTGAGTTAATTTGAATTATTTTAAATAGTATGGATAAATTTAATAGACAGGCCTGTCAGAGATTTTTCAAAGCCTTACAACTAACTTAAAAGTCATGAAAATTCAAATATGGTTTGATATGCGAGAACCAATATAAGTTAACTATCGAGAAAAACAACTGTTAGCTAATATTAGAATCAAAGTGAGTATAGTGTTGGATAATAATTATTAACTATTATAGATACAAATAGGATTATAATAATCAAAAATTATCAAAAATTCGGGACAAACTGAAGGATCCACAACGGTTTTGTAATTTCAATATTTTAATTAATCGAACCTTTTAAATGAAAAATTTTTAAATAAATTTATTCTTATAAAATAAAGATTAAAATTCCAGGTATGTTTCACTGATTTTATTAAATATCTTAATCGATTTCAGTTATTACACCATCATCAGTCTTCTGATTTCTTCAGTCTTGTGATAATGAATATTTATTTTATTTTAATAATGTTTATGTAATAATTCACCTAGAGCCTACAGCATATTCTATAAAATATATTTATTCTTCTTTTAAAATCGATTTACTTCGAAATATCACCGACAGTATGGCAACACTTTTTTCAGTTATTTTATTATTATTCAAATCAAAGTAATCAAACTTTAAATCAATTATTAATCATATTTTATAAGATAATTGTGCTAGCTAAGATATTTGATATTATTTAGATTTCGAAATAATATACTAAACTATTTTTTAATTAATAATGAAATTTTTAAAACTCACCAAAACTATATGCATTAAATAAAAATTAATTTTGATAATTGTAGTAACCTCTTTTAAAAATGTATGCATATAAAAATCAAAATAAAAACTAAAAAAAAACTAGGTATAATTAAATTTCGTAAGAATTTGTACTCAATGGTAAAAATAATTTTGAAAAAGAAAAACAACAAACGCACAACTCAATTTAATCGCGGTCATCTTAAATATAATATGATGAGCGTTTTCATATGATTAGGCCCGGGAGGTGCATATATTTATTTACAAATTAACAAATTACATTTTTTTTTTTGTTTTTTGATTTGTTTTTTTTTTGTAATTTTTCAACTTGAGTATAATTTATTTATTTTGTTTTTACTTTTGTTTATATATATTTTTTTTAGCTATAAAATGGTGTAATTTTCCAATCTATGTACTTGAAATGAGATGATCATGATGATGAAGAAAACATCATCACTGTCTCAATTTTATCTTAAAAAAGATTTTGTTGGTTAAAAAATTTTACGCAAGAATTTAAATATCAGAAATTTCATATCTACCTATCGTAATGTACGCAATTATTTTTTCTCAAGTCTCTCTCAAATTTTTGTTTTTATGTAGGTGAATTAAAAAAAAAAATAAAAACAAATTCAAAAATATTACAATTTAGGTAAAGTTTATCTTGATTATGTCAAATTATTGATTATTTCTCATAATTATTTAATACTTAAATTGGTTGATTTTATTAAGGGGTCAATGATTTTCTCATTATATTTTTTTGTTTTCTTTTTTGAATATTTAATTCTATTTTGGAAGAAAAAATGATGTGGAAGATAATAGCTTGTAATTTCATAATTATATGATATAAATATATATGTAATTATGTACAAAACTATGTCACAAATTGCAAAGATGAAGTGAGTACATTTTTTATGTCTGTTCAAATTTTATCATAATATTTACAAGTATGTACTCTTGTCAAAATAACTTACAAATAAGTACCTTTGTCAAAATGAATTGAGTATTTGCAAAATTTTAATATTAATTTTGAAGAAGTTAATAAAAATCAGAACACAGACATTTTATTGATTTCTTATTAAATAGAAATAATTGTTTAAAATATATACAAAACCACGTCAAAGTATTTGAGTTAGTTTAATTCAAACATTTTCTGTTTCTACCCAGAGCTATCATGATTTATTTGGTCATTTATTGACATTTTGTAAGTAATATTAGCTTGAAGAAAATACTAACTGTTGATCTGTGAAATATTTCTAATTGTTTCGATTGATATAATTGTGTAGAAATTATCTAACCAATAATATAAGAACTTTATCAGACCAAAATTACTCAAAATCCGGTATAAGCGAATTGAAAAGATTAATTACGGTGCGAGTCTATGAATATCTTAAAACAGCTGAAATAACAAAACAGTATATGAATACACAAAATTTGGTCATCATCATTTGGAAATTGTAGCGAAAATTGTAGTTGAAGAAAAATATAGAGTTAATAAAACGTATAATGATTAAACCAATAAAAATTGTACAGAAAAATTACAAGCAAATTGAACATACACGAAATTATGACGAGAGACCACATTATAACAATAAACTTAACAATAACTAAAAAAATGGATTTTTATAACCGTACTGTTACTAACAAAATAAATTTGACACACTTGAAAATGTACATTGTGTAGGTCTGAAATTTAATAACAGTGACATAAAATTTCAGATTATACCTATGGCGTGAGCACTTAGTTAAAATTTAACTTATAAATTGGAATTAAAATTAAATAGCTTAAGTTTAGTGTGCAAACGACACTAAGTATAGAATACAATAGTAGGCTCATCAATTACTTTGGGTAATGATGAATATATAAAATAATGAATAGTAAAAAATTAAGCACAGTCTCACAATCACAATATCCCAAGTGCAGTAAAAAAGGATAAAAGAAATGTTGTGAAATTCTTATAGTATGGAATTGTTGTATAAGTATTAATTGTAAAATGTAAATTCGTAAAGCACTGATGTTGCTTCCAAATAATCGTTATTTGCACAATAAAAATTGTTTGCTCGATTTTTAATTTAATAAAATATATTAAAATTTCATGTTTTGATTTTCAGTTCATTATTTATTCACTTATTGACTCTATATGACTCTAAATAGAACGTTTTTAAATAAAAAAGAGTTCTAAAAAAAAAATAAATATTATTTTTAGAATAGCAAATTTGTTGTTTATTATTTTTTGACTAAAGAAATTTACCTCTTTATATTCGCATAACCAAAAATGGTACCGGATAAATTTTTTTTTATTTCTATTTCTATTTCATTGTTTTGTATCCACTTTTGTTTCAATTTCATTTTAGTTTTTAATCATAACGAATTTAGCGTTATGATATAAATAAATTTTTTTTTATTAAAATTAACTCGATCCATTAACTTTATAAATTCGTAAAAATTATAAAATTTTGTTAAGCAATCAAGTCATAAAATCTAAATAGAACTTTTATTTTTGAATTTCTTCTATCAATTAAAACGCAATAAAAATAGATAGTTAAATATTATCTTATCTATTCTGTATAATAAATTAGCTCTTAGTACCGTATCTAATATATATTTAGGTATGAAAAAGTATTTCTACCTGATTTTTGTTTTTCTTATAATATTAAGTCTATTGAGTGACTATTGGGTGGTTTATTTAATTGCAGGCAATTGCTTCAATCGCATGTTTAGGTTGGTATACACAATCACATACAAGAATTACAATCCATACAACTATTTTTTTATGATACATCTACTAATTTAAATGTGGTACATAAACTATATCTAATATAGAGTAGCTTCGTTTTTATAATATCGTATTTCCATTTTTGTGATAATCAAATTATATATATATAAAATTATTTGACTGACAGCCAAATTAGATTCCCAATTAATTTCAAACAATAATTGATAACATTTTCTTACAACGTTCATGCTTTGAGCAGGATTTGAATTTTAGGGACATTTTGATTAGTAGTCAGATTACATGACCAACTTAACATCATATCGATTATTAGAAATTATGTGAAATAAAAAAAATCCTGTATTAACAAGTAAATTTAATTTTAGACCGTATGAGTCGCAGAAGCCCAATAAATTTAATGTATTCCTAAAATTAATTAAAGGCTAATTTTGGTAATTTAATATAACTTTCGAAACCAAAATTATTTATTTAAAAATCTAAAACATATTTCTACGAATTTCCAAAAATTTGAAAATATTAATTCAACCTAAGCTTGTAATTATGGATAATTAAAATTCATGTAAAATTATGTTAATATTTTACAATAACTTACATTTCAATCACTATAGATATTATTATAGGTTAATAAATCTGATTTTTTTCTTTTTACTTCATAAATATATAGATTTAAAATGAATTCGCTTAATTTAGAAAATGAAACCAAAATTAAAAAACAAAAAAAAAACAAAATTCCATAACACCAAAACCTAATAAAGAAGGTTTGTCACCGATTTCGTAACTTGTCATTCATTTACATTATAAAAAATAAATAAAAAGACACTGGCGAGTTAATATAAAAGTATGTATATAAAAAATAAAGTTGTTATTGTTGTTATTATTGTTTTTTTTTTGTGTATTTTAAACGGTTATATCATACGGATATTATAAGGTAAATAAACAAATTTTAGTAAAAAAAAGGGGAAAAAAATAAAAATAAAAAATTAAATTAGGTATATTTGGTATCTTCCGAATTTTACAAGTCTTTTAATAATAAATCAAGTATAAACAAAAAGTCTACTCGAAATTTAAAATATGCTAATGGTTTTTTTTTTGGTTATTATTATAAAGTAAATAAATATCTAAAACATAATTTTTTTTTTGTTTTATTTTTAAATAATTTGTTGTTTTTATTATATAGGAGGCCGATTCTTATTTGCGGTGATTATGTATAGAAACATAAATAATTTTCGTTAGAACTATTTTTACTAATTTAGTCAATGTCTTCAAACTAGTCAACTATAAAGGAAATTTTATTTTGGTAGAATTGTTATCTTTTTTATAAAATTGGTAAAGACGTACATTATTCTACATGATTGGTAAAAATTTAACCGTAAAATAGAACTTAATGAGCAAAATATTTAAGTAAATTTCTTAAGTGTCGTGAACATTAATTATGTATGTATATTTTATATGTATATACATCCTTAATGAATTTTAATGATTTTATTTTTTGAGTAAATAATGTTATTTTAAATTGATTTTAATAAATATTTTTTGTCTATGACATAAGAAAGTATTTATTTTATAATAATTACGTTTATTTTATTTTTTATATTTTTTAATCGGATTTTTATTATTATTTTTAGTGATAATTTAAATTAAATAATTTAATTGTTATGAGGTTTCCATTCACTAATAATTTTTAAAATTTGATTGCAAATATCGATATTTCGGAAGCAACATACTTCTTTCGTCAGTGCTTGTGACTAACTGTATATATTAATTCATTTTTTCCCTTTTTTATATCATATTCCCTCCATACTAGATATCTATTCCCTCCATACTAGATATCTAATTACGTTTGTTTTTTTAAATTATTATACACAAAGTAATGCTAACAGCTGTATAGTTTTTGGTTAAAATTATTAGACACAACTTTTTTGAATTTGTTTTTTGTGTATAAGTTTGAATTTTGGAGCTCAAGCCATGTTGTTTTATTTTTACTTGTTTTCCTTGGAAGCATAACATTTCTTGATTTGTCTTAAATTTTTACTAAACAGATGGTTCATTTACTGTTACTACTCTATCTAGTGTCATTCAAAATTTTGTTCTACACAAAATTACAGAATCTGGCCAACTGAAGTTTCTGTAGCAACGTCCAAAACTCTTAAATTACACTTCTTTTTATTTAAAAAATACTGAAGAAAATTTATTTGTGTTAAAAGTTGAAATGTTCGGTATAAAGTCGATATTTATTATAATTTAAAGTTGCCTCACGTTCTATTAGCTAATTTAATTATATAAGAGTAGGTGTTTATGAGCCCCATTTTGATCGAGTTATAATCTACCACAGCCATAATCTCTGATATTTGAAATATTAATTAGAAATTTTGAAAATAAATAATGTGTACCACATTCTTTAGTAGGTACCATCCATTTTGATAATAATTTGTATTGCTTGATGAAGATAATTTTTTCTGTTTAAAGTTGTAGAAGTAATTTTGGTACAGTATTAACGACTTTATATAATAATATATTAAACAAAACAAAATTGTTATTATAATTAAAAAGTGTATTTTAAGTTGTTTCAATATTTTGATTGACAATTCAAATGTTCAACTTGAGGGTATATTTAAACAACAAAATTATTAGTAATCAATTTCCAATGCTTAAGTTATTCTCATTACATTAATTTAATTAGAATTTTTTTTTTCACTTCAATTCCAAATTCCTTCAAAGAACCTACTCAGTATTGCCAGCCTTGGATTTTTAATATTTTCATGTATAGAACAAAATTAACGAAAGACTTAAGAGAGAAACTTTTTTTTATATTTAAATTAATTGTAAAATCGAAATGAACAGAAAAATTTTATTTTTTAATAGAAATTATAAGAAATGTTTAAATTAAATAGAAATTGTATAAAATGTATAAATTAAATAGAAATAACAAAAACTAAACAAATTGTATTAAATAATAAATAAATAAGATTCGATTTGTTTCAAAATTCATTTTTTATATTATTTGCTCAATTTTAGGTATTACACCGTAATCTGTATTTTGGGTATGAACAATTAATTAAAATACACCAAATATTTTGTAGTTATTATTTAAAAATATTAGAGTCAGTAATTTTGTATGTTTGTGCTTTTTTTATATTTTTCGATATACACTTGGAAGTACAATCAGGATTTCGACATAACTCAGAAATTATATGAGATGGTACTTTAGTTTTCAATCGTTATTATATTCAAAAAGTAATTGATTAATCTATACTGTTTACAGCCTACGTAACGTCGCTTTCGCTACTTATTACATACTATAGTAGAAAAGATAAATCTTATCTTCAGGAGATTGAATCCGCTCCGCTTAGAATATTGCTAGATGGTATTTTTATGACATCCGACCGATTTTAGATTATATAGAGATTATTTAGTAAAATATCGATTACAAAATACTGAAGATGTTTCCAAGTATTATAATAAGCATATTTGATAAAATGAAAAGAAAAATATTCGACTATTTTCAATAATTTGAAAAAATTATTTATTATTAAATTTATTAGTGAAAAAATTAGTTGTAAGACTAAAAGTATAAAATATTGAAAATCATTCCGACATTATAAATTTATACAAAAATGCATATATCATGTACAAATATAAATTTGTTACTAAACACAGAATCAATTTAAAACCTTAAATGCTCCAAAAAATATTTTGTGTATATTTATTTTTTAAATACCTTATAATGAAATTTTTTAACCAACTACAAAATATCATTTAAAATACAATTTCAAATTCCTTTCCGTTAGTTTTTGTATTTTGTGTCTTTTTTTTAAATTGCTATATTTTTTTTTGTTTTAAATTAAAACCCTGCACACTCTTTTAATAATTTATTTGAGAATTTACCATGTTTTAAAATACTAAAAACATAAAAACCACCAACAACTTAATTGTCAATTTGTCATTTTGAATTAAGATTTTATATGATCATTTTGTCTGGATCAATGACTTACATATTATTCATTCATTCATTCATTCTTACTAACAACAAATAAAATTAACATATACAGTCATATTTATAATACATAACATACATTATTAAATATACTGTAATATACTTGAAAATAAATTTAGTTAAACAGAATAACCTCTCTAACTTAAACCAAATTTCCATAAATGCTCTTGGTGCGTCCCACTTGCGTTCTCAATTCATTTTATTATTTACATTCGCAATTTTACGCATTTTTTTTTTTTGCATTCAATATTTATAAGCCATCACTATTATTCAGAATTTGAATGCACATATCTATAATTTATATTTATACATTGTATTTGTAGATATTATTAACAGTTAAATGACCTCGTATATATAAGTAATTCTTAGATTCAAAATATCACCAAGAGCTCCATTTGAATTCGAATAAAAACAAATTAAAAAAGAAATCATATATACTGTGTCTATACACTGTACAAGTACGAATGTAAGATTAAAAACAAAAATTGAAACTCCCCTTGTTTACAGTCATTTGTGATTTATTCTTTTTTTTTCTTTTTAAATCGTACTAATATGAGAACTCAAAAATATAAATAAATAAACAACAAAATAAAAAAATAAAGAATTTTTTAAGCCTTTTTTTAAACTATCCATAAAAAGTAAGCAAAATAAAATTTTAAATTAAAGTTGTTGTTTCATTTTGGTGACCAGAGTGTAGCTACGTGCATCTAATTTCAATTAAACTTTTGAGATAAGTAAAAGAAGAAATTAAAAAACCAAAAACAAAAACATTGAAAAGAAAGAAAAGCTATAAGTGACTGGTACGATTTAAGAATTGTTTTGACGATAATAAATCGAAATAAATTCTTTAAAAATTATAAATTTATTTAAGTAGTTGTACATTTTTGGAAACTTATTTTACATTAATTGTAATGTGATTTTATTGAGACATGTATTGACAAATTTTTAAACTACATTTAACATAAATGATAAATAGTGAAATTTTTTTTTTGTTTCTATACCTTTCACAAGAGTTAATGATGTCAATGAAATATAAATAGGATGATATCAAATAGAAATCTTATTAATTTCATTTATTTTGTAGAAAGTTATAGAATTGTTCTATTTAAAATTGAAGCCTCAAACGAAATAGATACAATATTATAATTGAAATTTATACATTAGGAGAAATTCAAGATAAGATTGGAAAATTTTAACATCAACAACTTTTTTTGTTTTTGTTGTTTTATTCATTAGGTTGGAGAACTTTAAACCTTTTAGTATGTTAAGTTTTGACAATGGGCATATGGTATATACTTTGTTTAGTACAATCGACATACGAAATTGGTAATATTCATTTTTAACCTTTTAAGATTAGGTGTAAGTAAATTGTTAGCGTTTGGGAACATATAAGTTAGAATATCATTCTATATTGGAAAGAATGTGACAATAAGCTATAAAAATTAGGGCTATGTCGGAAATTCATTTTTAATATTTAAGTCTTAACGTGCAGTGTGTTTTTTTTGTAAACTGCGTTAACTGCAAAAGCAAATCGTTATCTGCGTTAACTGCAAATGCAGCACGAACATGATTTGAACCTGCAGAATTTTTTTCACAATTATGTAGTGTTAAACTTTTGCTTGCAAATTTAAAATTAATGTCAGATGGTGAAACAAAATGTTTGATATTTAAAAATTATTATAAAGTACATTAAAAAATGATAATAAATTAATAAATTGTTTCTATTTTGGCAAAAATGGAAAAATAATTATTATTTGGCATTAAGTTTATATTTTTTATATAATTCGGTTCTTTAGGTACCATAGTTTTTTTTTTAAAACATTTTAAGATAAATTCACAATAGCATCTTTCCATTTTTTTACTTTTTAAATAATTAAAATGTCAACTTCTTCATTTAAAGACATTCATTTAAATGACAACATTCGTAAAAATATCATTAAAAAATTATACATTTTTTTCATTAATTTTTAATAAAAATACGCAAAACTGATTATTTTTAAGAAATAATATTGAATGCCATTTTTGAACATATAATTTAGTTCTTGCGTGATGCAGAACTTTTCTTAAACTTCAGAAGTCAATTTAGCAGTTTGCGCATATTGCAAAGTATGCGTAAACATTTTTTGCAGTTTCAAATTCAAAATGGCAGTGCATTATGCATTCCCAAAAAAGCCTTTAGTTTTGTTTAGTAATAAGTAAAATTAATTAATTTTAATTTGAAATTTAAAATTATGTTAAAATGATAATAGAATGAACAAGCTTCATATTGAATGATCAAAAACAATTAAATGTAATACTACACGACCATTTAATTTGGGCGGGTGTTTTAAAAATAGCTCTTAGCTTTATTGGAAGAGTACAAAAATACTCAATTTGCCTCATTTATAATACCTCATTAGTATTTGATCCAACTAATAATTGTCGTATTGTTGGAGCATTAACTTTATTTTATACATATCTTGTAGGTATATGCTCAGAAGACCTACAACTAGAATCGAGGAAGCCGATAGGAAAGACCACAGTGGAAAGACCATCGCATTCCACTACAGGCATTCCCAACTGTAATTCTATTAGTGGAAGAAGAAAAAATTGATAAATGTCAAAGTTGCGTTTGTAATTAGTATTTTACCATCAAATCAGTGTGTTGAAAGATTTAAATTTGAACACCTTGGATATTCTGTGGGCTCTATATGAAACATTTTTAAATAATAATAAAAGAAATAAAATACACTAAATTTATTTCAAAATACAATTTTTTATATATAGGGTAGTCCGACTAACTTAAAATTATTTAAAGAGTGATTCCTTAGGGTATTTTATGGTAAAAATGTTTAGATGTAGACAAGGGATTTATTTTTAAATTTAATCTGGGTAACAGGGAGCTTAAAGAATGTCTAACAAATAACATTACTACTTTTGACTAATTTTAATCAATAAAATAATAGGTACCCAAATATTAGATATGCATTGACATAAAACAGTAAGTCTGACATGAAAGTTGTGTATGGCAAAATTGTGATTCAATGCATCAAAATAATTAATGAAAATTTTAGTCGAAATAATCAACATTTTTCACAAAAAATTATTTTTTTTATTAAAAGAAAACGGTAAGTTTGATTCCCGCCCATTAAGTAGTGTTTAGCTTGCATATTTTCTCAGCTGTAGCGAGTATTTGTTAGATAATATTTTGTAAATCTGATTTTTTTTAACCAACTGTAACCCAGGTTGAATTTGAAAACAGAACCCCTGAAAAAAAAGTTTTCCCTAAAATGCTCCAACTCCAAGGATACTCAGGTTAAACCGTGAATGTCTATATCGATTTTGGATCTATATCAGGAGGACTACCATGCTTATCTAATAGATTATTTTTGACCCCATTTTGATAGTATAGGGCTTACGTATAATTCAGATCCAATGCAGTCCTAGACTATATTTCAGTATTTTGAAATTCATTATTGTCATACTACCTAGTGTTCTAGTGTCAAGGCGAATTTCTATTTAAACTCAAATCGTTGCATTGAATATTTTTTTTTGCACTCCTAAAAGACGAGGCTGTAGAGGGATATACTAAATTTAATCTTCTGAATAGACTAAGTTCTTTATTGATGGTGTAATAATTGAGATTGACAATAGACGTCTGATGTGCTTACTCTAAGCATTAATCTGACAGTGTATACAAGAAATTTAATTTAATTTAATTCTAAAAATTTTCTTCATAAAGTACCCAGAAGCAGTATGGGTAAGTTAATAATAATAACCCCATTTGTATGTATTTGAAACAGAAAAACGACGAATAGGAGCAGCTTTGGATTCTTTCGTTAGGTAGAATCAAATTACTGCTAGCTTGGAAGAAATATAATTTAGTAAAATAAAATAAACATTTGTAATCATACGAGTAATATAAATTTGACTTTTATTAAATAAAATAAATAAAATAATTTTATTAATATTTATTAAGTATAAATTTGTTTATTAAAATAAAAAAATAAATTAAATAAATAATCCAAAAAAATGATTTAAAAAAATATTAGCCTCTAACAATTTCAAGTCCTCATTAAAAATTTGAATTTAAATTCATTTTTTCTTTTAATTAATCAAATTTTCCAAATCAAAACATTTATTAATTAAATAAACTAAAAACCAAATTAAATTCTTAAAAAACATTTTATTTTGATTCTTACAGTATTTTTAAAAGATTTGTCCCTGGAATTTCCAAGTTTAATCCAAAATTGAAGTGATTAGAGTTGAAAATCAAAAACACGAAATTCCTTTAAAGTAAAATTCTACTTTTATTTTATTTTTTTCTTTTTTTAAATTTTTTACACAAAAATCTTTAAAAATTTATAACGAAAAATATTTTCTTAATACTTATTATAAACGTAATAAAAAATAATTAAAAAAAAAAAATAATAACATCAACATTCAAAGTTAAATTCTACATACTTCATTAACGATTTTCTAAACCACCGAGTAACCGTCCACCGCACGACGTGATTACAACAAGACTAATTTTCAATTTCGAATGGCAGTAGAAATTTTTCTTTTTGTTACGGTAAATTGTAAGAAAAATGTAAACAAGAAATCCACCGTTAATAAATTGTTTTTTTAACTTTTAAGAGAATTGAGTTGAGTTTGAGTTTGATAAAGAGAGAAAAGATTTTGATTTGAATAGAGTAAATTTAAAGCTTTTTAAGTTTATTTAACGTTTTGTTAAATTTTTTTTAACAAAATTGATTTAAATAACCATGACTGATGTGCAGATCTGTAAAATTTTGCAGAAATTGATTATTGTTACGATAAGAAAATTGGAACTGATAAAAAAATTAAAATTTGTTTTGACAACTATAAGTTAATAGATTTACACTTGTAACAAATATTGAGAATTGCGAATTGTAATTGAGAATTTCTATTACATTTTTAAAATTTAATGTTTTTCAAAGCAAAGCTGTTGTACGAGTTACTAATTGCTCTGAAAAATTACTTCTGATGATACTAAAATACCCGAAATTGATTAAGATATTAATCAAATTTAATAAAATGTTATTATTTCAAAATATTTTATCTATAGAGCCTACAGTATGTTCAATAAAATATATTGTCACTTAATTATGTTGTCACTTATGACATTTCTATTATAGTTTGTTCCTTAAAATTATTGTAAGTATAATCGTTTTTTTATAATGTCTTCATAATTTAACCGTAAATAGTTTTATTTATCTTGTAATGGCCCTAATTGGACGTTCAGTGTATCATCGGTTAACTTTATAGACTTTCAAGACCAATTTAATAATGGTTATTTATTTGCAATCCTGAATCATTGATCAACAATTTTGCACATACACATCTTGTATAATTGATTAAGTCATCTGTAGAAGGTTTCTATAAGTCCTTACAATAAGATAATTGGTTAATTTCTAAATTTTTTTCCTACGGCGGAATTTAGTTTTTACTAGCATATAATTTTGTATGCCAGTCTGCTACTCTTCTCCTCATATTATCATTCATCTAAAATCCAATTACTCTATTTGTTTGAATGTTTGCTTTCAAATATTTCCGAACTGCTTTTGTAGATGATGCTGTAAGAAAAATATTACAATCTTATGATTATATTTTTACTTGTACCCAGATTGGGCTATTCTTTAAAAATTTCTACTGGTAAAAATTCAAAAAAGAGCTCAACGTCGAATTGGGCTCCTTCCCGAATTTTCTGGTTCAAATATTTTAACTTCATTAATTTGTGATGAATTGATTCAAGTAAAAAAAAACCTTATACCAAATTTTTAATTGTAAAACAAATGCTGCAAATGAAACCGTTTTTAAAGAATTAAGTATGTATGCTCTATCGGTTTTGTCTTTGCCCTCAAGCAATACTGTTGTAATGTAGTAGAAAGAGTGTTTTCCATATTAAATTGTGTGAAAACAGAGCTCAGACTTCAACCTTCTACTATAGATGTGATCTTGCGAGTTCGTACATTCATTTATCAGCCAAGAGATATTTTGTAATGTTTCTACACTATCAGCAGATATGTTAAATCCCTTCACAAACATAAAGCTGTAATTATTTTATGTTTCCATAAAAAGAGGCATTATCCTTTATTCCCTTAAATTAAATTTCATTTTGGGGCTGGTGTTGGGCTACTTTTGTTTGGGTTCCATTGGGCTATAAAATTTGTCATTTTGGGTTACGATATGATGAAATTATCTGGCAACCCTGCTTGTAACAAAGCGGGCTGAACAATTATCCTCTGCCAATATCATAAAATTTTTCGAAATGAGAGTGTTTGAAAATTGTCGAATTGATGAAAGAACAAGACAGACAGTCGGCCTAATTTAAAACTGCAAACATTTTTGATATTTTATGTTTTTGGGGTCAATCATGAAAGTCTACTGGGTTTGGCTTTTTCTTCAATTTTAGAAAAAATTCAATTTTTGTTATCATTAAAGTCAACTGAGTTGTTATAAGTCCACTGGGTTGACAATTTCAAGTCAACCACAATTTTGCTGTTGACTTTAAAGAATTATAATAGCTATATATATACATTTTTTTTTTTTAAATATTATAACATTTATTAATCAATTAGATAACTAATAAAATATTTTTAGGAAAATGGTTAGTAACAAAAGGCAGTTGGAAAAATAGGTCAAAACTTATTATTTAAATACACAAAATTTAACATAAATTTAAAAAAAAAAACCTATTCTTTATTTAAAACACAATTTATAATGTTAAAATTGAAAGAAAAACTACTTCTTTTATAAGTAAAATATCAAATCCCCATGTAAAATATTAAAATATGCCTATCTCAACCAAACAACTGTTTTTTGACAATTAAAATTTTTCCTACAATGGCAATATTTTTATAGTCAAGTCTATTTTATTCAGACTTTCATGATTGCGTGACTTATTTTTGTTAACTTTTTTTATTGGAAAAAAGTCTAATGTATTTCGACTTTCATAATTGACCCCTTTATTATTTAAAAAAATTTATTTATTTATTTATTTATTTTAACAGTTGTTTCTACAGATAAATCTGTAGGCCAACTTTATAGGTCCTTTATCCCTTTCGAAATGTGGGCCTTTTTTATTAAATTGTATTAATTATTTGGTTTTAAAAAAATATTATTCTGAAATTTGTTTTCAATATTGCTTACAGAAAAGTTAATATAATTTTTCATTAAATTTTTTTTTAATTTTTAATTATTTATCATAAACGAAATTACAAATACATAATTAGATCTCAAAAATATGTTTCAGCATTTTATTGAGTAAAACAAGTTTAAATGAAAAATATTGTGTTTATTTGAGAAAAGTTTATTTCAGTAGTAATAAAGTGTTTAATGAGAACTTAACGTGGTGAATTTTTGTTATTTAGTATTGTTATTTTTGACACCATGCGTTTATTAAGCGTGAAATACTCGTTAATTACTACATATTATTGTTATCATTAATACAATTACTATAAGACAAAAAAATTATTTTTAAATTTTGTTAATTGCTTTTTAAGTAGATAGTAATACGAATGAATAATGAACTTTAAATTATTTCAATTTATTTATTTTTAAAATTAATTATTTTTGATAATTAAAACATAATTAATTATCATAAAAATTGACATATTCTAATTAGTGTTATTGAGAAAATTCAGACAGATAGAGAAGCAAAACCCAAATAGTCAAAACGAGAGAAAATCTAGATAGCACACAATCCAGAGGTGGCAAAATCCAAATGAACAAACAAATCAACAAAACCAAAATTTCGCGTAAAATATCCTGCGAACAATTAATAAACGGATTGAATTGAATTGAATTGAATATTTTTCAGGTCCGAAAAATCTATATTTTGTACGCTAAATAGTTTAAACATAATTGATAGTATTATTAGGCAATAGTTCCGAAAAAAATTAAGCATCCAATTTACTTTTACACTGAAAAACTATTGTTTGACAGTATTTTATGAACTACAGTGTGAGTTTTGGTAATTTTTGGTTCGCTACATACGGGAATTTATCCAGAAGCATTGAAGGAAACAGTATAGTAACATTAATAGATAAAGTAAAAAACTCAAAAATATGCAGTCAATTCCGTCCAATTAACATATCAAGCATAGAGTCAAAAATTATTAAGAAGATAGTGTATATTCAATTTTTTAATGATAACAATTCAATATCTAAATTCCAATCAGGTTTTAGGAAAAATCACAGTTGTGAAGCAGTTATGAATCTGATTATATACAAATTGAAAACAGCTTGTAGACGAAAAGTAAACGATAGTAGTGGTCTTTTTTTGACATGAACAGAGCATTTAAAACATTCAGACAGACATATTTTATTATCGAAATTAGAAGCACTAGGCCTTGTGACTAAATTGGTTCAAGTCCTATTTTAGCAATCGAAATCAAAAAACAAAAGCAATGGTGTAGTCTCACAGGTAATTGAAGTTTTGTTGTGGAGTTCCACAAGGATCTGTGTTAGAGGTGTTATTGTTTCTAATATACATAAATGATATGGAGATATATGTAATTTTTGCAAAGCTGATCTCGTTTACGGATGAAACACTTCTATATGTTTCAAGAAAATCAGCTAATGATTGCATAGAGAAAATAAATAATAATTTGGAAAGAATCAACAATTGGCTAAAAATGAATAAATAAACTAAATATAAATAAAACAAAGTTCATGATAATAAATTGTAGTTCAGAATATCAAATAAAAATAGATGATGAACCTATCAAAAAATAAGCGAAATTAAATACTTAGGGTTAATACTAGATGAACAATTAAATTTTCATAAGCATCTTGATTATACATGCAAAAAAATACCGAAAAAACATATCTACTTCTTCAACAAAATTAGGGATTAAATGTCTCAAAAATGTATTGGGTTTGAGTTTAACAGCATCCTTAAATAACGAACAAAAGTCGATTGCCAAAGCATTACAAAATAAAAATATGAGAAGTATCTTGAAATGTAATAGATTAAAACATGTTGAAAATATGTTGAAATCATTAAATTGGCTGAATATTAAACAAAGATTAATATTTAATACACTTGCGCTAATCTGAAATTTAAACATAATACGATGCCGAACTATTTATCAGAAAAATTAACCTACGTAGGTTCAACAATATAGTTTAAGAAACATCTCTCTTTACAGATTACAGTTTTTTAGAATGGATATGGTTCAAAAGAATTTAATGTATGAAGGGTTAAAGGTATTTAATAATTTACCTTCGGAAATAAAAACGGAAACTAATCTTGAAATGCATTAAAAATAACTTTATAAAATTATAAAAACATTTTACTTATTAAATTAAAATTAAAAATAATATTGTAAGTAGTATTGTTATAGTTTATATATTTACATGTATATAAAATTAAATAAATTTATAACTCTAAATCTAAATCTAAAACTTTATTTGGCATTAACGGGTTAAAATAATTTTCATTGAATTTCTTCAATTAAATGTCTAAACTTTATTGATTATCAAATTATAATAAAGTGTTTCAAGTTTTCTTCAAATCGTTGTGTTCATTTTGGCACAAAAATTTCCATTTAGGTACATTGTGGTTAAAAAGTGAAACACAAAAAAAACATTTTATCGTTAAATTTTAAATTTATTGAAAATATTTAATAACGATGTACTGACTGAGCTTTCATTTAGTAAAATTTACTAAAAATTTAACGCGAGAGCATTTCGGAACTATTGCCTATTATTATCAAAGTAAAATTCATTTTCAGAAGAGATTTAAGTTTATTTCAGAAAATCCCTGTCTGTCGGAAAAAAAAGGTTTAGACAATTCGAAACAAATAAACAAAAAATTTATTAAATTCATGATCGACACTTCTAGATATCTCCTCATTTAGTAAAATTACAGATCAAATTTCATTCATCAATCGCGAGGTAGCTCCGAAATTGAGTACGAATAGCACTAATAATAAAAAAGGCTGACATAATTTATAACAGGTCCGTTTCTGATGTCAAATCCATTTAACAAGCATTTGTTCAAGATTGGTAGATCGAATACAGACAGATGCAGATTCTGCTTAGAAAAAGAGGAATACTCCTCTCATATTCTATTTGTTTGTGACGCCATAGGTCGCTAAAGAAATAAATATTTCCAGGAAAACACATTGACTGATTCTGAAATTGCCATCAAAGCAATAATAGCGTTCATCAAGAACATAGACCTACAACTCTAAGATGAAAGCGGAAGTAAAATAGATCTTAAGAGGTCTCGCTTACATAGAACTCCTCATTAATAAAAGAAAAAAATAATAATAAAAAGCAATCATTAGCAAAACATTATTTATCAAATCATGTCATCAAAAAGACACAACTTTGTGCTAATTTTTGTTCCAGAAACCACAGAAATAGTCGTATGTACTCACACGTTAAGGTTTTCTAAAAAGATCGAATTATTAAGTTAAGTTTAAAATTCTTTATTCTCAATAAGTACAATAAAACAAAAATCTTAAAATTTATAATCCAATATACAAAAAACTTATTATAATAATAATCAAATAAATCAATTATGACTTAAAACTACAGAAAACTAATTTAATATTGTTAAATAATTATACAATATTTTTTTTTTTTATGATCTTGACAGTAACTTGTAGAATAACCTTTTTGTGCTTAATTAAGTACGGTACTGCAATTTTACACTATAATATCTACAAATATTTCGAGTATTTATTTTAACAAATTACTGGCTTATCAACTCATTAAATGTGGAAAACTACTACTATTGTCAGGAACTAAGCCTTCTTAAATAAAATAGTTTCATTTTATTTAATTTGTTACCTTTTATATATACTCTCAATTATTTTTTGTCATTTATTATATCTCAATCACAAAGGGTACTAGACCTGCTTGAAAAACCAATGAAGCATTTTTTTTTTTTGCTTTATCGGGAATTGAACCCGGGACCTTTCGTTTGAAAGGCAGGCGCTCTACCTACTGCGCCACCCAGCGTTCGGGTGACGCAGTAGGCAAAAATATTTTTGTATTTATACTATTAAAATGCTATATGCTTAACTTAAATTGTAATATACAGTTAATCCATCAAACCCTTTTCTGCAGAGTAAAAAACTCTCTTTTCAAAATTCTGACAACTGCAGCAAATTTATTTAATCTCATTTAATATAACAAAGCATATGTCTAATTACTAATATCTCTATTTATTAATCAAAATTTTGTATTACAAACAAAAGAAAACGAAAATATAAAACAGGACTATCTACTGAATTGTAACTTCAAAAACTTTAATTTCCCACATATTTAATTTTTTATTTATGAATATTTCAATAATTTATTTTTTATTAATTATTACAAAACTCATCCATTTTGTTTACCAATTAAAGTATATTTAACCTTGTCTATTACAAAAGTAGAGTAATATTTGTCAAAAAAAAAAAACAAAAACAAATTACAAATAAAGCACTTACAAATGTAAAAAAAAAAAAACAATTAAAAAAAAATTCTGAACATGTTTTTGTTTTATTAAAACAATAATTTAAAAAGAAAAGCAAAACAAAAAATTACACCATATTCCCACCACGAGTATACCTACATAAAAGGTAACCAACAATACTCACCAGCAGTGCCATAGAAAATAGCGTAATAAGTAATTTGAACTGTCCATAAAAAAATATTAAAAAGTAATCAATTCAACCCAAAGTACTACCGTATGTAAGTTTAAGTACGTACCACCGACCGTATGAAATTAAAAGTATTTTAATTTATAAATTTAATTCAAATAAAAAAACAAAAACAAACAACTAAAAAAATTATTACATAAAAAAAAAGCTTATGTTAATAAAAAATTAAAGCCTTAAATGTTTAAAAATCTATGTATTATATACCGGTGGTAATATTCAATTGTGTGCCATTTATAACTAGGTTAACTGTTTTAATAGTAATTATAATTGGATTACAGACAATTTCTGTTAATTATATTTTATGCACTCTTTAAAGCCAAAAATTATTAGATAGATTGACCATTGACGTAGAATATTTAACTGATCAATAGAGTAATTCTAATGTACTAAGAATAGAGTTCTAGTTAAGATACATTACATAATATTCGCTGAATGCTTAGATTTAGATTACATTGGGAATTTCGGAAGGGAATCTGTCCCCTATATCACCGCAGCCGCAAACGGGCTTATTGTAATAACTCGTGTTTGTTAGTTAGTCTCTGAATCCTTAAGGATACCTAATTTTGTAAGCACACTCAGTATATTCTTCAATGGTATGCTGGATGGCTCTTATTGTTCGGGAACGCTGTTCCCAATTGACGAAGTTTCATACGAGTGAGCCCTTCGCACTCACAGAACAGATATTTTATAGATTCTTCTTCTATTTCAAAAATTTTGCACAAGCTGTTTTCGGTTAAACCCATTTTATAAAGGTGTTTCTATATTAGGCAGGGGCCTGTAATTATCCCTTTCAAGATACGTACCTGTTTCCTATTGAGACTTAGAAGAGTTTTAGTTTTCTTGAGCGAGCGTTTAGACATGATCATTTTTGCGAATCGTCAGCTTTTTGCTCTATCCAAGCTTTTAATTGCATCTCAGCTGAGCTCAGGGCGATTCCACAGAACGAACTTAGCCCTATGAAAGGCGTATCCGATACTTTTCTTGCTAAATAATCTGCAGCTTTGTTTCCTGCTGTGCCAGAATGATCTGGTACACACGTTATTATGATTTGGTTTGTTTTTTTCCAGGGTTTTGAGTATTTCTAAACAATCCTATATACTAGATTTGAGGTGATGGACACGAATTAGTTCTGGGTGTACACTGGCATTTGTAGGTGTGAACCATTACTCCTTTTTGCATATAAAGATATGTTGGGGTTCTAGATGAAGCAGTTCTCTAATGATGCGGTATATGTTGTCCGCATTGTCCTAGTTACCATCAAACAAACTGAATGTTCTAGTTTGTTGAGTTTGTTTTGAGTTGTGATTTTAGTACCTCTTATACACCAAACAGCGGTTTCGTAAGTTAAGGTTGGCCTCACCATTGCGGTATATACCCATAATGCCATTTTGGTCAATACTATTATTACTTACATACATTATTATTATTATATTATTCAATACACTAGAATGTTATAGGCAAGGCGTTGTTTATAGTGAATATTAAGACTATATTGTTCATCATTAACATTTATAGATTCGATCGAATACGAGAACCTTTTATATTTCATTATTGTTTTTATTGTTGTAATTCGACTAAGTTATGAAGCAAAGCTTCAAAAAATATATTCGATTTGTATATGTCGAATGCACAAATTACGAGTGATGATATTGCCTATCAAAAATTTAATTTAAATTAATTTCTTCATTTCAAATATCTACCAGATATTATATTTTATAAACTGATTTTGATTAGCTAGATATAGTAAATTGCTTGATCAATAAAATGATTCCTTTATTGGAAACCAATTGTATGTATGGTATTTTAATTCAAATTTCATATTTTCTACATATATTTTTATTTTATTTGGCAATTATTGCCTTCTTTATTTAACATATTGATCTTATTGGTAAATCATATCAATGAATTTTTACAATAATTATTGTTGTTGTTGTTTTTGCTTGTAATTTTTAAATACTTTTTAGACAAGTTATTCTTTGGTAATCTTAAGCTGGATAATAATAATTGTTGATGCCAACTCTTGACCAATAAATATACACACTTATAAAAATACTTATGAATAGATCAAATAGAGTTTATCGTTGTGCGATAATATAAAAACAGATAAAAAATATTTTTTACGATACAATAATTAGGTACTTACAAGAAATGAAAGTATTTCTTGAATTTTCAATTTTATGGTTACAAAATAATGTATTTGAAAATAACAAATTTTTTCACTCAATTTTAATTACAAATAAAGTTTTCAGAAAACTTAAATCAGACATATATGTATAGTTATATTATATACAAATAGTAGGCATGTGTAATTTCAGTATTATATACTACAAAATGGTGTAGTTCATAAATACAATCTGTTGACAACTATTTGGATTGAAACTTGAAACCAATAACTTATTGATTTCAAATTAGACCGAATTTAAATTAAAGAACTGAGATTAAGTAAATAAAAAAAAAAAATACAAAAGTTTGTGAGTGTATAAATATAGGTATGTAGGTTTTAGAATGATACTGGTATTTTGTTTATGTAAATAGTAAATTATGAAATAAGTAATAAAAATAACTTTTTTATTTCTATTAAACGTAAATTTAAATACTTTTCGTGAGATATAATTGGACATCACTTGAAAAATCAAGTCAAATCAAAAATTCATATAGATTTGTTTTTCATTTATTATGACTAATGTAAAAAAACAATTAATATGTGTTAAATAAATCGTATTTTTGGAATTTTACTTCCGAATTTAAATTAAAACAAAAAAAGGATTTTCTTTTTATTATTCCCGAACATAAGAAAAAGTTTTCTACACCAAAAACTTAACAAAACCATAAACCACAAATAAATGCAATCAAAAGCTATTTTTTTCAATAAATAAAAATTTTTCTCTGACTTCGCGCTTTAATATTAGAAAAATTTCAAATTTGTCGCTTCATCACAAAAAAATCGTAAAAAAATTCAAAACTTTAATTAACAAATGAGTAACTGTTTTCCTTGTTATACACACTTGTAATAAAACGAAGTCATTGTCAAAAATTTGAAAATTTCAATTTTTTTGCCTATTCTTGTTATAGGGTCAAAATTTTCAAAATATAAAAATTAAAAAATCCCATAAAAACCTTATTTTTTGTTCGATTGCAAAACCTTATTTTTTGTTCGATTGTTTGTTTTAATAAATGAAATTAAAATTATATATAAACTAGCAAAGTCACCATGAGAGATCATGAGAGAATCATGGCTCTCTTAAGTCAATTCCTGCTATACTTAAAGTTTGCCTTTGTGCTTTATTTATGATAATAGCAAAGCATATTTTTATAGGAAATAGGATCCGCTTAAATTGGAAAGGGTTGTCAGTTGGAATTAATCGTATTCTAGGAATGAAGACATTACTCCCAGTAGAGCATCCTTGCGTCATTTGCGTCAATTGCGTTATTTGCGTCTTTTACGTCATATGCGTCATTTGCGTCAATTTTATCATTTGCGTCATATGCGTCAATTGCATCATTTGCGTCAATTGCGTTATATGCGTCATTTGCGTCATTTGTGTTAATTGCGTCAATAGCGTCATTTGCGTCACTTGCATCTATTGCGTCAAATGCGTCAATCGCGTCATTTGTGTCAATTACGTCATTTCCGTCATATGCGTCATTTGCGTCAATTGCGTCAATTGCGTTATTTACGTCATTTGCGTCATTAGCGTCAAATCCGTCAATTCCGTAATTTACGTCATATGCGTCAATTACGTCAATTGCATCATTTGCGTCAATTGCGTCATATGCGTCATTTGCATCATTTGTGTCATTTGCGTCATATGCGTCATATGCGTCATTTGCGTCATTTGCGTCAATTGCGTCAATTGCGCCATTTGCGCCATTTGTTTCATATGCGTTATTTGCGTCATTTACGTCATATGCGTCATTTGCGTCATTTGTATTGTAATTAAATTAAATCATTGTAACTCTTATGGGCCAAATGTCCAAATGTAATATATATGCTTACGAGAACTTTCATAAGTTACAAATTTTTGCAAAATTATGATGCGGCGATTTTTCAAAATTATTGACGCATTTGCTAATAATTACTCAATAAAAATGGTACCTTCATTTATTTATTTTACCTAACGTAAATAATAAAGCAATTTGTTTAACCTTTAATTAGTTGTAAATTGTAATTTAATAAAAGTCCAAAAAATTATTGTATAATTTTTATTTTTCAAAACTCTGTGTAAATACTAAATAGTGAGCGTATATCCCGTTTCTTGACAAAATGTAGAAATTAGAAAACAAAAAAAAATTCTATATAACTCTTTGCAACAGTAAACCGAGTTGGCTTCATGTGCCAAATGGAAATGGCGGTTCTAATATATAGTAATTTACAGAAATAATACAAATTTTTACAATAAGTACAGCCACTGAGTCCATTAATAATTTTTTTTCCAATTTATCTGTTCTGTATTGTTATGGATTATTTAAACTTTGAATGTCAGTAATTTGTTTTTCATATTACATTAATATTAATCAAAAACCGGGAAAATTTAAAAAATATGTATCTACCAACATATTTTCATCGTACTTATTTATTTATTTATTTTAAAATTAAAGGAAATGCAATATTTTTCGAAAAAATTAATTTGGCATTCACCGTTAAATTATGAATGTATTTACTTTAATTTATTTAATTTTCAAATTGTTTTTCTTTTATACTGCAAACTTTTTTTTGTTTGAAAAGGTATGAGACATACCTAAATTGTAAATACGCAAATCAATTGAAATACAAGTAAAAAATATTTTGTATTTACATATTACATACATAGGTATTTAGTTGAAAATTACTGAGTTAGCAATTACCGCATAGTTTACATTTAAAAAAATCGTGCGAGTCTAATTTTTAATATTCAAAAAACAAATGAAAAATAAAAAAACTGAAAGTGAAAATTTGAATTTGATCTGGAAAATTTTAATTATTTGCAAAACGAAGAAGTATTATTAATTAAAGCTGATAGTCGTGTATTTTGAAAATAATTTTACGATGATTCAAAAATCTAAACATGAAATATAAAATTCATATATGTACATTGAAGAAATAAAAACAAATACATATTATTTATAGTGAGTTCTTCATTAATACTGTGAAAAAATTGTTGGATAAATCGAAACAACTGCAAGAAGTTGTTCGTGTTCATACTACGAAGATTATGATCATGAAAATAATATGATCTTAAAACTGGTGCTCAGCCTACAAATTAATTTTTCAAATAGGTCTTTTTTGACAATTGAGAATAATGAAAGCCGAGAGAAATTATTGGATTCGTTCAGTAGCATTAACCGGTAGATCTGCAATCCATTTCGGATCCATGTACCATATATCTGGCCACTGAACGCGATTCACCACAAAAATCATCATAGTAAATATAGTGAGTGTTTTTAAAAATAAATTAAATTTGAATGGAATATTATTTATTATCATACACATAATTTATTTTTTATAAGTCTTAATTTAAGTTTTATGTACATAAATCTTCCTTAAGAATTTAAATTTTCACACTAATTCAAAAAATAGTGGCGATGTAAATTTAACAACTTTCATAAAAAATATAAAAATTTAATTTTTCTTACAGTATAAAAATTGTTGTTGTTTTTACATATAAAAAGTCAGATCCATGAAATGTATCTAGAATTTTTTCAGATCCATTTTCATTAACCGCGATACATTAACCGGTATATTTACAACCCCGTTCAGTAAACAGGTCCATGGATTTGTGTATTTCAGATCCATTGGTTAATTTCACTGAACGTTACTATTGTTTTATTTTATACTGTCTTGAAGTGTTTAAATTTTAAATTAATAAATAATAAACAAATAGACGCATGTGACGCAATGACGCAATGTGACGCAATGACGCATATGACGCATTTAACGCAAATGACGCAAATGACGCAATTGCATAAACAAACAAAAAAAAAACATTTCAGATTATTAGTGTTAAATTTTAATCAGTCGCAAGCTCGCAAGCACTGATGAAGGAAGTAAGTTGCTTCCCAAATATCGATATTTGTAAAATAAATATAAATGACTAGTGAAAGGAAACTCGATTTTTATTTCATAATTTAAAACAAAATTATTAGCGCTCGTCACGCATTTCGTATTTCGTAAATTTACGAATGTCAATTTTGCGTGAAGAGTAAATTTGTAAATTTTGTATTTTTCATTTCGTAAATTTGTAATAACAGCTGAATCCATGCTTCTAGAAAACATTTCAAAAGTAAATACAAATGTTTATTTTAATTTAGTTTTTATTTTTCTTTTTTATAAAAATTTTACTTACACATTTAATTTTAAATTTAAATTTATTTTTATTTTTGAATGTTTAAGTTTGTTAAGAAAAAATTAATTTGATTAATAATTTGTTGATAATTTGTATTTGTTTTTGTTTACTATTGATATTTGACATTAACTGTCAACAATACGAAGATACGAAGATACGAAATGAAAATTAAATAGCTCAGAGGCTTCTTATTTTTCTTTCGTAAATTTACGATTTCGTATTTTATCATCCGTTCGTTTATAAAGCTTTTGTATGAAAGTGTAGCAAACTTTTTTGCTTTTTAGTATGAAGTGTAGCAAACTAGCGATTTAAAAGAACCAAAATAATACGAGTCGTAAATTTACGAAATTGCGTGACGGGCACTATTATATATTTTTGGTACAAATCAAATTAAAAGTGAAAATTGAAACTAAAATTAAAATTGAATAAACAATTACATACACTTTAATAAAACAACAAAACAAAATATCAATATCCTAAAAATAGTGATTGTATAATTTTTTGTTTTTGGGAATGTTTTGATAGTGTAAAATCAATGTTGAATTTATGTTTGTTACCTAAAAGAAGCATTCTATTAATAGGTTCATTTTTGCCACAATAATTCCTATGATTACTGATTTCAAATAAATTGAAACAGCGTAAACGGGGCAAATTTCTAATAATGATATTGCGACAAACGTACGTTGATTTCCCATTGCCCTTTATCTGTAATGAAAATAACATCAGAAACCTCACGCCTAAAGTTCAATGTACACATATCAATTAATTTTAGTATTTGCTCATATGGTGTTAAGATAATAGGATTAGACCCTGCATGACAAGTAACGTAAAACGAATCTAGGAAGTTTTTTTTGTATTGTCTCAATCCTATCAAACGGTGACCAAACTACACTTGCATATTCAAGATTCGGTCTTACAAGGCAAGTGTGCAATTACCTAAGAACATATGGATTTGAAAATTTATTGACCTTAAACAATATGGAATTAGCTATTTGAAATAGAAATGACTTGATTTTGAAAAACGATATTTTAAAAAGCAAGATTTTAAACTCGACCTGTGTTAAATTCATGTCTTAGAAGTGTTTTAATAATTTGAACAACTCGATTAGCTATATCTTATATATAATACACTAGATCGACGACGTAGGGAATAAAAAAGCAAGAATAGCTGAATAGTAAATTTCACCACAAAAAATATTAAAATTGTAGCAAGTTCTAAAACCAAAAATTAAAATATGCAAAACGGTGGTGAATACTTAAAACATTTAAAATACTTACACATTCCACAAGCCAAAAATAAAAAGTATATAAAACGGTGGCAAATACTGAAGTCATGGGTTGACAAATATTTAAAAGTGAATTTATTGTCAACGCTCTGTGATACATAGGTATTAGGTAATACAAAAGTTCTCACTAAAGAAGTAAAAAAATATGGGATAAATAAAATACAAGCACATTAAAAAGATCAGATTGTTTTTTTTATAATTTCGAGACTGAACGATTAACATCCTAATTGCTTCAACGGCTTGGCATTTACCAGACATGGCAAAGACAATAACATTATATTGGTATAACAGCATGTGGAAAACTACATCTATTGTAAAGTAAAAATTTGCCTTCATAATAGCAAAGTTCCATTTTATTTTAAATAACCACGAACGTATTCCAAATTAATTTCAAAGAATAAAGGAGGATTTTCATTGACTAATATTTAAAATCTTAAAAATTTTATCGGCTCTAAAAAATTACATTATTTTATATGAGAGCTCAATGCGTACGACAAGAGCAGAAAATATCATTTATCGGGGATATTTTCACAAAAATTGGGGATATTTTCAAAAAATTTGGGATATTATACTTTGATAAAGTATATTTTGAAAATATCGGTGATATTTTCTTTATACCGGCAACACTTTTCTTCTTACATAAAAAATCAATAAGCTATCTCCCTTTTTAGAGCCAATAAAATTTTAAGATTTTAAATATTGGTCAATGAAAATCCAGCTTAATTGAAAAACTTTGTATGTGCACACATTCATGACATAAGCGGGATTGAAATTATCCTTTTACTATTACATAAAATAGTGGATAAGATAACCACTACACTGCCTTAGTCCGTCTAAATTAATGGCTGTCTTCAATATTGACGAATATTTTTTCATTGTATAAAAAATCAAATCTGATGAATTAATTGTTGAAGTACACTTCAGACATATATTCTAAAATAAAATTCTTAGACCCACTTATGCAAAAACACTAATTTAATCCATCTACTACCACACGTTGAGAGTAATGGGCTTTTATTGTGTTAAATTATATTGAATTTGGTATTCATTTCGTTACAAGGAATAGGTGAAACTTTGAATTCATTATAAAGTGTACATATTCAAGAATCAAGCGATTCAGAAAACAACAACAATTATACCAAAACAAATATTTTTTTTTATATAAAATGGTGTCTGAAAGAACTACTTCTGTGCAATTTCACAGGGTATTCACTAGTAATAATATACATAGCAAAAAATTTACATTTACATAGTTTTTTCTTAATACACAAATTCATAAAGATCATGGTACTCCATTAAATCAACTTTGACTACATAAAAATCGATTATAATATAATAACTAAAATGTAATATGTACCTATGTAGGTACACCTTTTCAATATGCTCTTTTAATAGATTTAAGTAAGTAAGTACCTAATTTTAAATAGTTTGCAACACGTACATACTAAATAGTACATGCCATATTATTCATGCGTTTGAATTGAAATTTGAAAAATTTTTAAATAATTTTTTTTTTTTTGTATATTGATGTCATGTCGTGATGCCTCTTTATAAGAGTGAAAGTGTTCATATTATATTGTTTAATTTTTTATTTTTAAAATTTAATATGAGACGCACTTAACTTCAAACGAATTCAAACGAAAAAATACCTTTCTGTTCATTTACCTTCTTACAATCATCAAATATGATGGATTTTTTCACGTGCAATTTGAATTTATTTTTATTAAATTTATTTAATTTTTTTTTTATATCAATGGGTGTAAAGAAATAATGGTAATTATTTTTAGATATATTAAGTAATATTGTACTGTTGTTGTTGTTATTGATTTAATTTTCTCTCTTCATCTTAATTAAATTATTTTCCGATCATCGTTGGTAATATGTTTTCTTTTTTTTATATCGTATATAGGAAATATAGGTACAGATAACAGTAATTGTAAGATTTATTTGATATTATTTTGGGTGAAGCTAAAAATAATCATAATTATTTATTATTAATAACTTTATTAAAAATTCGTTAAGGTTATGATGAAGTTTTTTATACTATGATTTTTATTGATGGGTACTAAAATTATAACAAATTGATTTTTTTTTTTTATTTGGGTTCCTTAATTTTTTTGTGATATTAATATAAAAATAATTTGTGTATTATTATATAACACTGTCTACAAGAAAAAATTATATTATTAATATAATTATGTCATATAGATTAGTTTATAGTTTTTGCTTTATGTTAAAATATTTAGATGAAACATGATAGTAAAATCCGGTAGTAAAAAACTAATTTAAGAATTTTGGATTTCGGCAATATTGCACCATATATAGAGGTATTACACTATTAAACACGGTGTACGTTCAATATATTCAAATATTTCTACTGAAGCATAGCATGGAAAAATGCTATTAGTTCAACAAAAGTCTCCATCTATTAATGATTGATTTCCACCAGGCTTTTGACTCAATAAAAAGAGGTATTGTGGACTCCATAGTGGTGGACTCTAGTTTCCATAACTATCTTTCATACAATATAAATCTCACGAAAATTGACAAATTATGCTTACCCTAAGTCACACCAAATACAAAGTAGTAGTACAAAACAAAATAACGTTTGAATTCGAAATAAAAGCAGGAGTCAAACGAGGTGATGCTCTGTCAACAACCAATTTTTAGTTTTATGCCTCATCACACAACAAAAAATTTAGGTAGGCTAGTAGGATTTATAAGATCATCCATAACAAGTGCGTATGTTGATGATATTGCAATTGTAGCCACATCATTTATGATGAATTAAAAGAAATATTCTCGAATTATATTGTACAATTAAAAATTAACGAGAATAAGACCAAATATATGAAAATAGTACGCACAGAAACAAAAACAATCATCTGCTCAAAATATAACAATAAATTACAACAATTTTGAACGAGTAAACAGCTTTATATATCTAGATACCTTAATAAATAATAAAAATTACATGAATTTGAGAATTAATAATAGAATCCAAGCAGTACAAAAATGCTTCTACGCATACATTTTCATGTCTAAAATTTTGAACAGGACAATTAAATAAATAATATACAAGACCATAATACAATCGGTCTTAACCTACAGCTGCGAAATCTGAACAATTAGTGACGAAAATAAATTAAAAGTATTCAAAAGAAGAATACTGAGAAAAATATTTGGCCCCAAAATAAATAACGATGGTGAATATCAAATAAGATCAACGAGAAGCTAGAAGCACTAATTGGACACATTAATTAGACACAATATTATAAAATTTATTAAAGCATAGACTAAGATGGGCAGGACATGTGGTGAGGATGCCAAAAAAAATATTAGACCTTACAATAGTATAGAGCAAGAGGTAGACCAAGATCAAATAGATGGCTGGCCGAAATCGATGACAACTATCGAAAAATTTGAGTCAACGGATGGAGGATAATTGAACAAAATAGACTGGAATGAAAAGTTGTAAACGAGATTAAGGCCCATCCGAACTGTATCAAGCAACAAATGATGATGATGATGATTGATGAAAATTTTGATTTGATATAGAATTATATCTATGTATATAGTATATGTATATCATTTTAATATATAAATCCCTTTTATTTATTATAAAATTTAAAAATAACTTTATCATTGAATTAGTGTTTTATAGTATAAATATATTTTATGTAAATAATATTACAAATAAATAAAAAAACCGTTTAAATTAAAATTAAAATAAATAAAATTTAGTAGCCAACATATTTATTTATTAACAAATTTTTACTTCTAAATATTCGTATTGATTCTGATAGCCTCTTAAACAAGCGAACAGATACAACATCATAAATATTCCGGTAGTTTATTGTTCAGAATATTAGAACATTAATTAACAATCTCTGATTCGAAAATAGAGCATAAAGTATTAGAAATTCTGCTATTTAGGAATGCACCTCTAGTGGATAAAATAATCCTTAAAATTTTGTAGTAATACTTTAGTATAACTTTGAATAAATATTTTTTGGTTCGAATGCATGACGATGTCAAATGCGATGACGACTACGATTACAAATACGATTACGGACGCATGACGATGTCAAATTTAAAATGCTGGCTGGCGCATTAGATAGAGCGCCGCTTTTTCACCCGAAAGGTTCGATTACCGATGAAGCCAAAAAATCCTTTATGGGGTTTTCGACCTTGTCCCTTTGTTATTGGAATAACATAAATGACAAAAAATAATTGAGAATATAATCTGGTAACAACTTAAATAAAATAGAGTTATTCTATTTCAGAACGCTTAGTTCCTGACAATAACAGTATAGTTTTCCACATCTAATGAGTTGCTATTTGTAAGCATTAGTATAGCCAGTAATTGAGGACAGTTTTTTCAAAGTGCAAAAAGTGAAAAAAACAAATTTTTCAGGAGAGACATTTTTCTGTTTATAAATAAAACTATTTAATTAAAGAATTTTTTTTTTTTTATTTTTTAAATTAAGTCAATTAAATAAGTACAACAAAAAATTTTTTTCAGACCTTTTTTAGAAATTAAAATAATACTATTTTCACCATTTTGCAATATAATAAATTTTATCATAAATAAATATTCTTGTATTTTACATTTAAAAATTTTTCCTACATAATCATTAAAATTCTGAAATTCAAACACTTAAAAATCACAAATTGTTTGTAACTCAGATCATGGACCATTAAATTAATAACAACAACCAGCACTAAAAACAAATTCTTTTATTCCATTAAATAAAAAATTTAAAATATTTTTTGTTTTTCTTTTCACTTTTCATTTCAATTCATTATTATCGTTTTATCATTAATATCAAAGAATACCAACTGCCACTATAGTTTATAATGTAAACTCAACACTTTTACTTTCTTTTAAGATTTATTCAACCACTGTCTAGTATTTGTATTGTATTGTACTTGGTCTGTTGACGTTTCGATTGAATTACAGACATACATACTTGCAAGTTGTAATATGAAACTTTTATTAATATTTGGTGTTCAGGTTGAAAAATCATCAGATTTGATAATAATATAGTTTTCTACTCTAATTGATGACTGGACAAAATAAATTTATGATTTATGATTATGTGTATAGATAAGTTATATGTATTTTGATTTAATTTACGCTCTAATACTTACTTATTTTAAATTTATCATTATGATAACTTGCCATATACTACACGTACAATTGATTGGAATTATAAGTAAGTAATAAATTGTATCAAAACGTAAATTAATTCTTATATTCAATATTAATAAACGAAATTTAAATTAGAATTTTTTAAATAAATTGGTGTCACTTAGATCTATAAGCTTATGATGTGTTATTATGGGCGTATTTTTAATTTTGTTTTTTTTTTTAATAATTTAATATTGTACATGTAAATTAATAATCTGATATAACTATATGTACATCACATGATCACCATAACAATAATTGTTGATACTGGGATTGATACTGGTGGGGTACAATAACTCTAACGAATTATTCCGCGCACCAAAATTCTGCATTTTTTTGAATTTTGAAAACAATTTTAATGATTTTTTTTCCTCCAACAGGATTATTAGCTTAAAAAATTTTGTTGATCCAAATTGTTAATTTTTTTTGTTTTTAAAACTAAAATAATGAAATAATAAAATATTCACTTCCACATTTTTATTTTTAACTTGAAGGTTTTCTTATTGCAATATCTCAAACGATCATAACATCTGAAAAAGTACATATATAGATTTTTAAATGTTAAAATTAATTGAAGCACTGTTATTAAGCATCAAGATATATAACAAAAACCAAAAAAAATTATAATTACATTATAAAATTAAAGTAAATTTTATAAACAGAACATGAGAAATACATGACAGGACACGAGAGTACTCTTAAAAATACTCGTATTAACAGAAAAATATTACTCTTAACTGTTTGTCCTCTGACATATTTATAACAAAATTATAAAATTTCAAGATTAATTTAAATAGATAAACAAAGTATAGCTGTCAGTTTAAAGTAACTGTAAAACTGCACTAAAAAACTGCAACATCAGGGATTCAGCATTTCCTATTTTGAATGTAAGATTGAATTAACAGAAATTTGTGAAGATATTTTAAGTTTATACTAAACTTATACAAAATATTTCGATATGTTGCATTACAATGTTATAAGTATACTAATTTACCATACTTATAAAATTGGAAAATTAGAAAATTATGGAATTAGGAAGTACATTGTGATATCACAGAATTTTATTTCTCTGCGCGGACCCTACTTATCAAAACTGAATTTGAGCTTATTACAAAGCGATGAAAGCACTTCATTTTGGTACATGTACGATCACTCAGTAAATCTAGAAAGTAGGTTCATCTAGATCTAGTTTTGCTTTTGTAAATTAATATGGGAGAAGTGCAAAGAAGGTGTAGGATTCTTTCGATTCATTTTTGTAGGCTCTGTAAAATCATTTGAGTGGAGCCCAAGTCATACTTGCATACATAAGTCTATCATAACCTATAACCATCGTAATAACATCTAATCTTGTTAATGATAGTAACAAGACCTTTTGTGGTCTAGCAAGGTTTACGGTCAGCAGATATTTTGGATCGATTGGAAATTTTAATTGCTTCTTTGGGAAGTAGTGTAGCTTATAGGTAACTAGAAATCTTTTGATCGATAACTAAGTGTTTTAACTGAATTAAAAGTGATTTAATTTTTAGCTTTGATACTTGGAAGTATTTTTCATTAATGTATAGTTATTACCATATATAGGTATTAACTTATGATTTTTTCTTTTCTACTAGCAGCATGTGTCTGGTTTAGTTTAATTTTAGATTTTTCTAACCAAAGATGGCGGTGTTTTACTAACCCCACTGGATAATGATATATTGCACAATCAAATGAAGCAAGATTTTGTCTAGTAATAGACGTTTGATGTGCTTGCAAGCTGATGTGCTTTCTATAAGCAATCTGACAGTATTAAATATGCCCAGATTGCTTCGTTCTGGAAAGATATCCAAGACTATTCCACTTCTAGCAAGTTTATTTGTTTAGTATTTTTCTAGAATGTCACTATCACCCATCAGCACTTAATATGAACAAATGGTGAACCGATCCGCCATTTCGTTGAGAGAAATATGACTGTTCATTACAGGTTCATACTAGTGATCTAATTGCTACATAACTATGTGTGAAAATACAAATATGGGATGGATATCATACTAAATTTAAGTCAGTTTTATGCTTCTTTTATCATTTTGGCTTGAAAATCCACTCCAATGCTTTGTAACACTAAAAGATAAGTCAACAATCAGATTTTTGGAGAAAACATCACTTCCAACTTTTTCATCCATTTTAAATTCATATGTGTAGAGGTTTTCATCAGTATTGAATTGTTTTTCTATGATTCTTTTGATTTTTGTTTTTTTTTTTTTATGTTTCTGACAGTGGAGCTTAGGCAGAATTACCTCTTCGTGCTTAATTAATCAAGTTTGATACTGTAAGTTTTTACTAAATATTTTACTACAATGTTTTTCGAGTACTTATTTAATTTAGCAAATTTCTGGCTTATCAACTCATTGAATGTGGAAAACTACCGCTATTGTCAGGAACTGAGCCTTTTTAAATAGAATAACTCCATTTTATTTAAATTGTTACCAGATTATTATCTTCATTATTTCTTTCATTTATTTTACCCCAATGACAAAGGGTACTCCATAAATCATTTTTGCCATCACATCCCAATGACCAGGTCGAAAAACCCATAAAGCATTTTTTTTCTTTTTTTTTTTTTGTAGGAAAATAATCGTTCCACTAGAACTGACGATGTTAATCCAGCTAAAATAATTTATTTACCATCGTTACTGGAAAATTACTTACTGGTGGCTCACGAATATCAGTATTTTTACAATTACTTATATTTAAAATCAATTCCAAAATCCAAATTCAATAAAATACCATTTTTTAAAATCCAATTGCGACAAAATCCAAATTTTAGTAAAATAGCAAGGTTAGTAAAAACTTGAATAAAAAAATGTTTTTTTTAAAGTCGGGGGCTACTGCCTCCAAGCCCCCACTCTCTATTTATTGAAACCCTGTTTTCGCAGACGGCAAGCTTTTAATAAAAAATATAAAAAAATAAACAAAATGCACCCAAACCCACTACCTTCTATATTTTTCCAAGTAAAACTTCTTTACAACTTCCATATAATAATAAGTAACAACACTATCTGTCGTTTTCAAATAATATAAATGACACATATTGTTGTCTTTAAAAACGGGAAAATCCCGAAATATGTCAGGAACATATACAGGCATCAAAATATATAAATTATGTGAAAGTGCTGAAAATTTAATATTAAATATTCACTTCCACCTGTTATCTTATTTTACAGAATTTGTGTTGTACAGATTTTGAAATTATGGATTTTGATTGTTACGGATTTCAATATTTATGGATTTTGTGTATTACGGATTCAGTTTTTATGGATTTCGGTGTGCTCCCAACTCATACTAAATACTGTAAATAAATCTTTAATACTAGTACTGAAAATCATATGCAGCTCTGCTCTCAAATAACAATACTGTAAAATAACTAACTCATTTTCAAGGTTTTTCTATGATATTAGAATGTAATTGCAATCCCAAATATAATTTTCAATTTTACTTTATAATTCAATATTTTTATCCGAATGTCTACAAATCAAACGCACAATTCAAAATTAATTTTAAGATATAAAATTAATGTTGAAATCATTTCGATTTGGTTGAATCAAATTACATACATACATTTTGAATGAACATTACTATAAACACATAATAACTCATCAGACATTATAGTTGAGTTCAAAACTGGTCAAATCTTTTCAAAAAATTATACTTTGTACATACACGTGTACATTAATCGTATAAACAAAAAAAAAGAAATCTATGTTTTGTATGTAATTCAATATTTTCACGGTGATGATTATGATGCAAAAATAATAAACAAAAAAAAAAATAAATAAAATAAAATTAAATTAAAAATACATAAACCAAATGAATCAGTTGTGTGATGAAGTGATTTATGTATAAGATGACAATAAAACAACCGACAACGACGATGGCAACCACTATACAACGGACAAAATATAACGTAATCAGATCATTGGCATTATGATATAACAATATTTTTTTTTATAATTTGAGATAAATTTCATATCTGTGAACCTGAAATTCATCATTGTGAATTAGTCTGTCTATTTGTTTTTGTTTCAGTTTTTTTTTATTATTATACAAATTCATGAAAGTTTTAAATAATTATACGCTGCTCCAACAATTTTGTTTTTTGAGATGAAAGAAGAAGAATAAAATAAATTTTAAGTATTAGGTATTAACTATTTAAGGTTTGTTTAGGAACTGAAGTTGATATCTACTTTGAAAGAAATAAAATATAACAAAAACAATTTAACAAAATTATAATACTTAGGTATTTTAATGACCATTTCCTGAAATAAATTTTTGTTAATTGAGTTGTAATAATAATGTTAATTAAGTGAAAGTTTTCAAGAACGTGCGTTATATATAATTCATAATACCTTATGCATTTTACTTTACAAATTAAAAAAAGTTTTTTTTTATCGTGTGAAATTGAGAAAATTGTATAATTACAAAACTCAACTGAACTGTATATAAGCTGATCGGATTATCTGTGGTCGATTTTCAATTTCAGGATCTTAAAAATTTATTTTATCCATTTCATTAGATATTCTACTAGAATAGGATAGGACCCGTTATTTCAACTAGGATATTATTCTATATAGGAAGTCTACAGGGTCCCTTCGTGTTTGTTATGTTAGCATTTTTAACAGCATGGTTATCAAAATGATTGGGGCCCATTATGAATTTCTACAACAAATGTAATATCTTGTAATACCTTTTATGACTTAATCAATATTACATTCAAGATCAATAATAACAATGCGTCGATAAAAACAGTAACCAAATTGTTTTCTCATTAAGAACAATTTATAAGTCAAACGTAAGGTAAATGAATACATATTGAATCCAGCTCCAATATTAAAGCTAATATATATTATAAAAATCTAATGAAGTTGGCAATCATTGAGAACATCCATCTTTAATCCATTGTTCAAGAAAATGTTTTGTTTGAATTTTCAAACGAATTTACAGTATAAATTAATGTTTTATAATTCTGTTATAGCAGAAAAAAACATTAAAGCCGTTGGCCCTGGTAGCTAGTGCTTGCTTTTATTGTAATTTTAATTATAATAAATAAAGAAATAATAATAATAATAAAACATTAAAATGAGACGAGAACCCAGAACTTGAGAATTTCTAAAAATTCCCGAAAAGTAAATAATTCAAACCACAAGTTTTTTAATATCATATATAATAACTAAATGGATTTTCTACTGTTAAATATAGATTTATAATAAAATTTTGTCGATCTATATGTGAATGTACTTATATAATTAGGTATAATAGTTATAATGTTTGAAAACTAATTAGAAAACCAAAGGTTCAAAACTCGATCTGCGTATGAATATTTAAATGAATGAAAGTTATCCAAATTAGATATAAGGTGGGTGGTGCATTTGGTAGACGTTTATCTGTCAATCGAAAAATTCTTAGAGGAGATTCTAAACGAAAAAAATGCTTAATGGGTTTTTCTGCCTGGTCATTAGGGTAAAAAAAATTATTTTGAGAGTATAACGGGATATAACGTTAAAACAAACTTAAATAAAATGTAAATTTATAGAAAACATATTTGAAATATTATTTTCAAAAATATTAAAGAAGATTTAACTTTAGTTCCTGACAATAGTAGTACATTTCCTACTTTTAAGTAGTATATTTCCTACTAATTATAGTTGATAAGCCAGAGATTTGATAAATTAATGCCTGAAAAACCTTAGACATATTATGTAGTAAAATTTCAATACCACTAATAAAGTAATAATTTCTACCAAAGTACATGCCAATAGAATAAAGAACAGAAATTGAATTTTAGATTATTAACTGAGGGTTGGTCTTTTAGTTTTAATGTTATCGACATCGTATAATCAATATGATGATAAGTGGATTGATAAATAGATGTTTTTTCTGGTATCGGTCATAGTAAAAAAAAATATATGTATATATGAAGCCTGAACTAATAAAACATGTTTCAATATAGTTACTAACAATGATTTTAAAAAAAAACAAACAGGGTGTTTATTACACCATTGTTTAGTTAAACCTTCATTTTTACCTTTAACCTTTTTTTTCATTGAACTTAGATGATGCTTGAACGGTTCCTAAGTATGGACAATTAAATTTAACTTTTTTTTTAAATATTTTTATACTGAAATTGTTTCATAACCATAATTATACACAATTTAAGAAAGCACGTTGATATACCTTTAGAACGAGATATTAACAAGTTTACTTCAACAAATTTCCAAACAAGTTTCTAGCATTTTTGGTTCAACAGGATTTTAACAAAAAAAATTTCACAAATTTTCTTTATAATATTTTTCCGAATGACCGTTTTCCAGTTTTTCTGCAATTTAACTCTATAAGAATTAGTTTTGATGTTCCCCAATATAATCTCTCCAATCACCAATTAATGCTCCACAATATAATGGTTTCAAAACTATAATAAAAATAATTACATAAAGATTCCATCATTTTTAATTTATTTTTAATCTGAATGTGAAATTTTATAACAGTATCCCACATCCATAGAATTTCTTTTTATTATCTTTACAATTTTTTTTACGAGAAAAGTCACCTGCCATTGTCTGAATGTATAAAATTTACTCTAAGAAAATTTTATTTATAAACTGAATCAAGAGCCTACCCTTTCACAGTGAAAATTCCAAGATGGTTTAGGTCAGGTTATGGAAATTCTTTTATAGTAAGAACATTTCGATTGTGGAATCGTGGGACGCGTTCCCAATGAGAGAAGCATTCCCAATGAGAGAAGGATTTTTTATTTATGATTTACAGAGATTTAAGACGGATATTAACAACATTTTTCGCTCTTTCCCACAAAACTTTTCTTTCCTTTTTCAAATAGTTAACGATACGTAAGTACTCAAGGGTTCACAACATAAATTTTGGCTATAATAAAAAAAAAAAAAAATTAAAATTTCTGAAAAATATTTTTAGATTTTGCACAACAGATATTTGAACACATGATGGATCGGATTAAATTCAAAACCTTTGATTTATGAAATAGTCTTAGCCAGTGCTAGAAGTTAGTTTAGTAGCTCCCGAACCAGCTCGAGTTTAGAAAAATAATAAGATATATTATTTTATTTTTGAAAAAGTAAACTAATTTTCAGGTCTGTATAACAAATTTGATTTTTGAAATGTTGTTAACGAATATTAGGAGTTTAGGACTTGTATGACAACCACCCGAACCAGTCCAAATTTTGTAAACGATAAGAGATGTATTTTTTTATTTTTGAATGACAATTGGTTTCATAAATATTTCCTATTGGTTCTAGGAGTTAAGTCATATGGCAGCTACGGACCTGTCATGTGATAGTGCGAAAAAATTCATTACTCTATCTTTAACGCTGTTAACATGTACAGCAAAACAAACAAGTAAACAAACTTTCCCTAGCATAAGTATAGATAATCACAAGTTTAACATCTTGATCAGGATTTAGTAATTAAAACTTATAAGAAAATAAATCTTAAATTTCAACCTCTCGTATCTAATTGCACATTTCCGTTTTAATTGTAAATTTAATTTGAAATGCATTATGCAAACATTCATTAAAATACGTTAAAATTTAATTTATAAAAGGTGAAAATAAAATCAATGTTCACAAAGATTCATGACGATCCATATTGATTTATTTTAAAATTTACCAAAAATTCAAAGTCAATGAATTAATTTTTTTGAATTAAATTTTTTTTTGAATAAAAAATATTTTTATTTTTTTTTTTTAATTAAAAACCCAAAAAACCAAAAAAAAAAGTTCAAAAATAAAAATTGGAAATTGAGGACAATAAAAAATCTCAATGCCAATATTCAATAATTACAATAATAATGTTTTACGATAAGTAATAATAATAATTATTGTTCATCGAAATTTATTCATCAGAAGAAAACAAAAACAAAAAAAAAAAAACAATAAACAAACAATAATAAAAAAGATTTCATAAAAATTGTGCCAGAAGCATAATAATTGTTTAAATTTTTATTAAAAATAACAAAATAATAAACAAAAATACAACCTAAAATAAATGCAGCTATGAATTTTTAAATGGACAAATATTTATGCGCATAATATTTATGTATACATGTAGTACGTTACGTACATACATATGTTCAAGTTCAGGTTTTCATTTTATCAACAGCTTAATTATTCACAATGAATGCACGATAATAATGCTTTTAAGTCATTTATCAAATCACCTGTTAAGTAGTTAGCTGGTCATTTTAGTCTTTTAATGATTTAAATGAAATTTATTAACATAAAAGTATTTTGGTGGTTCAACAGTCAATACTATGGTCCCTATACCTACTCTCAATTCCTAAAATTTTCAACTAGTTTTGATTTTTAACATTTTACCAAAGATAGACAATAAATGTTTTTACAATGAAGCAATTTGTTCGTAAAAGTGTCTAATCTCAGCTCTGATTACATTACGATCAAACTACTTTTGTATACATCTTTATATATATAATGTCTTTGATCTCACATTTTAGAGTTTTTAAAACTTAAATTTTATTATGGAGAAAAGGATTTTAAAGAATTAATGAATGTAATATTGTAGAAGGGTTGTTACAGTTAATCTTTATTAATACCAATCTTGAGGTTAACCATTAATTGATAAGTAATTCATCAGATTTTAACGAATCTTAAAATTAATATAGTTTAAAAATTGGCAGTTAAAAGGTTTACATTAATTATTTGTGTTATGTAGTTCATTTTTCACATTTTTCATAAAATAGGTATTTTTATTTAATATTAATATTGAAATTTGAAAAAAAATAATTGACTTTTCATCATTCATCAGTTTTTAGCTTTTTTTTATATAATTACAAGACTATCGGATCAGCCTAATTAATTAAACACAGAGACTACTCGACATAAACAATCTCATATCGATAATTTTTTTTTGAATTTTTGATATATCAACGATATCAATAATTGATCTTTGATATATTAAATTGGGAAAACTTCATTTAAAATTTACATTTTAAATTTTACTTGACTACCAATATTGCATTACAAATTAATTTCAAAATATAATAGGAAGTTTTTTTTTACAATATTCATGAAAGCTCAAACCGCGACCGAGCCCCTTTTCATTAGTAGTCACCATATCATCTTGTCAGTATATTTTCTATCTATACAGATTATATAATTTTCTGCATACTGTCATATACTTTTCAGATAACTTTAACTTCTTGTGTTTCTTTCGATCGCATTAATGTTCTGTTAGGCCATGTTTCAAATTTAAAAATCACCATTCTTTTCGTACTTGAATGTTTTCAATTTCATACGTATTATTTTCTGATTTGGTTTGAACATGATTTGAATTTTTCTGTTTATACATATACATACTAATATCTACATTAGTTAAATATTTGTTTTTCTAATTGCCATTACGATAGCTTTCAAATCATCATATTAATATTTATTGTCTGTTTAAACATATCGGTTGTCTGTTTACTATACTTTCCTACTTTCCTACATTAAGTATTTTTATTTATTGCCTCTTATAAAAATTTCTACTATATTTCAATTATTTATTTATTTACTTATTTATATTTAATTGTAGTACTGTAAATTCATTAGTTAAACCCCAGAAAAAAATAATAAATAAGTTTTCTGTGGTTAAACTTTCGTTAAAATTTAAAATTCTCTTTTTGTGTAGGTTTGGTATTCCTAACTGACAATTTATATTAAAGGATGCTTTTTATAGTTAGATACGAGTCCAAATATCAAATTTTCATTTCATATAAAAATCGATTTAAGGCGCATTATTCTATTGTTACTAGTTTGGTTCAAAAATGAATTAGGGCTTTAAAGCGCTTATGTTAGTGATCAAATTACATGAAATTAAATTATGGAATTTCGTATTTTTACTTAGTTTTTACGAATTTTCTCACTATCAATTTACTTTATAAATTTAATCAATGAATTCAATGTTCATTGCTGTCGTAATAAGATTCAATTTTTTATTATTGCAACAAACGATTTATGCCTAATGAAAATCTTTCTAATTCTAATTCTCTAGACACCAAAGGAAAAAATTTTTAACAATTTAAATCGACATTTTTTATCTAGGACTCATACGTTTTTTGATTAACATTGGGTTGATCAATTAGAAACAATTCGAGTTGAGAACAATAAAATTGTGGTATGGCACACTTGTTGAAATTGTCCCATAAAAAATTTATATTTGATGGTATGTGTGTGTGTATCAAACTAAATAATAAAAAAACAATTTTATGTTGAACCGTATTATCATTATAATAAAAATAATAACGTATTTTGAAAAAATTAAGTTTTTATATTTTCTAAGTTCTCCAACACTAAAATACCTACTTATGAGTACTAAGAGTGTAGAATTTATTTATTTATTTGTATCAGTTTACCTTTATATTAACATGCATGCAAACTTGCATGTCCCTTTCTCTTTCGATATGTGGCCCTATTAATTATTTTTTCATTTCTTTTATTCAAAGGACATAAAGTACTGGACCATGTCAAAAACCTATAAAGCATTTTCCTTTCATCGGGAATTGAGCTTGGGACTTTTCAGTAGAAAGGCAATCATGCACACACGTTTGGTGAAATAAAAATTAAAAATTTATTTTTTAGATATTCTTTTCAATCATATTTCTTCTTTAATAGTATTGTTTAATTTTTTATATTATAATGCCTGTAGCTAAATACTTTTCTTTTTTTTTTCTTTAGAAATAAATTACATTAAATACAACGTAATTAATGATACCAAAGTAAAAAAAGGTTTGTCTAGCCTGAATTTTGACTATTAATACTATAACAGTGCAAATACTTATGTACATTGACTCCAGGATGGCATAGAGGAACTCATTGATATCTTATGGCGGCTCATTTTTTAACATAACTTAAGCTGGCACTGTTCAGAAGGTGTAGTATTATTATTCATTAATGTACTATGTAGAGATTAAAAATAATTATTTCACTCCTAAAAACCATTTTATTTTTATTCTTAGACTATCATGCCCAAATTCAAATATTCAAACTAAACTATTTATAATATTATCGAGACAACTCTATAATAAATAAAGCACATTTCGCTCTTTCTTATCAAAAGCAAGCCATCAAAAATATTTTGTAACGTAAAATTAGCTATAGGAATTTGAATTATGGTGAAATACAAAAGTTGTTAATGTATATATGTATACTATAGTTGATTCAATGGTTTCAGCCAGTTGCTACAAATTCAATAAAAATAAAACTTGATATATTATGTATTATGTATGCAAATTTCATAAAGTTAAATTTGACTATACATATTTTAATTTTCATCAATTAAGTCACTAAAAAATATTTTGTATAGTCTTAAATTATTCATTTTTTTTATAATCTAATTTAAGCTTAATTTAATTTCTTAATGACTAATGAAGAATGCATTTCAATATATTTTTTTTTTAAATAAATTTAAAACAATAATATTATGTGCATATTGTATATGTATAGTATTAAAAAAAATGATTTAGGTATAATACTATAATAGAAAAAAATTTAAAACCGATTGATAGAGAGCTGTGTGAAATTTTCGATTTTTTCGCACTTATTTCATTTTTAAATTAGTTCATTATGAATTAAGCTAGAAAGCGAAAAAAAAATGCAACAGTATTTTTTAAATAGTTTTTGTTTTTCAAAAATAAAAATGTTTATATTTTTGTAATTAAGTAGTTTTTCGTGATTGGCTTGGCTATTTGATTTGAAAAGTCGAAATAAAATTGCGAATTAAGTCAATTTTGTTTGCTGTTTCTTCCATTTTAAATTTTAGGACTTATTTCATTATGACCTGTTAGTCAGAAATGTGTGCTAAGTCAGTTAATGTTTTCTTTCTAACTTAATTCATAGCGTGTGTAGCTTCATAATACTATGAAAAATGACAGATTTGATAGATTATATGAAGACGTTTTCAATTTTAAGGTGTGAAAAGGAAAATTTTAATTACCTAGAAAACATATATTGATCTCGATTGATCTGCTGTAAATTTCATAGATTAGTTAATACATTTTTTTTCCTTTGTAAATAGAAAATTACTTAACAACATTAGGTTTAATCTATATTTTAATAATGTAAATCAAATTTAAAAAGAAACCAAATCATTTCATCGTTGGCACATACCGTTAAAATTAAAAATTCTTCTATTTATTTTCTTTTAACTAAGTACAAGTTCATGAACAATTTAAATAACCGGTGGTGATTCCAATAGTGTCTGATATTACAGCAGAAAGTCGTTATCGATTTATTAAATTTTGATACTAGGCTAATTGACGTGTCTTATCCGTTTTTATGACAGTTAATCAAATTAACAAGTTTCCGATTCGAACGAACAGTTGAGAGATACAACATTTTTTTTAATAATTTATCTAGTATCAAAGTTTTCGGCGTAAATATTTTAACAAAATAGTTACAGAACTTCTGAACAATTTATTTCACTTAGTAGAAGAACCTTCGATTAATTTAAAATAATGAAAACCAGATATTTAATATGGAGGAAACTATTTTTAGCAGATATTCGCATTTCGTTAAAATGTTTTGCAAAATCGATCATTTAGCCAACATTAATCTTTTTTTGCGTTCCTATAATAATGTAAGTTACGTTTAAACCAAAAAAAAAGAATATAAATTAAAAGAAAATTATTATTTTTAAATATATATGTGTATTTATTTCAATGTTGTCTAATATCTAAATATTGTTTGTATATATACACAGAAATTACATTTTATTTACATTTAAACATAACATTTATTTAATATTGTATTTTCTTTAATAATTTCTATCAAATTTTTCATTACATTTTATTTTTATATTTCAGAAATTAAATTTGACTATAAAAAAAAGTATTCTGAAAACCTTATCAAATAATAATTTAAAATGCTTAAATCAAATTCATCATGCACTTATGAGAATGTTTTCAAATTTGTTAGTCCTACAAAAAAAAATCTTAAACTACACGGAATAAAATAAAAAAGAAGAAACAAATTTATTTTTAAAAAAATTAAATAGAACAAAACAATTGTTAAATATTCGTTAAATTAAAATTTACTTTTTTATATTAAAAAAAAAAAAATGTTTATATAAAATAAAAAATTTAATTGAATTTTATTAAATTAAAAATAATTAGAGGCCGCATTTTGTTAATACATATTAATACATATAAGTACGCAAATTTTTTGAAAATAATTTTTATAAGGGCCAAACATTTGAAAATTTTACATGTCATTTTAATATTGCAAAAGTAAAATAAAAAACAATTCAAGCCTCATTAAAATAAAAAAAAATACTAAAATTTAAAACAAATTTAATTAGATTTCAAATAAATTATCCTAATATTTTAATATTTTCGAAAGTATCTATACTAAAAATTAAAAAATTTATTTCATTTTCGAGACATCATGATTTGCTTTAAAAGCCTAAATTTAATTAAAATACTCCACTAAAATTAAAAGTTTTAAATAATAAAATAAAACTAAAATTAATGTGAACGCATTTTTTAACAGAATAAACAAATTATAACATTAAACTAAGAATTAAATGGTAAATTAAAGCAAAATTTCAACAAATTTTAAATTTAAAACGTTGATTCAAGTAATACAGATGCTGCTAATTCAACGCTCCAGCCAGTTTTAAATAAAGCTTGTTCACATTGGCTACGGCTTGCCAAACCAAGTCTTAAAAAAAATTAATTTATTAATATATGGTTTAAATTACTTAATTAATTAAGTTTAGGGTATTTCAATTTACCTTACGAGTTTATCTATTTTAATATGACGAATAGACGAATTATGATCCCAATTATTTGCTACTAATGCCGAACGAGCTTCACTTTCAGTTAAAGCCTCATCGCCAATATCTTTTATTAAATTTGCAATTTTTACATTTTCTGCTACAATAACTAAAAAATTTTTTTTAACTAAATTAAATTAAAACCTTTTTAAGCCAATAACGCAAAATTACCTTCAGTACTTTCATATAATCCTTTTTGTGGAGCTTGTTGTTGTTGGTGATACTTAATTTTTTCTAATCTTCTTTGAATTTGTTGTGCAGAAAGTTGTGGTGGAGCAAGTGGGGCTGGACGATGTGGTCTCAAATAATCATCATTAGAAACTTCATCATATATCACAGACTGAATATTATTTGTATCAACACCTGGTGGAATTGTTATTGTTGCTTGAGTTAAATTTAAGGAATTATTTATGCCAGGCACTTGACCATAATAAGCTGATGGCGTTTGAGTGACTGTATCGTAAAAATCTGAACCATAAATACTACCATTATCACCTGGTATAGAATTATAAAAATTACTAGTTTTTTGATATATTTGGGGTGATTTTGTAATATTATTAGATGAATTAATAACTGGTTTATTTGATATAGCAACAAAATTATGATTTTTAATTGGAGTTGTTGTCTGACTCGAAGATGGAATTTGTGATGTAGCATTTTGATAAATAGTTTCGTTAGCAGCAGCAATTGATCCATATTGTTGTTGCAATTGTTGTTGTTCTGAAGACATACCAATTGTTGTTTCGTACCAAATTTTATTAACTAAAGCATTAGTTGCAGATAAATTTTGTGATTGTGGTACATTTAATTGCTTTTGAAGAAAACCAGATGATTGTTCAAAATTTGTTGTTCCATATGTTGAATTATCTTTTGGAATTGTAATTGAATTTTGTTGCTGCAATGAATTTTGATAAATAATTTGATTGCTACTGGAATAACGAGGAACTTCCTGGCAAGAATTTTGAATTTTAGGTTGTAAAATTATAGAATCGGAAGATTGGTTCGGATTTTTTTGAGCATTTAAAGTACTATTTATGTTTTCATTATATATCAGAGAATTTTTATAAATATCTTCTTTAATTGGCAGTCCATGTGCAGAATTGATCAAATGTGAGTTTTTATCTGTTTTATACAAATCCTTTTCTAATTCAGCAATAAATGATTTATCAAGTGTTTTCTCACAATTTTCACTTGTATTGTTAGAATTTGAGCTATCATCTAATGTTAAATTACTTAAATTAACTGATAATGAATCATTTTGTTGCTTTTGGAAATTTTCATTTCTGTGCTCTTGTTGATTAGCATTTAGTCGGGATATGTTTTCCATGTTTAATTCAGATATTCCAGAGAGTTCATCATTTACACGTTCATTTGTCTGGATTACAGTTTCATCGTTATCTAAGGAACTCAAATCAATGTTATAATTTGGAAATTGCTGTTGTGATGTATTTCGATTAATATTAGCTAAGGAATTATAATTTAAAGATTTCCTAGCTGAAGTATTATTTGAGTAAATTTGTTGTTTGGAAATTGCTCCTTTTGATGTTGTATTTGAATTTGCAACATAATTTTGATTTTGAGGTGATATATCTTGTGATTTTGCAATATTTGTGTACATACTTAAAGCATTTTGTTCAGAATTTTGAATTTTAGCAACGGATTCATATGATCTGGTTATTTTAGTATTTGAATCCTTTTCACGATACTGACTACCTGTAGCTGATGACTGTAAGTTCATTTCAATTGTATTTGAATAAGTTGGCGGCATTTGATATGGTGGTGGTTCATGACGACTAGGAGAATAATCTGCATTCATTATTGGTGAAAATGTTAAAGAAGTTAAAGAGTTATGATATTCTGCAATATCTTCTGATATTTCACCTTCAGTTGGTATATCTATAGGAGCATCGAGTATACAAAGAGTATTTAAAGATGTTGATAAATTTTCACTTTCATTATGCGTCACTACTGGTTGAAGATTATTAACTACATTAATGTCCGGTGAAATATCAACAAGAATTCCTTCTTGTTGTGATTGTGATTTTATATTTACGCCTTTTGGTTGTGGGGGTCGATTTGGCTTAGTATTACCTTTACCTTGTCGAATTGAATCGAAACTAACATTTTTCTTATCACTTATCAATTTATTATATGCAAATTGTTTTGCCGCAATACTTCTTCTTTCTTTTACTTGATAAGAGGCACACTTTTTACGTCGACCAAGTTGAGTGCAGTCAAGACCTAAAAGTCATAAATTTTAAGACAAATTTTAGCATATTAACTATAAGTTAATATTTAAATAATATACCTCTCAGTTGAACATCATCATCCAAAAACGTTGGATCTAAAAAACGAGGATTACCCCAACTGGGTCCAAAAGCCGAACCGTGACCAGTGTGCCTTAAAGATTCTTGTAATGGTCTACTAATGTCAGCCATAGATTTTGGTTTTTCAAGAATTCCTCTGAAATATAAATAACCTTATAAGTTTTATTTAAATATTAATTTTTAATTACTACCGTGGTAACATTCCAATTTCAAAATTTCTTTGATTTTGACCTTTTATCAAAGTTAAATCAGGTCTACCATCAATTATAGCTATTACATCATTTTGATCAATCGTTAAATGATTTTCTTTACTATAAGACATAATAGCTTTTAACAATGGCGGTGGAACACTTGACAAAAATTCCCTAAAAAAAAATAGGAAAATAAAAAAAAATGTTGGGAAAACATTTGTTTTTTTTTTTACTTAATAGCTGCAAATGTAGGCCTTTCGGATGGAGTTTTATCCCAACATTGTAACATTAGTTCGTACACATCCGGTGGACATGCATCGGGACAATGTAATCTTTCACCTTCTCGATCAATTTTTTTCAAAATTTGTGAACCATTTAATCCAACCCAAGGATCTTCACCAAATGTAAACATTTCCCATAAAGTTACTCCAAACATCCATGTGTCCGATGCATGACTAAATTGACGATATCTCAGTGATTCGGGAGCACACCAAGGAAATGGTACCTTTCGATGTTCATTCATAACATAACAATCTTCCTCATTTGGTAACGCTCTCATTAATCCAAAATCACCAATTTTTATTTTATTTCCAGAAGTTAATAATACATTGCGACATGCTAAATCACGATGTAAAAATCTTTTACTTTCTAAATATGCCATTCCTGTTGCTATTTGCACGGACCAATTCCATATATTTGGTAATGGAGTTGATTTACATTGTTTTCTAAGTGTGTCTAATAGAGAGCCACGTTCCGCTAATTCAGTTACCATCATCATTGGTTGTGATAAAACTACACCATGCAAACGAACTAAATTTGCATGATCTAAAGAGTGCATAGCTTGAACTTCACGAAAAAAATCCTCAATAATACCTGGTTGTGTTAAATTATCAGCTTTTAGTACTTTGACAGCTACAGAAACGATCTTATTATTTGGAGCAGCCCATTCACCCTTTCGAACAACACCAAATGAACCATCGCCTAATTTTTGACCAAGTACAACATCTTTTTCATGTATTAAACAAGTTAATGTTGTAAATGGTATGGTTTCGTTAATTGTACTTTGTTTTTTACTAGGTTGTTTACCACCACCAATTAATTTCGATAAAATATTTTTACGCCATTGATGTGCTTTCTTTTTACGAACTGATTCCATTAAACGCCTTATTGCAGGTTTACCCAAACCAATGCGTTCCAAATCATCCGAATGAACATAATCAAAATGTGCTAAGCGTGTTATTTGTAAATCATCTCGAATTCTATCAAAAAATGGTTCTAATTGCACTTCCCGTAGAAGTTCTTCAAGCCATTCTGTTTCTATAGTTTTATCATCCATTGTTATAAATCTAAAAAAAAAAAGTTTAAATTTTCAAATAAGAACACAACTGAAAATTTAACTAAGTTTAATATTTAATTGAATTTTTTTTAAATCATATCGAACAAAAATGTGTTAATCATATCAATATTTCTGTTATCGAAAAAAAATCAAGTTTTAATAATAATTATAAACTTTTAATTAAAACAACAAAAATTTAATATGATCGTCATAACATATTAACTATAATAGTTAAGTACATACTCAAAAATATTTTCATTATTTTATAATAATAATTTTCTTTCGGTAGCTGTTTTATTAATTGAGATTTAAAAGTTTAAAAAAAATTCAGTAACAAAAACAAAATGAAAATTCATAACAAAAATATTAAATTCAATGGTTAACTATTTCATGAAAACTGTTTTTATAATTTGAACTAACTATTCAGAAACATTTTTAATTAATTTAAAAATAATATTTATGTACTCTATTTTTTATTTTCAATTCCAATTGTTTAGAAATACATACCATTCATAAATGAATAGTTTATTAGTGTCTATGAAATTTTTAAAATAAACTGTAATACAATATTATTATTTAATGAAAATAGAATCATGAAAGACTATTACCAGTCACTTACCCAATATTTCTCTCTAATCATTAAAAAAAAAAATTAATTTTAAATTTAACCAACAACTAAATCACCAACAACTGTATATTATTATACATTGTTAAAGAAGACCTGTTTAAAACTAATTATTTTGCTTGGGGTTTGCTCATTCAAGTGAAACACGACGATGATGTTCAATTGTTAATTTATAACATGCATGCTGAATTAATTTCAGTTGAATTTAAGTTATTATATTATATATTTTGTTATTTTCTTTTTATTTTTCTATTTATTTCTCTGTAAATGGAGAAAAGCTTTTTCACTTTCAATGTGAACTTGAATTTAAAAAAAATTACATATAAAATATGTACATATATATATAAAATAATTGAAAAAAAATTTTGTGCTATAAATTAGCATCTCCAGCAATTGTGTTAATTGTTGTAGGTTCAATTACTTGATAATATTTAGGTACCACCTACAACTTCAAACAACAAAGTCTGCAATTGTTACAGCAATATAATATCAATATTTCTCAAATTTCAATACTCAAATTAGGTGTACCTAAGTATGCATTAACAATACGTGAATTCGATTTTATTTTATTATATTTTTTTCTCATAATCTTATAGCTGACAGCAACTAATATTTTGTTTAGTATTTAATTACCTTGCAAAACAAATTTATATCAGATTAGATATGTATAATACATGAGAAATAATTTCCTCCGTCAATGAATATAAATATACATTTAAGTATATTACATTTACAATTTGTATGGAATATATATTTATATATGTATCCATATATACATTTGCATATGCAAGCACGTTTCATTAAACTTTTGTTTATGTAAAAAATTTATTTTAAAATTTTTATTAGGTTTGACGTAATATGTAAATACAGTTATCTCTTGCAATATATGTATTAAGAAATATAAGCAAGAAAAAAAAACATAACAGAGATTTAAAACAAAGATGATGTCAATATTTTCATTAACTTAAGTATTCAAGTCCATAAGTATATATATAAAAAAAAACAGGTATTTTAATTTCCCGGAACCCCCATTATTTTCTTCTCTATTTATTCTAAGAATTTATTTTGTTTCTGTAAAATAAGAAGACAAAATTAAATGGAAAAAATTAGAGTTAATATAAATCTCATTATACATGTTATTTAACTTTTTTTTAATATTATTTAGGTATATCATATCCTTTTTAAATTTAGAAAATATCTATATATACTATGAAGATAATTAGATATATATATATATATATATATATATATATATATATATATATTATATTCTACGATATATGCAAATGTTTTTATTAAAATATTTGCAACGTAATATAATACCTATCATTCAATATTCTATTTGACCTAGATTTTTTGCTTAAATATAGAGTTACATTGTTAAGTTTCTAACACCTTAATTCTTAGACATACTTATAACATTTACCTACTCATTCCGATTTATTACCTAGTATTAATTACCTATTCTATTAAAATCGTGGGTGAACATAAATCAATTTTTGATTTGTTTTATATAAACTATCTTTATAAATATGTATGTACATATGTATATAATATGTATATATATATATACAGTAATAGTCTTGCATTTAGATTTGTTCTGCTCCACATAATATAGATAGATATGTATGTATATAAATTTAAATTTCATCTTATTTTTTTTAAATATTTTAACATTATAAAATAGGTACTATATACATAAAGAAAAATAATATTTACCTCAAATTTAACTTAAAACAGAAGATTTAACTCGAAAAATTAAAATAATTTCAATCATTCGTTTTATGCTATTCTTATTTATCAGTCAAGACTCCATATCAATATAAAAATAATTGACCTTTGCCAATAAATTTAACTCCAAATCAATTTGCATACATTTAAATTATTATTTGTTAGAAAGAGAATTCTTTTTTTTTCTTTTTATGGATTATAGAAACATTATAATAAATATATATATATATATATATATATATATATATATATATATATATATTTCTGGTGATAACTAATTTCAATAATTTAATAATTATATTATAGGAACAATGAACAAATATCCAATCGGACCAGGTGCTACATTACATCCTCCAACTCTTTAGCAGATGATATTCGAAAAATTTGTTTTCTGTTTAATGTTGTTGTTATTTTGTTGGTTTTATATTTGTTAAATTCTTTTCAGACCAATATTTGATTAATTCGCACATATATATTTTAATTTAAAATTGATTAACTTAACTTTTAAAAATATCAAAAATTAAATAAGATTTAAATAAAAAACTTATATGATGTTGATTTTAAACGTATAAGTATTTAAAAGCAAAAAAAAAATTAGAATTATTTTAACTACTTATGTTTTTCCAACATCAAAAAAACTAAACTTCACGAAATTTTCTCTTTTTTCTCTTTTGAAAGATGTCTTAAGATTTCCACTTCTATGACAGATAATCTACCTGTCAGTGTTCAGAAATTAGAATCTGTTTTTTGGATTATTATTTATTATATTTTTTTACTCCTTTTTTACTTTACTACATTTTGTTATCTACTATGATGGTGTTGACGTTATTCAAGAATTAGTTTTTAGTGTATGCAAAGAAATGTTTATACACATTTAATATTAACAATCTTATGCATATTAGAATTTGCTGTTTTTACATTAACTGTTAAATGAATTAAAAACCGATGACGTTATTTAATTAATTTAATTATTTTGCATGATTAGATAAAATAAATATTATATTTTTTATTATTTACATATTAAAAAAACTTGTTGCATTTTTTAATAATAAATATTAAATCATAACTTCTTGTGAACATGAACTGATTAAATTTTTTTTTGCATTTTGCATATCAATTGGCTGAATTTTACTTACAAAATATTGTTATTGAAATTTAAATTTAAAAAAAAAATAACTGTATTATAAAAGTCAAACTATTTATTAAGTAATCTAACTAACTGTTGAATTTCAATGTTTTTTGAAATTATTATTTAAATTTTTTTGATTTAAAAATAGAATATAATATTCTAAAATAATATTAAATAACTACAATCCAAAAAAACTTTATTCTTTGTGAAACCTCTAAAATGGAATTTTCCTGAACTAATATTATCCAGAATTGCGCATGTTCCTCTCCTTTAACAAAGTGACTGTAGTTGTAGTCTGTCTTCATAATATCCATAAGAAAAACAAAAAAATTTCATATTCAAAGGCCAGAAACAAAAAAAAAACAATAAAAATAGGATGTTTTTGCTGGTTCTATGGAAATTTTGTTAATTTTCTGTTTTTTCTTTGTTTTTTTTTTTATTTTTTTGAATTCAACATAGGAGGGCACAACACAGAATAATAAAAAAAATTTAAATGAAAGTATATTTCATTATAAAAGACAGTCTTGTTTTAACTACCGTACGCCACTTTTTGGCGGACGAGTCTATAATCTAATAAATTTAGTTTTATTTTTTGGTTTTCATTGTGTGGTTAAATAAAAGATTGAAATGTGAAGCAAAAAAAAAAAATAACAAAGAAATAAAAATTAAATTAAATTTTTTTATAAATTAAAAAAATATATTTGAAGAAATTAATTTTTTAATCTCTTCTTGTGCAAAAATAAAAGAAATGAACTTAAGAAATATGTGTACTTTACAATTTATTCTAATTTTATTTTATTATAATGGTTCATATAATTGGAGTTTAAAGTTATAAAAATTTTTTAGAATATAAAAAGAGGTAAGAAATTATTTTTAAATTCTATATTATAATATAAATATTAATTAATCATTTAATTTTAATATTTATAATTTACCGTTGAGACAAATTTTAATATTAAATATCAAATATATCATTAAAAATTTAATAGAAACATTATCTACCGTCCTTTATAATTTTCATTCCCATTATATTGATTTTTCAATTTTCTTCTAAATGAGAAATGCCAAAAAAACAAGAAAAACATCAAATAACAAAAAAACCAAATAAAGTTGAAAATTCTTCAAAGAGAAACAAAGGCAAAAACAAAAATGTAACATATTGCAGTATAAGTTTTTCAGTTAGTTTACTGTCTATGGTTTATTATAAGAGAAATCAGGCATTTGGGACTGCCAAAAATAACTATAGTTTAAATTAACCTAAATTTCAAATTTTATTTTTCTAGTACCTATTTTATAAATGAAAGTTCTAATAAACTATTATTTTTAAATTATTAAACAGTAATGAAAAATAAAAATAAAGCTGACAAATTTTCAACAATAAAAAAATAAATAAAATAACCTTTCTGAATTTACGTTACATATGGCTGAAAAATAGAATAAACGTAAATGAAATAGAATAAACGTTGAATATGTAGATACTTGCCCTATTTAGTAACTTTTTCACAAGGTTTGTTCATATCATCCAAAATAAAATTAGTTATTAATTTATTTTGGTTTTATTTAATTTCTCTCACCACACTAGAGATACATACAATAAATAATTATCGGTTATTGCGAATATCTATAATTTTGACTAAAATTTTTTCCTTAAATATTAAAAGGAAAAAGAATATCAAAATACAGCGAATCAGAATTGTCCAGCTCACCAATTTGGTATGAGGACCGAGGGGAGTGGATTTCAGCTATATTTAGTTGAAATAACAACAACGCAAAATGTTTTAATTTCTTCTCAGCAGCAGAACCGCTTCACTTATACAATATCTCTGTCTAGTTACACTGACACTGGATTCAATTACTGATTCGCTGAGTTATTGGTCAATAATTAGAATTACAAAAAATATTATGAAAAAATCTTATAATTGATTTTTCAGCTTTTCTTTGTATTCGATATTTTTCCGATATGTTTCCCTTTCACTTAGTGAATGTACAAAATAAGAGAGTAGATATGTTGTAAATACTATACACATTAACATACTAACAACATGTTGTAATGTTCGTTGAAATTAGGTACATCAAATTTTTTAGTAAATAATGCTACGTGGCTTTACACATTATTAAGTAGGTACTAACTAAACCAATACATTACTATAATTATGTCACGTACTCGCGAAAATTTCTACCTACTATCTAGTTAGTTAGTTTCGAAATTTATTACGCACAAATTCTAAGCTTCCGTCCTATACCCCATTTAAATCATAAGGATAAAAAATTAGAATTAAAAATTCTTCTTCAACTGTTTTGATACAAGTAAAAACTTGTATTATAAAATGTGTTTTCGGTGAAGGGATATTAAAATAAAAAAAAAATAAAAAACTTCCATTTATATTTCGACCATCTGGATATTTCAATAATCTGACAGCAAAACTTGTAGAAATCTACAATGCTACGTGCACATACATAAATTTTAAACAAGGCAGAAGTTTTACAATAAAAATTGTGTCTTAAACTATTCTACTAAAATATTCTACTAAAAATTTCCATACAATTTAAAATGAAAAAAGTTCTGAATATTTTAAATTAGGTACTATTCGAATTGAAAGTTTTTACTAAATATTAAGTCAATAAAAATTCACTTAAATTTTTAATAAGTAATTCTGGAAATATGTAAATCTTTTATAAACTAATAAAACCAATTAACAGTAAAATTCTAAACACAGACTATAGGTACATTAACAATTTAAAATCGATCATTTCTCTCAGACACAAATACATACACATACACAAGAATTTCTAAGGATTCGAATTTTTTTTTTTTAACATTAAGGTCACAAAAATAAAATTTATGTTCATGTTTCTTTGGTTTTTTGTTTTTATTTTTTGTTTTGGTTTTTTCTTTTTTGTTCTATTCCTGCCTGATTGATTTGTTATAGATGATATAGAGAGTGAGTAAGTAGAAAATATTCTCTGTTTAAAAAATAAGAGAAATATAAAGAAATATTTTATTTTTGTTTCTTTTATCGAAAAATATTTTCTATAATGAAACCTTTCAATTACAAATTATTCATAATCCAATATTACATACCGCCACCCTATTATCCATTTAGAAAATCCATGAGATTTATACCTCATTTAATACATATTAAACGCCATACAAAATTCAATTATTGGAAAAGAACTGGTGGTATTAGTATTAGGTGAGGGATATCAAACGTGACAATATAAAGTCAAAGAAAAGAAATCCAAATTGAACTTTAAAACAACAAAAAAAGACAAAAAAAATAAAAACATGGTAAAAAGTACAAAAAAGAAACATTTTTTTTTGCGTCAGAAAAAAGTTCATTGGATATATTAGGAGTCAATAGTTATAATCCGTAAATTTGAATTTTTGAGGATAATGCAAATAAAGTTTTGAAATTATAATGGACAGATTTATATTTATTTAAGTAACATTAACGGTTATATTGTAAAGAACAAATCTAACAACTTTAATATACACATTTGCATAATAAAATCAGTTCTAGAGTGCTTGTCGAAATAAACAGCAGTTATAAATGTAGAAAACAATAAACAATTTTTTAATGCCGACAATATCTAATTCAATGGCAAAAAGTTAATATAAATCACATTAATCTCATCAGGCAGATGTACATACTAACTACAGACAAACCCTATATAAATACCAAATGTGGTACGGAAAATTATACTATTTTCCACCCATCCATTCTCTATCTCAAAAAAATTACTTATTCTCAATTTAACAAGCGAAAATCTATTTTTATATTATGTAATTTCTTGAAACGATTATACTATAAAATATCGCTATCGACTATTTCTCTCAATTATAAAAGGTACAAAGACTCAACTCCATTTAAACACAAATTCAATATTATTTAAAGAAAATATTTAACAACTATCCATTAACCTATAAGTGCCCATATGTATTATATGGCGAAAGTAAAATAAATTCATTCAATAGACATAAAATTTTACAACCGGGATTTCAGAAAAATTCTAATTTAATTTTCCTGACTTTTAACTTAAATAAAATAAAAATTGGAATGAAAATCGTCGCTTTTGTTTCGCTAATCGATTTCACCACGGCTTAATAAAAAAATATTTATGTATCAGAAATTTATGTAATGTAATGTATTGCATACTGTGAGGAGAAATATAATATTACAATAAATTTACTTCTTAAGCTCTTACTGCTTGGGTAGGCTGACGAAAGATACATAGAGATAGAGACTTATTGCAGTTCTACAAAAGTAAAAAATGTTTAAAATGCATGAGAGTTTTTAGTATTACTCTTTAACTTTTAAATTTATTAATTGATATTTCAATTGATCTCATTAGAGATTTTCATAATCCAGAATTGGAATTTTTTGACAGTTATGAAAATTTTTGTGTCCGCATATTTTAAATTGTTGATTTATAATAACAAATTTATTCTATTAACATAAAATTTTTTACATTTACTTTTGAAATTTAAAGTGGTGAATTATTATAATGTTACAGTTATACCGTTACACCAATAACGTTACCAATGTTATAATACACATAACATATGTATAAAATACATATGTACAACAATACAAAAAACATTAAATTTTTTAGAATACAATTCAAACAACATTTATACAATTCAATTTATTGTAGATCACGATATTTAAAATAGAAAACAAAATATTGTCAAAACTTGAATAATTTAAGACTAAAAGTGATTATAATTGAAACACTGAAAGTGATTAAAATGTTAGGAAAATTTATGAACATTTTGGCATAAATTATGAGTACGATTAAGAATAACTAGCTTCTAAAGAATATAATATATTTTCTAATACCCAAACTGAAAAATGATCAAAATGTTGGTTAAAACCTATTACAATACCATTTAATATAAAATTATATTTATGAATAACCTACCTACACTGAAACAAAGTTAATACTATTTAGATACTCTCCTGTGAATCGAGCCTTAAATTTTATCTTGTACTTGGAGGGTTTATTCTGCTAACGTTTAGGTGGGTGGTATTGGTATATATTGATTTATTATGAGTGAGTCACTGCATTTATTATAGAAAATTTTATTTAATTTTAAAACCTTAAACTTAAATACAAATATTTTTTTTGTATTTATTAAATAAGAATAACAAGATAAATTATAATACTTAATAATAGATATACACATATTTATATGTATAAATAAACATGAAAATATTATTTAAAAATAAAGTACATAAATAAAATAAAAATAATAATAAACTGATGAATTCTAGGTTAATTACATGTCATTTGAGAGTTTAATACACAAAACACTGAAAATAAATTGACATATAAAAATTGATTAGATATTAAGATGGTTTCCTGTTTTTCTTTTTTTTAGAAATTTCCTGTTAAAAAATTAATTTTCTTTAGTTCGTTTATTATATATTCATATACGTTATTATGTATATATATATACATTTAATGTATATTTGCTTTTAAAGAATATACTCCTTATCTTAAATATTGTAAAGTGATTAATTTGGAATTTTATTTAAGTACATACGTATACAATATGTAATCAAAAAATGATTAAACTCAGTATACATTATAATATATACATACTTATGTACATACATAGTCTCAATTTAAAAATATAGGTTTCATATTAAATACAAATTTAATAGGAAAAGTTAGTTATAATTAAAAATTCAAATATAAAAGTAAATAATTTTGATATTATATTATTTAATTTAATACAACTTAATAAAATGTATATACATATATACTCTAGTATAACATTAACTTGAAAAAGGTTAAGATCTTACCTTGAATTGTAATATTCTTTTCTAATAAAGAAAATGCAAATATAAAGACAGAAATATGTTTTATAAAAAATGTATTCATCCTTAAGAGTTTTGATATACGGAATTAAAGTTTAGTTATAAATTAAAATTATTCAATGACGTTATGAAATGTATTTTAAAACGAGTTTGGAGTGGAGATAATTAACATGTAAAAAACAGGATAAATAAGAAATATTTAAACAAATTCAAACTCGGTTCTAAATTTTTCTATTTTATTCATAAAGTTTTACTTGCAACTTACGGATATATACGAGTCATATACATATGTATTTTAAATAGTACAATTTGTCATAAAAATAGACTTTTTTTAAGCAATAATTGATGAACAATTTGCTAAATTATATCTACGTTTATATATCACTCTTAAGCGATGTGATAAAAATTTTAAATTAAAATTATGAGCTGTCTCAGATTTAAAGATACGAAAATTTTTTTACTTACAATTCTCATCTTTAAAATCTGATGAGTATTGAGAAATGAAAATTATATGAGTGAGCATAAAATCTGAAATTATAATATCATGTCCATTGCTGTTTGTGCATAGTAAGTTCGTCTTCAATGAAACATCTGAAACCAACAGTTGCAACTCAAACTAACCCGATAAGTTTAACGAAAATAATAAATAACAAATTATTAAAAATTATTGATATTGATACAAAATTAACAAATTTATTGAAAATAAACCATTTATTTATTTATGCTTAATACAAACATATTACAATATACATAGGTGTACAAAAGAAAACAAACAAAATATAATTTTAAACTTAATCTTATTCTAGATCTTAATATAAAAATTGACAATTGTACAATTTTATAGCTTATTACAAAAGAATGTTAGAAAATTACATTTTTTTTTATTAATATAAACATTCTATTAACAGGTTCATATTTACCATAATTGATACGATGAAATATTGGACGAAAAATACTTTCCGATCTAAAGCGATTTCTGTTGTTAATATGTAAAGTGGATCATATCTCTAATGATAAATTATAAATAATGATAAATATGATATCAACAACCTCCATTCTATAGATTCTAATGATTTAAGATCCAATAACTTTAACCGGTTCTTATAACGTGGAAGAATAACTGGATTTAACCAGTGTAAATTACGCAGCGCGAATCTAAAAAAAATGTTTTTTGTGTAGTTTCAATTCTTTTGATATGATTAAGGTAATGAGGAGACCACACTTGACTGGCATATTCAAGATTAGGTCGAACAAGAGACATAAAATGTGGGATCCGATCCATTTTTTGTTTAATTCTTTAAAAAATCTTTTGACGAAGCCTGGCATGGAGCTAGATTTATTTATTATGACATTTAAATGTTGTTTGAAACACAATTTATTGTCAATGGGGACATCCACCAAGGTCTTTAAAATGTGAGAATGTTTTCAATAGATGTACTTTCAAAAGTATAATCAACCATTACTAATTCAGAACAGCGAGAGTCATTAAAGGTCATTAAAAAAGTCATTAAAGGACATTTATTAATATTTAAGGTATTTTTAAGGTCAGATTGTTAATTTGTTAAAAAATATTTACAAAAATTGGTGTTTAAAAAATAGTTTATGTTTTGTTGAAGAAAAAGGATTTGTCGCTTGCTGATGTAATTTTTTCATAATATTTGATGTCATCTGCATAATTGGTAATTTTACTATGTTTAATGACGGAAATTACATCGTTAACGGGAATAATAAAGATAAGAGGATCTAAATGGCTATCTTGTAGAACGCCAGAATAAGCTATAACTAATATTTTCAGAACTAGCAGATCTAAGTACAACGTTGCAGTTCCTATTAATTAAGTAGGAATTACTCCAATTTATAGAATAATAATGGAAAGAGGAAGATCAAAGGCCTTACTTAAATCGATATATATAACATCCGTCTGAAATCCGGCTTCAATACAGTCTATGAAATTGGAACAGCATTCTATTAATGGTGATATTGTGAGGGATATTCTGTCAATGATGACATGGTGACATTGTTATGACAAATTTCAACCAAAAAGAAATTTGAGACTTATTGTCTAATTTTTATTAATACCAAATTTTGCAGAGATTTTTTTTTACAATTTTTATTGAATTGTCATCACTGTCAGTTTTTATGTTTCAAAGAAAAATGTTTAGAAAAAAAAGCAAATTGAAAATATTTTTTAAAATTGTTTCAAAAGAAAACCCAAATTTTCTGAAAAGTGTAATATGACATAAAAGCATTAAGAAAGTTCATACATATATACATAATGTACATAATTTATAAAAGATCTGATTTTATGTTTTATATTTCAATTCGTGTACATATCGCGAACAGAATTCATTTATTTTATTAAATTTTTCATTCTACTGTAACGTCATCATAATAAAGGAGTCAAAATTAGCATACGAAACAGATGTTTTTTTCCTTATTTTTGTTTTGCAATATATTATTTACTACAATATATAATAATAAATAAATGTATGTTATAAATATGTACATATATAAGAAAAAATAAATATTATATAATCGTGTATTGTATTCTACTGAAATTAGGTCAAAGTTGTTAGATCCACGTGTGCATATTGCAATTGTATTAAAAATTTATATTCAAGTAGGAAAATTACATACATATATACATATCTATATGAAAAAGATGGAAAAAAGTTGTATGACATATGATATATATGTATCTACACAGTAGTATAAAGTTTCAAAAATATAAACTTTAATATTTAAAATTAAAAAAGATGGATTTACAACCATTCAAACATAAATATATATAGGCATATGAATGTAATTCTCTCATTTTATTTGATGATTTTTTGTTTTTGCTTTTCTTTGAACTAGTTATAAAATATGTATTTAACTTTTGAAATTCATACTGCGCCAAAAAATACACAAAAAAATAAGAAAAATTATAGGTACATACATACAAACATACATATGTATATTTAATATCAGTAGAAGATTTTCCGAAAAAAAAACAAGCATTAAATTAAAAAGTAAAATGAAAATTCTTTTATATTTTATCCTAATTTTGAAATCATCATTAAATTATTATACACCTATAAAGAAAAATTAACTGAAAATAAGTAGATCATGTTGTACATTAAGTTAACACACTGACACAAATATATTTTGTATACAGTTCTATTCAAAACAATTGTAGCATCATTATTTAGAAATACTTGTAAATTTGTTTTATAATCAAACAGCTTGTAACTTCTGGCCGAATATTTTTTTCTAAGACTAAGACTATACCTCTTCACTATTTCCTAGCATCCTCTATGTACCTACGATTACCTCTTTTAATTTAAATTTTGGTTAAGAAAAAGTATCTTATATATTTGACTGTTCAAATCAATCAAGAGGATGTTGTTGTAATACAAAAGACAGATTTCTAAATTATTACAATTTCATTATAGCGACAAATGTAAAGTTAGAATAGTATATTTACAACAGATAGATCTAAGCCTCTGTGAGGGTATATATATGGATATAATTATACATGGCGATATGATTAACGATGCAAAAACATTGATTACGGGATTATTCAATTTATTCTATTTAGACTGACTGTAAAGGTATAACGAAAACAAAAAATTGAGAGACAGTGAGTTTCTTCGATATGCTAAAAAATAAATCCTTTAAAAAGGATGTAGAATCTATATAAGAAATTAAATTATATGGACTTCGAATTATACAAGAAAAAAATAAAGGGCGCTTAATAATCAATTATTTTCGTATACAGTAGAACCCATAAAGACAATAATAATTTTTTTCAAGTATTTATAAAGGCGGATTTATACTTCTTGTACATGTACAGTAGGCGACTGAAATCATACTAATATAAATATCGATTTTGCACTACAGTATAAATATAAAAAAATTGAGCTAACCTTTTATTTTATACTGCAGTAAAATGTACCACGGTACAAAAAGTGTGAATGCGCCTTTAGAGTAATAGATTGTGTTGGTGCTAGCTGAGATGTTGATAATATGAGTTATATTTTAAGAATGTAACTCATTCTAATTTATGTGAAATATTAATGCTGTTCATGCAGTGAAATTTTTAATTTACAAATAATATTGATTTTTAAAGATAGAACTATTGTCGAATTCAATTTTTTTTTGTGCAAAGACGCAGTCATTTTTTTTTTTTTTGAATCATAACGTTAACAAATTGACATTATGAATATGAAATACATGTGCAGAACTATGCATGCATCGCAGCAAAAATAAATTAGAATATATGGTTTTATATGGAACCAATTACATGTAATTCTGCACGCAGTGAATTTTGATGCAAGATATCTCTATTTCTAATTTTTGCTGCGCAGCGGCAGAGTTACCAACACAAAAGATTGTAAAAATTGTCATTTTACTCATACTAATAAAAAAATAATGACAAACGTCATAAAAAGTATTTAATATTTACATATTTATTATTATGACCGTTCCCGTACGCACATCTTGTAAAAACTTATCCAAGTTTTTCCAAGTTTTTACCAGAAGTCGTTCCTGTACTGAGAGTTTTTTCTAAAAACGAGAGAAAACATATGTTTTCAACTTCGTTCAACAATATTCTCTCGAATAAGTTTTTGCAAGTAAAATTTTAACTTGTAAAAACTTATACTTTAAATTTTTGTTGTTGTTTTTGTTGTTGTTGTATTTTTTAGGTTATGTTTTTATTTACTTTTGTAATTTCTCATATGTGTCTGTTATGCAAAATTTTGTTTTTTAAATGAAATTTATTAAAAAAAATGAAAAATATAATTTAGTGGAGGATAAATTTCATAATTCTTTATTATTGTAATATATGTATAATTTAATTTAATAATACGGATACACTTGATAAGGATAAATCGTCAGCTAAGTCTCTATAACAGCAAGCTTCATGACCCGCAAACCATAAAAATACAGCTATATGTTTTTCTGAGCTACATTTTTTATCTGCACGTAGGTTTGCAAAACTTTCAAATGTTTGCAGTTCTTCATATAAATATTTGAAAACATTTTTGCTTACACGAAAATGTCTTACAAATACCTCTTCACAATAACCTGGAACTATTTCTTCCAAATAGTTTCGAATGCAATGTCTTTTGTTTTTATGTAAAAAGTTCTCCAACAGCACTTGCTTTAGAATTACATTCCTGAACTCTTCAGTTTCGCTTTCACTAAAAAAATGTAATAAAAATGTAATCCGAATCGCTACTTAGTAATATATATTTTTTATATCTTCCGCTGCCATTTCGTTTAAATTTAATTATGTACAATTCTTTAAAAAAAACACCTCCGGAAATTCAAAATGATTGTTTATAATTAAATTAATTTCAGAATGTCAGATTGCTTGTCAGCTGTTTGACAGCTGCAAGTTTTTACAAGAATTGTGTTCCAGTACTTTTACTTGCAGATGAGAGTTTTTCTAACTCTTTTTTCTTTTTTTTTCTCTCTTTTCTCTCATTTGCAAGTTTTTACCAGAAAAGTACGGGAACGGTCCTATTGTTTTTTGTGGTAAATAGGTTATAACCAATTTTGTAAAAATTTATTTGAAATTAATTAATGGAAGAAAAACTAATTAATTTGAAATGAATGAAAATTTCTCAAGTCCATCATTCTCAAGTATTCATCATAAATTGTTAAAATATATAGATATAACAAAATATATGCACAACAAACTAGCATTAATTTATTCATATTATTATATTTTGTTACAATCATGATAGTAACAGATAACAAAATATGTGATTAAAATTTTTTCAAAAATTATTAAATTAAAACTTTTATTAAACACTTTTAATAACTTTTAACTTTAAAATTTTTCAAAAATTATTTTATTTTGTATTTTATTACTATACAAACAAATTGTATGTGTATCAATGGCGGCAATTAACTACATTATTTCAAAACAAAACAATTTTTGACAAATAAAATATGCACATGTGTCTGGCACGCAGTTATGCATGCGTATCTGCATGCAGCCATGCATGAGAATTCTGCACATGTATTTCCCACTTAAGCAAGTACGCCATAACTCAAATTATTTTTTTCAAATTTATATTTTCACCTTTAAAATTTCATACTTAAAAAATTCATAATGAATTAAGTTGGACTTTTTTTGTAATAATTGAAGTTATAAGTGCTAAAACTAAATTAAATAACTGTTAAACTAATATAGCTTTTGAAAACGTTAAAGTTTTAGCTACATTGCGGTCAGCAAATTCAGGGTTACAATAAATTGGGGTGGCGGTTTGAGATCAAAAGCGACACCGACAACAATAAAATATATTTTTAAATACTTTTTTCACTCATTTTTAAGTCTTGCCTGATATTTTAAGTCTTGCCTTGTCTTAATAAAGTTTATTTTTTATTGATTTAGAGGTTTTTTTCATTTGCCAAATTCTTTTGAACAAGGTTTTAAGCAGATTCATTACATGTAAAGAATTAAAATATTATAAATTATATGTCAAAAATTCTATCAAAAAAGTTCTATTATTTTTCTGTAGCTCTCTCAACTTTGTATATTAAAATTTTAGCAAATATTTTGTTTACAATAATTACAATAATATTTTAATATGAAAACATTAATTTGTGCCAACAAAAAAAAAATAGATAAAAATTTTGAAATTTTATGTTTATATTTGGCATTAAGGATCCTTTTTAAGAAATTAAATAGTAAAAAACAACAACAACAACTATAATTAAAAATATCTTATTTATTAAATTACGTTACAATAATAAATAATAATTAGGTACAACAATTAACGTCAGAGTTTTCAAATTTGCTGGCATTTATTTTATTTTTAAATGAAATTTGTATATATACATAAGTATATATGATTGGGCATACACCAATCGTATAAAATTGTAAAAATTATGGGAATATTTATTTTATATATATAGATTACACATATACCCACATACATGAGATTTGATTTGTTAAATTTATTTTATTTTATTATTTATAATAATTACAAATAAATAGGTAATAAATACAGGTTGCATTATAATATATAATATTCATCAAAAATATTTATATCGTATATTTTTTTTTTAATTCAATTTAAAATTTCAATTCCATATTATGATAATAAAATGTGGCGTAGAAATTTCCACAATACATATACATATAATTATACATATATATATAGTAAATAAAAAAAGAAAACTAGGAAAATTTTCGAAAAATTATATAATGTATATGTATACATTTGTACGAATACATTAATGTATATGTATATATGACGCATCAAATTATTTCTCTTTTGTAAGGACATCAATAATAAAAAGAAAAGAAAATAAAATAAAAATTTGTGACACGTGTTATACGTACCACGTTTTTAAATAACAATAATATTATTTTATATAACTATAATTACATATAAGTTACTTTATAAATTAGTATTATCTGTGTTTATAATTATATTTGTGTCGCAAACAATTCGTAATCATATTTTTAATTATTATTTTGAATATGTACTTGATTTCAACTATAATCTTATCAACTATAATAGTCAATTTATGTATCTGTTATTCACATTTAAATTTTCACAATTTTAATGATCTTTACAGTTTTCAAAAATAAAGTTAACTGTGCAAAGAAGATTACCTCGAGTACAATAATGTCATAGCTCTGTTTTTTAGACCACGGGAAATTTATGTCCCTTTTTTAAAGCATAGTTTAAAATGTAAAAACCAAATTAAATTTTAACAAAAAATGGAAAAATTATTGACATAATTTTTTATGTAAAAGATAAAAGATAAATTTAAAAATTATACCATTTATTATGATTTGGTTTTAAGGTCCGTAAAATCAGGACACGTTAACGCTGGGTGGCGCATTAGTTAGAGCGCCTGCCTTTCAACCGAAAGGTCCCAGGTTCGATTCCCGATGAATAAAAAAAAATGCTTTATGGATTTTTCGACCTGTCCAGTACCCTTTGTCATTGGGGTATAATAAATGGCAAAAAATAATTGAGAGTATAATCTGGTAACAAATTAAATAAATGAAACTGTTCTATTTAAGAAGGCTTAGTTCCTGACAATAGCAGTAGTTTTCCACATTTAATGAGTTGATAAGCCAGTAATTTGTTAAATAAATACTCGAAATATTGTAGATTGTAGTGTAAAATTGCAGTACCGTACTTAATTAAGCACGAAAAGGTGATTTTACCTAAGTTACTGTAGAGTGTAAAAAAAAAAATTACTTTTTAATATTTTTGAACTTAAAAATATTTTTGTATCCACATTAAAATTCATTTAACAATTTTAACAGATATTAAAATTCGACTTTTACTAATATCTGCAGGACTTCTTTTGTCAACTTTAGTTGTCTATATATATTTTAATCTAACAATATAATCTTGTCCATAATTTAAAATAGCATCCTCAGAAACACAAAAAATAAACAAAAACAGTAAAAAAATGTCCAAAACGTAAAAAAAAATATTTATTAAAAAATTGAAATGTCAAAAAAGTTACTGAAAAATATTCTTTCCAATTTTTGATTTCATTGTTTTGACGTTTTCTTTCGAGAATATTTCGATAAATAAATATGAGAACGAAACTTTTGAGTAGAAGTCTAATGTTAGTTATTGTCAAAATTTGTAATAAAGATTTTTCCAAATAATTTTGAAAACAATTTGCAATGTTGCAGCTTGGAGTGGTTGGTAATGCCTTTTGTTGACATTATTTCTTTGTATTTACTTTTTTCTATATTAATTTTTGTTATATAGAACGAAATGATTTCAAAACATATTGATAAAATGGAAATGTTATCTGCATTATTGGTTTTCTAATGAACAACACTCAAATCAATAGAATTTGATACACCCTTCCCTTAACTTTCGAATTGTATGAAAGCGTTAATATATGTATAAAAGTATACAAAACTCGAAAATTATATGATTTCATTAAGTTAATTAGAAATGCAAATTTCTATAATTAAATAACTTTTTTATTAAAATTTCTTGTAATATAAATGACTACGTCAAAGATAAATTAATTGACTTTATATTATAGATATATCATTTTCAATTTAACTTGTAAAATAATTTTAATTTTAATTCACTTTTCATATTACTGTTAAACAGGGCTGGTTCATTAAAATCATCAAAATTTAAAAAAATTCTATAAACCTTTAATAAAGCAATTGTATTATGATTTGATATTTCAGTTATGCACTGTTTTGTTTATTTTATATTTTATACATTAAAAATGATTTTGTAATGGCAAATCGGTTTTTATCTTCATTCTTTTAAACCCTAATCTTTTTCGTCAGTTTTTGGCTGGTTATAGGATCAGCTTCAATTTCACTTTTAGAGAACAAAATGTATGGAAATCAATAGCAGAAGTATGGTGGATGAATTAGTAATTGAAAATGAAGATATAATAATATAATAAATATAACCAAAAATAATATAAACTATAGTTTATATTATTTTTGATATAACACAATTATTGAGCTTCAATTTGTATACTACTCATCTGTTATATTTATGTCTAGAAATGATTGAAAAATTACAAAGACTATACAAAAATAAGGTTTTAAAATTATGTAAAAATTATGATTACAAATTTTAAGAGCCAATAGATATTCATCGAAACACTAAAATTGATGTCAGTTAATTAAAAGAATACTTATTTTTAAATAATTATATTCAAGATGACATATTTTATCATCCCAACACTACACTTTGTATCATTCCAAATATATTCATGTTTAGATTAAACTTTTCCAGAAATAAGAAAACCAAAATATGATCCAATTACACCAAATATAACTATGTAAAATCATTATTGTCCAGTAACCCTAACAGCGTATACAGTATGTAAAATGGACTGAAAATATTTAATGAATTGCCAGACTGAAATTTTAAACTAGAAAATAGTTTACATAGGTATGTAGATAGGTATTAGGGAATTTCGGAAATTCGCTGACCCATTTAGACCAATGAAATGCATTGCAATACTACGGAAACATTCCTTGCATAAAACTATTTGATAAGCTCATTAAAGCTTTCTATAAAGCGGTATAGGTTTTGGACTGTAAAACCTTCAAGGTCACCCATTGAGTTAAAAAAAGGCTTCTATATGATTATTCCTTTTATAATAAAGATCGGAGCAAATATAAAGAAGATGTTGGACAGTTTCATCCTCTTCCTATATGTTTTGCAAAAGTTATTTGAAGGAAGTCAAAGCCTTCTGGCATGTTTACCAACTAGAAAATGAAACAAAATTTACACAAGTTTAAAAGAAAATTAATAGAGTGTAAAATCAAATTTTAACTGAACTTTGATTGCTGTCATTATTTTATTTATTTATTTATTAGTATGTACATATGAATCTATATATACAACTAGTTTTTGCGCCCTTTAATGATATGTGAGTCATCATTACATTTTTATTTATTCTGTTAGTGTTTACTTTTATTTTTTACTTTTTTTTATTTTTAATTCTAGGGTTAGTGTTGTTAGGCTACCTATTTCCCCATACTCCAAAGTATTCCAGTAGATATTTAGTTTTTCTTATGTTTTCTTTTTCGTTGCTGGAGAGTGCTGTTAATGGATTGATGTTGTTTTCCTGCCACCACTTCCTGATTTTCGGACATTCCAGATATATGTGCTTCACAATCAGCGGCCGATCGCAGTGGTTGTTGTCATTAAATATTAAACATGATGTTTTTAAACTTCAAATGTTGAAATTTGGAGCTGAATTTGTTTCTGAAAATTTTTTTATGATTCCTATACATATATTTTTTTTTTTTTTTGGGGAATTTTTTTTTATTGTTCCTACTATAATTTTGTATTTGTATTTTTTTTTTTTTGTCAATATTTAAATTAGATTGGTTATTTAAGAAAATTTATTAACTTAAATTATTGATTATTATTTATAAATATAGTTTATCTTGAACTAAATAAGGATATAATAATAATATATTAGTCATATTTTGCATATATTTTTACAATTAAACATGCTATCTGTTTTCTAATTAACATTAGTGTAACTGAAACACTTTTATTTTTTACAATACTGTCTAAGCACGTAAACAAAAAAAAAATGTTATCGTATAGGAATTTAACAAAAAATAATGATAATACTTTCGACATAAAATATTTATCATATACAGACAACTAACTATTAGGGTTAATTTGATAACAAATCAATATTTTTGCAAATTATAATTTTAGTTTTTTATAACATAAATAAAAAAAAATAAAATTGTAGAATGTTCTGAAATACTTTGAATTAACCTCCCACAGTTGATCGGTTCTGTACCATAACAAACGTGGTGACAACTTTATTGTTTCGGAAATGATATACGGAAATTGACTTCTTAAATAAAATTATAAATAATTTACCATTTTTCACTATTTCTATTGTGTGGGAAATAGATAGGTTAATTTTAGAAATATATATCCATCCAGACTATATAATATATTATAAATTTTTAAGGAATTTTACATTTTGTATTTTATTTTCGTTAATATTGCATACTCGTTAAGTTACTTGAGAATATTTTGAAATAAAATAAAGTGTTAATTCGATTACCACATCTTTTAATTCAACAGGTATTTGTACTTGTTTGTTAAAATGTTCACTAATGATGAAAGTAAAAATAATAAGTTTAGATAATAACAATTAAGAGGGCTCATTTAATATTTACAATTTAGATAATAATATTTTATTATTTACGACATAAATACTTAGAAGTGCTAATATTGATTATATATATTATCAAAAATAATATAAAGTATGTTATGTAACTGTATCAACGTATTATTATATTATTATTAAGCTTACACATTCAGTATTATCAGAAACACTTTATGATTCAAATTAGAATTGTTACTACCTACATTATTTTTTGAACTTTTTAAATTGAAATTAATTGTTTTTAATTTTGCAAAATAAATGTATACGCATTGTGATGTCATGTTACAGTGTCATACTGATGATGACTGAATCATCTACATCAGAATCATAATAATTAATCAACTTTTCGGAAATTTTTTAATTTTATAAGGGGAATTTAATATTTTTATATTATATTTATTAAAAAAAAAATTTTTCTTAATCAAGGGAATTTTTTAATCCACATTTTTCAGTTTAATCAAACTAAATATAATAACCTATGTATATTTGAAGTGAACTCATACAGTAAATTTTGCATTGAAAGAATTAAAATTAAAAAAAAAATTAATAATATATATTGAATTGTTTTCTACTATTTAAGGCATACCCCATAAATAATGGCCCTTGGTAATCTAGTAAAGTTTGGGAGCATGTATACAACTCAAAACACCAAAAACAAAGTAAAGTAAATATGTATCGTCTCTCATCATAATGTGTAATTTGTAAATATTATTTTCTCACTACATAGTACTTCTGCCCACACTTACTTCTATAATACATTAAAAAAGTATTGGCTTGTTCAATTAATTCTCATTCTTTCATTCATAATGAACTGTTTTTTCATTATTATTGTTGTTGTTATAAAAGGCTTCAGACAAAAATAAAATTATTATATAAATTATTCCAATAATATAACATATAGCTAGTTCCATATTGTAAATAAAATGGTCTTAAATCGCCTTCTAAACGAATTTAAATTTAAAATTTGAAACAATTGCAATACTTTGTTTTGTAAAATTTTTTTTTATATTTCGGAACGCAATTTTTGCTATTTCGACATTAATTTTCTTTGCTAAAGGGAATTGAAAGTAACATTATTTTGGGTGAACAGGTTTTTCTTTACAAATTCAAAATATTTACGACAGAATATAATTTCAAAAACTTTTGAATATAGAATTCGTTTTTTCCTCAGTTTTAAAATCAGTTTTATACAATTCAGAACGTGTGACATTGTAAAATATTTTTTGACACACAACATAAAACATTATAAAAAATTGTGGTATTTTTACAATATGGAATTGCGTGATAAACTACCAAAGAAGAAGAAGAAGAAGATTAATAAGTAAATTTTATTGACGTGAGTTGAAATTTAAGTCAAATAATTAACAAAAATTTTGTTACAAACAAAACAAAAAAAAATGTATTTAAAAGTTAAGAAAAAATATTATATATAAAAAAAGTCTTATATGAACATAATTAAATTTATTTTTATTGATTGATAGCCTTAATATAAGTAAATATATAACGATATAAATTAATACCACATATTCTACTTTTTGATGTTATTTTCTACTTCTACTGATAATTATTAATATCCCACTTTTATTTACATCTTTATGCAAATTATCCAAACTGCTTTTTGCCTATATACATATTATTTAAAATCTACATCACATAATAAACTTATGTATATATATATTCGGTCGCGGTACGTCTACATATTTTTAATTTTCTTTTTCTATATGTTTCTTCTTATTTTACTGGCTATCATCTTAATTTTCTTAATCGAATATATGACAAAATTCAATTGAGTAACAATTTAAATAGTTTTTATTTTTAATAAAAAAAAATACATATTCATACATAATACTATGTAATCTTCTATCTATATTACATTTCGTACTTACTTGAGAAGACAAACTAATTTTTAATTTTTGTTTGTTTTTGGGTTTTGTTTCGCATGACGTCAGAAAAACAAAAATAGCATGAATCACTTAAAATGACGTAACAAGTTTTAAATAAATTTTTTTTGTTTAAATACTAGTTAATTAGTCTTGGACTTACACATAAAATAATATCAAATAGTATACAGTTAATTGGTCTTGTGACGTATTTTATATCATAATTTTATGTCACATCAATATAGGTAGTTTTATTGTGACTCAGGATATTGAACTTGCCTAGAAAATAGATTGTTACTTGAACTTTTCTTGAGCATACAAACATAAGTATTTTGTTTACATAACTATATTTCAATTTTTACGCTAGCATGTTATGAGACAACAATTTGCATAGAATTTTTGCCAGTATTTATCGTATCTTGTAATGTTTTATACAGAATACTTGCTGCACCCCACCCCACGTCTCAATAATGCAGTCAACTTAAAAATCAGAATGCAGAAAACTCAAATCGATCACTTGCTGATTTTTGGTAGGGCTATACTTCTTTCCTTACATATCCTTGTTGATAGTGCTAAGTCAAAAAATAAATTTGAAATTAAAATTAAGTATAATTTGAAAAATAGCAAGACCTGCAAATAATATGTATATTTAGTATATTCTTTTTAACATTAAATGTTGTACAAATACGTATTTAAATATGTACATGCATATGCAAATGCAATGTATACATATACAACGACACAAAAGAATATTGTTTTTGTTTAAAATAAAATATCTTTAAAATTACCAGTCCCACCCAATAATTTATGAATATCTACGACGGGAAAAACTAATAATAATGATAAAATTTAATTGTAATGTTATGATTATTATATTCTTCTGTCAATCTAAATAATGACTTTCATAATGCAACTCAATTATCTATTTCAAAATACGAATTCTATCATACAGATCTCACCCTGTGTTATTTTAAAAATGTTCTCAAATTAAAACAAAAAACAAATATTTCATTTACTTTCACTTTCAAATTTCACTTTCATTTTTTATAGTTTTATTTGCCAAACAATTTAACTTAAAATGACAAATTTTTACGAACTTATTCGAATATTTGATGTACTTGTATGTATATAAATATTTGACTAATCAGTTGATAATCAAATTTAAATTTATGTATTTGGATTGATGCCATTAAAGGTTCATACTATAGGTTTTTTTCACAATTTAAACAATATTTTTAAAATTGTATACAGATTAATTAAAAATAGTATATTCAACTCTATAAAAATAACTTTAACTCTATAAAAACAGTAAATATCTGGGTAAATGTTCTATTTTTAAATTAAATGGAATATATTGGAAAACAAGCTACATGCATACATATATATGTATGTAACTTTGTTGATTTTTGGCATAATTTGTTGCGTTAAATATGAAAGCTAAAGCCGTGAAAACGTTAAAAAATTAAAATATGGGGTATTAAATTATTATTTTTAAATTAAAATTTGTCTTATAAAAATTGCCAGGCTTGGAATTTAAAAATGTGATTTTTTTTTGACGGCACCCCCTTATAAATTCATCATTCAAAATAGGGACTAGAACTGAAAACCTTCTGATAAGTAGTCAGATGAAATATTATGTTACTTTACCGGTTTGGAATGGACATCAGATCATGGAATGCGTGGAATATAACGATGTTATGTATGGGATGGAAGTCACTAAATCCCCAAAATCAAAATCCCCAAGACACAAAATTCCCAGACTTTTAAAAAGCCCCAAATACGAAATCCTCCAAAAAAAATCCCCAAAAGGGAAATTCTCAAAAAAAATTCAAAAAAATCCCCAAAATTTTTTTTTCATTTATAACGGCAAAATTACAAATTTATAACGTAAATCAAGGGAATGTGAAAAATTGTATTGTATTTAAATTTTTTTTCGTCTCGGCATCAATGTTCCTGCCGTCCGGAAAATCAAGGTTTCAATAACATGAAGCGAAAGTTTGACCTTAAAAATAAAAATATTTTTTTAAATATTTTTTACTAAAACTGTGCCGTGTGCGTTTACCTGCCGTCAGCAAAAACAGAGTTTCAATAAATGAGTAGTATGGGCTTGGGGACGGAAGCCCCGTACTTTAAAAACAACATATTTTTTTCTATATTTATTACTAAAACAGTGCCGTATGCGTTTACCTGCGTCGACAAAAACAGGGTTGCAATAAGTGATTAGCGAGGGTTTGGGTGCGGCAGCCTCCGACCTTAAAAATATAATAATTATTTTTTATATTTTTTACTAAAACTGTGCCGTATGCATTTACAGCAAAAACAGGGTTGCAATAAATGAGTAGCGGGGGTTTGAAGGCAGCAAAAAATTTAAAAAACGGAATCATTTTTTAGTTAGCCAATTTTTGGCAAACCGAAAATTACAGATTCAGTTAATAGATCAAAATAAATGAACAAACTGGCAAACAAAGGTTTCAGTTATAAGTAATAACGATCAATTTGTGTAGGTTGCTTACTTTCCACTGGGAGCCTTTAAATGTGACGCCGGTGACACCTTTAAACCTTCATTGTAGCAGATGTTATAATATAGGCATGAGTCAGACTTTTATCATAGAGAAAAATGCCTTTGTTCTGCCCAATTTTCACTGAAACCAGATTTCGGATTCTAGAAAGTTATACTCTTTCCAAACAGAATTGAAAGGGGATATATCCGATAGAAATATAACAGAATCTCTAATTATTTTTTTAGAATTAATTGAAATTTGTTTAATGAAGATAACATTCAGTTAACGTAAGAATATACGCAGAAATGTTACTACTTAAAAAGGTACAAGAAAAAATAAATGAAATTGTGCTCTTTTATAAAATACCTGTCATTTTAGAGAGAATTATTCTCTATTTTTTTCATGCTCTAGAAAAAGTGGAATTATTTTATTATGCTTTGCAATTATTGAGTGAGAGATAAAGGATTTTACCTTAACTCAGTTGGAACGTTTTCATTCATTCATAAGTCGTGTAACAAAATTTTGATTGTCAATGTAAAACTTATGCATGGACATGTTGAGAAAAAACTTTGTGGCATACAGCCAGTTTCTTATTTAATTTTTTATGATAGGGATTTTGAGATTTCCATTTAGAAATTGATATTTTGTGGTTGCAATTATAGTTTTAATTTTTTAAAAGTGAATAATTTTTTCTACGACTAAAGTTGTCATCAAAATTAAATCAAAACAAAAAATAAAAAAATTCCGGTCTGAAACTATAAAATCCGATTAGAGACTTTTTGAACTTTGACACAAATCGTAATCCAGATTTTTATATAAGTGTCTCATACAGATCATTTTTTGATAGCGATATGAGTAGAGTAGAGATTTGATAGAGTTTTAAATGCAAAAAAAAAAATCAAAATATACAATATTTCCCCTATAGTCGTTTTTTTAATGATATAAATGGAGATCTATATAGATCATTAAAAAACGGAGCTGTTCCTGAACGACATTAATTGATTTGATTTTTTTAAATAAATATTTTCTATTCTATATAGCAATTAACAACATTGTTATTGAATAAAATGGTTTCACAATTCTAATACATAGACATAAATGCTTTTAACGTTTGTTTTATAGTAGAGTTATATGTGATTTTCAAAAAAGTAGTCAGAGGAGAACATAAAATTTGTAGTTACGGAAATATTTAAATGCAAAACTACGGTTGATCCTGTTAGATGCACGGGCCATCAACAAAACTTCTCTATCGAATTCGATTTTCCCACATCTGCCTATTTTACTCAGTGCTGTTAACTCAAAACTAATTTTATACACTTCAGCAAGAATATGCATAGGATATGTAGACAATAATTTAAATTAGTTTACAATTTTATTTTATATTTTTTTAATAACAGAAATCAAATTAAATACTTAAAAAAAAATTTTCTTCTTTCTTTTCAGATTTCATATCAAAAAAAGTTTGCCTCTGTTTTTCAGAGAAAAATTTTACTTAATTTTAATTTTCATTTTTTATATTTTTGTTTTTGTTTTTGTGAAAATAAAAAAATATATATATATATATATTTATATACATATATATTTCCACAACCCCCACAAACAAATACAAACTGGGTGTAGGTACTTAAAATCAAAGAATTATTAAATTCATTTTAGTGTTTATTTAATTAATTTTTTGCAATTCGAGTAGTTTTGTATATATATTAATTAACCTATATATTAACTGCTTTCAAGTTTATCTTTTAATAATCAAATTTAAATAAAAAGAAAAAATTAATTATTTATATAAAAACACTTTAGAAGAAATTTTAAAGAGTTTTAAAAATTAAAATCAAAAATATAAGTACATTATATTACAATAGTAATCAATAAATTAAAACTACATAAAAATCAAAATTTATTTAAATACCTATACATTAATTTAATATAATTTAATATTTAGACTGTATAAATATCAACAGTCTTTAAAAAAACAAAAAAAAAACGATTAAAAAACAAATTGAACGATTTAACAAAGGTTTTTTCAAATATAATAATAAAACTGCAAATTAATCGAAAAATTAAACATTTTATAAAAACATAAAAAATAATAAAAATAAATCATAATTTTATGAATGACTAATTTTTAATAAAAATAATAATAATAAAGTCTAAAGGTAAACAAAAGAGTACTATAAAAAAAATATCTACTACTCTAAAAATAATTTCAAAACTCGTTTATTGAATAAAATATCAAAAATTATATGATATCAAAAAACTATATATATAGCTAGCTACATATAATAGTATATCATACAGTATACAAAATTATTGTTTACATTTGGTTTACACGATCACTTTCATTATAATAACAAAAACAATAGAATCTCTATATTATATCTTCAAAATACAATATAATATTAAAATATATTATTATTTATAGTCGCATATGCTTAAAGCTATATAAAAAATATTATAAAAAAAATAAAACAATTTTATATACAACAAACCAACACTGAAAAAAATTTAAAGGTGTGCTTTATGCAAATCCATATATGTACACACACCATACATAATTGTGTAATGTATCGAATTAAATTGCACGTACTATTTTAATAAAAATAAATTCAAAATACAAAAAAAAATAAAAATAAAAACAAAAGAATAAAACCAATACAGTGAAATTTAAATCAAATATAATAAGGTTTGAAAATTTTAAAGATCTATTCAGTTAGTTTCCTACCTATCATCGGATAAGTGATTTGATCAGAAAATAAAAATAATAAAAAAGTAGAAATAAAAAATAAAATATTTTAATAAAAATAAAATAAAAAAATTAAATACATTGTTTTTGCAATTTTTTTTTTTTGCAAATCAAGCGATTGTTTTTAATATTTTAAATGAAGTATTTTAATTTATTTCTTATGTTTTAAAACTTTCATTGAACTAATTATATATTTTAAATTCACATTTTGGTTTTCAAGTGAATTTTTAAAAATAAATCGAAATAGAATTTAAAAATTAAATATAAACAAATTTTATTTAAATTAATTTAAATAAAACTAAATTCATTAATAAAAAAAAAGTGATATACAAATAATAGTATACAAAAAAAAAAATCAGCAAGGAGGGGAGAAGAAAAAAATTTATTTTTTGGGGCTTTTGCCATTGTATGGGTAAGTCATTGAATATAATAATTTTTTTATTTATTAATTTTAATTATTTTTTATTGTTTTTGTTTTTTTTTTTTTTAACAAATAACGCCCATGAACTATTACGTGCATTTAGAATCTTATGGAATAATATAAAAAGTTTGAAATATTTTTTGTTTGTTTTAAATTAATTTTGTCGGAAAATAATATAGATAGATATACCTATTACATATTTATTTATTTTAAATACAAAAATAAAATATTAAATTTCTTCTAAAAATTCGTAATACAAGTAGCCTCAATATTAGGAAAATTGTGTAATTGATCTAAACATAGACGTAGTGATATCAAATAATGTACACGTAAAAAAACATAAGAGTCATTTTAAGAAAAATACTCTATTCGCGTTACTCATTCGCATAAAAATATACCATATATCTTCAAGTGAAGTGAAGTCTTCAAGTGAAGTGAAGTGACCTTAAATATTCACACACACTTATACTGTGATAATGTGATATACCAGTATTGAAATGATCGATATATGTGATATTAATATACTTTTTAAGAAAGTCACCGACTTTTATAACAAAGTAAATTATTTTTTGATGATTTTATGGTGTTTTAATTGACAAAATGATATGACCATGAATCATGATCATTTAATAATTATCACATTATTGTTAATGTTTTTTGTAACTGCAAACATAATGTTTTAACAATGGTTTACAGTAGTGGGCTTTGTTTAATTATATGTTTTTTTTTTCTAAATTAATTTAATTTAAATTTAAAGTTCTTAATTCTAATTTTTTAAATACAATTAAATTTGAACATTAACGAATGAATTTATTTCCAATGACATTTTACCGTTGTTAAATTATTTCGTGATCCCGTTGTTCCGTTGAAAAACAAAAACAACAGCTATTTATACCTACCATTGCATTGAAATTAAATATTATATTTTAGTTAGACCTGGTTAGACCTGGTTAGACTATTTAAGACTCTATTAAAACTTATTGACTTAACTAATTAATGAATACTTACTTGAGGTGTATTACGGAATGCGCAGCCGCAAAATTCAATAAATATTGCAATCTTTAATAATATCATTTCAGTTTTTTTTCGGTTTTTTTAAAACAAAAAAAAACACTCGACTTAAATGACTTTTTTTTACTATTATTATTAGAGAGTTTAATGTTTTTACCCAATATATATTAAAAGTATTGGACACAATTTACATGTTGGGTTGTGCAATGAGAAGAGCACTTCTATTTTTTCCCATATACATATTAAGGGTATTCACGATTAAGTGTAGAAGTATAGTAGGTGTAGATCTATAATGATTTGTACAACGATTTTTCATGAACGCACCCTTGTACTTTTGATGTTGTACTCGTTGTAGAATTTTGACAGTGATTTGTTTACATATGGATTTAATTTATAATTATGAGAATAAGTGAGAAACAACTTTCTTTTTTTCACTTGTAACAACACTCATAAAACAATTCAATTTAAATATTTTATTTAAAGCATTATCTCTTTTATTATCTTAGCCATTTTTCAAACATATGTATTGATTTTACAAATGTCAAACTTAAAAAGTACAATACTAAAAGTGCAATAGGTTTGAGTCTTGTTAAAATCCACAAGTCTTGTAGAATATTTTTTCATATAAACACTTTTACACTACTACACCTAGTACAAGACAACACCTTCAATTTACACCTATTCGTGAATAACATTATCATATATTTTATCCCAAGCTCGATTCCCGATGAAAAAAAATACTGTATGGGCTTCTATAGTAATACGTAAACGTAATACGAAAACTTGTTACAACCTTATTAAATTTGTTCTTGTCAATGCAATTTCATCAAAGAACAAAAAAAAAGTTTTCTATTTTATAGCATTTCTTATTCTTTGTCATAAAACTGACGTTTATTCGTATCATTGATTTGGTCGTGTACAAAAGCTTTAGCACAATCCCAATTGTTTTGCAATTTATTACAAATTCTAACGAAGATTTCAATTTCAGAGGTTCATACATTATCAAAACGGCCTTGATCTTAGTTCTTCTGTTGATCACGTGATAAAATCACATTAAGTATTTTACGCTGTGCTCTATTTTCATTTCATTTATCTCTCTATTTTCATCTTATTTTACTATAGATAGCTCGCTTTTACGAAAACAAATATTAACAAAATATATCTTCATTTTTATTAGATTGGTTTAACTACATATTGTTTTTCCTTATTCTCCATTTTCACCTGTTTTTGTCGGATTCAAAGCAACACATTTAACTCTCAACATTTTCATCGAAATTTTAAAATTTACTTTATTCCATATTTAGAGTACATCTTATACTACAATAGATCTAACTGAGTCGGTTCGTACATGGCGACAGCCAATATTGCCTACCTACACCTAGTACGTCTTAGAAAATAATAATAATGAATATTTAATGTGTCTTAAAATTTAACATTAATAATAATTAATAGATAATATAATGGATTTAATAAATTGCGCAGATTATTATTAAAAGAATTAAGACACCTATATGATACCTGTTATTTTTTTTATTGTGACATGGCATTTATTCACATTAGGTAAACATACTCAAGTATATTTTATTTTTTATATATGAATTAATTTTGTGAAATCTACATTTGTACATACATATATATGCATTGATATCTACATTCAAATATGTAGAGTTCAGTCATAATAATATAATATTATATTATATATTATTATTATGTACTAGTATTTATAAGTATCTACATACATATAGATGTATATATAAAATATTTTAAACAAAGAAAATTTATCTTCAACTTATTTGCTGGTGTTGTTTGTTTACATAAAATTTAGATCACTTTTTTGTGCTCAAATTTAAATTTAAATTCTAATACAAATATACAAAAACAATGTATTATTTATATTTAATATTTTATAAAATTGCAGGTTTATTTTTTTAAGTTGGAACGGATATTTTGTGAAAGTTATTATGAATGTAATAATTCTAAATAATAATGCAATATTTATGTAGAATATATTATAAAATTAAACCTTAACTTATACAAAAGGTTGTTTTTACAAATGTCAACGATTTTAATCAGGATACTTCCTAACCATCATACGATTGACTTTTGCAAATGACCCATACTTTCTTATATAGGCATTACTGATGCGATGAAAAATCAGTTTCAGTCAATATATTTTATTTACATTTTCGTAAGAAAGTACAAGATGAGTGATAGAAAATTTTATTATGTTGGTAGTATAGTCAACTTTTTTTTTTGCCATTATCTCAATTTGAAACTGTTACGTTTGCATTTAACAAAATAGAAAAATATCACTTGAGTGATATTTTCATATGACACATTTAGGACAATATGATTGGTAATTGATATTCTCTACGTGCCATTGATACGTCTCGTTATGAATCAATGAACTCAACTGAACTGACACCTACTTATAAATAAAAATTGCAAACTTTTTAATAATCAAAAAAACAAAAAGTCATTTGAATTTGACGTATATTAAAAAATTATTCAAATTACATTTTAATATTTGTAAATATGTATGTATATAAACTGTCAAATAAATAAATTATGTGTGACGTTAATTGTTAATATGTACATTGTGTACATTAGAAAAAATGTTATCAACTCTCTTATTTTTATAAAGTAGGGTAAAGATTTGTTAGTAACAATAATTATAAACCGTAGGGTACAATACTAATACTTTGATCTGAACAGAAAAAAAAACTGATAACCTCATTTTTATATGTACATATTCGATCATAATTAAAAAAATTTTAGGTACTTAATATAGGGTAGGTATGTACTATGTACTTAGATTGAATGAAACTGAATTTCCAAATAAAAAATATTTATAAAATATTTAACCTTGCCTTGGGCCTATTGAAATTATTTAATTTATTACACTTATACTAATATCCATATATTATGTATATGGAATATATATATGTATACATATGCTATAGCACATCAGATAACAAAAACATTTTACAAACAATTGACTCAGTAGTTATTTGAATAGGAAAATTTCAGAATTATTTGCCAACAAAAATTTTCCTTTCTATAAAAATTAAATTTCGTTTTACTTAAATTTAAAAAAAATTTTTGGTTGCAATAAAAATCATATAATGAGACTTTTACTGATTTTTAGGTTTCTTTTATGTTTCATTGTTTATTTTTGTTATTTAGGTTTATTCTAGTATTGAATATCTATCTATCTGAAATATTTTAATTTTTGTGAGAAATTATAGGACTTTTGCGGATATGTGCAACTTATTAAGTATATAAATTCATTTTATCTTTGATTCAGGTTAATGTTTTCACTTTAAATTGAGCTGTCATTGATTGGGAACATTTCGTAGTCAACTCGACATTCAAACACAAAAAACAGGAAAATTTCAAATTAATCAATTCTATTCTAATTTATACAAGAATATATTTCACAATTAGCATTAGTCATCTCATTAGGCAAATAACCGTTATCAAAATATCATACTCATCTCTACTTTTAAGAATTAGTTTCCACATCTACATATACATATATATGTGATATTTGAAATGTTTGAGAATTCTTAGTCTACGAAAAGTTCTATTTAAAACAAAAAAAAAATGAAACATAAATTTTAGAGTTCAGAAACATATTTGAGAGTGATGCCTCCTTAAGTTTTAAATTTTATTTATATAATTTTTATTATTCTGTTTCATTACCATAATTAAATTATTATTAATTAGACTTATTTTAATTTAAATACAGGGCTCATATAAATTTATGAGTAAACACGTATATATTAAGATAATATGATTTGTGATTGAAATTCAAGGTACGTGCAATCAGTCGACTGTTTGTTTTATTGTTTACAATTTTTAACAAGTTATCATATGATTTTATTTTACGTAAAATTGAAATTTAAAATTTTTATATTTCGATTTTATAAGACGTAGACATTTTTCGTTCAATAACAATGGATTATCACGAGTTTGTTTACGGTGGCGTATTTTATTAAAATCAAAGTTCAAAAATCATATAATCATTTCTAGAACGAACGATCTTGTGTAAAACATCATACCATTGAAAAAACAAATATAATGTTGACAATTAACATTTTTAATATTTTGTTTTATAAAAACAATAATTAGGATTAAGAACAGGTTTTTTTTTCGATTAACTTTCTAACAATTTTTCTCATTTGAGATTATTGAAACCTGAAAAATATTTTTTCCTAAAAGTAAATAATAATCTTCTAAAATTTAATTATGACTGTCTTGCAAAATTAAATAAGAAGCTATCAAAAATTCAACCTATCAAATTTAATTGATTGATTTTCTGTAGTTTGATATTTAACTGAAAAATTGTATGAAATTGAGCAAACTAAACAAATTATATTAATCATTGTATAAAATTTAAAAATGAAAGGTAATTTGTTATTGAAAATAAATAAACAAAATATTAAAGAAAAACGAAAACAAATTCAAACAACAGCAAAATTGCATATATGTATAAAGAAAGAACTGTCAAATTTTTATTTTATTCTGCAAACTTTTTTAAAAAAAATTCATATCGATCATTCTGAAGAAAATTTTTAACGGATGGAAATTTTGACAGCTCTCAGGGTGTTCCAGAGCATGCGTATCAGCTTTTTAATAAGTAAAGGAGCCGTTATTTTAAAATTTAAAAAAAAATTATTTACTAAATCTAGGATGCTCTATCTATCGATTAGGGATAATTTCAACTTTCGGGAAGGACCGCAAAATTTTTTTTAGAGCTACATTATTTTTCCAACTGCACATCTACGTTCACCTAAATTGCGCAGTTATTAATAAAGATAGATAAAATCTAACAAATCAACAAATTAATACTTGTTTTTGTTTACAAAATGAAAATAAAAAATTCAAGTACGAAAATAACTGTTATTTTTGTTTTTTATTTTATTATTGCACTATTTCAAGTTTATTTAATCGAAAAACTTGTAATATTACTGGCAAAAAAAAAAACAAAATGCCTACACAAAATTTATTTATATATACATCATACAATAATTATATATGTACATACCTACATAATTATCGAAAACATAAATTTTCTACTTCCTTCCTTCTAATCTGTTAAACATATTTGAGTGAGTGGTTTCTGTCTAAAAACATTATTAATTAATGAAAAAAATGTTGTTTACTTATTTTTAAAGATACAACACAACAAAATTTAAAAAATGTACGTAAAAAGATAACAAAAACTAATAAAAAAAAATTGTAAAAATTGAGTTTAATTTCCAGAGATTCTTTCGCATGTCAATGACTCAATTACACAAATACTATAACAAAATTTATATTCTTCCATATAAATAAAAGAAAATTTAAGTTAATATTTTGATTCTCAGAACCAACCAGCTGATTCATATAACATTTTTTCAATATTTTGCGTCATCATAATAAAAAAAAATCATGGGCAATAGGCATGCCTGTGCATATTAATGTGTACGTGTGATAAAAAACAGATATCACATGATCACTCAAATTATATATGCATATACATATATACGTATTATTTATATATTTTTGTTTATTTATAAAAATTTTAAATAATAATATATAGTAATTACATTACATATTATTATATTTGTCTGCATTATATCAGAAATTATATATACATAGATAGTTCATTTCGAACAAGTTTTGTTAGACGTTTTCAATATGACGAGAACACCCCAAAGAATAATTTTGCTCATACTATGAGAAAAAAAAAAAAACAATTTTAAATTCTCTCATCTCTGAAATCATCATCTCGCTTTGTATTTTTTATTTTTAATTTTAATTGAGTGCCAGACAGTGAATGAAATGGATGTGTGTCGGGTGATAACTTGTAATAAGGAAATTACATTATATACATACATTAAACATTACATATGTATGTATGTGCTTAGGATATATTATTATGTTACATTTATATAGCAATAGCATACTTATGAGTTTTTTTTTTCTTTGCTTTGCTTGCTACCTGTAAAATAAAGATTGATTATGATGATTAGATTTACCATTTAAAGAAAATAAAATTTCGGAAAATAAATTTTTAAATTTTTTATATATTTTTAGTAAAGGGAAAAAGCCGAATTGAAGTGTGAATATAAACAAACAACATAATTTCAAATCAATTCGGCGTAAAAAACCCTTTTTAAAAAAAAAATAATTCATATTTCATTTTATATATATATGTATATAGAAAAAAAAAATAATAACTTATTTACAAATTTAAATTTTAAAAAAATTACAAAACATAAAATTTAACAAAAATAAAAATTAACGAATAATAACATTAACAATTAAAGAAAATAAAATTTGATATTTATGATAACCATCTATGCATGTACATATTATATCACAATTCAGTATTCACTCACAGCATGGCATTGGTTCACATGAAAAAAATAAACAAATTAATAACAAAAAATCAAATACCTACTTATTAAAAAATGCAAATTGTTAGTATGAATATTTGTTAGTTCTTAATTAACTTTGAATAATATTTAGTTTATTATTTTCGGCTTTTTTTCTTTTTTCTCTTTTACCAATAGCTTCTATACTTAATAATTTTTCACACAACCACTTTGTTTCTTTTCTTAATAAAAGCAGAATTAAAAATTCTAGAAACTTTAATTTATGAGGCAAGCATTCGTTTTTTTCACAAAACCATTTCGAATATTTAATGGATTTATTTGTTTCATCCAAACAATATGAGATAATATTTTTAAGTAAATGCTTTTTATAGTAATTTTGTGCAAAATAATTATCAAATATTTGAATATGAAATTGTGTAATTTCAAAAATTTCTTCTGTTGGAGCTTTTAAGTGAAACATTTCTAAATCACTTTTATAATTTTTTTGATAAATAAATTGCTCCGAGTCTAATGATAAGAAATCATCAGATTTTTTTAAAAATAAAATTTTACATTTATCACAACTAATCCTTTTCATTAATTTAAAAATAACAACCGCATATGTATCTCTCTGCATTGCATGAAATAATATTTTTTGTCATCAAAACATTATTCGTATTGGCTTCATCATAACCTATTATCATATTTGTGATTTCATCATCAGTTTCATCAAAAGTTTCATCAACATTTGATTCGGAATTATTATCTTCGACCGAATAATCTTTTAAATCTTGAGGTAGAAACTCTGCATCATCCTCCTCACAATTAGAGTTTTCAAATTTATGATTAATTAATTTAACTGACATTATTTTAGCCAATACGTTACTAAATTCCATTACAGATGGGTTATTATTGCAACCATTTCTGTAACGAACCAAGGCAAATAAATTTTCCAACACATCTTGATTAAGCCTGGATAATATTAAATAATAAAATTCATTTTTATCATATAAAGTAAACATATCTTTAATTAGATCTATAATGCCAGTTAGAGTTTGGATCATGCCATCAATGCAATAAATTTTCTTGGATGTAGTTGGTGTTATTTCTTCAAAATATTTTTTCATCTCTATTAAATATTTAAAAGTTATATTATTTTTTTGCACTGCTGAACGAAAAGGATTTCTATCATATAATTTTTTACTATTTAGACAGTCAAATAATTTATTAATTTTAGATACAAATTCAGCTGTTGATGAAGCACAAGGTTTTCTCGAAACAAATTTCCCAATTGAAATCATTGTTTTAATAGCAGCTGCAACAGAATTGCTAAAAATTTGACTTGCCAATCGAACATTCATTTTTTCAATGAATTGGGAAATATGTGTTTTTTGGAAAGCTTCGGGCACATTCTTTTAGTATTTTTACTTTCATGTAAATATAGTGATTGAATAATTTTAAATGACACTTCACCATCAGTAGTTTTAAGGTCATATTTGAGCAGTGTATTTCGAAGTGACTTAATAAGATGTATCGGATCGAAAAGTGCGAACACTTTTTTTTCTATTCCCTTAAAATTATAAAAAAAATAAGGATTTTCTTTTGTAACACCTAATGTGCTAAAACATTTTCTATTATTTGTGCCTTGGTCACATACTACTGCTCGGATATTAAGATTCAAATTGAAAGCGGTATCTAAATTTAAAAATAATAAATTTTGAATATCTGTACTACTAATTGGTTTATCGGTTGTGTAATAGCTTAGTACATACTTCCAATTATTTACTATGCCTCTTAATAGGAAAACACATATATATTTTGCAACATCTCCTGTTCGTTTGTATCCATAGTCTAAAAACCCTGTAATTTCATCCAATACGGGATTATAGCTCAAATTTTTTCTAATTGCTATTTCATCAAAAACTAACACTGCCTCTCTTGAAAGTTCATTCATGTGAAAAAAAATAACATTTAATTCATTAATGTTTTTTTCATTTAGACCTATGGTTAAAAATTTAAGAGGAATCCACCTATTCAGGGAACTAAAATGAGGCAACTTAAGCTCTATAGAATTTCTTAAAAATTTGTATCCCTTTGGTGAATTGAAGTGCAAATTCAAAGCAATATTTTTTTCTTCCTCTGTCCAATTTTTTGTTGTCTTAAAATTCATTTCAAGAAAAGTTTTCGCATTACTTGGCAAATTTAACATTGTTACAGAATCTTTTTTTTGTTCGATCAGCTTCTCTTTTAATTTTCTATTTTGTGATTTCAAATACGTAATTTTCTTTTTCAAATTTAAATTTTTACGTTCAGTAATGTTAAAAGCTCTTCGCGAAGCAGTATACTTTTTATTATAATATGTTTCATTTTTCTGGAATTTCAGACAATGTTCACAGAAAACAGTGTTAGTTATAGCATCAGATGATTCTGAGCGAATATTTTCAATAGGCACAGATAAATAATTTAAATTTTCTTTTGTGTAAGTTTTTGGGATATTTTCTTTTCTGTTATTTTCTTCAAATACCAAAAACTCATTTAAATCAATTTTTACCCTTTCCGTTTTGTTTTGAAAAGGCTGAATACAAGAAGAACTTTCAGAAAAATCAAAAATATTAAAATCTTTTGTTTGATTTTCTTTGTTATTTGTTCCTGTATCAGGTAAAAGTAAAGTAGGAATTGCATTTTTTTTAGCCTCATTTTTCCTAAATATTTTTTTTCAAAGTGGTTCTCGCATATTATTAGTCTTTTGTTAGTAATCTTTTCAACACTTACCTTGCATTTCGATATCCATCTACTGAACATAGCCTTATCTTTTGGAAACGTAAAAAATTTGCCATCAAACGTTCTTGGGCTATTCTTACAGGATATACAAATTATTCCCGACTTGCGTTTATCCGAATTTAAATCTTTAAACATTTTATAGCGCACGCTTTTACACTTTCACTAGAAATTATACACTACACATAAGTATATAATTTCCTCCTTGACAGATTCATCAATTAAAAAAGCGCCAAAACTAAAACAATCACCTCAAAAATTCTCCCATAGTTTCTCATGTACTTTTTTACTTATTTATTACAATGAAATGAGGGAGGATATATGAGCTTCAGCTTACTATATAATTTATGTACATATTTAAATTGTCTCATTCTATACATTATCATATTCTTACTCAATCCGTTCATATAAATTTTTTAAGAAAAAAAAAGTTATCATCGAAAATGGAATAATATTTCTTCCTATTTCTTTTTCTATCAAAATAAAAATATGACTTGATTTTTTTCCTTTGATAAAATTACCAAACACCTTACCAAACAACTACACATTCAATTTCACATTGCATATACATATTCCTTTTTTTACTATTGTTATTCTGATAAGACAAGAAATTATTATATCCATCTCTATAGTCTATACGAAAATATTATATTTTGTTCTGGGGTGCTCTTGTCATATGAACGTAATATTTTTTTGGGTATATATATATTTTAATATATATACATGCATATAAATATAATTACCCAAAAAGAATTCTCAACGAATTTTTTAAATCATGGTATTTTTTGAAAAATAGAATTCTTCTTGAGATAATAATAAAATATTCATTATGCATGTATATGATCAATTTACTATGCATACATGTTTGTGTACATGAATGCTATTGCTATTTCGTAAATCGCAATGTACAAAGAAAAATAACAAAAATAAAATTTTATTATTTCCAAGCAAAACATACCATCCGCTTATCTTCTTGATGATGTTTACTGCTTGAAAATAATTTTAAAATGAAATTTCAAGAGAAAGAGAGAACATTTAATTTTATTTAGAGAGAGCAGAATTTTGATTTTATTTCTCTGGGGTGCTGTCGATTTCAAAAATTTTTAAGAAAAGTGAATTGAACCTTTTATATGGGAATGAACTATCTATGTATACATAATTTCTGATTATATTTGCCTCTTTTTTAAACGATGGCATTATTATCCTAATTTTCATTTAAGATATATCAAATTTCTTATCGAATTTCATGTTACTATAATAGTATATTAATACATAACATATTATTTACATAAAACTTTGGCTATTTTAACATTTCCGTGTTTCGTAATTTGTATTTCTTTGGGTCGTATTACTGAATTCGACATTTGTATATGAACTTTTGGTGAAAAGAAGAAAATTGCCAACTAAATTTAGAGCAATAGTCTAGTGATGGAAAAAATTATCGTATAAATCACGATCACAGAACTTTTAATTGAAATTTCATTCAAATCGTTATCCAGATTTTTATCCAGATCTCTATAGAGATGATGGAAAATTGATAAATATCCTATTTTTAGTAACTATAGTTAAGCGCAAAAAAATTAAATCAAAACAAAAAATAAAAAATTCACCTTTCATAAAAAAAAAAAACTAAATATCTATAGTCACTAACATAATTTCAACAAATTTTGGTGAAATTAAATTTAATTAAAAAAAAATTGTTGTTTTCGAATTAAAAAAAAAATATTTCAAGTAAAAAATGATTGAAATCAAGCTAAAAAATTAAAATTAAATTGCAAAATCACACAAAGGTGTATGAAAACATGATGAATTCAAAAATTATATATAGATTATCCATATACATATACATATGCATGTAATGCTAATATAATAATGAATTTAGATATTGTTAGTGTAAAAAAAAGCTGCTTTAATACTTTAATTTTTCTTAATAGAGCTACCAATACTGACAACAATTTTTTTTGACACGTTTTAGTGAATTTATTAAATAAATTGATTAATTTAATTTTTTGTTTTTCATTCATAACCCTTTTACTAATACAGAATACAGACTATTATTTTTTGCCATCCATTTTTCCCCTTTTACAGTAATTTTTGAAAATACTGTTAGTGTACTGTACTGTATATGCAATAAACGGTAGAGAAATTCGTTAACATTTTATGTTAAATACTGTGCTGCCAATAGTATTGACGAAAAAAATTATGAAAAGATCAATAATTATAATTATTAAAAACAAAATTATGTGATACACAAAGCGTTTATTTAAAAGACTTTAGAGAAAATACATATATCAAAACTTGTTCCAAATATATATATATAAAAATATTAAGAAATATATATTCGATATCAGGTGTACATATCCATACTTTCCATAAATTTCTTTAAAACTATTAATACTGATATAAAAATGATAGTGTGTACTTTAATTGATCAAACAACATTCCATAATTATGCATAGAGGCAAAAGTGATTGTAGAGATCAAAACAAACAAAAACTTGTATGGTAGGTTGGTTTCTTGAAATTACATGGCTTCAAAGATAAGTTTATTACCGATCATTTTAAGTCATATAAAATCAACTTTGTGGTTCAAAAATTATATAAGTTGTAGTAGGGAAAATTCCCAACATTATCATCAAAGCAATATATGCAGCGATTACCAAAACCTATGTATATTTGACACCTGATTTATGATGGAGGGATAATCCACTTGGACGTACACCAGAATTTTCCGATTTCTTAGGTCAAACCAGGAATTGTGTATTCCAATCTCTGGGTAAAAGCAGTTAGGGTGTTCATCCCATAGACTTAGAGTTATATAAAAAAAATAATATAAAAAATGAAGTGTAAGAACAGTTGAAAAACAGCATAAAAATTTTAAAATTTGACAAGCGTTCAATGTAAAAGCGAATACTTATACAATTCTTCTTAATAATTTTTTGTTTGTTTCAATCTTCTTAATCATCCCGTATGATAATTCGATGCTCCCAGAACAGTCTGTATTTGTTTTGTAATCAAATTTTCTAAGGTTAACGAAATATTATATAAATACATAATTATACATATATATAGCTAGGATACACGTGTCAATATAATTAATCAAAAAATATTTCAGAAATATTTTGCGGACCACTTCAATGATAATTTTTTCGAAAACGTGACAAATATCGAAAATATTTTTCATATTTAGATTGCGTATTTGTTTTTTGGTTTTTTTAAGTTCATTAACATTAATATTTTTTATTAAAAATTTAATTTATTTAAAAACGAAAACAAATAGAAAATGTATTTTTCATAAGTTTTTCCAGATGTTGAAAACAAAAAGAATAAAAATTTAATTTTAAAATAAACTGACCAAATTTTTGTATTAATATTGAGTACAAAGTATATATGACCCATATGTCCATAGTAACAAAAATAAATTTTCTTATATTACATACACAATTTTGTATATCATACCTATAAGTATCAAGTATATTTATAGGAACAAGTATGTGTAAAGATCTATAAAAAAAAATAAATAAAATTTTATCATGCTATTAAATAGTTTTAATGAAAATTTTGGATTTAAGTGGAAATGAAATGATCTGAACTATATTTTCGCTCATTTAAATACTCTTAATATCATACTTTATATATGTACTATGTACGTATATAAAATTATTTCATAAACTTATATACGTTATAATAAATGCATGAGCTCAAATATTTTTTTTTATATAATTACAAACACATTTAATAATTATGACATCAACTACACTGAAATAAAATCTACATCCACTTTTTGGCTTTCGATACTCCACATAGCACAACACATTCAAATTAATAACACCTTCAAAGAAATAACACTTTACTTCAAAGTGGTCGATTAAATCAGCAACAACTTTTCAATTCATTAACACAAATCAATGACCTCCAATTAAAATTTAGAAAACAGCAGTTATGATAATGAACCCTTCGATGAATTTAAAACCTATAGTTAGTTGAAAAAATTAATTATTAAATTGTCAATCAACAATATTCGTTTCTATGTTGGAGGCTCGCTTCTTTGGTTTAATAATCTTAATATCAAATTGTATTTTGTATGTAGAGCTATAGACTGAGCGTGTGTCCCAAGAGTAGTTGCAACGAAATATGATCAACAACAAAAATATTAATATCGTTTATATTTTAGTGAATTTTATGTCTCAGTCCCATTCAATTTATTTTAAAATGTATATGTATTTTTCTATTGCAGTCATAGTATATTTTTAATTACATATTTAAGTACATTTACTATTTTCAAATTTTTCGAGTTTATGTTGATAATTAGTTTATTCTTTAATAATATATGTACATGTACGTATGTACGTTCTTAGATAAAGATCAAAATAGTAAATCCGAATAATTGACAGATCTATGCTACATTTAAAAATGCCCAGTAAATGCCAAGAAAAAAGTATGTAATTGTATTTTTAATTTTTTCCTTTACAACGTGCCATCACATTAAACTAATTTAGGTTAAAATATTAATGATATTTAAAAGTCAAACAATAATAAATACTTTTAAATTTAAAAATGAAAATAAAAATGGTTGAATTATTTTTAAAACAAAAATATACGAAAATATTATCGTTGCGAATCCATTGGTCTAATGATAAAAGCATTTTAAAGTTGAAAATATAGTTCAAAATTGCTAAATTTGTTTTGGCTTAGTTTAAATAAATTTACACAAAATATTTTTATTTAAATTTTTTTTTGTAAACGGGGAAGGCAATGGGCATGTCAGAGCGCTTGTGTTTGTTTTTGGGTTTATATTTTGTTTTCCCTAAAAATGTATAAAACTCTTAAATTTTATTTATTCAATGGTCTACTTGTTTTTTTTCTTCATTTTAAATTTTTTTAAACATGCACAGACATACATACATACTTACATTTTATTAAGGATGTTTCAAAAAACAGAAAACCTTTTCTTATAACTGTTTTTATTTTTTATATGCATATAATTGCAAACATATAATTGCGACAGATCAACTACCAAAGTAAAAATATTTCTTTTTTACTTAAACACGTTTCAGTTTCTATAAATGGGGAAAAAGATAGAGAACCAAAATAGGATATAAAGAAAATTTACAACTGTTTTTTGTTTTTAAATTTTATTCCATTTTAAAGATTTTAAGAATTTTAAAACAAAAAATTACAGTTTTATTTTTGTTGTTTACATAATATTTGAGGACGAGGATGAAGTATTTGAAATTATTTAAACCTAAAATAGTAGAATTTATAACAAGGATTGACATTCGGTTTAATGAAACTTGTTATAGCTAAGATGAATGAAAAGTGGAGATTTCTTCTTAATTTTTTGTAACAGCGCTGGTTAGGAGATATTTTCTATATTTGGAATTTGATTTAAGTATCTCTTAACCTAAATATACTAAATATACTCAAAATTTATAAAAGATTAGTGAAGTATTCAACTTCCGACAGAAGATCATAGATCTAATTTCATTCTTTCAAAACAAATATCATCAGTCATCATAAGACACATTTGTGTTACTTGTGTTTGTTTATTACAGTTACCAAGAATGAATTTAATAATACTATGTTATTGAGTATATTTTTAATTGGAGTAGAAATAAATGAAAATGTGTTAAAAATGTACTAATTCAATTTAAGCTGAATGAATCATATTAGTTAATCAATTGAAATAATTTAAAAATGGATGATCATAGTGATAATTAAAAAATTCTACAAAATTAAATATTTTTAAAGCTAATCAAATTAAATTAAAAATATCTTAAAATTAATTCCCATATTTACCGATTCTTATTAGATGAATTAATTTAAATTGAATTTAAAATGCTTTTAGAAGTGTTAATTACTTATTATTCAGTGTTAGTTATACTTAAAATTAAATTAATTTATGTATATGTATTTATTTGTACTTGACAACAACAAAAAATATTTTCAAACTTTTTTATCTTTACAAAATTTACATTATTTTTTTTCCATATAAAAATATTTAAAATAAAATCCAATTAATAATTTTATAACTAATAAATAAGTAATGATTAATAATTTTTTGAAAAATAAATAAATATATTTATATATTGAATTTTTTTTATTATAGAGCTTGCTAATTCAACAACAATAAGTGGTGACGAGCCGGACCTGTCTAAAAGATTACAGGGCCGGAATAGTCAAAAATTATTGGCAAAATTAAACTGCGGTAATCAATTTGCAGCCGCTCAATTTTCTACAACTTCATCAATTGATAATTCATTGAAAATTAATCAAGCTGGAGCAACAAACAATAATTTGACAAATATCTTTATAAATAATGAGGGTGAAAATGATGGTTATGTTCCAACCGTTGGACGTTGGGGTAGCGAATGGCCAAGTTGACTCGCCGAAACCAGCCTTGGCAGGGATTGTACGTTCACCTCAACCAAAGAACGTACAAAAAATAAATCATCATCATCTGATACCATATCATCAAAATCATCATTATCAACAGTATCCAACAATATTATTGGATGCAATGATGAATTTAAGCTTGATGAAATCAAATTCAAAAGATTGACTATCAATGGACAAGATGATGATAATGATGAAATTTTTAAAATTGATAATACAATTATTCATGACATTGATAATGATGATGATAATGATAATGATAGTGATGACAATGATTATAATGGAAAAACAAATAATGAAAATAATAATTTTGATGATGTTGTCAATAATAGAAATCAAATCATCACAATTAGCCATCAACAAAATAATTATGTTCCATCAAAATATGAAATTAATGGAACAACAAATTCAGCATCAGATGATGATAAAAAGGAAATGGCTAAAAATATGGATAAGGGCATTAAAGAAATGTCAATCCATAATTTTAATATGACATCTATTAATAAATTAAATTCAGCAATATCAGATTTCAATCATCAAACATTAATAGCAGACAATAATAAAAATCAAAATAATGTTGATGATATAGATGATGATGATGATGATGAGGATGATGATGATGATGATGGAGAAGATGAATTAAATTTGGGAATAACATCAAATGAAATTCCAAAATTAGAACAAGCTGCTGCTTCAATAGAAGCCAATATTGGTGCTTGTTGTTCAACAAATTTGAATAAAATTAATTTAGAAAATGGAATTTTCTTTTCAAATGAAATTTCTTCTGATCCAGTTATGAAAATGTTAAAATCAGCAACAATGAAAACAACACAAATTATTTCTGATGAATTGAAAATTG